>OZ012650.1:8194634-8794634 GCA_963942575.1 Priocnemis perturbator | reverse complement strand
ATCGCGTGGACTCTTGATCGTCGCACGACGACACGTTGCCTTATCATGGGATCATGTAACCTTTCGAGTTATCGCTCGCACCTTCCTCTCTTGGAAACATCGGACAACGATATTGGAACAACAGCGAATTGTTATGGACCATCGCGATCGAATCGCCAATCATGACTGTGCACCTCCCAATAATATTCTCGATCCTTTGTTACCCGCATCTCCGTTACATAATGGTCCCGAGGTTTCTGATAGCTAGCCAGTTTGCGTATCGCGACGTCTCTCGTACTCCCGTGTACCATTACGTAACGTCGATGCCCCACCAGAACGTGTGGCATTACCATATTACGAGACCTTCCCTTCTTCTCTCCCTCCAACATCTTTCTGACGTTCGGCACGGTCTTGCCCTCCGCATTTCTTCGCCCCCCCCCCTCCCTCTCTCTCTCACTACTCACATCCACCTCACGCTTTTCGCCCTCATAGCAATGGTTTTTCGAGTCACAGAACATAGTACAAAGGTGATAGTCATGCTTTTTGCGGTAGAACTCGTGAAAGTCCCCGATAAACATGCATTCGCTAGTGATAAGATCAACATTACTCGCTGGGAGTCGTTCAATCGCCGACATTGTTCTGGAATTGTATAAACGAACAAGGAATGTCGACGATTTCGAGATGCATGTTAGCATATGTTTATATATACATATATATCATTATACTCAATGATTATCTGAAGTGCAACATGAGCCGGATAACGTTGACTGAATGCACACGTGCGTCGAACGAGTCTGCCCGGCATTATTATTACAGCGTCTATATTTAGTCCCAATTAATCTACTGTCAAGTGTATCCGCTTCGGTAGAGTTCATTTTTACCACTAGTCGGAAGAAATGTCGCGCCCGACGGATACCCATTAGCTCGTGCACTTTGCCGTCGATATGATTTATGATGCAAATGAGGACTTTTGTACAAGCGCGCGCATGCCCGTCGCTACTTTTCAAACGGTCGTAATTAATTTAATGGTGTGTCAACAATATGTGTTACAATATAACCGGCCGATTGAAATGATACGATTTGGGTCACGCGAGATAAGGTATTTTAATAGTCCGAACAAATTGTTGCTCGCTGGAGCAGTTTAGCACCGACTAGGCTAGGTTTGACGTCAATTGCGCAACGACGATTGCGCGACGATTGCGCGACCGACAGTTCTAGGACTGTTCCTTTCGCGAGAAGCACATTTTGCGCGATCGGCACCGGTATCATTTGGAAATTTAGACTGCATACTTTCCTCGGGACGAGTCATTTTTCAACGTATTACGACATTATGTCTACGTCAATGCGTGCGTGGTTTCATTTCGTACTTGTGTCTGCTTTTGTCTATTTGACAATAATTTTCTGATTTAAATGTGCGTCACGTACGATTTATCCCAATTACAACACAATTTTGTGAAGAATTATGAATATTGGTAATGTTTTCGTTCGTTAACGAGTTGGTCTACCGAGAGCGTAGGTTCGTTTGAAAACGGGCGGATTGAAGCGGATAACAAACGGATTCAAACGGTTTTATCTGCTTTCCCACGAACCGCTCCAACTTCGACGAAATAGCGGTTCTCTTACGCAGCTACGATTATTTCGCATTTCACGAATCGCACACGTTCTATTCTCAGTTGTTACAGCGGCAGTCACGTCACCCCAGTTGCGCGGATAGAGAGAAAAAGATGCATTATACAACCGGTAACGACGCCGATACGTGACGTTTCGCCGTTCTATTCTATTCCTCATGCGCTCCGTTTCCCGCTAAACGTGAATTGCTTCGCGAACGAGCCTCCAATCTGAGACGGAAACGTAACGGAGGAAGAAGGATGCATAACATGCGGCCGATAACGTCGACGCCAACGCGTGCTAACAGAAGTGAAAATAGTCGATGCGCGCCTCGCCGCCCGCTCGTTCGGCCAGTTCCTGCGACTGACGTTATTTTGCTCGCAAAATCAATCGTCCTACTTCTTCACGTTTCTGCGTCAGTGTCGCAAGCGCGCCCGCCGAAAGTACGAGTATTCGATACTTTTTTCCTTCATCCTCCCTGCACGTAAAACTGTCCTTCGACTCCGATCGCCACGACGGATGTCCTTGCTGAAACATTCGACCCTCCAATAATATCATCCCAGAACGTAAAAGTGGAATTACTTCTTCATCCATTAGTCACTCGACGGCGGCCGCTGACGTTTCAGGCGTCGCAAGAAAGAACGACGTGGATCGATGAAATTCGCACGCGTCGGTTGTGCTACCTGAGAGCCAGCGGACCGTTGAAGCGAGTGTCAGAGACCCTTGCAGGAAATCGCTCGGCTTTTCAATTCAGCAAAATTTCCCCGGGCTCTCCGTTTTCACGGTTGAGGGACGTCGCAGATTGTCAGTTAGCGTCGCCGGACGACGACAGCCGCGGTTACGAGGCCAGCGCGGAGAAGGTGAAACGGGACGGGAGAGGGAGATCGATAAATTCACGGTCGTGGTGTGCCGGCGTTACGTAAAGGAACGCAGGACGTTGCCTCGAGTTATCCTTGACGTCGGAACGGAACGATCGAGGGGGAATCAGATCGTGCCCGATCTGCGTCGGGCATTATCGAAAGGAGTTTCAAGGCGTTCGGCGAAACGAGCGACGCGCGGGCTTACGCGATTACAATGTCGATCGTACGCTCGAATTCTTATTCGCGCTTTTCGCCTCGCGTTCCGTCGCTGCTTCCTCTCACGCCGGCCAATTCCTCGCCTCCCGATGCGCGGTTGAATTATCTTGTTAGGACTCGTTAGGCGTAAACTGGCATCGTGTCAGTCAACGCCGGATTGCGGGATTTTTTAATTTCTGCAACATCACGAACAATGGGGAAGGATTATAAGTGCGTCCGTTACGTAAACGTGTCTCCGTACTCCGCACGGGCATTGCTCCGATCGCTTATCCTTGACGACCAGACGGCGAAAGGATTTAATTGGCTGTGATTTAATCTGTTGGTCGTTTCTTTCTATCCTCCCCTCTTCTCTCTCCCGCTCGTTTTCCTTACCCCCTGCTACTACCCTCCAACCTTCTCCCTTCCTTCTTACTCTATTCGACCTTTTTACCGTTCGACGAGGCACTCGATATTACATGCTTTTCCCACGTAACGAGAAGTATTTATTTGCGGTCACTTAGAGTGATTTATACACGCGTACGTTGCATCTGCGACGAGGTATTAATACTTTCTCGTTCGTCTTGTCTCTGTACTCTCGGCCATCGGAACACGCCATTAATAATGATGTTTCTTCGATGGCCGCATATTCCATAAATTCCGTTCGCATCGCTGACACGTCGCGGGAATGTTGATTTGACCGAAATACATTATAATTTGAAAATGCATACGATGAACAGCCGCACTGCGATCCGACGGATTATTTTTTTCAGAAACAACTGGAGTACACATATTTCGAGGTAATTCATTAATTGAGTCTATGGTCGAGACGTAGTACATTATATATTTATAAATTCGAAACAAGATAATACTATCACAAAGTAATAGCCATGTAACAGCAATTGCCTCGCCGCGGTAATTTAAACGTCGATGATAAAACCGTGTACGAAGTTAACGATTCATCGTTAAATTTGCATAACGCACAAGAAATACATCCATGTAACCGCGCTTGATCGTGATTATGTTATAGAGGTGCATTTTCTATCGCACAGAGCGATCGCGTCTGGCTTCTACGATTCGCCGTTATGTCTTCCGGCAAGTTCTCTCGCCGAACGCTAAACACGCCCGCCGTTTGTCCGCTTTTCTTCTGCATGAGCCTGCAGAGCGGCATAAACGTACGCGTCACAGTGCAAAAACCGCGAGTATCCCATTGCATGTGTGCGCTCACGTGGTTCTATTCCTCCCGAGACTTCTCCGGGCAAAGGCGTGGTACCATTAATTACGAAGCGTGCATAATGCGTGGACTGCCTCCCGGTCCATGCACCTCTCGACGTACGACTCCTCAGTCCTCGCCTGAAATTGTGGAGTAAACCGTTATTCGTTCAGCGGCACCTGCGTCGTCAGTGCTTCCCAGCGTGTTGCGTAAAACCCTCCGATCGCTGCTTCCGAAACGAAATCATTCTGTTTCGATTCGACGCGAACGCCAGAGGTTCCTTGGGCTAAGCGCTAAGCAACGAGATCCTTCCACGTAACATCGTCCGCTCTCGCCGCAGCAACATTGCTGTCGCCTCAAAGATGTTACACACGACGCCGAAAAAAGCAGCCGTACGCCGTCTACGTACCTTCTAATTAGGTGCCGGATGGCTCGGTATGGGCGTGTGAGGGCGAGGGTGGACTACATTGTACGTGGGGCCGACACTTGTGTCACGTCCTTTCGTCTCGCGCCTGATCCCAAACGAATTCGTAACGAGAGAGCCACTGTAACGCCGGTGTTACAGAACGACCGGTTACGTAACATCGTCAGCGTTGAGTAACGCGCTGTTTCGAATTAGACGTTACGAGGTAAGCTTTACGTTATTGCCCGGCGGGCGTAAGAGCGGCACGTAACCTGCTGTACGGTGCAGCTTCGTGCCGAAAGAAAACCAGACGGAGCTTCCCGGGAAGCTGCGCCCGGAAACGTTCGGCGAATTCGCAGCATCGACGCTCGACGACGCCGACTCGTTGCGCAGAATTTCGCACTTTGGCGGAAACACGCTGTTCGCGCAAGAACAGGGAGTCAGGCCTGACGAGTGTGTCGCGTCATTTTTGCCGCTCTCGTAAGCAACGGATCGACTGCTTCGTTCTGTCATTGAGTGCGCGCGTGCGTTTCGCGCCATTTCGAACTTCCTCGAATGTCGCCGAGTGAATGGACGATCGCTAGCCTTTGCGAGGGAATTATTCGCCACTACGACGTTGCATCATAGTATATCGTTCTGCGATCTTACGCAAGAATCGTTCGTGTGCCGATGTACGTTTAAATAGTAGGACGCAATGGAATTTGACTGTAGCACATGTATGTCGACAGCCATACAGAATATTTATTTAGAAGTTTCTCCCAAAAAAAACGTTGTTAATCGCTCAGGTACTGGATACTTAGTACGAATGAGCTGCGTCGGTAATGTCAGAAACTGAAACTATTCGACAGACATCCGTCCCAGCGAGATCAAAAACATTCTAAACCATTTAATTCGTACAGTAAGACTAACATAACCCATCGACTGGCCGATCCACCAAAATCCGTTCGCCCTACAAATCATTTCGTAACAAAAGAGAAAACCGCGTCATTTGCATCGTTGATCTTTCACAACCCCGTCGTATTACCATCGTCCTTTGTGGTCAACGTGTGCAATTACGTCGATGTAATCGGCTGATATTTCTGATATTAAGAAATCATTCTGTCCCCACGGCAACATAATAGCAACGCCCTACGCACGCGCATCCGGCTCGGTGTCGAAACCGGGCGCGAGCGCCGCTCGTTACCTTCATTAAAGGGGCCCGTTAATGAGGATCCCCCCCATTGTACGTCGGGTATACGGTATACACGGGTACGCACAATGGCTTACTTTTCCCCTAATTACGATCGATAGTGGGCAGCGTATGACGCGCGACTATGAGCGCGGCGATTTGTCAATCGCCATTTCCGGCGATCGATAACGATGCCGTGCCAGAAGTTCTCCGCGAGCACTCTCCTATCGTCCGATAAACGGGCGGCATAGAAAACTTTAGACCACGTGGTCGCGACTATAACCGCGATGCCGAAGGATGTCGTCGGAGGCGTCCTACATTTTTCGATCCTTATGTAATCGTTTACATAAGTGAACCGGTGAATGTCAAACTTTAATCTCTGCCGCGGCAGTTTGAGACGTGCGTTTTGTGTGCGCGCTCCGGACGATTGTGTGAAACTCGTGTTATTGCGCGTAGGTATATACGCGATAGATATATGGATTGTGTTGAAATCGATAATAATGTCAATTATATTAGTAATAACAATTCTATCATCCCGCAGATCGGAACACTCGGGATTGCGGCAATAATCGTAATATTCTCTCAAGTCTCAAATATCAGCCGGTTTTTGCTCGCTACCGAAGTTCGCTAAAGTTTGCTAAAATGCCTGAGCGCGTTGCACAATGAAGAAAAGCGAGGCGTCGTTACATAGTACTTGGGCAACACTGGCCGTTCGTGCACGATACCGGCGTCGCCCTGAATGACGGCCATTACGTTATAACAAAATTGTATCCGCACCATGTTGCAATTCGTGGAAAGGGAGTTAGACGGTTGCTCGCTTCTACTGTCAGGAGTGGAGTTATTGCGGATGTACGTCGCGTTGCTTTGTGAGTTTTCTAGTCGTTTTGCTCATAACACCGCTTACGAGGCTAATCGGAAATTGAGCAGAGGTGAACAGTGCGCCATTGAAATGCTAATGACGCTATTTTTCATCACTTACTTATGTCACCCGTCTATTAAACTTTCTCGCTCGCTCCTTTCAATTACTACTACTAAGTACATAGTGTACGAATATTAACATTATGATTTCACAGATACTACGGGTTTGATAATATGTCGATGTTGCTATATACGATACAGGAATGTTACATGATTATATCTGTATTTATTCCACAGGTTATGCACTGTTTGTACTTTGGAATGTATAATACATTATATAACGTAGTAACGCAAGCACTATATTGAATATCTTTTTTACACGTAGCAATTTTGGAATATGATATCTGCACTGTAGTACAGTGTGGAACAGGTCAGTCGTCTGTGAATGACCTGATACTGTCTAAATCAATCATCGTGTAAACCACGCTACGTCGACGACTATTGGCCGGTTAAGTGGCAAACGGTAAAGTTTGAAAAGCGTATCGATGAATACTATGTTATTTATGCACGCTGCAATTTCTCGCAGCTCGTAGCCAGGTGATCGAGGTGCACCTGGATTCACGTAACGTAGCAAAACGGACGACTGCTGATCCACCGGCAGTTACATCACTTTTCGATGTCGTCAAGCTTTTTTCGTCCGCACAAAGGTAAGCGGACTTAGGCGTATGAAAAAAATAATGCGGCACGACTAACGACTTTCATGCGCGTCGATAAAAACTGGTCGAAAGCTATCACCGTGAAGCCGGTGTGCGACCCATACACGGTATAATTTATTAAAACGCACCTGCGTCATATTGTATAATGCATTAGATCGGCATTTACGCAAAAGAACTTAACATAGAGCTTCAATAATCATTGAGTCATGCTACCGTTGGAACAGAGAACAATTATATTTATTATTCAACAGTAAGACGCCTGCGGAGCAGGTTACCGCTAGAACCTTCTGCTACAAGCAAGAGCAGCGATACGTCTTGTCCTGTCCGTTAATTCAGCAACTTTTATGCACTCCGGTAAATAAATCAGCTATTTTGTCGATAAGTGCCCCGCATTCGGATACGCGATGCACGTAAATTACGTCGCTCCGTCCTAACTATTACCGGTTACGAACTTACGATGCGCATAAATCAATGGAACCACGCCGATCGCAGGCGGCACCTTTATCTCCGCCGTTCAATGGTGGCGCGAAATACATTCTACGATCGTGGACCGTGAGAAGGGCGGTTTCAGCTCCGCAACGTGGGTCCGTTAATCCCGGGACTGCGTTATCGTGAACGAAAATTGCGTAACCTGAAAAAAAAAATGCATCCTCGATAGGTATCATTTTACGTCGTAACGATTCGCGGTAAGTGCAGCGCGCGAACGTTTCGGTATCTCGAGTGCGTCACATAATAAGCCATGTAATGCTACCCTGCTACGGACATAGGCTCGGACAATCGGCATCGTTTTTTGCACAGATAAAAACGTCATCGTTATTAAAATTCCCCATAATGACGGCCGCCGCGCGACTGCAAAACTATCTCGTTCAATGGGCTTTCGAACGATCGAGCGGGCGCGCGCGCGCCGGTATAATTTATTGTTGCCATTATACGGCATCAGCAATTGTACTACCGCGCGTGTTCATCATTCCTGGCGGCACGATACAGTTGCGGAAACGTTTTGTTAGCTCAGTACGTGGGTCGACATTTAATTGCACAACCGTTGCGCAGTATTTCTTCCTACGGATTTCATAATTCGGACTGCAGATGTACCATGTGTGTGTGTGTGTGTGTCGTTAGGACATCTGTTTTAATTTGTCGCATTACCACGCTATCCACAGCAGATTAGATTACACAAAGAAGAGACGTCCGTTACGCGGAAAGTATAGTCACTTCTGTGTCGTATAATATTGTCCTTCTGAGAATGCCATAAGTCTCGTGAGCAATGCGAAATCTACGCGTCCTGTGTCTACATTAAATTTCATCTCATCTTTAGTACGGTTACACTTCTGGCGACACCCTAGAGAATAGAGGGTCGTAAACTTTCTAACGTTTTATCGAAGCAAATTTTACGCCTCAGCACAATTCTTAATTTTTCCCTCTTCCTACTTGCTCAAGGCATCGGAATAGTTTGGAACGGATCTGGCTTCTACCAGGTACACGTTCCGTGTCACGATGTATTGCACACTTTTGTATTCGCGGGCGCTGTTATGTGTATATACCTTACGTCCTGCGGTATTCGCATCTAAGTATTGCCGGTTACAGAGTTGCAAAATACATAAATCAATGGAAACGTGCCAATCGCGGGCTATGTGTTTATTCGCCGTTTCTCTACCTCCGTATCTGTCTTCTTCTACACTTTCCTTCCAGCTATTCTGTATCTTTCTGTCTTCTACTGTCTTGAGGGATGATGTAAACCAATGTTTGATCACGCAGATCTGAGAGCTTTGACGAATGGGCTAATAAGATTCTTATTATCTATCATCATGCTTGTGCGTTGCTTCAAATACGTTAATTGTTGACATATTATACTTATTCGATCACGTATATCCAGTGCCGTAACTTGGCAGGTGCAACAGGTGCACTCGCACAGGGCCCACTTGGAAGGGGGGCCCAAAATGCTGTTTACAGGAAATGATATTTACAAATTTTTAACTTTTCCACCTTCCTACTGCGCGGTTTGACGATTAAATTTTGCCTTACTCAGACTCTAGATCAGAATCTAAATAATAGTTAGTTTTACGTCACTCTTCGTCTATTTTTAACCCTTCCTGTGTCTATTGCTTCGGGCGAGAGAAGTTTTAGCAAATTAAAATTAATAAAAAATTATTTAAGATCAACTATCGGACAAGAATTGTTATCCAATCCATCTATTATTTCTATAGAATTTGACATTGTTAAAAACATAAATTATGATGATGTGATTAATGAATTGACCGAAATGAAAGCCAGAAAAGCGTTAATAAAATAAATCTTATTAAATCTATTGTAATGTATTTGTTTTATTATTTTCCTAAATGTAATTAATTAAGGGGCCTAAATGCAAATTCTTGCACAGGGCACAGGAATGGCTAGTTACGGCACTGCGTATATCAGATATAGCCATCTACAACTATTTATCGCTTCTCGATTTAGCTGTCCTATTCCCACCTCTTATTTCTTATTTTCCTATTGGCATATGTCACATTAAAATATTTTGTTTACCAGGAATACGTTTAAACAGGTTCAGCAAGATATGTATCAAATCAATCGAAATCCAGTCCACCAGTCTTGTTCGACAAACGCAAACAGCCGTGCGCGACACGTACATCATTTGCAATGAAATGCTTTTTCGTATGTACGAGCCGAAACTCATTTTGTCTGCGCTGATTCCAAAAACAGCGTACCTACGAATTAGACGAACATCCGAACAGCGGTAGAAAATTGACTCGCCTAAGATTATTACGTATGCCATATCTCGCCCTTATCCATTTACACGCGTCAATTACGCGTGCACTCGCGTTCGTGTGAGAGAGTACGCGCGTGTGCGCGGTGTACGGGCACGGCGATGGCAATTGGCTGCGGCTAAATGGTGTAATACGGTTACAGCTCACTACAATAGCGGCAAAAATCTGGACGTGAAAGTATCTCCGGTTCGACTCGCTCCTTACGCAACAGAGGTGGGAGTGAAGTGCTTTAAAAGCGTACACTGTGTGTACATACAATCATGACTGTGCCTCGCACGTGGGCGCGCTCCTAGTCACAGCGCGATAGGTGGAAATAAAAGAGGAACTGCGTCCCGACGTCGCGTGCCGTCGATTACTGCAACGTCGACAAGCGTGGAGCTGAACGGACGCGGGGACACGCTGGAAAAAGTTCGTCACGAATCTCTCGCCACGTTATGTGCCGCGACTGCGGAATGACGTATGCACATATGAACCGGCTCACGGCTCATCGATTCTACCGCGTTCGCGAATTAGGCGAAGTCGAGGATAAGGGCAGATTGTTTTTTCTACAAGATGACTAATGCTTGGCAGGAGTCAGTGGGATCGCAGAATGATATGAGGGAAAAACGTAACAGCGTTGGCGGTAAATAGAAGATTGATTGAAGCGTAATGCGTTTGAAGATTGTGAATATATGTAATGGGAACGATGATGCTAATTTAACAGCAACTATGTGAGCTATGAATAATGAAAGGCAATCAATGGCAGGATAAATAAATATTTGTTTGAACAGTGGGGAAATTTGGCTTGACACAATCTCTGCGAAGTATCGATTTCACGGAATCTGCAAATGCGTTTCCACGCGATTACGTTTTGGCGGGCGTGTACCGCGGTCGCGTGTGCCAGATTTTCTTTCATCCAGGTCTTGTCGCTGAACGTCGTCTGCTTCGCGTGAATTCTAGGATGCGAGAACGTGCACGGTACTCACTCAAATGGAATTTAACTTTTGACATTCGCCAATATGTACGCGTGCATGGTTTTAATATAACTATGCGCTCCACGCTTGTGCCGTGCTTCTGCTGCATCGCATGTACAGTAACGTATGCAATGCGTACGCTGACTTTTCGGGTCATGAATTGTCTAATCGATTGGATAGCAATCAATATTACACCAATATCAATGCAAGTGCGTACAGTTGCAGTGTCAATTTTTACGCTTTATTACGCACGTAATGTTTGCCAATTAAGTTATTTATTGAGACGAAAAAGACGTTCTGTACGGTTCCATCTGGCTTGGTGTAGGCGTTTATATGTGTGCATATCGACGCCGATTGTTGCAGCAAGGTATTATAAGAGCGTTATACCGTGGAACGATCGCCCGGTTCGTTCGTGTAATCAGTTTAACTGCACCGCAATGCAGATTAAGGTGCCCACACAACCGCGGCTCTTGCGTAATCCGATTAGAAAACTCTTAACCCCCGCATTCTTTTGCGCGATATACCGCTCGCCACCTCCGAGTCGTTGACGTTGAATAATACGGAGCGGGGAATTTGGACGATGTTCGATTCTACGCTCGGTCTTCCCCAATAAGGAAACCACTGCAGAACATTTGCGATTCGTAATAGCGGCGGGAAAGTTATGCGCGGAACCGTACTTTTGTAACTGTCGAGCCACGGTGATAACTATTTTCCGTTTCATCATTGCCAGACGACAAATCGATGCATTCGATAACACTCATCTGTTCATTACCACGAACAATCTCGCTGTTTTTTCAGAGCGATGCAAAGACTTACTTGCGCGTAAGCCCGTAAGGGAATAAACGTCGGGTTGTCATTAGGTAACCGTAATTCAATTCGTCGATACAGATTCGAAGGCTTTGATGGGACATCGAAGTAAGATTCTAACATGCATTTCGTTGTGTCAGACTAATCACGGGTTACGTTACATTGAAATCAGAAATCGAACATGAGTTCACAGAATTAACGGTTCCCCGTTGCTGGTTGGTAAATTATTTTCCTATAAATGAAGCCATTCATACGGTATGCAGCCTAGGGTCACAGGCTACACATCCTGTTTAACGCCAATATCGTGCTCCATCATACAGTTGCGTGCATGGAGGAGATTAATCGATCCTCGTAACTTGTGAACTTTCAACTCTGATAATGATAATTATTGTCCGATGCGTTGGCGTGATCCTGCGTCTGGCGTACCGATGCTCGCGATTATAGTTGCGAAGAAGTACGAAATTAATGACGGAGTCACTACGCGGTAAATACTTCGCTCAGCTTCGACGCGGCAAATTATGTAAACGTAAGGTATACTTGTATAATTTATTCAATCTCGGCAAGAAACTAGTTGATTTAGCAACTATTTCGTGCTGAAAATGATAACGTTTTGTTGACTGTTAAACATTTACGGACGGTAATTATATTAACACGGTGCCTCGACGTTACTACCATTTGTTCAAAGCAATCTTGCTGGTATGAATAGTAGAGACAACGCTTATCAGATGCATAAACATGGCGTTACGTAGTTTTACGTAGCGATTTCGTTCAGAAAATTTGAATGCACTCAAAGGTTTTAATGAAACAAAATTCATGAACTGTGCGTAAGACACAAATTATTCAAAATATGATGTAAGACCTTACATAACAAAAATTTTTTCCATAGCAAACTCAACTATAGATGTATGTGCGTTACTATCACAAACACCTTGCGTTGACCTACTTAGTAACCTTATTACGTCACTATTAAGATGCTCATCTCTACGTATCCCAAATGCATACAATTTCTGGAACAAAAAAGACGTTTACTTAATACATGCATTGGAAACGTATAACTACATGCTCCTGTACACACCATTCCATATAACCGTAACGCGTTTCCTGATGAAGAAGCGTATCGAAAGTGAGCGACAATCTGGAAAAAGTACGATAACTAATTCAATAAAATTAATTTAATCCACGCAACGCACCTATTGCGAATCGATTATCCCTGAAGCGTGACGTGCGCGTGTCGCAAATAAAAATTGGCCTCCATCGGTCGAGCGAGTGCGCGAAAGCTTAACTGGCTCGGTGAGTCTTATTAGGCGTCTAACGAAATCGTCAGTCCTGTTTTTACCGCGACAACTCTCCCGTATTGGACTTACCACGGTGAAGACTCGCTCGGCGGTCGATCGGCGAAGAGACCTTTTTAATTTTGCCTCCTTTCCTCGCTTCCTCACGACGACGTGGCAAGGGAGGAAAGGGGAAAAGAGAGAGAGAGAGAGAGAAAAAGACAGAGAACCCGTCATTCGACGCAGCGCCACCTTACCTATCGATCGTCTCCATTAACTAGTCCGTTACACAACGAACTATAACTATTGCCAAACAATAGATTATGCCGCACGGCTCTGTGCCGTCGCTCAGCGTGTAGGCTGGGTAGGGGGCTGCCTTATGCAAGCGTTACATACATTTGGTTACATTACCGCCATTACGTAAGGCGGATTATGAGGGAAGATAGAGAAAAAGATTAAAGGCGGGAGAGGGAAAAATAGGCGCGGAAAGGGAGGGGAGGAGATGTAAGGAAGAGAAATAATGTCGTCGCAGATGGATGATTGATTTATGTCGAACGCCTAAGACGTTCGTGAAAAAGGTACGAGAACGTAGAGGAGGATGCTCCGATCCGGGGTCGATTCCCTCCGGGCAGTATAGTTCGACCACCCAACCGGATCTGGATGCACAAGTCTGCATTCTGAACGTACTTTCATGCCGTTCCAAGGAAACCAGCTTCGGGAAACCTGTACGAAGGGTCCCCGCTCGTTTCTAACGAAAAATGTCCCGCGCGACACGGGCATGATCGCGCGCACGTTTCGTGTGTCGCAAACCACGACGCGCCGGACAAAACTTTCGGATTTCGTGTAGTGGCGACTGTGCCCCAATTACCGGGAGACTTCTCGGGTTCGATCGATGACTTTGAATCGAATCCGTCGGCTTTGTTCTTTCGCTTCGATCGCTGTGCACACGTTACGAAACGGCTCTCTTTACCTTGTATCGTCGCGTTCGTGGAGAGGGTCGCCATAAGCGATCCCGCGTAAGAGGTTGGTTACATGACACATGAGCGTGTAAATATTCCGCTTACGACGGGAACGGTTTACACGTTGCGTTATACGCGCGCCTCTCCCGGGTACTTCAAACCTCGAATTACGTAAGACATTGCCGTTTGACGTTTATGTAACGGCACTCCGGTGTTACCGACGAAATCAGACGTCGTAGTCGTTGACGGCTTCGGAGGATGGATCATGAGGACGATAACGATGGTCTTCTGTAGCCAGCTCCGACCAGCTCCGACTACTAACGACCCGTTTCTACGTACTGCCGCGGTACACATGGCTCCATCTTCCTTGGACGATGACGAACTAGATGTTTTATGCGATACAGCTGCCGCAGACCAGGTATAGAATAGCTAGGTACACAACAGCAGACATATTACAGACCTGGCATAAAATGGACTACAGACAGTACAGACGTCACGAGATATATTATTAAAGACAAAAGTTAACAGGGACGCCGACGAGATATAGCATAGACAGCTCATCCAATGCAAATTTTTGAGTTGCGATTTGTGGGCTCTAGCGCCCCCTTACCATTTCCGTTTCACATCCACTATTACCGGCCGGGTCAGCCGGGTGTAGCATCGGATCACAACGCTCCTTGTGCTGAGAATTGATACTATATGCAACGAAGGAGCGTCATTCAAATTGGCGCAAGTCGCTCTATTTAATCGTGTATCCATATGTAAATCAATGCGTAAGCTTTATATCATTTATTTCGCTTATTCATTATTCATAAGCGGGGAAACTAGGTTGAAAGAAAGCCATGTTAAACTATCTTGATCTATAATATTACACACGATCAAATGTTAACTAAATTTATGTCTAGTGACATTTATTTGAAACACGCGATCAAAACAACGCGAGACGCAGCCTTTAGTCACTGTGATCCTTGATTCAGACAAACAATTATCCGATTCAAGGATAACAGTGTCCAGATCACACCCCGTGGAGGTAGCTACGTGTGGTGACCCACTAAATTCACTTAGGTTTTATCAAGCAAAGTATAACATACAATATTATCATATATTGATAGTAATGAATGTAAATAATATTAAATTAATGGAAGTACTTGCTTGAGGAAAAGGTGGAAGATATCAATAGAAATAAAGCAAACGTGAATAATATAATACGTAAATCAATGATATGTACAATGATTAATGGTATCAGGTATGGTAGGTATGGTATGAATGCATATAGAGTAACGATAAGGAAAGTTAAACAACCGTAGAATATGTGTAGCATATAATATGGGAAAAACCTCCCATTGTGTACAACAATGTAGCAATAACAGCTTAAACTTGTTCTTGTAATCAAAATGAGAATGTGTAATAAGAACAATTGTAACTTACAAAAGCAGCGTAGACATACAGTGTAAGCATGGCAGTGGCCGAAGAGGAAGCAGACACTTGTTGCTGAACGTCATATGAAAGCATGGTTCTCACGACAACCAGTATGCACTTTCTATCACTACATACATATATATGCATAGTGTCAACGTGCACTGTAAGAATTTAAAATGAATAGCATTATGAAAGATTAAACATAAATCATTAATCGCTATTATTGGTGTTCACAATCAACAGCACCACTCAAACAAAATAAAATTATATTTATTAAGCACTGTTAAGGTTAAGTGTCAATAATGTGAAAATGACTTTCAGTGTTCACTATTAATATCCACATCACTAGCACATTGCACTGTAGTAATCTATAAATTCAATGCTGTATTAGCAGAAGAAGTAATCTTATCTTTGAAGCAAAACTGAAACATTACAAATTTTCGATCTTACCCTTGCAGTGGTCTGGCTCGTTCTAGCTCACTATGTGCAAAGCCCTGATACTCTTGCGCATTCTCTCCTTGGACCAGCTGTGCAGGATCAAAAGGAACATATTGCAGCTCGTGCGAAAATAGCTTGTAATTTGAATTGGCGTTGCGGAGTATTGCCGAATTAATGGAATCGTCGATGTAGTCGGGTAAGCGTAATCAGCCAATCAAATGCCGACCAATCAGGTTGCTCCAGTTCATCTCCTAGGCCAGGGTGTCTGGGGTGTACGGCTGTACGCAGCATCGGTACCGTCGGTACCTGCGCAGTTCCCTCTATGCATCGGCAGGGTGTGCGTCGTAACAGGTGAGTTCTCGCACTTGTCATATTGTAATTATAATTATTAGCTCTTTCATCTCCAAATTTATTAGTGACACGCAATTTGAGCAGAGTGCAATACGTTCATCTAAATGTTTCTGCTGAATGATGTATTGTAATCGAAATATTCGACTTTGATTCCAGACACTCTTGACACTTGAGGACAAAAGAATGACGGCGTGACATGAAAGCTCAATTTTCGCAATTTTTACGTCAATTTTGGTGAGTTGGGCAGTACTTGACATTCTAATTAGTTGGTAGGGCCGCGTGGGCAAATGATTCGTTACGAATATCGGGTTTATTCGATGTATTCTGTGCTATAAGTGCAAATATTGGCATATTCTGTTTTCTAACCTCCATACAGACGTGTTGCGACTTGTAAACACAGTCTGTTTGAATTTTTTTGCAGAAATGCACCACTGTAACGCTGTCTCAGTCACTTCAGTAGTTTGGCCGAGGCAGTGCGCAAGTGACGCAACGTTGGCAAACGTAAGCTCCTACATTTCAGACAATTATTTGATAAAAATTTGACATATTATTTTCGAATTTGCCGCAATCTTGTAAATTGAGTAGCGGGCAATGTAATTCTGCACATGATTTATCTTGATATTGTGAATTAATCGAAATATTTGATTCTCATTCCAGACATGTCTTGACAGGTTGGAAAATCAAAGGATGCCGTCGAGCTGAAATATCGTTTTTGGCTGCTTTCGCAGCATTACTGGTGAGTTTGACGTTATTCAGTATTTAATTTAGGTGCTACGGCTGCAGTAGCAACTAATTCGGCATAAATTTCGGGTCTATTTAACATGTTTCGTGCTAGAAAAGCAATTATTGCGTTTTTCGATATCGCGGGAAAGAATGGATCAGAAAGCAATCTCGCAATTTAAACAGTTTCAAAATGGCGGATGCGCAGTTCGTCGTGATTCGCTACTGTAAAGTTGCTGCATTCACTTCGGTAGTGTGTTCAGACAGTGGCAAAAGTGACGTCGGAAAAGGTGTGCTCCCACTTTTAACACAGTTATTTTACAAATATTTGTTGTTTTATCCTTAAATTTGTGACAATCTTGAATATTAACTAGCGGGCCACGTGGAGGTGCATATATTTTAACTTGATATTGTGAATTAATCGAAATATCTGACTCTTATTCCAGGCACTCTTGGCGGCGTGCGAAATCGAAGGACGCCGCGTATTTCAGCCCCAGTTTTTCGCAGTTTTCACATGTTTTTCGGTGAGTATGACATCATTCAGTACTTGATTTACATGCTAGGGCGGTAGGAGCAACTAATTCGACACAAACATCGGGTCTATTCAACATATTTTGTGCATGAAAAGCAATTATTGAGTATGCCAATATCGAGGGTAGGAATTGGTTGGAAAGCACAAGTGCGCAAACGCAACCGTTCGAAAATGGCGATGACGTCAGTCGTGGAGCGGACGCCTGAGTAACGTTAGCAATAAAATTTTTTCCTCAGTTATATTTCCGATACATATATACGATATAGAATGTGTAAAATATAAATTTAGTGTGAAAATTTCAGATTGCACGTTCAATAAAATACATATTTTGACATATTATACAACTGAGCAGAGTATAATTGTATATGTCGTATAGGACAAAATTATTATTTTAAATATATTTAGATAATTTGATTTCTCAATTCTAATGGGTCACCACTTGCAGCGACCTCCATGAGGGTGTGACCTGGAAACCGGTGTTATCCACGAATCGGATTTAATATCTGAATCGAGGATCATACCGGGCTAAAGGCTGCAAACCGCGTATGTTGCTCTCCGTAAGGGCTGAATTGTTCTTTCATTTTTCAATCCTTCAGATATTCAAAGAATTCAATTTCAAGAATTCATTTGTTCTTTCATTTTTACATTATTCAGATATTCAAAGAATTCAATTTTAAAAACTCAATCGTTCCAACGACGTTTACAGCACCTCGGATATTCACTTGGCTAATCAACGTCTGTTTTCTGTTACAGGAACTCTGGAATGTTGCATCTTGTTGGAGAATAATTCATATCTTCTTCTGACATAATAACTTGTAATTAATAAGAGGGTATTCCTCAACTTCTTTTCCAGGATTGATGACCGCGTGCAATGCGGTTTAGAGTCAGTACTTTATTACTAAATGTCTATTCCCTTTCTAGCCGAATGGGCTATTTTCTCTAACTTCATTCCTTTGCATAGTAAGGTAGAATCACGCGAAGAAGTAGAGTCAGTGTTGTTCGATTATTATATTACTAGCTTATAATATTATTAATATATTGTACATTGTTTGTTGGAATTAGAGTCAGTGATTGCAGGATTTACTGACCGCGTGCAATGCGGTTTAGAGTCACTCATTGATTACGAAATGTTTATTCCCTGTTGAGGCTGTATGAGCTCTTTGCTGTTACTTGATCCCTTTGCAAAATAATGTAGAGCCACGCGAATTAGTGTCATTATTGTAGGGCAGTAGTCTTCCACATTTTTTTTGTCGCGAATTCGAGTCAGTGTTGTTCGATTATTATATTTTTGGCATATTATATTATCAGTATATTGTAAATTATTAATCGGTATTAGAGTCAGTCATCCCAGAAGAAGTTACTGAGTCACAACAGTTGATTCACAATTGCGTGCAATGCTGTTGCGTTTGCAAGGTATTTTTGTTTGGTGTTTATCTTGAATTAATATTATACAACATGTTCATATTGGACTTAATCAAATTTTATTATTTTACAGAGCACGATTTTATTTAAGGTGTCATGTTGGATTGATAACGAAGAAGATGACAACGATGCCTTAGTCCAGTAGCCAAATGCAGGATCTGTGGGCCAACAGCAAACTATTGCAGCGTGTTCCTGCGGCATGCAGACAAGACATCACCGTTGAGTGAAATTTTAATGTCCCTCCAGTCACTCAATCATGTCGTAGGGCGAATGGTCCGAATCGACACGGGTGATTGGTTGTAATTACTCCTTAGAAATTTGAATGAAGAGCACAGTGACCATAGATAAACTCTGAGGAGTTTACCTATGAGTGGTATTTTGTTAGGCCCATCATTATTGTCATGTTTAATCAGAGTAGGATAGGTCTCCCTTGCTCATAGTATGTTTTATTTCCATATCGCGATTCGCGTTCGGGGCATTAACTTAAATAAATGTAATAATTACAAGGAAATAAGTAAATGTTTATTTCCAAATTCATGATTGTACTTTCATGTATTGCAAAAATATTATCATATATACATCAATAGTAGTTAAAGTATTAAATTTGATTTTTTCAACTCAACAGTTTCGGGTTATAGTTTCTCTATAATCAGAAACAATCTCGTTCTCGCATTCCGAATTTGTTTGAAAGAGCAAGAAGGCGCTTCGCGACGGGTAGTACCTGCTTTCAGAGAGATGCACCAAAGTAATGCACTACATACTAGTTTCTTTAGAAAAGTCTCTCCGAAATCGGGTCGCCCGAGGTTAATCATACCTTTCTTTCAGGTTAATTTTATTGAGAAATTATTCAAACATATTTTAATGTTCAAATTAAGAAATTATGTAATAATATTTCAAAGATCACGTAAAGTTTCATGCATGCCCAGTCTTTGCTCTTGAAATGACAAATATTAATATTTCCATATTTAATGTTTATACATTTAACTATTTTTTAAAGAACATTTTTTTAATCAAATTGAATTACATATAAGATGAAAATAAATCATTAGTCCGCATACATATAGTGAATACAATATGTTTACTAATCTTAGATCAGGATGTTTTCAGCAACACGGTTGGTACACACTTTCTTGGCCGTGCTCATTATTTTAAGTCTGAACCCATTCATGCGCCCAGGTGTTGCATGGGTGGATCAGACTGGTGAGCACGGATATGGTTATTGAAAGTTACTAATTTGTACTAGCGACTGTCGATGTGTTTAGTGACCACCAACATGATATCCATTGTGTGTTGTATGAATGGTAGTGTTTATGGATTGCATGTTGGATAAGCAAACATATATATTGCATTCTCATGACATTCAAATAATTCTCTTAATGATTGATTTCATACGAAATCGCCGTGATTGCTACTCAATTTTTGTAGTAGTAGATGATCACGTTTAATTTAAATACCACGCAATACGTTTTACAAACTGTACAGCATTTGGTTGTACAGTAAAATGAAGTAGTCAAATTCGCGATCGCGTCTAACTTGCATGGTCACTAGCCTTTGGCAGTCGATTTCAGGAAATGGTACGTAAAGTAGTGAAATGAATGATGATGTGCGCTGAGTTCGGGTGTCGGAGACGTCCCGGGACGTACTCTCTAGAAATAGGCCTTTGCACCCGGGCGGAATGTGTGAGAATCCGGGAGTGAGTGTGTTGGTGTGATTGCTTTGCATTTTTATTTATAGCAATTAGGAAGGCAGGTAGCATACTTCTGTGTGAATGGTAATGTTTAAGTAGGAAGGGCCAGCGGAAGCTATCACTTTTCTCTCGCGAATACTGGCTAGGCGTTCAAGTGATATGTCTTTACCTGGGATTCATTTGACTATTGCAACCACAACATTTTGATCGCGATCTCACTTGTTTTTATAACTATAATTTTATAATCATATTATCTATTTATATTATCAATATGCTCTGTCATTAACTTGCATCACGTTGTTGTGATCGTTTCTCCTTTTATTAATAATTATTAATTATAACTTACCAATGATACCTCACATAGCAACATTCTTATCTTATAAAAGTCGTGTTATTAATAGCCGCCGTAGAATTCGGTTGCAACTGTCATTTGTTATACTTAATGTTATTATATATTTTTAAGCAGAAATACGTAATCATTGCACAAACGAAGTGATACCTCATCGTTCAGTTGGGTCTGTTGAGTTTCGTACGAAAGTATTTGGTATCATGCTATGCGTCTAAACAATACTTCCCACTGTGCGACAGAGGTTCATTTCATTACACATACGAATTACGTATTTCGAATTGATTGGGATTTTCGGTTAAATGTGCACGTTTATGAGCAGTTGGTAACTTTATTTTTATATTCACACGCGCAAAAAGTAATACATTTATATGTATTCCGCAGAGTTTTATATTACCACTTTCTACGTCCAAGCTTTTGTATTAAAAATGCCTGCGTGCTAGCTATTGTTCGCACATTTATCATTCCTATTCATAGATTGAGATATCGGTACAGTTTTCGAAAGGCAGGTATTGGAATTTTATATTGATGCGATCACATTCCAAGGCAAATACGAAATTGGCACTGCTTCGAGCACTGCATGAAAATATGAATTGGAATTTGATATACGTAAATAATCACACTCAAGTGATTATGTATTTATATACACTTCCAATTTCATGAAATCGTATATTAACATGTATGATCTGATATATGTTAGTATATGAATATTTGAAGTGATTAGGCGGGTGTATAAGTGCAACTTCGGCTGACATTGTCTTGGAAACCGTGCTCGCGTTGATATGAAACTTTCAATCCCTGTTTGTTGAATCCCAATCAGTGAGGGCTTGCTTATGCATGTCTGAAAAATGAAGAGACTATTTTGACATAGTCGAAGCGGCCCGGAGAAGAGGGCCTTCGTCGTTGGATTAGCATACCACTTTGTCACTGTGCTCGATCATTATTAGGTGTTGCACATGTAACTTATAGCAGTTACATCTGTAACTGAAAAGTATACAAATACTGCCACGATTAACTCTTTTCTTTTTGTCAACCTTATCAAATGCAAGTTATATAAAAGTAGAGATAATAACTGCTACAGAGAAATTATTTGTTCTTGAATTTGTTTGAGGATTCACACATAAATAACACATTTTCCATTATTTTTTATACGAGTGAAGCTCTTCATTATAAGTTTAATTTGCTACAAGGAATAATATACATCTATTTTGCGTAATGAAGAGTTAATCGTGGACAATTTACTTATGTATTTTCAGGAGTTGCTGAAAATTTGAGATATGGGCGCCGTTTTGATAAATCGTTAATTTGTAACATTATTCCGTATATTCATATTGATGAAATATGGAATAATAAGCTCATTATTGTCGAATTATTATGACTGGCATCTTATGCCTGAATATTTATGAATTCGGGTGGGATATGAAAATTGACAATATTTTTTTTTTTCATTGAAAGCACCACTCTATCTGGTTGCTTTTATTAATTCCGAAAAGTTATTATTTAAATGTATTTATTTTTACTATTTGCTTACTTGACGAATAACGATTTCTGTTTCAGGTTTATTAATATTGTGGATAATTTCACTTGTTCTTTTGGAACGTTTTAATTTTGTTCTGCTTTCTGTTTTAGGGTTCCTATCATAGAGAAACTAATTTGTCATCATAAATTGTTGAAATATTTGAATGTAAATTTAATTTATATCTGCTTTTTGTTCCAGAGTCTCCATCGCTGGAAAGTATACTCTACATTTTATACAATAACCTTTTCTTTCAGTTCTAGAACACTCGTGGTTGTTAATACTTAATTTGTATTTTATCTGCTTTTATTCGTGGTAATTAATGTTTGCTTACTGTTTCAGGAGGACCCTATTTTCATCACTCAATCTGGTCTTCCATGGGATGTAATTCAATTTATTTCTTACAGTACATCTTACTGTGTACATTTATATGATTATTAAAAATCTCCTTTTTGTTATAGAGTTTCCATAGCAGAGGATGTTATTTTGTATATTTCCTTTTCGTCTGAATTGATCTATTGAATTGTTTTGTCCCAGGATTTTTATTTTCAGGTTAATTAATCACGAAATTTGTTCTTTCAGTATATAATTAATGTATACTATATATGTGCCTATTAATTGTCTTCTGTCATGAGTGCACTCATATCTGATTCTTATATTCCATATACAATACATTCCATTTGGTCTTTATGTTTTTGTTTTCTTGCAGCTAGGTTTCATCTTAATCAGCGAAAACATCAATTGACAACTGGAAATATCCGCTTTGCAATAAATACTTTTAGTTAAAATAGAATGTAAACTTTAAAATATATCCAGTTGGTTCGTAATCTTAGAAATTAATATAAGTCTTGTAAGAATGGAAACGTTGTATGAAAGTGAAGAGTACGGTTTTCTGTGTAATCTGCGGTATGATTGCGACGATGAATGGGATGTGCGTTGATAGTCTCTAAAGCTTTCAATTTTGTAAAAGAATGGCCGACAGGCCTCTCTTGTCTGTCATTCTCCGCGGCAGGTAAATTTCGATTCCGATTTGCATTATTTCCCAGATCAATTTTCTTGACAGAACATTTATCCGGGAAATGCAAATGTGGAATCATTTGTTAAATGGCTGGAGGTTGGGCCCGTTTTGCAACGCGGGTGGGTCACCACTTGCAGCAACCTCCCCGATGGTGTGACCTGGGAAATCGGTATTATCCACGAATTGGCTTTCAAATCCGAATCAAAGATCGTACCGAGCTAAAGGCTGCAAATCGCGTGTTCCGTTCTCTGCAAGAGCTCAGTTGTTCATTGATTTTTAAATCATTCACATATTGACGAGGTATAGCCACTGGTATAGCATAGACCGTTCATCCAATGCAAATATTTCTCATGATCGGGGGGTTGTAGACTAGCCCTCTTACCATTTCCGTGTCACATCCAACGTTATCGGCTGGTTATCGGACGACAACTGTCCAGATCGGTTAATTGGACAATAATAAACATAATTTGCTTATATGGGGTTTTTCTGTACATAGATTTGCTTAAAGATAATGATTGCTGTATAACGCGACTAATGAAATACGACTTTGACAATTGGGTGGAAAAATTATTGGGTTCACAGGTAAATAAATAATATAGTCCGGTCATCAGAATTGAATAAAATTTCGAGGTTTCTGAATTTTTACATTTTTTTCATGGCAAACATGCATTTTTTATATACATTTGGTACCAACGCTTCATTTAGTGGGTAGTTTTAATGCAGCACGTTATAGTCTCGTGGTTTTTAACGTGGGACAAGCTCCCATAAGACTAGTCCCATAAGTCTATAGTATACCTCGAATGTGAATATATTTCGTCGGTGATATATCTCGTCTGTGCTTTGAGTTAGGTCTTATCTAGGTGGTTGAATTGTGCGAAAGTGGTGTATCTTTATGTCTACAGGTGGCAGCATCTGGAGTTTTTGCAGGGAGCTACAGAGCCTGGTAAATCTTTGTTCAGTAATCCATTCAACTGCGTATCTCATCAATAATAATGTTACTTTTCAGGATTATGTGGCAGACAAATTATTGTTTAGAAAACATACATCTGATCTTTCAAGTGTTTTCGTCACGTGATATTTTAGTTTGATGCGACAGATATTGTCATTATAACCTCCTACAAATCACTTTCCTTATATAAAATATCCGCCATAATCTATGTGCTATTCACAGGAAGAAATGTACCACTCATCTGTACCATGTCGATCATAAACCTTGAACCCTGTCCTTAGAATCCCTATAACGATATGTTAGAAGGTGCAATTCACAAAAATGAAATTGCGACTACCACGATGGTAATTTTTCTTTACACATTTTTTCCCCCTATACTTTCTAGGGCGAAATCCTTAGCTGGACTTTGTTGGAAATCAAACGTGTCTCGTGGCTCGCAGCGTGGGATATAGCAAGGTATCTCGTTCAATCTAGGTCATACTAGAAACGTTGCCGATTTTTCGAATAATTCGCGAAAATGTGTTCGCGCATAGTTACTTTCTAGATCCCGTTATATCTTTGCGAATCTTGTTAGTATAGGTTGTTTCGTAAATTCGATCAATTCTATGTTTGGATATCGGCATTCCCCTTTTAGCTGTGACCCGAGCTGTAAGTCTGGCTCGTCATATTTACGGACGCAGCGTATTGGAATCGAGAAATAGAGAAGAACGGATCTCTCGTCACACTCTCGCGGGATGAGCAGGCTGATATGTAAGGGGAATACGAAGAAAGTCCGATGGAAATTTTCGGAGAGGACTTTTTTCCTACGGCGACGAACGATTAAAGGGTGAGCAGCATTTCATTTTTCGACTGTTCGTAAGAACAGTTTTGTACTGCAAGATTCATTTCGAGCTATTCAAATGTATTGGAAAGAATATGCGTGCCACTGACATCGACGGCTAATAGATCGAACTTCGTATTCGAATTTACGTTCGACAGATTTAAAAAGCTTTGAACGTTTGATCGAAAGGTTAAACTACTGAACATTTCCTTGTACCTCGGTATTACATATCCGAGCGCGAGCGATTAGTTTCGTTCTGCGAGAATGCATTGCGTAAATTGCACTGACGAGAATCGTTGCGTATAACTGAAGGTTGGATTGGAATCGGGATCCAACGTATGTATATAGTGATAACGGTGGTGATATTACTTTTCGCAAAACGTAACGTCGATTATGACTGTGCGGTTCCTGTTGTGGTGAGCGTGTCCTAATATTTGCCACGAAATCGATGTGACGTAACCGAACCTTTCACCGTCGTAAGCTTACTTTGTCTGTCGCAATATTGGTGCTGGACACACAATGCATTTTTCATTATATTTTTGTTTTGTTTTTTTCACGGGTCAGTGGTCTTCAAGGTATATGCTCTAAGCAGGCACTATATGTTGTATGTATCCAACTAATACCTATAACTCGATCGATGCGTGTCGATCGTTTGCGGTTCTTATTCGTGATAGCTTTTGCAAAAAAGAAAACATAATTTATAGGAGAGTTTGTTTTATGTCTAAAGGTAATTCGTATTCCACACGCCGAGAGACTAACGATTCGTTAAATTGGTTCGGGTGTTTGAAGTGTCACGGTGAAGCGGGGCTATAAATCATCTGACTTCATCCCTGCAAATTAATGAAACAGTGTTGATCCAGTCAGCCAACTTTTTTCTCCCTCATTTGTATGTACGCTCAATTCAAGGGGTTGTATGATGAAAATTGAATGTCATAAAAACGTTTCCACGGTTTCACGGTTGATTGAAGGCCCCAGCCTCTGGAAAGTATAGGATCAACCAATCGTCGTGCCGCAGGGGTTCTTTGTATACATTTATATGAGACAGTCACCTTATCCCGACAGGATAAATGTCTGGATACTTCAGGTTTATTAGGAGGGGTTTGTCTTGATACGCACATTAACACGTTTCTGACACCTTGAAAAAATGTTCGATCCACGTAATGTGTCTTCGATGGTGACTGGCTACAGGGAGTTTGCAGATTACGTATTAATGAGGGTAATGATAACAATGCCCGTTGCGGCATTAAATATTCGGGATAACAGAAAACCCGACGCCAGAGGGTAGAGTAACATGGGAAGGTAGATAACAAGGTACCCTCATTCTAACATCATAATTATATTAGAGTTATTAACAGGTTCCGAAACGTAGTCAACAATGAAGTAAGAAAGTACGACGAGACCATTTATTCGTCACTTGTTTCCAACCATCAATCAATAGACATAGATTCCAGAAGAAGAGCACGTGTGCACTTATTTTTCAAAAAACCCCTTTTATCATATTGGGAAATCTCTTTTTGCTAATCTTCCTTTCAACCCTCTTTCCATTCAATCAACCGATACATAATCGTCGTTGAACCCACCTACGTCATCGTGGGGACATCAACATTTCGTCCGCCTGAAAGAGCAACCAAGGGTTTAGTCGAAATCCTCGAAAAGCTCAAGATCAAGAGTTCTCAACCCACAGCCGCACATCGGAGCGAAACAAGGAGGGATCGACGAACGATGGAAACGTGCCGAGCGATGGAATGAGGGCGCGTGATCGATATGCAAGGATCGCGAAGGATTCGGAATATCTTTATTCTGATTGCCGGGTAACTCGGCGATCGGCCGGCACTTTTTCGCCACTCGTCGCCCCGTCAACTTTTTGTCTGACCGCTGACGTCTCTACGGAGGCCGAAGTGGTCCCACGATTTCATAAGGACGACGAATAAGAATGGCGGATAACTTTTTATTCGCCACGAACGAATAGATTTCTAATAGAATGACGTAGCCGGCGTTATCAATAACTGTATCGAAGCCGTATTCTCGCATTTTACAAGACTGACTCGAAACGAATTACTTCGCTCGACCTAATTTTCCACTGGTCATTCCTGCGAATTGGCCGAATAATGATATGATACACGTGCAGATATAATCGTTATGCGGACGAATTCATATTGGAGCGAGGAGAGTTTATTCGGACAAAGTCTCGGGGAAAAATGTATATTCGAAGCGATTCGAATAATCTCCAACTCCGGTCGAGGGTCGTATCCGACCTCGCTGGTCGGTCGGCGGCAAACGGTGGGCGTCGTTCCGAGCGTCGACGTCGTTGGGACGACGCCGACGGTGCGTCATCATTGAAGCGCGAGACGCCGTCGGGTAAGCGTCGAGCCGCGCGCGCTTCGAACGCCGCGAGACGAAAGCGTGTCACGACGACGACGGGAAAAGCGCACGTGTGCAACCCTTGCTTTCAACATCTCGGTTTCGATCGCGGCAATGTCGGCGTCCGGGTGGCTACACAAGTTTCGACGGCTTCGTCGCGTCGCCATGACGCGAGAGTTTTGAACTGAAATGTTAAACGACAAATGTAAAACGCGAGGACGCGAATCGTGAAGGAAAGAGAAGGGGATAATTTTAAGACGTGCCCGCGCGCCAGTTTTGGGCTTTGATCTGTCAGACGGAATTTGAATGAGTCTCGTATTCTATGAGGTACGCTGTGATTTCTTCTACAGCTGCGCGGAGAGGGCTTGGAAATAGTTATTTGATCGACTTGAAGGATTTTGGCTTTCGATTGCGAGCAGTTGTTCGTGTTGAATGACACGCGTGACGATTTACAAACATCGTGGTCGGGAGTTTCAATAGTTTCGGTTCCTTTTATTATTGGTCATGAGTGCTGAGGTGGGGGAATGGTTGTTTGAGACATTTGAAGAGTGCTGTATTCGCTATTGACCGTGACGGACTCAGGTGTTTGTAGTTTGAGAATCGTATGGAAATCGATCACTCTGAATCTGAACCGCTTCTGAATTTAGAACGACGAAAGATTCTTGCCGACTGTGAAAAATGATATGATTGGCTTGTGATCGAAGAGATGGAACTCACATTGACGGACAAGTTTGAAAAGAACACCCCCTCGAACAGACGTCAGATCGTTGGTATAGACCCTACGGAATAGTTAATAAAATTCTTCTGCGTAGAATCGGATTGTGGCTCCAGAATGGAAACGCAAAATGCGAGTAGAACGGAAAGTTTAGCCCTGGCGGCATATGTAAATAAGCTCCCGTGTAAACTTTGACTGAAGTTTTGCTTGTTCCCTTTCACGTAAAGGGAGTTCTGACGACAAATAAAAAACTGTCTCTGCTCTTCGCGTCTGTTTGCAGACGGTAGAAAAGGACACGCCGTGGAGATTAGCTTGAATACCTTCGCCCTACCACTGTTACTGAAAGACTGTATTTTTTTCGTAGGCAATCAGCTTGATAACGCGATAAAAGTAGTTTGACGTTCATTGGCAGCAATCTTGTGCGCGAAATAGATGATTCGTCAGTTTGCAATTGCTTGTTTAATATTATAAAGTATATTACTTCGAGCACTGATGCAATGCAGTAGAATCTCAATCTGGGAAATGCAATCTCTTTCGCGTCGTAACTGTTCATCGAAAAAGCTTAAAGTAAAACGTTCACGATAAATGTATGCATATTTTGCATAGTGTTTGGCTAGATGAATTAAGTTCAGCGAAAAAGCAAGAGTTATTTTAATCAATTATCGCCGATTCTCGCGTTAACGTTGACGAGTATAAATTCGGTCTCGCGCTCAAACTGAGAACATTCTATAACAGTTTTCTTTCATTCGCAAGATGCCGTACTTTACATTTTAATTCAATCCGGATCCGTTCGCCATTCGAGCATGAAATTGCACGCTTCAGCTGCACTTTATCGTTCCGTAAGCAACAATGCATCTCCTCCTACGCCCCGAGGTGGCTGATAATGAGTGAGTAGCACTGACATCTTCAGGCGCGCTTAATTAACCGTCGATAGTTTCGGATTCGTTCGCTCGCGGAATACGTGAAAAGTTTTAATCACTCGCGTATCAGTTGTGTGTCTGGTCACCTTAATAAACTGTTAAGCCAGCTGTAATTTTCGAACATCCGACTGCGAACAATTTCGCATTTAACATCGGCCTGCAGAGCGCGTAAAGCCGCAATCAGGCTCGCTGATAATGAATCCGAGCAACAATATCGAAGATCCGCTGAGGTCTAATTAGCGACCGTGAATAGGTCGTGACCGCAGCAGTCAATCGTCTAAATCACTTCGTAAATTCTGTTTTCTGGGACACGAGTGGAAATTGCGTTCAAGCTTGCGCGGAACAATGTGCTCGATTGGACTTCCTCGCTCGCCGTGGAACAATCCTATATTCCACATCTTTGCTGCGCCGGGCGTCTGCAATCATAATACGATGATGTTCGCGCGATAACATCAGTCGAGCTAAGATTTTGAAAACATTCGATGAGTTCCGGTACACTGTAGCTGAAATTAGCATCGCTTTAATGTTCGCCAGCTCAAGTCTCGTCGGAGATTTTGTTATGTATTTCCGTCTAACAAAAGGGGGTCGATGACATCGGAATTCCAAGCAGTGAATGCTTATGAATCACTAAATCACACGTCCGACGATCCTCATATGAACCTCGAAACAAAGCAACCGTATTAAGGGACAGCAAGCACGTGCTACTGTAACAACTTCTTCCCAATCTCCTCCGTGCGAAGTGTCGACAGTTATAAAAGATAGCTCGATACCTAAGGAGTCCGTGATGTACCGATTCGAAGGGTCGATATTAATGGTCGTGGCCGGTTCACGGACGGGCAAGGCTCCGAATCGAAGTCAATTATTTCAGTTGCGCACGAGCAAACACGGACGACCCGGTTTTTCTATCGAATTATCGGATCGGATGTTTATCACGGTTCTGCTGCGATCGGAGGAGTCGAGGAGCGAATTCTACCGCGACGTGAAACGCCAAAGCAAGTGTCACGCCCTCGCATGTGTCCGTGCAAGTCGGCGATACAGAGGAGTACAATCGTTAGGCTGATTATTGCTCGCTGAACAGTCAGAAGGAATGAATGGAATTACATTGTTCCGCGCATATGCCGTTGAACTCATAAGCAATGACTTGCCATAACGCCAACCTCCCCACGGCATCACTTTTACACCCCCGCGCCAGTGACATCGCGTCACGGGCGCTCCGACAAATTAACAAATTACATCATTACGATCTCCACGGTGCGCCGCCCTGCTCCTTATCTCGTCGTCCGCCACGCGAACGCGCATGCCGCTGTAAGCGCAACACGATCCGCATGCACGTGGGAGTTGAAATTAATGACATACCCCTAATTGCTTTTCTCAGTTTGTCAATGAGTCCTGCGGTAAGGCATGTCGTTAGGCGCGGTTGTCTACTCGCCCACGTTACGCGTCGGTACAAGGACCTTTCGGCGTAAGATCGAATTTCAGCGTCTGGACCGAGTAATTGCGTTATGCCACTTGCGCTGCCGCCGCGCGTTTAATGTTATTAATGTGACGCTCAGTTCAGGGCTCACAATCAGCATAATCAATGCGCTCGCGCTAGATGATATTTGCAGATCGATCGTGCGCCGTCTCCCAGAGCCATTGTGTGCGGTGTTTCGGTTAAACTGACGTTCGCGACCGCTAGTCGACGGTGGCATACGTGAGTGTCCTTTTTCGCGGCACCCCCGAGGGGTCGGGGGGGTACGCGAAGGCAATTATCAAGAACTCAGCCGGTGGACAAGATCAGCCGTGCACGATGAACGAGCCAGATCCCTGTCTGCCGCTCATCCTGCCACCGAGGTACCGACTTCGCGATCTCATCCTGGGGGATTATGCGTTTAATGACGACGGCGAACGGTGAGTCATCTTGGAATTCGCAATTTCAATGATTTTAGGAGACGCTCAGCGCGAGGCCTCCCGAGATGGGAGAAAGATTCAGATATAGCGGATGGTTTAGTCTTTAGTCGAAGTACCTCCGGCAGCTTTGGCAGATAACCGAGCTCAACGGGGAAACACGCTGACCCTAATTTTCCACGAGGGATCACTGTGTGTTTCTTCGTCGAGTTTCTTTTTTTTTTTTCTTTTTTACACCCCCACGTCAGACCGTTGTGCTTCAGCGTTGATTACGATAAAGTATATTCTTTTTCTTTTGTTTACGTTATTTCCGGAATCGGGATGTCCGATAGGGAATTTGTAGATTCTTATTGCCTGGGTTCTTACATATAAATTGCTTTATTATCCGAATGGTGCGTGGGACATGTGTACTTTAGCGAGAGGCTTCATTTTGTAATAAGCAGTTGGGTATAGATGGTGTTCGTGACGATATTATTTGTGGCGTTGGTAGATAATATGGGTTGTGTTAAAGATACCAATTTTATAGAGAGTCCGAAAGTTATTTGAGGAATTTCTTTAGCGCCGAGGCAATGGAGTTATTACGTTTCAAGGCAAGATCCGCCTGCGTAAAATATGATCTTCGAGAATTTCGCCGGCCGTATTCATATGAAGAGTTCCCGCACGTCTTAGCAATGCCGTACTCAGGATGTACTGCGAATAATTGGAATTCTTTGAATGGAAGCGCTGCTAAATTAACGCTGTTACGTTCTCATAATCCGATAGATTCAATACTATTTCAATGAAAATTATACCCACAGCGTAATACAATGGAAATCGTCGAATTTAACAATGTATCATCTTTATTGCTTTGCAAGTACGATTATATAGTTGGTTTAGTTTACGATTTTATCCTATGTGTCGTTAGTGCATAGAGAGCAGTAATTCAGCTACCGACATTAATTTTGTTATTTCGAATTTTTAAGTTATGGTGATTTACTATTTTGGTTCAAACGATAGTTAGAAGTCGCATTTGTACTGTCGTTACGAATGCTAATTATCAATATTTCACAAAATCTCCCCGTTCTCGTTTGACCGATATTTCTTGGGGCCACGGACGTTACAGAAGTAGTGATCGATCTATTTTCCGGGGGCAATCGTTTCACAGGAAAGTTCGCTGTCGATCCTATGCTTGGTTAAAATTTTTAGTGTCCACCGTGATTGACCACTCCACGACTTTTGCGGCATCAAACGGGGAGTGGTTTCTTTAAACCTAAACCTCGCGTGCAAGGGTATAGTCTGTCGATAAGATTACAACGGAGGAAATCGCTTTTCAATCGTATTTTCTTGTCCATCGTTGACGGATCGTACTGTATAACGGACGAAGTCGCGAAAAAAGGCTCACTGACAGAACGCGGCCCGCTAACAGTGAACCATTCTACAGACAAGAATAGCGAATTCTTTTTATTATTTACAGAATAGCGGAGCAACGCTGCATGCCGATGGTTTGCGTGTAAATTGAATAAATATTTCGGTTTTATCATTATATTTTAGGATATTATATTGTCACAAAACATCAGTTATCGAGACTCATGTTAGACGTAGGTATAGTTCTGGGACAAAGTTTTTTATGCATCACTTGATTACAGTTTATCACTTTCACGGTTCTAGATAACTCTGGAGCTAAATTTGACCTTTCGGGCGAAAAACTGTTCAGAGAATTTTTTCAAAAAATAAGGTTCACAGTACGGAATGTTTTTGGTATTTTACATGCTGGGGTCAATTTGCCAAAGCTCGATCTGGAAGTGATGTGCTCTTTGTTAGTGTTGATATCCGCAGGTTTGTTAAAAATCCCATATGCTCCTAGCGTCACTGACATGTAAACATATGTCTCCCGAGGGACGTCGGCGTGTAGGCTTATTTTACTTTTCGCTTATCACACCATGTTTCGAGACTTCACGGATCATCTAGTTAATGTGAACTTTCGCATCACGCACAGCCATGATGAGCGCATTAAGCTTCGCCGCTTAATTACATCGCGCTTTTAAAACTGGTAAAGTTAGAGTAACGTCCTGGATGCGACCGTTCTCGTCATATTTATAGAGAATGTATCATATTCATATAGATGTGTCACTCTTACGTCCGAATCGGCAGTTCGTCGTCATCCTTCAGAATTGCAAAAAATTTATCAAGACCGTCTGTAACTCGTTTCAGCGATTGCCTGATAGGATTAATAATTGTCAAGCAATTGAAACCGGTTCCCGCCTACTACGAAAAATCGTTCTAATATATTCTTTATACGATGGTATTGCTGTTGCAATATGATACTGTTGATTCACTCGCGTATTGACAAGGCATTACTTTGGCAAATCAACTTCCATTGGGAAAGAAAACATGGAATGAAAAAGCCAGCGACCGACTCACAATCAGCAATATCCGCTTCGTTGAAAAACAAGGAAATAAGAAATGCCACGGCGCGGCGCGCGACTGAGAGAAAGTCTTCGGTTGGCGGCAAATGGGATTCACTGTGAATCTTGAAAGACGCGTGGGAATGTACAGATTGGTTTCCAAATAAACTACAACGTCCCTCTAACGCAATAAGCGCGTGTTTGTACGCAGCGTAAACAAATATCGCAAATTCATATTCGCTTCAAGCCTTAGAAAAACCTGAAAAATTGAAGACCGGCTCGAACAAACCCTCGCGCTCCGTACGTAACGTTCTTACGTCGATACTGGTTTCGTATCAACTATAAACGATCAGCGGGATCTGACCCGAATTACCTTGTAGTTCGATCCAAGTTCCCGGCGAAAGTTCGGCGGGTCTTAAATAAGTCATGATCAGTCAAAGTTACGCTATAATGCGAGCTGACGGGCGAAATCATTCATTCAGCCTCGTCACCATCAATATGCATTCGCCGCCCCGCTTCCCATGACCGTGTTCCACATAATTCGGCGTGCGTCTTCGAGCTTTCAAAGTTGACGATGAACGAGTGCGCTGCACAGTAGAGCGAGTATTTGGCGCAGCCTCACGTCTTTTATTTTCCGCATTTTCCCCTAGCATCGACGCGACAGTCGACACGTGAATTGTTTATGTCCGACGCATTACGTCTGTGCCAACAGCTCGCATATTATTCGTACAACTTGGGCGATGACCTTGTTATGCTGAATTCCGTATTTTTCATCTCGACAAATTCGTGAAGCTGTCGTATACTCACTTCGAGCGCGGCGAATGTTGGGGTTAGTCCCCAGAGAGCCCCGCTATTCCCGGATGAATACCTCAGAATTTCAAGTAATAGGGAGCCACGGTCGGAGGCCAGACGAGACTCCGCGAAAGATTGAAGTTAAGGCAAGTGTCGAGTCGGCAGATTGGGCGCCAGAAAACTAATTAAAAGCCTCTTTTCAAAGGCGACGAACGCTGTCCTCGGCTGTAGTCCGGAAAATAGCGAAACGGAATCTGGCTGACCCTTCAACGAGCATACACAATAAATCGTACGCGATAGCAGCTTTCCATTTGCATATTTTATTTTCGATGATGGAGCGACGTCGGACTGTACGATATCCGGACAATGTAAATGTACTTTTATGTTATATGCGAAAAGTATGTTGCGCTGTTGATCGATATATGCAAGGTATTTTTATAGACAGACCGTTGTCTGCTCTTTTCAAATTACAGTCTGCGTGCGTCAGATATTTTGTAGAATTTGGTGTGACGTGAGAGTGGATCCATTGCTCGATGCATTTGTAATGTTCACGTAATTGGGAACTATGAGCATGAATAATGCACCGAAAGGGTCGGAAATGTCGGAATGCGTCGTCGCGTCCACCTGGGAGACAAGAATAACGACGTCCGTCATTGTGTTTAATCGGCCAACAATCAGCGATCGATCAGCTCTCTTCGAGTACCTTCAGTTTGTCCGGATCATTGTGAGCCAGTTGGCCACTGCTTGTCCCACTTTTGCATCCAAGTATCATATTGCAATCCGTACGGTTGTATACGAGAGTTTTCCTCATTCGCACTGAAATTTGTAATACGTGTTACATGAGTAAGTCCATTAGCTACGTACGTCGTTATAATGCGTCTCTCGACGAAAGAGGATGCGACGTGGATGTTCCGGCGGAGTCGATTGAATTAAACAGCATATCTGTTCAACGAAATTTTCCCATTCGATTATGTCCTCTTTGCCTCCCTTCTTGCTCATTCATTTTCTTCCTTTTTTTTCCTTGTTTCCTTCTCTTTCTTTGACTTTTTTTAGGTCCTGGTTATTTTACTTTTCGCCAACGCGCACTCGACGTGGTTGTCAGAGGCTGGAATTTTACTTTGTCGTTAATGAACGTTTTATTTCTATATCTCCGACGATTTTATCGTTTCTGCTTTGACAACGGACCAATCGTATACATAAAAGAACAACAGCATTATTTGTGGTAACTCGACGAAAAATCGTGGCTTCAGATAATTGTCCAGTAAAATCCTATTCACCATAATAAATGCATGCTTAACCTTTTATTTCGTCACAATAAGGTCCCATTACCGTTTACAATAAGTCAACAGTCTGAACTACCACAATAGGCACGCCAATAATCGTCATTGGCGACGGAGACACACGTCCTTTAGTCAAATCGATACGTTCGGCCAGCACAATAACACCATAGTATTTGAATCGATTTCTTTCCCTGGCTCTGCATGCACTTAGCATTAAAATCGATGAAACCTTTCCTCGTTTTTTTCACTCCCTTTACAGGTGTAGCTTTATTCACACATTTGCAAATAGGGTTCTGCCGCGCGACCTACGTCCTAATTATTCCGTAGAACACCTGGCCTCGAACTTCGTTGTCCGATCGCTCCTATCTGGAGCAGCACCATGCACCATTAGTGGCTCATTATCGTTCGGGTCACGTAGAATGCTGGTATCGTCACAACCTTTGGTCTTTGAGTGGGCCGCGCAATTATCGACGGATTAAAATTAAACCTTTTTCGCGTCGAGCAGGACGAGTGCATGTGGGCCGATAAAGGCATTGCTCCCAACTAACGTTTCTCGCCGGCGCGGCGCAATTACTTGATGACATTAGATCGTGCAGAATTCTCGTCGTCTCGTTCTCCGCATTCGATTAGAACATCCTCGATACTTCGCCTCCTCTCGATCGATAATTCCCATGGAGAACATATGTTATCCTTCCGCGGAGGTAGGATCAATGACGTGTACGAGCTCATGTTACGACTTGTGCAAAGGCTCCTTTGTGCAGTTTCTCGTAGAGGGTCGCTGGGTATAACTCCATTGAGCTCCGAAGTGTGCTCGCATTTACTTTTTCTTTCTTTCAATCTGCGGTTCTCGGTCGTAGGACGTGGAATTTCAAAGAAATTCCAGCAGGCCATCGCTACTCCGCGTCACGATGCGTCCGAGAGAGAGAGAGAGAGAGAGAGAGAGAGAGAGAGAGAGAGAGAGAGAGAGAGAGAATAAGACTACAATTCCTTTACTCATATTTTCTGTCCCGCCGAGCAAGAAGCTTATGCGAATATTGTCAGGCTTAAGAAAATGTCGCGGCTGATTTGAACATTGGCGAAATGCTCTCGATGAAGCGTATTCGAGGAGGCGTCGAAGGGATGAAAGTTTAAGAACCGTACGAGTCAGCATCCGGATCCCTTCGCACAGAAAATCGGTCAGCGGAGCGTAAAATAAAAACATTGGCCAATCATCGACACCCTCCCGCGTATCCCACGGGGTACGCGCCGTCTGGCCTCTTAAATCGTGAATGAAATATCTATGCAAGACATTTTTTCATTTGTTTCATCCATATTTCATTCCTTCTCGTCATGATACGAAGGACTCGCTTCGGGTACATTTGCATTTCGATATCACTTTACGAAACTCGCGTTGAACGACGAGAATATTTTACCGCGAGTGCAAGGCTGATAAATTCCGGCCGTCCCGAAACGGTTTGAAAAACATTCTTGCCCCGACTGATCCTCCCGCTCAGATTCTCTCGTAGCACGTCTTTGTCGTTAACGACGCAGCCACGAGCATATCTTTACAATTCCCGTCCTCGCGATGCTCAAAGTACCCGACAGCCCAGCTATGCATGACAATCCTCCACGAGTTTTACTGCGTCCGCACGAACTTAATCCATAATTCGATCAGTCGTTCGGATTCCACGGAAACTGCACGCCTTCGGTTTTATTGACGCGTCAGCGCGACAATTGATACAACGTTTCAGTCAGCCTATAAGACAGCCAGACATTACGATACGTTTTACGGGCCGATCATTCTGGACGAACATTTACACAGACAATAGCGCGCCGATTCAGGACGATATCGTCCCGATGACTTTACGAGGACATCTCCGTTTCGATAGCTTGCCTTTTAACGATCCCGCCCGAGCAGTAACGCGATCAGCAATTCATCTGTGCAAATATATGCAGCCGCGTTATTACAATATACGTGCCCCTTTCGTGAACCCGGGATGAGCCCACGCGATGAGAAGCTTACAGCTTGACACGGCTAGCGCATACAGGCAAAACTAGTACGACTCACTCCCCCACACACATATCTACATGTGTATACATTCTTACTATGCTCGGTGCTCGCACCCGTGTGTCTGAACGGGAGTGATGCACTCGTACGCCGGGGCCATTGTTTTATTTCGTCCAGGAGCCGGGAGGCCGCACTTGACACAATTAATATCGACCGGGCGTTTCTATTTTTGCTATTTGCAGACGACCTAAGTGCCGTTAGGTTGTCCGACCCTTTCTTCGTTCGCGAACGCCTATGCGAGGCAGCCTGCCGTACTCCGCAGATACCTTTTCCCGTGCTTGAGAGCGTCGAAGTAGTCGCGCGAGCTTCCGATGCGAGTTCGTGGTCGAATCTAACGGGTGAAAATGCTCACGTAGGCGACACGACGACGTATCGAGCCAGACACGTTGATGAACTGAAATTCTGCGACGCATAGCAAAGCAATTCCGTCTCGGCGGCTGTCAATTTCAAACGCACCGGAGAGGAGTGCGTGTTTTATGCAGGGCGAGAGCGAGGGTTTTCGAACGTTGACGGATAAAACTGCTGATGCTGTACGGCGTCGCGAAGAATGCGGAAAGCGACTTTAGACGGAGAAAATTGTTGATGTGTCAGGACGTATTGGAAGTTCGTAGAATTATCGTTCCATCGATAATGAATATTGCGTGCTTCGGATCGGAACATCTTCTGTTACGAGTTCGAGATGCCAGTGGTCGTTAGTACGTATTTTTCTGGTGCATCTTCGTTCGCATCACGAGAGCCTTGGTGGAGAAAACTGTTTATTCTGGATTTTATTACCAGTCTGAGTATAGAGGGAGGAAATTGCTCGTATGTTAACAGTGAAGTATGTAGAATAGCAATTTCATTGACCAGCAAACCCAACTCTTCTAGCGCAAATACGTAGTACTGCGAAATGGAAAAGTTATTGGTCGTTATTGCGTATCTTCATGCTCGATAACTTGTGACTCTTCAGCTTATGAATACTTCAGACGCCTTTTATCTCTATTGCATGTTTCCATCCAATTAAAGCTTCGAATGTGAACTCGCCTACTCTTCCTCTATGGGTCTTTCACCTTCCCTCCCGTTCTGTCTCTCTCTTTTTCTCTCTCTCTCTCTCTCTCTCTCTCTCTCTCTCTCTCCTTTTTTCATTGCAGACTCCTCGATATACTCATACTTATGTATCTATATTACAGAATTGTGCAAATGTGTTAGGAAGATTAAAAGTGCCTAAGTAATTACACTATAAAATCGTTTTATTTTACCAGATAATGGTATTGCTTAATGATTTTTTCCAATTTATTATCAGCATTATAATCGCACCGAAATTTGAGAGAAGCTGAGAATGAACAGACTTGTGCAACTCTTGCAGCATAAAAGTGCGACAAGTATTTTTGCGCGCAGTAGAAAAGGTAAAGAGAACGGAAGGCAGAGAGAGAGAAAGTAAGGTAAGAGTCTACTCGCAAAGTCAGGACAATGTCCCGTAAAAAAAGGAAAACTAACGAATGTCCTTGTTTCATGTCTACGTAAACTTGGAAATCCTTGTCCGTGTGCCGCTGCCGCCCGTAAAACCATGTTACTCCAGTATATGGCGCTTGTCGGTTGAGTGAAATATATTTCGTGTGTGGCGAGTTTCTAGCATAGCCTCAGACTATTCGCTGATTTTGACGAAACTTTTCTGCTCAGAGGAAATGTAACGCGTCGGTAGTAGGATAATATAGGACGAATACGTAGAGAAGATAAGGTACATGATATATTCCGAACAATTCTCACGCCATGGTGCATTGTACTCGTTTCGACGACAGCGTTCCTCAATGTCGTCATTCAGTCTGCAGACGTTTACCTGCGGCTGAAAAAGAAACTTAAAATCTCCTTTAGGCGCTTACCAAAAGTGCTTCCTGAATAACGCTTAGCGCTGGGCATTTATGAAAGCCGCAAGCACACCGGTAAAAGCTTTTTCTTTCTTTCCAAAGAAGGCACGTACAGTTGAACGTGTCATCGTCACAGAAAACTGAGGCGTATGCCAATGCTTTGACGCTTACAACGGTCAAAATTGTTACACTAAGAAGAAAAATTCTAATGACTTTGATTAAGAACGTCGGATTTATTATGTATTAGCAATCGATGTCGTCGGACCGACAGATAACATGTATGTATGTCAAATATTTATCCACCACTGGCAACCGCTCAACAATTCTGTCAAAATGTCACTACAACGACACTTGGACAGTTATGTCATTATCTTTTACGTATCGGGTGCATTTGATAAAGGTCAGCACATAGTTTAATTCGTGCAATATTTGTACTTAATCTATATATAACTACTTTCAATGATAATCATCATCGATTGTTTCTTATGTAACAGGACTAATTCGAAGCAAATCTTTTTCTTCCCAACTTCCTTTATCCGCTGGTTTCGAAACAATGCATTCTACGTACGCTAGTTCTGTTGAAAACAAATTTTCCGAAAAAGGCCCGCGTAAGTGAAATGTTAATACAGTCCTCACTCCTCAGGAAACTCATTTCACGGGAATTTGAATGGAAAATGTAATAGATGCCTCTTTTGTCTGTCGGACTAAATAGCTGTCTTGACAGCCAGTGAAATCGACAGAATAAATGTTCAATTCCGTCGCGTCAATGTTATCGTTTTATCCAAACGACGGAAAACGCGAACGATTAACGAACTCACGCGCGCCAATCAATGTCGCATGAGCGACGGTTACAATTATGATGCATTTATCACCTTTCGCTGCGCTGAGTAAAACCGCTCATTAGTTCATCGATTAATATCAGCAATTTCATCGAAGCAGGTGGCTCCGGACCGCTGTCGAAATGTCGGCCACGAGATTAACAATTTACTCGGTAGCTACGAGCAGCTTACTTTCTGTCAAGCGGATTATCGCTATTTCATTTCGTTCCAACCTCCGCAATCAACTTCCCATCACTCTTAAAAAACGAAAATTTATCCGTCCTTGTCCATCGCGCGTGATTTTGACGGTAATTTCGGTCGCTTTTTCTCGCCGAACAGGAGATTGTGTCTGGAGAAGAATCTGCGTAGTTAAGGCATGCATGTCGGCTTGCTAATCAATTTAACGGCATATCAAAGAACAATCTTCAGAAGTGGTCAATTTCGGACGCAATGGAAATGGAAGATTCTTACAGAACATGCCCGTACAGATTCAAAGGTACAACAAATATAGCAATGGATCTGTTTGTATGCTAAACGAAAATATAAGAATGGACTATTATAAACGTACCAACTCTGACTTTATCGCAAATTTGAATCTTTAAAAAGACAATCTCAAGATGGCAATATTCCAAAGCAGAAATTATCAATCGACTCAAAATATTTATTTTAACTTGTAAAATAATTGATGTATGCGAGTATGTTGTGCGAAGAGTTGTTCGTTCTCGTTGTTGTCCCAAACCAGGCCTTCTCCGACTTGGTTCTTTCAGCCAGAAGGCATTGTGCGTGAAATGGCTCGCTGTGCACTTTCACGCCGAGCGATACCGTGTGGGTGTAAAAAAAAAAAATCCCGCACCACGCGCAAGGCAGATGGGATGTCAGCCGATAGGGGTGTGAGTGAGTATCCGCGCGTTATTACAATAAATTACGGTAATGAATCCTTAAAAGCACTCTCAATTATGCGAGACTTTATACCGACGGATCTGACGCCGCGCGACACCTTTTTTATTCTCGCACTTACTCCGTGGGGTCGGTCAAGTTACCGCGCGGCACTTCGCGCCGTACTTATAAATAAATTCGACCTACGCCATTTTTACGATGATACGAGATTCAACTGGATACGTATAAGGCTGTGTGAGTGTGTCTACCCTTTCGTTACTCTGCAGAGTGTAGACACACATGTCTCAGTGACTTTTACAAATATTTAAGGCGTTAATGTATACCAGTAAACACTGGGAACACGTCTAGTATCAATTGGATTTAGCTTAAAAAAAACAATTGAATGGTAACAGTGTTAAAGGACTTGGCCTGTGTATATATTTAAATTGCCAAAGGACTACGCAAGGAATGACGAAAGTGGCTGATCAAACAATAACGGCAGATAAATCTCAGACTGAGAGACGATGAAATACTGTCTGCGAAATCGCGGGATTTGCGCGAATTTCTGGCTGCGGATAGCAGTTTCAAAAAATATGTCGAGCGTGAAGACGTCAAAGTGATGCACATAGCGAACAATATGGAATCCACCCAAATGTCAAATGAAATTGTACATGCGTGATCACGGGATATTGTGTTTTCTGCGAATCGATAGCGGATGGTCAACAATATATTTCGTCAAATACCATACACTTCGTTTGCGGTTCGATCAGCAATGTGTTTCGCAATTTTCACCGGAAATTTCATAGCTGGACTATGGTAATATCATTTGATGCATCAATCTGTCATAAACTGCCTTCACGGCTATAATTACAGTTCCTACTTACCTGTCTGAACATATACGCCACAACAGTGTCACGTTATTGTCGCTAGTGCTGTTATTTTGAAATACGCCTAATGTACTAATTCAATAATTATCACCAATTATAACAGCGAATTTCCATATTATGCGTTGCATCTTACAGCGTTTCATTTCCAATTAACATCTAACCTGCATGTAATGATCCGAGAAATTTGATACACATTATTTGCCTGTACTTCTCGAGTCATCAAGTAGGCATAAGGTGTGCTCCTAGGATTCACGATTGGAAACTAACTTGTTCTAGGCACTCTCATTCATTAAATTAAGCATAGGCAAATCGATACACCTCAACACTCGCAGCTATTGACCTAATATTCCGCTCCTCTGGCGTTGCTCAATATTCCCTCCGTCTTTTAACACAATAAAATGCACCAATTAACGCGAAATTCGCCAACGTTAGCTTTTTCGCGTAAGTTCTGCACTCGTGACAATAAGTTCGAATCGGGGTCTGAAACGGGTTTGCGGTTAAAGCATTTGTAGGTCAACGACGTGTACCCTGTGAATTCTCGCTGATTTGAAGGAGGATGCGCGATGAGAGTGTCGAGTGCTCTCGAGGAGCAAGGAATCCGCGACGGTTTGGCGCCTCTTTCTGCCTTATCGACGGACTTAGCAACCGCCGGCTTTCTTGCGCTTTCGAGCGTTTCCGTTGGGATTACCCTTACCCGTCGTGCCACCCCTAGCGTTCTTCCAAATAAATAGAGGCAGTCGACGGTATTCTCCAGACTGCGCCTTTTTGACAGCCTAAAACGATCGCCGGATTTTGTTGAAAATTTCGGTCATCGTTCCCCGGGTAGAACTTACGCATTACGCGCTAATCGTGCCAAAGTAAAGATCGTTTTCTTGTATCCGAGGGAAGGAAGAGACTGTTTTCTCTATGAGTTTTAAGCACGATATTACTAATTTAACGGTATGGTCGGAGTAAGCGTTTAATCGAGAAACTTTTTATCATCTATCTATTCGAAGCTTTAATCGATCGGTCTTGTTAGCACGGCGTCTCTTCCGTAGGATGAGGCGGTATTTTGAGGGGGAAAATTTACATTCTGTGACGGGGCACCCTGTTGATATGACATTATCAGTCTTTGATAGAATTAGGACTTAATTGATCATGTACTTTGGCATGAATTTTCATGAATTTATGCTAATTCATGCGAATAATAAACGAGGAAAACTGCGATCTTGCTATTATTGCATACGGCCAGGCATGCTACCATAATTAATGAAATCAAGACATAGTAAAATTACCCATCTGTTGACACATACATTACAAAAAAGTACTATCATAATAATTACCTATTCCACCTTCGTTAATCATACATCAACAGATGTCTCAAATATTTGCCATTAATAATAATTCACGTTCACCCTCCGTTAGGGTATCCACATGCAAATTCGAAGGGTACGCCAGACTGCGAAACTTCCACGTATACACGCTAGACGGCGCGCCTGCTTCTTCTCCAATGCACTCGTCATTTTTATTGTCTGTGTCTGCCATGGCGTCATGGTCGGTTTGTGTACAGTTCATATCGCGCCCCGCTTTTCCTTTATATCAAGCCGTTGCAAGTCGCGTTCAACGTCCAAATTGTGTCCCAAGTGTGCGGGAAGATAAGATGATGCGAATTTTGCTGTTTTTCGATCCTGAACTTCCTTTCCTTCTTCGCATCGATCGAACTATCGATCGCCCATTGCCGCCGATTACATGGCGTCCCTGTCAACCGACATGGCGGTGGTCCCTGCCTTACCGATGAAAATCTTCACTTGGTGAGATTTTTTCCTCTTTCCCTTTTTCTTTACCCAGGAAGGTAATCATCCGGTGCGGACTTGGCGAGGATTTAATGCTGTTGTTCAGTGCAATCCATTTGTGTGATGTTTTGACAATATGTAATTGTCCACCAATTTCTTAATGTACGATAGTTTTTTTGGCTTCAAATATCAATTTCTTTATAGTAGAACTTTTGAAGAATTTTTAGAATATTATATGACGTTGCGTTATATAATCTCTGTTACGCATATGTGATATCTTATTTATTCATGAAACTGTCTAATTTGCAAATGTTTTACTTAAAATACATTCATAGGTATCACTGAAAAATACACATTTGTTTCAAGTGCTGCAAGACTTCAGGTAACATTTCCGATTAAACATCGGCTTAGATCTACAAAAATCTTAAACATTCCTTGCTCAGCCGGACACGTGTTATCTCAAAGAGGAAGTTAAGCAATCCGGATCGGCAAATATTTATCGCCATACATTCTCGCAAATGTGTTGAACCTCTGCATGTTTTTTTAGCGAACAGACGATATAATGGTCCCAATAAAGAGCGGCATACTGTGCGCGCTGAAACGGATTACGAATGAGAAATTCCGTACTATTTAATTTAAGAATGAACGTAGGAGTCGCTTAGATACAAACCAACCCGGTTTCGTGAGCAAGCAAAGTGGCGGGACAAGCGAACCACGTGGCTGTCGGAAGATTCGAGCTTTCCGCGTTGCTCAAAGCCCGCAAGAGCGCAAGCCCGTCACGCAACTTTAGGTTCGCCCCGGCACCAATCGATGCCTGTATTCCGGGCATCCATTCATTCCTAGTGTCCCAAAATAACCTTGCATCCAGAAACACCGGAAGCCTTATTGCGGAAACACAAGCCAACTAGGATCGTATATGACTATCCGTGCTTCAAGTTTTTAGGGCCACTTATCCTGTATCACTTAAGTTTTACGTGGATAGGGCGCGAACCACTTGACTATACCGGGATTACGTATACGGCTTGCGGGAGACTCTCCACTTTGTGTCATTCTTCCCAGCATCTTTCGGCACACTTTCTCGATCGTCGTTTGTATTAGTTCGCCGTCGTTCTGCTTTTTCATCTTCGCATTTCTTTCGTTCCGTACTTTTACACTGTCCACTCTCTCCCGCATACCGCTCCTCCAATTTCTCTATTTCTTTTTTTCCCCTTTTTCGAATTCTTCCCTCAATTTTCTCTCACAATCAGCCCATTTCCTCCGGCATTCCTGCTTCTTTCTTTTTCCATCCCGTTCGTTCGCCCTCTTTTCCGCTTCCATCCTCCTCCATCCACCGTTGCGATCCGTAATCGTCATTGCCAACCAAACAAACGTTGACCCATTTAGCAGTAGTCGAGCCAACTTAAAGCAGCGTCCGCTTAAAGAGGACCGACGCAACGAATTCGGCAGACAGGCGAGAGAGGAAGTTCGACGGACGAATATCGAGAAGAGGTTGCGCGGGAAGAAAGCTGGACGAACGTCCAAGTGCATATTAATGCATATTAAAGTAGGCTGACGGGTAATCTGCGATACGGGCAGAATGGACAGTTCTCATCCAGGCCGACGAGAAAAGGGGGTATTCCCGATGTACCCCGTGGCGCAGTCGCCTTGACAACGGCGGCGCCACGTGCATGTGTGCGCTAGCCTTATATAAGCCGCCGCTACGTAGAAGGGGGGTAGAGGGAAGAGGGTGTGAGACGTGAGATCGCAGAAGACGGAGTGAGAGGCAGCGATAGGTGGGAGCGAGGAATGACGATACCGTAGTCTCGGTGTGATAAAAAGAGAGAGACGGGACGCGGAGGCAGAGGAAGAGAGAATGTCGAGCGACTACTGAAAGAGCGAAAAGCGGTGGGTGCGTGGGGGTGGCATGGTAGGGGCCGATGGGGCGGCTAGCAGACTGGAAGGCTGGTAGGGGGGCCGGAGCACGAGAGAAACCGCTACGATGTACCGCAGTACGGGGTGGTTAGCTGAGAGCCAGCTTCTCACGGTGCGAAAAGGCCGCGATCGGCACAAACAATTGGACCAGCTAACGTGATACCTGATAGGAGCGTCATTTCACGACCGCAATTACTTCTACTACTACTACTACTATTGCTATTACTACTACTACTACTACTACCACCGCCACACGCTCGCTACCACCACCCCCAAACAGTAGCACCACCGCTACTGTCCAGTTCCGTCACGTTCCGCCATTCGGGCGGTGTGACATTCGTCGGGTAGTCGGACTCGTGGGCCGAATTGTGCTTTTCGCTCGAGTGTGACAGTACGTTCGCGAGCGAACGACTCCAGGAAGATGTCGCGAGACTTCTGTCACGTTTTCTGCTATTGACGCTCTCTCCTTTCTCGGAGAACCTCTGCCTGTGCGCGTGCAAGCGCCGCAGAACGTCAAAGGGAGAGATCACCGATACTTTGTCGTTTGTCGTGCTATCAAGGACGATGCGGTAACTTGTCGGTACAATTCCGGCGAGGAATTCGATCAGCTGGCGCAATCGTAGCGTTCGCTCCGCTTTCACGCGTCAATTTTTCCGCCGAGAATTCTTCGGAGCGTCTCGAACATCGTTTATGTCGGATTCTTCTTTCTCCTCCTGAGAAAACGTCAACATGTTATTGTTCCATCTGGCCTGAATGGGCCGCCTCGAGGGACACGTCAGCTGACCAATTGACATTTAGCAGTGTCACCGGGAGCGAGAATCAAGAGGAGCAGTGATGCCCAGCGACGACAAGCGATTCATCGAATTCTCAGCAAACGGTGCCCTATCTCGTGTTTGTATCACGGAAAGAAGCAGCCAATCGAATTATCTGAGCCCAGCGTGCAGCGCCTTTGTGCTGTCCTATCGCTGAGAGGCATCGATGGGAGCACAGTTATACCTGGCTCGTGCCAGCTTGCCCGTCAATAGCGATGCAGCGTACTCTACTGGAGTGTAGCGAGTTGGACGACGACGAAGTAGATAACGACCCGCCGCTGAACAAAGCTCGCGATCGTCACTACCGTCTTCTGCCGTTCTCGTGAAGCCCTTCCGGCTTGATCCAGTCGAGTTGTACTTTTATTCCCGGCACATGCCGCTGCAGGCCGCCATCCCTGTGCCGATAACGCGCTCAGCGGCAGTGAAAAGCGCAGCCAGGCGAGAGCACCCTATACGTCGACGTCGAGTCAGAAGCGTGGTCGCGGCCGACCTTGTGCACAGTGCCAGCGTACTGCCGACAGAGAACGAATGTCCACGTTCGTGCACGCGAGCATTCCAACACAGGCGCACGGTGTCCGCGGAACTCGACTGACGTGACTCGGCCAGAGGGGATCTTCTTTGAGACACTCGACACGGGAACATGTCAAGTGTCATCGTTATTATCGGGTGTCACGGAAACTGGTCAAGTACGATCCCGTCGAGTCCCAAACATTTCCTATCGACCGTGACCTTCAGGCCAACTGTCACGTGACGTCATCGGGGTCAATCGAGAGCGTACTACAGTGCCAACGGAAGGGCTGGTCGACACTCGTTGGCGCTCGCTTTGGTGTCGGTCGTTAAGAACATGCCAATCAATTATATTCGACGCGAGAAAGCGTCCAGCTTCGATTGTGCTTGCCAGTCCACGGCCTTAGCTGGGGACATCCTTAATTGATCGAGTGCGGCTGACGTTTATCACGATCACTCGAAGCAGGAGAAAAAGCTCAACGGTTGCGCGTACTGCCGTGTCGGTACTCGATATATTGCGCGTGCCAGTGCGGTGCCTTGTGATCCGATGAAGAAACAGTCGTCGAAACACCGCCGGCTCGTTAGCGTTCGCTACGTCAACAATAATGACGATCAACGATACGGAAAGGTGTCCTCGACAACGTGCTCTAACGACGCCAGCGCGCTCTTCCATTAATGATGTGCTCCGTTGTCAAGTAGTCATGGTGTTTCAAACGCGCGCGAATGTTACATGACACGTGATCGTGCCTCGTGATCGAAATCTCGCCGGTTAAGTTTCGACGAGTTCCAGCGGAGTTGTTGACAATAATAGAGAGTGAATGTTACGTTTTATAGTTATGGGAGACTCGTTGACAATATTCTGCTGATCGTTAACCGTTATGAGATAAAGCAGATTTGTTTGTTGTACCGTGCTCGTGCTGTGCATCATTTTTGACGAATTTTAATCGAGGTTTTGGGCCGCTGCTTTTGTTACTAGCGCACAACAAATGACACAGCAGACTCCGTTTACCGTTGTTGAGGTTTTACACTGTTACACTGAATCTACGTCAGCGACGATGATATTGTTGACATTGCAATTCTGTTAAATACGTTTCCGACTGAAACCAGATATGGCGTGTTATCGATTTTTCAGAGATTACGACGTTTTGCGAATTTAGCCTCGCGCTTTGTCATAGATAGATTTATAACCGATGCGATGTGGAACCGTTTTAGCGTTGTTACAGTTTCTTGCAGGCACTGTCTTGCATTTTTCTCACGTTATCTTTGCAGTTGATTAGTATACACTTGTCGGATACTCCTAAGAGAACCAACAGCAGCCAAACTAGTAGTATAGATCAATATATGAGATGGTAGTAGTCGGTCGGCGGACGTTAAAGTGTCGGGAACTGAAATCAGATAAAATTTTCCTAATTACACCAATGCGAATTTGCATCGGGAAGAACTACTTAAGCTAACGAGAAAACGTAATTAGCGCCTGCGACAAAATTTCTTCCGGAAACTCGCCGGATCACTTTCAATCCAGTGATAACGAACTAACGTAATGAGACAAAGTGAAACAAGGAAGTGCAAGTACGGAACCTAGTACACGGAGAAGTTGTTTGTTCTCCCCAATTATCTAAGAAGATACTACAACGGAGAATCCCGAGGGACAAGAAGGCAGGTCATCGGGTGGCCGATAAACTTCTTCAACTGCCTTGAAAGGGACAGAGAGAGAGAGAAAGAAATTGAGAAAAAGAGAGAAGATCAACGTGAATTTCAACTGCGCCCACACGATTCCCATTACCCACCTAACGACCCTCCCTCTCCATCCCCAAACTGACCAACACAATTGCCATGGCGCAAATTAGCTCGACTTTCATGCCACCGCCGCTCTCTCACGCTAGAGTCTCGTTTCATGCCTCTTCTCAGGCCGTCCGCTGAGCGCGCTCGTTATCTTCAATAATACGCGATGGCGGAAGAGTCGAGGTCGCGATGGGTTCCGTGTGGACGACGAGTCAGGGGCGACGTGCGCGTGAAATAGCAGTGCGGGGACGAGAAAACGGGCAAGGTGAAGTTTTCGCCGGCGAAGAAGGACTGCCCTGCGAACGAGTCGTCGGCGTGCCGCAAGCTCCTCGCGCTGTTCCACCATCGGAAGCCTCGGGATCCGCTTCAGGGCGCGGGTAACGCCTCATCCTCGGTGCCCCTACTCGAAATGGGCGCCAGAGGATGGGAGTACGAGGCACTGCCGGAACTTCACACGTCAACAGGCGTCACGCCGTCATCGACGCCGCCGAACGCCCAACAGAAGCCGCAGCCGAGGGTCTACTTTCAAGCGGAGAACCTGGCGTCCACGAGGAGACGGAGCAGCTCCAGGCTCCTCGCGCCTCAGCAGTCCTGCAGGAGGCGGAGCCGAAGCATGAGTGCCTGGAGCGACCTGTCCAGGTCGTCCTTCAAGTTGGACGAGAGGTATGTTCTCCGAGTGCCTGTCGAAGGGAGCAGTTTCGTAGCAAGAGTGTAATTCGGCAGACGGAAGACTTTTTACTCAACATTAATATCGGCCCTTGGTCCACTCAGTTTCCCAGCAATTTATATTTCACATCCCACGGAAACGATATTTGCTCTCTTCCCGGACCTCCACCTCCGCACGCAACGCTGGCCGTAGTTTCTAATTAACAAGCTCCGGAATTTCAACGGAGAGGCTCACGGCGAAATTCGCGTGGAATGAAATATGGATATTGCTTCGAAGCTGTTTTCACATCGGCATCTCGCCTTCTCCTTTACTCCGCCGACGTATCGCGCAAGATCTCGCCTGACATCGCCAACTGATCCAGCGATTCCAGCATTAAATTATCCTGCTACGTGACCGTAATGCTTTACGCACGAAGTTACCTTATTATTTATCGCGCAATAAATAATATACCGTTGCAGCGTGCAGGTGCATTATGCGTTGCCGGAGAAACAGATCAGCATAATTATCGTGCATCTTCCTTTAAAACGCTTACCAACCAAATATACTGTTGTGCTCTCGCTTCGCATGACTTCTCGCTCAAACTTTATTCCCCGACAACACCAACGCTCTTGTTGTCTCGCTATTTTGATTCATAATACGCTTTACGTGTAATGCAGCTCATTTGTATCGCGCAATTTTTTTCCCCGTCAACGTGCCACCAGCATTGCACACACTAGAACACTGCTGCTAGTGAACCTGGTGGCAAGCGTCTGTTTCGCCGTGATATCGTTTGAAATTAATGGGGTTTTAATAAGAGCGGGGATAAAGGCCGTTATTCAAAAGCAGGGAAATGGAGATTGCCTCGCCCGGCACACGGTTCACCGTACACTCACGCACCGTACCTAACATTGTTCACAATGAAATGTCCATCTACGTGAGACGAATCGCATGTCTCGAGGCACTGACACGCTTCGTGCTTTAATTTCGTTGTCGTCGTTTGGCACATGGCTGTTTCACCTCAAAAATGGCCTTCAATTATTGGCGAACGATGCTAAGAATGTGACTCTATAGACCGTGATCGATCGGAAACCGATGATGGTGGTCGGGTTCTGTGTGCAGAGCGGTTTCCACGGTAGTGATCTGAACCTGGGAGAGCAATGTGTATCCCTGTGTGTGCTCGTTGCAACTGTCACCGCAGAATGTTTTTTTTTTGGGGGGCAGAGTTGTTGGCGTTGCCTCGATGAATCTGTAACCAGGTATCTGACTTGTATTTTTGCAACCATTGATTTTTCGATAATAAATAGTCGGATGCGTCGAATGTCGTGAACGTTACCGTTGCGCTTTATGATAGGGGAGTGTTCAACGGCTCGTATGGCGCGCCGATAAGCGTGTGTAGGTAGGTATAAACAATGGAGGATAGCTCCAAACAATATATATACTTCGCCCATCCGTCGGAAACTCCATTGATCTCGAGGCAATTTAAAGCGAGGGTTCCGCTTCAAACTTGCCGTGAAATTCATTGAACACCGTTATAGGTTTCGGAGTGTAATTTAGAAGCATTCAAAGATTGTATAAGAATAAAGTTTATAAATAAACTTTTATGTAAAATTAACTTGATCAAATTGAGTAGGTTTAAAGCTGTTTGGAAGATGTCTGAAGAGGTAGTGTCACTCGCTTTTATCATTTTTTAAGAGACTGCAGATGTCCTTACGCATAGTTTTTGTACATAGAACGTTTTCCGTTGCCGTTCAACAGAAGGGCGGGTGTTAGTAGGGATTAGTGAAGATTCCTGCTCGACCTTGAGAAAAAGCGGACTCTTTCACTGCCCCTTTTGTTTCGGTCATCGTCTTTGAATGTTTCTCTTACGCCACTCGAGTGACCGACGGGGCGTATAATGCTAGAAACGCTCTTCTGAACCTTCCCTAATTAGCAGAGACCAAACAGACATCGCGCTGCCGTTGTTACGGTCATAAATATTAAAAAATCTGCAGTCAGTCGATTGCCACCGTATTCTGCCAAGTCGTAGAGCATTAACGTTGCAACAACCACGTTTGATTAAACATGTTATGAAAATTTTAAACTTACAGAATTCACATTCACCCTATGAAAACACATTTCGAATTGGCAAATGGCATGAATTTTAGTGTATGACTGTATTGAACACAATGAATTATGAAGAGCATGCCTTTTACATCACATACCAGTCCCACAAACGTATTACCAACATTTCAAACGTGCATCATTTCCCTCTGCGTCATCGTTCCATGTTTCTATTGCAGCGGACACTGACACCAGACTTGAAACGAGATTTAAATGAATTTTAATATCGACGTTCATTACACTACGCGCAGCCATTTTCGTTTTATCACGCTCTGCTCTTTGATGCGCTTTCCGGTACGCGATCCTGTATTCCGAGAAGGTCTCGTGGGAAATAAAAGAGCAGGCTTTGTCATCCTTCTGGACCTCACCGAGTTTGTTACGTCATGCCTACGAAGTTTTCGCATGCGAGCACCGCTACGCACGCAAAGTGCGGAAGTCTTTTAAGTGCTTCTCGCCGTTACGGTGAGACACGGGTCGCCCATGCTACTTTCCGCAAGAGCGTGCAGACTTCCGGCGTTCCTTGAAAGATCGCACTGCACGGGTGCACGTTCAAAGCAGTGGGCGGATGGCAAGACAAATGCAACGCGAATATCGTCGACTCAATTCTGCGGAGGTAAACAGTGCGATAGAAACGGGAGGCAACTGCTCACCGTGCCGCGTACTCTATTGAAGCTGTTGTCGGGAAAGTTTAGATGGGGCAGGATGTAATTAAGGTTCGTTTCCGAGCTACTTTAATTTTACCACGCATTTATTTGGAATATTGCATCGTGTACAGACATGTATTTTGTATACTTGCGTATTTTAATATTTATGGATTAGATAGGGTGGATCGTTAATCGTAATACAGTCAAGGGGGCGGTGACTGCTTGTGGAGACATGAATAAGGAATATAGAGTAAAATTTTCCAGGACGTTCCATTTTCAAAATGGTCCGGATCAAAATTGCGTTGTCTTTTATGGTACATGAAAATGATCTTGAGAATATGGTCGAATAACAAAATACACAACAATTCTACGAGAGCTCCAAATCAGGCAATTTCTCGCGAGGAGTCGGGAATGAGAAAATGCACCACGTTTCCTGTTTCTTCTTTGACGAAAAAGCGTACGTTCTTTTTTCATACCTTGAATTACGCTTTATCCTGCATATTCGTTACGATCTTCTTTCCTGATACAAGGGTTAGGGAACACGCTGCGCTGAGAAGAATTGCAAATTTTCCCATAACTTCTCTCCTGTAATACAAGAGGTACTTTGTTATGTTAACTCGCTGCAATCAAAATAACAACTCCGCTCATATCTTCTCGAAGTACCCTGACGGAGCTTAATCATTGACAAACCGCTGGCACGCGAGCAAATTTTGCGAAGTATCGTTCGTCCTTGTACTGTTCGTGAAAGATACGGCCTCTTAGCCAACGGAATAAATTAGTTCGGTGTGTACTTTCACCCTGTAAAACTTCGTTATAAAATCACAGAAAGATATATGCCGTGGCAGAGACGTTTTAGAAATATAGCTTCGAATCGTACTTCCTCGTAATTAATTGCAAGAAAGAAATTCGTGTAACCCGTGGGTGGAGCATAGGGCTTTTTATTCTTCTGCTCTTTGGCAATTACTTTTACGAGTACGAGGACAAACGTTGTTGAACGGCCACTATCTATTCATTGCTCGTGCATTCGGGCTGTATCGAATTGATCTTTCCTCAACCTCGAGAAATCCGCAAGCTTACGCAAACCTCAAGGCCCGATTCAGTAGGTTAAGCATCGGGACACAACGATCGCGTCGGAGCGTTCTCCTGTAATGGCTTTCATCCGCGAGAGCTGGAACGTTTCTTTTTTTACGCCGCATTCTTCGACCCTTTCACATTGCATTATGAGTTAGCTGCGACCATTATCGCGGATAACGTCTTCGCACAAAGATGTTAAGTGTGCAATGGGGTGAGGTTTTGCATGGGGTGAGGTTTTACCCATGATATTCTTTGAGGGTTGAATACGAATGGCGCACATAGGCGCTTGCTGTAAATTGCGGTCCACTTGGAAACGGAATTTTGCTTGAAAAAATGAACACTCAAGTGTGTCATATCTGTTCGATTGTGTTATTCCACAGAAAACCACTGCGTTTTATGTATACGTATATGTATCAGTGCACGTATTCTCATTGGGCAATCTCCAATTTCGTTTATTTCGCGTATACACTAAACTCAGAAAATTGGGTTTCATATACGATTTTGAGATGACACGAGATGGGGTGTTTTCATTTTGTTCGTCAGATAGACGGAACGCAGCCAGAAATGTCTCTCCTTCGTCGTTGGGCACGAATTGCTCCTTGCCAACAGTCTCGAGGAAAGAAAATAAACTAACAAAGCGCTAACGCTATTACAATGTGTCTCTAGTTCTCGGATGCCCGAGGACCTTTCCTGGGCATTGTTACAATCGTCTTTTTCCCGAGCCCGCATTGCAGAATTGCGAAAAGTTGAAATATGGGATAAGAACTGCATTCGTCTGTATTTTTCGTGCTCAATGATATTGCATGCATCCTCATTGCCCATTATGTACATACTCACCACTGTCTGTGTCTCTTTGTTTTAGGTAAGTGGCGAATTTCACTCTGGAGTCGTGATCCTGTAATCGTGAGTAAATATTATTATTATAAAATGTGCAGTTTAATCAGGTTTATATGAAACCTTAATAATATTGGAAAATTTATTTTATTCTTACTTAATGCAACAATAAGCAACTGGAATGTGTATTATGGCGTGTTTGTACGTTTAATGAGACTGGTTAATTGTCAGTGATGGGTAAGAGAATCTCATTATTCAGTAGTTTCAAACTCCAGTCATATAAGTTCGATTGTTAGAAACGAAAATTGGAACATCGATACCGGAATAGATACATTCGATCTTCGCTGTAGAAAGGGTATATCAAGTTTCAGTTTGCAATTGATGCTTGACTAAGTTCACTCAGAACATTATGCGTAACTACTTGCAATATCCAAACCTAAATTTTGAAATTGGTTTGGGAGTACATGCATATGGATCTGCGCTGACGAACATGTAATACATATGCAAACATGTCACACAAATAACACCTGCTAACGCTGTTGCTGGTTTCGGTGAGCAATGACAGTATAATAATAAGACTTATGTTAAACGCAAGAAAATGTAAATTACCTCTGCATACAAACGCGCTCATATAAATAACGTGTCACGGCGTAACGGACATAAACAAGTCGTACAAATATGACGAGGAATTCTGTTATTAAAAGTACCGTTTGCACACTAAACGGACTGTCAACGACGTATTTTAAACTCTTTTTAAACGGAACGGGATCATGGTCGCAAACTTATGTATCACCCCGATTCTGTGCAAGGCATGAAAAAATCGTAAGGTCGCAGTCATTCTTAGTTCATAAAATTCCGGTAACGGGCTTTTTATTCCTCTCGGCTGTAAAATCGCGACCCTTGACGCCCCATGCGCCACTCAGAACTCGGAAAGACGAAGCAGCAACTTTAATGATGCTTCTTACGCCTCCACGCACCCCTATGCTCGGTAGGTACTCGCCGAAATATGCATACATATTCAGGCCGATCTCGAACGCAGCATTATTGTACGCAAAAGACCTTACAGTACGTGCCAAGTTAATTTCGTCGCTGCAAAGTCGTCGCACGTGAATATTCCGCTATAAACGAATGGCAATCGTGCTCGCATCAGATAGCGGAGTTCGTGTGAAATGAGGCAGGACTTTCAGCATGTCTTGATAAGATGCGTGAGAACGCCGGGCTCTCAAGGAAATTAACCTGTCGAACTGTCGGCTTCTATCTTCCATTGGCAAAGAACAACCTTTCCCGGAGCAGATAGTATCACTCTGACGATTGGTTCTCGATGAGAGACTACGGCAGACTGTGCTTTCTTTCGATTCAAGTTCTGCGCAGCGGATATTATCTTCTTGGCATCAGCCGACGTGGCCATCAAATGTCTCTGTTGCGAACGATAGGAATAATAGGAACAAGGGACAAATATATTTATGTTCAATTTTAATCGTGAAGTACACGTTTATTTTTTCATAATTATTACGAAGAACGTGACGTACTAGTAGTTCTAGTATAGTGCAATTGTAATCTTTATCGAACGCATAACATGTACAAACTAACATATAGGCGTGTAGCTTAGGGTAGATGAAACAGCAATATTCGTCGAGCGATTGTGAAAGAACGTTGTGTAAGCCAGATGTGCTTTCATTTGTATGTACGTACAGGTGCAAAAGAACAAAAACGGTTGGGTTGTGTGTTGTTGACAAAGAGAATGTCAAGAACAGTGGGAGAACGCTAATAACCGAGCTTAAACGTCAAGGATCTTCGATCGCATATGGCGATTAAATGTCTCTGTTTGTCAGTAAAATGCGTCCGGTAAAACCAGAAATTTTTGGTACATTTTTAACGGATCGTTACACAGTGACGTTTTGAACAGCTGTTATTCAAACTTGCAATAGGTTTTAATGGCTCACACTCATCATTTATACCAGTCATAGCAAGCGTAATGGGAAAATGAATTGTTTACATACTCGCGGTCGTTAACGTAGATCAAACTTTTATTACGGCCGGGTCGATTAAACTTTGCGCAAACAATGTTGCGGATAAAACAATTTCCGAAGTTTAACTTTAATAGGATGACTATTACTTAAGGCTAATAACGATGAGTTAGCCCCCGGGGTTCCGGAAATTCCAGAAATACAACTCAAACAAATTACAGACTTTTACTCGCCATACGTTATCGCGGAAAGTCGTATTGTCGTTTCACAAATTCTTTATGCAACGCGAACTCTTGAACTATGTCAAGCAGATGTGACGATGATTTTGTACACGTCGCACAAAGTTTCGTAAAGTTGTAGATTTCGATGTGATTTATTGTAGCCCGTATGATAGCAATGAGACTCTGTGTCGAGAACGTTGAAACAGGATACTTCGGTCGTTTGCGAGAATTTGCAGAAATAATGTACGTGTGTGTATACGTACCTATGTAAATATATATACACGTCGCTTCCTGACTCGCGCATTATTCTCCGACGGCATATATATTGTGTACGAATTTTTCTGGATCGCACGACAAGCCTGCATGGCGCCGGCATTGTCTGATTAATCGTGACATCGTGCACGCAGATCGACTCTGCGGGCGGTGAATTAACGTCATTACTGTTCCGTGCTAGCGAATATCAACCCGGCACTCTCCCGTGACGCGACCGAAATTTCCACGAAAATAAGCTTTGTTCACCCTGAAACGGCTGAAATCGTTGCAGATCAACAAAACGGTCCAAGACGTCTGCCTGAGAAATCATACTGTAATACTTTACAATAATACCGACCTCGTAGATATTGTTATCGCTCGCCGATGATTTGAAATAGCGCAATTTCTTTCTTCTTTTTCTCCTTCTTTTTATAGTTTCCCTATCTATATTTAACCGCGTAAGTTCTCCGAATAATTATGAGGCAGTCAAGTACACGCGCTTTAATCCTGCATGAAGAAGCTTCTCGACGGGCAGATAAAAGACGGGGGTTAAATAAAGCACGCTGTGCCTATCGATCGTGCCCGTGGAAGGAACTAATTAATGATGATGCGGGACTGATTATTACGCGCGTTAAATTATGAGCGAAGCACGCCATAATTTTCCTTGCGCTCTAACCGTTGCCGGACTGCATCGGGAAAAACGAGCTCGCGCTTCATCGCGATCGTCAATCAAACTCATATCTGCGTCCGACCTTTACACCTGTACTTAATCTCTTCTAGCCGACTCTTCCGACAATTTATCATCCGCCGGACGACGGGCCATCCTCATAAGCATACCTTCTTTCCGCCTTCCAATCAATAGCCACATTAATCGAACATCCTGTAGAGAACTTATCTCCGTTGGTAAGGTAGACACCGAAGGTGTTCTAGGAGACGGAGCTTTTTTTCCATGAAGGCCACTCGGTGATAAGAGCTTTTATTTTTGCTCTCCTTCCTTACCGACCAGGCGAAGTAACGACGTGCTTCTCGCGTTTGCCTCAGAGGTGCTAGGTTTGCCTTGTTTCTTACATAGATACATTAATACCCCGTTTAAATTGTTGAATATCGCTAGTAGAATTTATGAATTAGCGTTGCAAAGGTATATTAACATTTTTATCGTTTTTCCATACAGTCAGAATTATCCGAATGTATACATCGTCTACCTCTGTGTATTTACAATCAGATTTACCACAAATCCATTGTAATCATATAACTACCTTCATTGACTCTACATCACAACTCGCTCCACCCGCCTCTCGAACGACATTGAAAGAATCTCCGAATTGCCGATCGATGAGACAGCGCAAAGGCGTAAACGAGCATTGAAGCGCAGCCTAAAACGTCGATCGCGCGAAGGATGCGAACTCACTCATCCCGAGGATGCTCGTCCGGAGCTTTTCAGATGGTAATCGTGATTCCGACGGACGCCGGGCGCCAATGGTTTGCCGGCAAACGGCGCGATAAGTGATTCGCACAATCGCTCAGCGTCGGCCCATCAAACTTTCATCGGCACCTTCTCGTTCCGTTCTCATCTGCTTTTTCGGCCGGGGATGCCGCGCGAGGACGATAAAAGTCCCCGCCATTGCCGGATGAAAGTGGGGCTCTCGAGACGCGGCGGCCTCCTTATCTCGAGCGAGGATTATGAAAATCTCGAATGCCGACTTCTTCGTCGTCGAAAGATGAAGAGGGGAGGGGAAAGAAGTGGGTGGGTGGAGGAAAGGCTCGTGCGGGCACGCTCGTTGATCGTCGTGAGGGCTTATCCATCGCTTTGCCCTTCTCATTGCGCTGAAAGCTCGCCGTCGCGGCTCATACGTACACGTGCCTACGTACGTACACACTCGAACGGCTCCGGGGGAAAGAAAGTCATCTTTCGCCGCGACTTACGAGCGCGGTCCTCCTTTTTAAGAGACGGACTTTGTAATTCGAAGTGTACTCCAGGGACGCCGGGTGAATGCGACGACTCTCGGCGCCCGACTAACTTTTCTGCGCTGGGACAGACTATTGTATGTGTGGGTGTGTGTGTGTGTGTGTGTGGGGACGTTATTGCAAATTCTGGGCAGACGCTTCTTGATTACTCGTGTGATGGGATTGATCAGTCGGCGGCTTGCGGATAATGTGGTTGGTAGCGAAGTTCTTTGCTTCGTCGTTAACGTTTTATTGGATTGTGAGCACAAGAGTTTTAAGGATTTTTCTGTTTAGTATGTTCATAGTGAAACTTGGATGATGAGTATTTGGGTTCGTCGCAACAAGTGACGGCGTTTTCCTGCAATAGAAGTACTCGGATTATTTTAGATATCTCAGCGATTCTTATGCCGAACGGTACGATCGGAATAATTCCTCGGTATTAATATCTTGACATTTAAGGCCAGAACTAAGTGAGGCGTTTCCATGACTTATTCTCATTTAGTCGAATAACAAAATTATAATTTTCATCGAAGGTATATGACTGAGTAATTACAAATAAACGTTTATTTAATATCTTCCCACGAGCACTATAATCATCCCTCGGTAATCCGGCGACTCTTAATAGCGTCTATCAGCGTTCAGAAGTCTCAACGCAATTTTCCATCCCGTCTGCCGTAACTCAATGAAGGAAATTCTAGTTTTAAATTCTTCTTGTTATGCCGGCACCCTCGCGGCGCTCTGCGATCCCGAAAAGAAATCGTTAGTGGCAAGATTGAGGGATAGGGCGAAAATGAGAAAAATCATGTCTGCATATAAATAAGATCGTAAAGTACGTCGGCAAAGATATTTTTCACGTAGATTGACTAGGTGTACATATAAGTCTTGATATATTTTAGATTGTTTTTTAAATGTATCAATCCTTGTTAGTGTTAGTTTCAAATCCGTGTCAGTTTTAATATTTTTTTTAATTACATACGGTACTAGTAATTGTTTTAATCCAATTTTAGTATATTTTGCAAGGGTTTCAGCAGGAGACTATGTAAAAGAAGTTCTAAGATAAACGAAATAGATCAAAATAGATATTCGCGTATGTATCGCGTCGAAACTCAAACATTAGCTTCCCCGACATGTTTGAACGTTTCAAAGTTTTTAGTGTTTCTAACTTTCTTTCCACACGTAGCTACTCGCGTAAATCCGTAAATACTCATTTCACGTGCGTCGCTTGAACTGTGAACTGATACTGCGGCATGCCCTCGTTTGCATTTCATAAATTCGCGTTTTGCTGCAAGTTCGCCCATTCACGAACTTTATTTGCATTATTTTCGTACCGAACAAAAAGATAACTTAAACATTCCGCCAACATGAGCTGATAATAATACAATTTATCGCACAACATGCTTATATACAGAGCGCTGGTACAAATATTTGAGCCGAATTATGGGTGAGACAAGGATCATTATTTTTATCAGAATATTTGTTTCTAAAAAAACATACCCCACGATCTGACGAACTTCACTATCTAAGCCGGACGCGTGAGGAATATTAACTGTATGCTATTAATTAATTTGATTAAATTAGATTTCCTCTATTCACAGTTCTGCCTCGATTTACGGAACATCTGGACATTTCCTGACAGATCGTTTATTTAAAATTCAACTCTAGTGTCGTCGTGTTAAATCAACGTTCTACTATAATTATTTGAAGGCACCTATCAATATAATATTCAAGGTTGGACTTGTTTGCGAAGAGATTCCTCATTTGAACGATAAGAATCACGTCGGTTCAAGAAAATAACGAACCGATCGCAAATCATGGTAGCTTCGATGTCCGTGATCGATAAGACTAAATTGAAGGCATACGGTGCTTCTGTGGGCTATGTTCGTATCCGGCGGATATAACGAGGGAAATGAACACCAAGACGGAGAGAGCGTTTCTACGATTCATGCGGTTCCTTCAGAGTCGCGCAAAAAGAAAGTATCGAACGATTCTCCGCATAATTGATTGTTCACATATCCTGTTTCGTCTTGTGTCCGACATTGCAATGTTCTGTCACGTCAAGCATTGATCGAGAATTTGAACGAAACTGTGAGACGTGTGCAGAATATCCCTTAGAAAACACGTACTCCTTGCAGTGGTATTCTCAAAATTTTCCCTTACAATTAGGTGTATTATAATATAATGACGTCAAACATTGTCATGTAAAGATAAACACTCCAATTTTCCACCGAACTACGAATCCTGAACGGTGATTCTTTGCGAAGGGAGCCAGTGAAAACGGAGAAGTCATTTACAACAATTCACATCTAGAACGGTAGCACACAGAAACACGCATCAAGTATCGCGAAGCGTATGACGTTGTAAGTTAAACGTTGTTTGCGCAAGTGAACACAAACTGCGCACCATAGATTACGCTCATAACTTCTTCGCCACGTTGTGCCAATAAAACGCTTCAAAGGAATGAAGCCGAGGAGAAAGATACACACGAGGGTCTATGCGAAATTTATCAACAAGTGAAACGTTCTGGGTAACGTGACACAATCAAGCCCTTAACTTTCGAGAGCTATTCGAGGACCGCATTTACGAGCATTTTCGCCGGGCTTACGAGGCATATTTCTCGCCTCGTCTCGCCGGCAATGCCAATCTTCGGGAAACTTCCTCGAGGCACGCGACGATCGTTTGAGTTGGCCGACACGATCTTATCGGCACTCTCGAACGGATGACAACGGCATCCCGTTGAATATGTAACGACATCGTCGCGAAAGGGGGATTTGCAATACCTGCCGAAGAAATATGCCCCGCGCGCTGAAATATGTATCCGGCGAGGGCGAAGATTTCTCGAGACAATCTCGGCTGGCTAATTCTCAATCGTTTTCACTTGTGCCGGAAGCGTCGACGGCGTGCCTTCGCTTACATGCGCGAGCAATTCGACACACACGCGCGTGCGCGGCGGCGTAAATTGAATCATCCCCGACGGAACAACGAGCCGCATGCAAATTCTGGACTGATGCGCGTTTAGTGACAGACGCCTACGGCGCAAAGTATCCGCGAGTTGCGACGATGCTTTCGGGTTGCGCAGCGTGCTTCCCAATGGAACTGAAATTTTGACGGATGTCACGGTGGAATTCCGCTTCTGTCGTCCGCTAATTAACTTGGAACGAACACGGCTGACCCCGGGGGCGATGGGATCATTGAAATGAGGGTTACGCCGAATATCGGATCGCGTGGAATTATTAAAATCGTCGAGGCGAGTGTCGATGATGTCTGTCGTACGGAACATGGGCGTAGGCTAACTTCGGCTCAAACGCCGGATAAACGGCGGAACGGGAATATGATGGAGACGATTGCGTATCGGAAAATTATTCCGGAAGACAGTTATCGGCAAGCAGAAAACCGTCCGCGCAATGCACCCACATCTTTTTCATTCGCGCACCGTCGACGCTGTGCCGGGTTCCGAAGCCGAGGCAGTTAGTATCTGATGCCTGATTCGAATATCTGCATTTGAATAATTGAAACTGTCACGCGCGAAACGGGAACACGGCTGAAGCGGGCGAGTCTATTGAAGCGTGCAACGGGACCTCTGAGCTTTCATTTTCGTAGCACACGTTTCACGCGGCCCCCAGTCTTTTCGCGGATTGAGTAATGAAGAAATTGCCGTTTATTGAGTTAGGTCTTAACTTGATAATGTCTGCGACGGCAATGTAAACATACGGCGCATCCGCTGCTGAAGATAGAGGTTTACCGCACAAGACGGAAACTGATCTAATAAGTTTTGCAACTATACTGTCAGACAAAAGTGTTAATTATCTGAAATAGTGGAGACTCCAGCTAAAATAATTTCTATTTTCTTGGTGTCTAGGTTTATGCGTCGTATGCATTGCTCATGTCGTGATATGCATTAAAAATTGAAAAGCTACTTTACCGAGCACGAATTACCAACTACCACGTTTTGAAGAATAAAACTACCATATTCCGACGACCGAAGTCTCTTCTCTTTATAAACATCTCGCGAAGAAATTACGATTTTTCAGCTGCCGTACAGCTGGATAACGCTTGCGATAACTTAATGCCTTCTGTCGTTTCAATTAAAAGTTTCGAGGCGTTGAGGGCCGTATGGATGATAATTGGTCTGCAAATTTGCACAGGCCTCCGCTGAAATCACAGCAAGGAGGCTGTCTTTTGCTCGCAGCTTCGAGTTCATAGACTGTATCCTAGGTCAACCTTCGTTAGTATCTCTTAATCCCCTCGAGCAAGTTCCACCGTGGATTTTGATTCCTAATTGCATTGTATAACTGGCCGCTCCGTGGCGTCACAATTCCGTCTACACCTATTTACCTTTCTCCGCCATCGCCCTCAACCGTGAGACGTGTAACAAGCTCCGCGCAGACGTGTAGAATCAGTAAAGTCGACGGCATCTGTATTTGCCCGCCTATGAAAATGCCAAAGCTTTTGTTGAGCGGTGTAGGCTCGCGGCACATTAAAATGAGAGTTTGTTTAGGCTGAATGCGGTTTACTCCAGTTTGCCTTTCATTCTCTACATTAAGTCTTTCTTTTTGTCTCTGGATTTACGCCCATTGAATATACCACGCAGGAGAAGCGAAATGCTCAGAGCGTAGGACAAGAGAGAGAATAGCCGTGGCATCAAAGCTTGATATTGATGCCCCGTCGTGTCTCCTAAGAGTCGAAAATAAATAAAAACGGAGCCTCGCGCTGACGGCACTCGAAGAAGCTTTTGCGTTGCTCGCTTTTATGCTTGCAAATTGATTGATAGCGTTTCGCCCCAAACAATCGATATACAGACGTGTGATCTGGCCGTTGGATCGGGACGGCCCGAGGGTCTGGGAGGACCGAGGGAAAGTTCAAAAACCGATTTTGAAGTCCAGCGACATGTTGGAACGAAGACGTAGGGCGCAACGAGATCTGCTCGGCGTATGGAAGCCGGTAAATCCGTGACTTTTCCGTAAGGGGCACTTTAGGGAGTTAACCGAGGGACACGTATTACCTGGAGACGTTTGCTACGTGAAAACATCCTGTTTGAAGAAATATTATATTTGATCGATTTCGATGAATGATTCATGAGCGCGATTGTAGACGCACGCGTGGTAGTGTCATTCTTTGTCGATTTGCAAGGTGAGAGACTATTGTATGCCGTATTTGTTTGTGATTATAGTCTTTTTCGGACTTCCTTCTGTAACAAATTCACATACTGAGGGAGTCTTAAACAGATTGAGACTATTTTTAATCCTGATTTACATTATCAATCGCATCGTCTTCGATAAATTAATACGCTTCAGTACACATCGTGTTTTTTATTGAATAGTGAGCTTTAAAATAACTTCTTTCTGTTAATATTAGGATTTCGGTGCCACACGTGTGTTCTCCGTTATTCGTAGTATAGGAATTCTAACTGACAATGAGATACTATGCATGCTTAGTTCGGCAAGAGCACCGCGTGAAACATTTGAAGCGTAACGGAATGCTGCAGTAACGGCGTGTATATTTTTCCAACTGGTAGATGTAAAATTCGTTCCCTCGTTACCAACTGTTTTCCGGAGCGCTTCTCTTATCGAGTTTCGAACTGCCCGCAATTCTGGATTTGCTCCAGATAAATGTGCTGCGAGGTACCGCGTTATTGACAAGGAGAACATCTCACTTCCAGATCGATCTTTGGGAAATGGACTCCAGCATATTGTTACATCCACTTAAGCATGTAAAATCTCAAAGACATTACGTACGAACGGCCTGATTTTTTAAGAAAATTTTAGTTTTGGCCGAAATTTGGTTGGATGATTGCTACAATATGCTGAAGCGAGACGTTCTCCTTGTGACTTGAAAATTAACTTTTCAGACGGTCCGTCTTAAAATGCCAGAATACTGTCGAGAACTTCTGGCGCGGCAACGATTCGACCTGTTTGTCCATGTATCAGGGTTGCGAAACGATAACCCGTAATGTTCCCGTGCTGTGCACTCACTGTTAGTAACCAAAGCGTTTGGCGATGTTCGACAATCGGTACCGTCAAAGCGTTTTATCGCGTATCAAGACGTATGGCCGAGAAATGCAGCGAAATGGAACTTTGAGACGGTTGACAAAGGACAGCTGCATGTATCGGACGACCGCCGTTGACTGTCATAATAGAAATGGAAAGAACTGGGTCGTAGGTGGAAGTAGTCTGTGAAAAAATCTTAAGCGCGTAGCTGGCGATCGCAACACGGATTTCGTATTTTACCTGAATAGGCGTGCCGTTCCGAGACGTCACGCGTTATAACGCCGTACCTTCGCATCTTTAACCAATGTACGGTAATACTGTCGATCTTCGAGTCAAGACTAGCTTCCGTTTCATGTGAATTATGCGTTCGAGACATGCATATATTCGATAGGAGTCTTTTGTGAATACATTGGTGTCCGAGTACACTTTGCCGTTTAAATAATTGCGGGAGGTGAAACGCGGAAGAACGGTAATGGACGTGATTTAAGTATGGCCAAAAGGAGGAAGACAAAATGCATGAGGAGTTATTCAAAAAGAATTTTGTGACGTGCCAGGTTTTACGGAGGATAGTGGCTTGCATTAGAATTGCATTACTGCGTGAATCCACAAATGTATCCACCGTCTTAAAACAGGTATACTTAGGTATATACGTATATTGGTATATCATTAAAGTAAAAAGAAAATCACAATTGGACACCTATAGGTACAACAGGTGACGCAGCAGAAGATTACCAAGGCACTTTTAGTGGCTAAAAGTTTTAAGCGTTTTAATTGACTTGACTTAAGGGTAAGTCAATGAAAGTTTCATCTTTCATTCCATTTAAGATGTAACTTTGTGTCGACGACTGAAGTAAACGTATTATTTGACCTCCGCAGAGCAACGTTTAATTAACCAACAATAGAACACTACAGAAATGCCGATGAAAACTTTATTCAGACAATCCTTACGAAAGCGCGAAGAGAGTCGGCGACGTTGAAAACAACAAAAATCCGAAAAACGTAAAGTTCCGCCAGTAATTCTTCGAATGCGTGGCAAACAATTATTCTCCTCGACATTTTAGCACAGAAACACGAAATCGCGTTAAACGGCGTCTTTCCATTCATCGTGCGCTCAGAACGGTGCCCATGTTTTGGCTTTCGAGCGCTCCAGCGAAATAGTAATCTCCGTATCGAGCCTCGTCAACGTCGGTCTCACCAAAACCCAAACGACAAACAAACCTTTTGCGAAGGGCCATTACAGGACGACGTAGAAGTAGAGTAAGGTCCGTGACGTGACCAAGGAGTGCGCGCGCGTGAAAGCAAGACAGCGAGCGAGCGAGACAGAGAGAATGAGAGAGCGAGCGAGAGACACAGAGAGAGAGAGAGAGAGAGAGAGAGAGAGAGAGAGAGAGAGAGAGAGAGAGAGAGAAACAAATCGCGACCGGGCGATTGTTTTGGAGCGTCTGCGCCTGGTGGTACGAGAGAGGACTAGCGACCAACCAGGAGGAGGCATCGAGGCCCTCGGGATGCCAGTCGACTCCGAGCCGCCGTGCGGTTGAGATGCGAGCCCTCGTGCTTTCCGAGCTCCACCGGCGCCTGCGACCTCGTGCACCACCACCACCTCGGCGTCTACCGATCGAGCGTCCTCTTCGTCCGGCGCCGATGGTACCCCCGACGTCGCGATAATACCGAGACACGAATTCGAGGACCTTTCGAACGCCGCGCGCCGTCCCCAACAACGTGCCGGACGCGTAGATCGAGGAAGCACACGTGAGACTCGATCGATCGGGTGGTCGATGTCCGGGAGCGTGAGAAAAGATTGAGCACGGTAGAGGTGGCGAGCGATCGGAATCGTGCGCTAGATGTCTTGGTAGACTTTGACAGAACGTCGTGCTGATTGGCGAGGGGTGAGCTTACAGGTGGTAGATATCAGGCGAGATCGATGAGGTGCGATGAGTTTTGGGTAACCAGTACCGATGGGTGGTGGTAGGTTTCCCGGTACTAGATTAGCACGCGATTCGTGTTGGGCCGAGTTTTTGTTCGGGGATGAGTAAGGGGTCGGTGGTACGCGGTGATACATGTCGTGTTGATAGTGACTCTCACAATCAGTCGGCGGCCGCGAGTCGTGATCATCGACGATTCGAAGCATTAATCGGAAAGGTCGCCTCGGTGTCGTCGCGACGTTTCTTAGGCGTCGTACGAGTGTTGTCATAGTGCCATCTCGGTGTCGACCAGGTCAACGGGCTGTCATCACGGTTTCGTGATACTCGAGCCCGCTTGACACGTTCATACGTGCTGCTGGCGTGAAGGAAGCCGCTGGGGAGTCATCGGGTTCGCGCGGAGTGGACGGATAATTGAAAGTAAATGACACGCGTTTCGGCGTGTCAGATGTTTTTTTATTCTCATCTGACGAGGAGTCGCGGATATGAGAAACCAGTATGTACGAAGTAGATTTTGAAACTGATGATTCTAGAACACGATAGTGGACAAACGGAGCGACGACGTAGAGAGAAAGGATCGACGGAGGGAATGACTCGATCTTTTGCGTATCGAAGCTTGCTGAACATATTTTCATGGTACATTTATATTATGACGCTGCACAAAATCGTGAAGCTGATCAGCGTCGACAGATTCGATCGACGCTTTCATTAAGCTCGTCGCGGCTTAAGAGTGGTAATGACCAGGCGATTATAGGAAACGGATTAGCGCGTAGGACTGATTTGACGCCGGCTGGTTTCTTTGACGAACCCGAAACGTCGTGCGATTAAGATCGGATTTCCTTGGCAGAGGCCAGCTCTGAGATTTACCAGAGGCGATGCGGTAAACCGAGAGAGAAACAGCACAAGTGGAACGGATAGACGGGGGTGCAAGTCGAAAAGTGCAAACCACTGAAGAGGAACTTCCGGCCATAGCAAGCGAACCGTCTTTACGGTTCTGGCACGTGTGGTGCTGGCGCCATCTTGAAATAGAACGTGACGCATACTTTCAAGAGAGTATCGTACCTTTCGGCGCACGGCTCGTACAAGAGGCATTTTTAATCAGCCACCCTTCAAGCGGGCGCCTAAGGACATTCACGTGCCGCACGAATACTATGAGACTGAGGAACAGGGACGAAACGTTCGCATGTGTCTAAATCGGAAGGTCTGAATGGCGCGTTCGGCGTCGAAACGCATTTGTCACGATTAATGTGCTTCAATCTATGCAAATGAACGATCACGAGCCACCCCATCGAGTGCGGAGATTCGAGGGAGAAACAAATTTGGCGCCGACTACGCAGCGCGGTGGAGAATGTGTGCGAATTTGTTGGACGTAGAAGCCATAACGTAGTTTTCTACTCGTGTTTAGCTGATAATTGCTTGTAATTCGAGGAAACGCGAACGCGGGTAGGTTTCAGCGATTTGCCTACCTCGCCGCGCTCTATCTCGAGGGTGCTTTTGGTAGTGAGGCTTTAACGACGACGTAGAATTCGTGGCAAGGGCTCCGAGGAGGATCGACGGATTGAAATCAATTAGTCTCCCACTCGCAACGATTATTATCGTGCCAGTGAGGCGGATGCGGATGTGTATTTCGTCCGTCGAGGAGGACCCAATCACGACCGTAGCATAACGACGCCTTAATCCCGTGCTAGTACCATTTAGGAGTGCTTCCCCCGAATATAGCCTGGCCTGCTGACAATTATCCACGGTAATTCGTTTAATTAGGCAACTTTTTCCATCGCTTCGACTCGGCACGGTTTTCACCGTTAACATTTCTGCTCAACGAACATATGAAATTCATGGCAGAGAGATTGCGTTTGAAGTGCATTCCCGGTTTAATATCTATCTTCACTGGACACGTTACGCATAATGTTTGTTCTCAGCAAATGCGCTTTTGACAAGTGAACCGTAATATTTGTTATTGCCAGATTCCACTGGGCGTGAAGAGTCGTTGGTCAAACGCGACGGTTCTGGCAACAAAATGCAATCTGCCCCATCAAATCAGTCTCTCAGAACCCAACAATTTGATTGGACGAAATTAAATGGACTTCCCCGGTACATCGGCGCGTCTAATTTCGCGGAAGTTGCTCGCGATGCTTCAGGTATTAATCGAATGCCTGTGACTTTGTCGAGTACATTCTCGTGGAAATTCACAGAGTCGCGACCCGGCGCTCTCATTGATAAACCAAGATGTCCGTCCCCGATACTGGCAGATGACTCTGCCAGCGGATAGCAAATCTGCGGATAGCACATAATTGAACGGTCTCGACGGGCGAAATTCTAGCAACAACGCGTCACTTAATAAAGACACCGGCGCAACTTGCGAGAGAACTCTCTGCGGCAAGAACGGTAGAACAGAGTCTGCTTTTTGCCGGGCAAAAAGTTTGACACGGGAACGTAGCCTTTTGTGCGAACCGAATGTACTAATGTCAGATTAACGTCCATGGTTTTATGCCGCGCGAATAAACTTCTGTGAAGTCACGAGTGCTACGCAGCGTGCCGTTCCATTCCGTCTAGCGGCGAGCGCGCATTTGCTGGCAACCGCGGAATTAATTCGCCAAGTGTTCCGCATTTGGCCGGAGGCGACAAACATCTGGCAGAAGTTCCGAACGCAGCGCGCTAAAATGAATTTCTCGCTAGCCATCGCGAGCGTCTCATTCGATCGTGCTAGACGCTGCCGGGCCGGTAAAAGTGCCTGTCACACGACTCTCCTGTGCCAGTCGAATCGAGAACGGCCTTTCATGCCATCGGGTCGATCTTTCAAAATCGCACGCTTTTCGGGGCGCAATTTTTCCCGTCGCCGGGGCCGTCACAATCGCGCCAGGAGATTCAATTAATGCGGACTCACGGATGCGGCCTGGCCAGCCGCGGCGCCCTTTTGTCCTTTTAATTAAAAAAGGCACGAAACAGATTGGGGCCGATGCTTTTGCGGCGATAGCTCGCGGCCTTTTCTCTGTGCTTGTTTTTTAGTCCGCGGACGAACGATGCATGATGGATATGCCACGCCATATGGTCAACGCGCGTCTCAGTTTCGCTCTTGTTACCGCTCGCGCATGATCTATCGCATAAAGAATAGCTGATGGCGAACTCAACAGGTGGAACGAAACGCGGCGGACAGCAATAAATTATTAGGACCCGACGAATTATGTGAAACGGTCGTTCACTTGCAAGTAAACTGTTTGCACTGTCGTGTTAAATTACAGTCGGTGCAAAGGTGCGCTATGTAAAGATTCAGTATCGCAGTTAGGTACAGTGTTTCGAAGAGCGAGAAAACCACATCGGGCATAACGAGACACGATCCTTTCACTTTCCTTATTTATTCTTCCACTAAATTGCATTAAGAACCACTACTTTCGCGTTATCTATGTTATAGTTATGTTTCTTATTCGCATCACTCTGCATTTTCATCACTCAAGTGTTTCGAATACTCGGACGAGACATCTCGCGAAATGATACGTACGCTTCTCGATAATTTTATTGCGACGCAGAATAATCTTCCCGAAGAACAGACGCGAAACTGATCCCGGGCATGAAACTTCTGTATCAATGGGTCGTCGGGAAGGAGATGGACATTTTTATGACTCCCCCGTTGGCGAGTGTCGCACGATGCTTGCGCTGTCTTCGACAGGAGGACATCCCCGTGGTAACGAGACACTTTGAGATCGGCGATTCATCTTCATTCAGACCCCTTAATACAGACTCGTAGGTTTGAATAAAATTTGAGGGTTCTCCTTCGATGACAGAGTTTGCCGTTCCCTTGAGTCGTGCGCACGATCAGGTAAACAGGTTTATTAACCGATCCCTCGTCGAATCGAATGCTATGATCAAACAGGATCGGACATTTATGTCAGCGATATTGCATACGCGGCAGCAGTTTTGTAGTCGGCGCTTCTGCGAATTAAAAGCAGCAATCGTTTGACGTCTCCGTAGTGTGTTCACGTCTGTTCGGCTTTCAAAGTGTTTGTTGCGAATATGCGCGTTTGTGATGTAGTAGTCGTGGTGCGATTATAATGGATGACTGATTTTTTGATTGAGCCGCGATTGAGTCCGTGAAACGGAGCGTTTCCGGGAGAGGCAGATTTTGAATGAGAAAGAAACTAATCGGCCGAGAAACGGCCACGACTCTCTCCCGCTTTCTTTTTTTGCAGCGCCGCTTTTTCTTCCGTCTCGTCTTCCAGTCGCGGACTCGTCCTTTTCCTCAATTGGAAGACGGCCATAGGAATAATCGGGTCGGCCGAGCCTTTTAATCAGACTCGAGTTTTATCGGCTTCTGTAATCAAACGAAACTCGGTTTTGCGAAAGGTCTCTTTGAAAAATGTTCGTCGAATGCTTCTTCGTTACGCATTTCTTCGCGCGCAATATTTCCTCAGCCCCTGCAGCTTTCTTCAATCAGATGGAAGTCAATTTCTTACGCTCAGCTTGGTGTCACTCGATTCGATTTTGCTAACTGATTTTCTCCGTTTCTTCCGTTCGTTTTCCCTTTACCTTGTTGACGTTCCTTCGGCATTGTCGAAGTAAAAGTGTATCCGGGATTACTTAGGTTCACCCGGAAAGCTTTCCTTTCCGACGCAATAAAAGCAACTAATTGCGCCTCGCAACGTTGAGAACAGCGTCATATAAAATAAACTCATTCCGGCAAACAGTCAGGATCGACTGACGCCTGCTTCTGTAATGACAATAAGACTTGATCCTTCTTTCCATAATTGACAACGAGTTCCAACGACTCGAGTGCAACGCGGCGTTTGTCAATTCGCTTCTCATTCCGATGCGACATTTGCAGTCGCAGTCGGTCGAAACACGCTTTCAAGCCGTGCGCTTTAATATTTCTAATTAGATCGAGCTTCCATCGTTAGTAGAACCCCTGGCCAACGTGTATTCCTCGAGAACGTCTAAGCGTTAATTAACAGAAAATAAAATACTAATGATATGGGTGCAATCATCCGTCGGTTGTTTGCACCGCGTCTACGTGCCGGTTTCCGGAACAGAGTTGCACAGCGAACGATCCGAAGGTACTTGTCGAAGCAGAAGCGTTTCGATCGAAATCCTCCGGCGTCCGAACCGAAGGAAATGATCATTCCGTTTCATTTGCGGCTTCGTTTGCCGTTCCGTGCTCGTCTTCCGCATCCTGTCGGCAAAACGACCCTCACGTCCGCGCGTATTCCTAATCGGGGGAGGGGTGAACGTGACGCTCGGAGCGGGAGTTAAATTGTCAAGCATCCCCCGTCGTTAGACGCGGAGCGCAGCCGGGCAAGGCGAAGAAACGAGGCGAACGGACGCGACTGCAATAAATTGAATCGTGTCGTTGAGGCTTAATCAAGGACGACCGGGTCGACTCTTCTAATTAATCGAACTCCATAGGCGGCTGACACACCGCCGTGCACTGCCACCAATCAGCGCGCCACGAATACAGACGCGAGCACGCGGAAAGTGTTGTTGCTTGCAGCGGCGCATGATACAAGGGCTGCAATTAAGCCGATCGATGCTGCGGATCGACAAAACATTGTGCCCGGCTCGGTCGTCAATCTTACGACCGACGACCGCTCCAGGACGGCCCGCAGTTAGATTACCATTTTCGTTGCCTCCGCGTCGTCGCGCGGCCGTTCGTCTAATTTGGGTTCTTGCCCGGTTTGCACAGATTGCGCGGACGCCGCCGAGGCGACTTATTTGCGGCATTGTTGCCTGCCATGCACACGTCGTTTGCAATGAATTGTGATCGCGGAATGATTGTGATTTTGCGGACAAATCGGCAGCTGGACGTGGCGAAACAAACGTGATGTTGAAGTATTTATGCTGGCTGTTTATACGATACGCGCCTTTATAATATTTATTTTCATCAATTTAATTAATTTAATGCTTTCGTTTCCAGCTTAACTGTTATTACTGCGTTAAGTACGTATTGTATTACCCGAGACGGAAGCATTTCAATTAATCATCCGCAGCCATCTATAATTAAATGTCAGACATTACAATTGAATTCATGGTTCACGATTTTTCGTTTAGCGTATTACGTGCAACGCGTAAAATCAAACGCGACGAGCTGCTGTAACAATCACTTTTTTCTGCGTGTCACTTTGTAATTAAATAATACCTGCTTTTCTACGTTTCAAATGCTACATAAAACGCGAACAGTGTGATGAAACCGTAGAATTATAATTCTCGATTCTCGAAATATGTATTTCACTAAACATGCGATTATTTGATCACAATCATTCCGTCCCGACACATTGTTCGTTCACAGCGGTGTCGTTACCGTGTTTTTTTATTGTCGGCCATAAGACTTTGTTTTTTCGTCAAATTATCCGAATATCCCGGTGTCTATCCGCTATTCTTCGGCCGTGATCATTTCGAAACGCTCGTTTGCGAGCATTTTCAAACGGTCGTTCGTTAAATTTTTTCCCACGCGTGGTACATTTTATTCGACGCCGGTTAATGCGAGAACGCAGTCATTGGGTTGTGAAGGCTGCATTTAAGAAATCGCTTCGATAACGGACTGGGTACGCGGGGGAAATGAGTAACTAATTGGATGGTCAGGCGACGTTGAAATCGGATTTCTGGTTAGTTTCGCGCTTTTAATGGAAACCTGACATCGGATTGATAGAAGTGAATACGTACGATCGCGCGCGCGACACGTATAAGTGTATCTTCTCATAATCGACGGATTCAAATGGGAGTCGCAAGTATGCAGTGTGCATGACGTACGATACGCAACGTGCCCTCTCTTCAAACACCTTCGCATGGGAACGAGGGCAGCTGAATAGCGCGCGAGAATGCACAATTCCATATCGCACGGTAGCAGATGCATAGAAAATGTTAAAACCCTGCTTTCTTATTCGGTAGTTAAAAGAGACGTTCGAAAAGACATTATATTTCCATGATATTCTCCACTGTCGACGACTATTTCAGGGTGTCGAGGTGTCGTAAAAATGTCGGGTTTGCGTTTTATACATTAATCGCGATCGATACGACTCTTACGAGAGGTCTTCTTGTCAAACAAAGCTGTTGTCGCGAAAAGCTTAAAGCTTATTCAAATATCAATATACCGGAACAAGTATGATTAAGTGGTTCATAGTTTGCGTACAGTATTATATCTGAAAAATGTTCGACAAATTATTACCGTACAGGACAGCGTCATCCGGTATGTCGATGCGGCTGGCACTGATGTGGCATTGTAAGAAATTCTTAATTAACAGTGGCAGACGTATGGGTGGCGGTCTCGTAATTCTCTTTTATAGTCATTCCAACGCGTTTCTGCGCCGCGAAATGCCTTCATAAATTTGCGCGCGCGCGCTCTTGCGTCGGAACGTGCGTACGAAATTATTAAAATCCACGCAATGAGAAAACGTATGGTCTAGGAATGAGAAGAGAATGTGCCGCGCGACCATGTGCATTCTATGCACCGCCGACTGCCTAACCGGACGGGAATGATTTCGTTTGCATGGATTTACGTGCAGCCTCGTGCGCCGACCGGCGATGCTAATTATCAGCGCTAAAAGTACGCGACCTAAATAATTACACGCTGTAACGTGGCTTACGCGTGGTTTACTAATTCTTACGATAGATCGTGTCACGAATGAGCAACGTGCCGCCGAAATTTCAATAGACGTCTCCGCGTTCATAATCGATAGCCGCCGCGTTAAGGACACTCGAAAGTTCTGTGCCGCCACTTGACACGGATACGTAACGGAAAGTAGTTCGACTGGCTATACCTTTGTACGGAGCGCCGCTGAATTATTTCGAATTACGCTCAGTTGTTCTCAAACGGGCCCAGATAATGCACCTATTCGTTAGGAATTTCTCATTTACGTAGAAATCGGACTGAAATAACTCGTGAACGATGATAACGTAAAGCTCACTCGGATCGGCATTTTCTAGTTTCGAGACTTCGACAGAATTCGTTTTTCGTCGCTGTTAAAACTGTAATCTTATATTTCGTTCATAACCCCCAAATCGCGAGTCGCGCTCGAAATTTCGGCAATGTCAATTCTTATTCCGCCGGTAGCGTGCACCGTACGTACGCACCACTCGACATGTGGACTTTGTCGACGCAGGAGAGCTGTCCCGGCAATTTCGCCAATTTCACGGTCGCGTGTCGCAAATCACTGACGTGAATCATAAGTGGCCCGATACGTTCGAAATGGACAGGGCAGAACAAGGCCGGCCGGAATGCCTTTTGGAAGACGATACTTTCGCTAATTGCCACTTTCGTGATCAGTGGCGCGCATAGTGAAGTACTTGATTGGGTGGGACGTGTGGGCGGCCTGACGGAAATGTGCGCACGCACAGTCCGGTGTCGCAGCCGTGAGACGGATCAGAGTACGTAGACGTAGACAGACGGCACGAGGTAGAAGATTGGTTCTGCTTTTTAGCCGTCTGCGCCGAGTCAACCCTTATGCGTTCGCTCCCTCCACGTAATACCATGAGAGAAGAGGGAGGCTGGCCGTCGTTTGTCACTCATCATCGACGCATACTTTCGCCGAGCTTAGTCGCAGCTCGATTCCCGGCGGCCCCTCTGCAACGTAGCTGGCGTGCAAATTTAATCGCGCCCGCTAACGCTACCTCCTCGTGGAAATTCTCCTCTAAAAGCGGGCGAAATGAAAAAGTGCAGCCCGCCGGAATGGACCTCAGCGTCGGACAAAAGCCATTGAAGCGACGGGCGTTCGATATGCATAAAAGACTTTCATCAGGTTCGACGGGTCATTGTGCCCACGCGCCTTCCTTTTTAACGAAAATCTATTCTGCCGCGATCAGCCCCTTACGATATCGTTTCGTTCTTTTAATTGGATTCATGAGTCATCCTCTTAATGAAAAACTTTTACGTCCGTCCTGCTCGCCCGAACGGTGTCCAGAATTCTTCGTTCCTTCGCGGCCAACTTCCGGGAAAGGTTTTAACCGTGTAACGGCGCTTTTACGTTCGACACGTTCGACAAGGTATTCGTTTTAACAGAATTCCCGCGGCCACCGCGCAACAGCGGATCATGCGAAACAGTAATAAAGGGTCGCGATGCTGCTCCGCGAAAACTTTTAGCAACCGGAAATATGCACCGCGTCCGTTCGCGCCGAATTATTTTCGCACGGACAACGACCCGTCCACGACGTCTCTCTGTTGACTAATAACGTTGGCGCTTAACCCTCGCATAACGACGCTGGGCCATTTTTGGCCCAGACGCCAGGAGAACAGCATCCCGCTATACACGGTACCTTTTGCCTTTCCAAAGCGTCACCGCTGTCGTGCGGTTAGTGGAAGACGAAACTGTGCGATCGTTAAAAAATGGGAAATAAGCATCTCACGAATAAATATTTCTTACTTAGCAGTAAACTGAAGCTTTTAGTACCTGACACAAATGTCGACACGCTGCATTTCATTGACAATGCGAAACTAAGATTAAGCTTTGCACCAAGTGACGTTATCGACAGTATTGTTTATGGTGGGTTGCAGCTCTTTGGCACTGGGTAAAATTGACCAAGTGCCGTGTTCCGCGTTGTCCGCAATGCGAGGATTAACAAAGGCGGTCGAAACCGTTTTCCAACATACCGCGCTCTCCGTTAAATCGAGTACCTACGTTACCGGTCGATGCAAACTTTCGGTATGCCTAATCCCTTTTCACCCTCCATTTGCCAGCGAAATCGTGTTTGAGCCGGGCGTAATGCAATTTGCGCGACACGATAAGACCGGCCGCTCGGCCCCGGACATCGGCGGATGTCATTCGGGAAAACGAAACTCATCCGACGTGCGATTATGCAGCCAATCGAATCGGCCACTCCGTCCGCCAGGTCGGCCAGCTGCCGTGACAGTGTTCTCGGCGTTACTTCGCCCCGCAAACGTTTCCATTTGTCGGCTCCGGTTCTCGCGTATCAGATCCTGTTCCGCGTCGCTCTGTCTTCCCCCGCGAACGCGGAAGCGTGGCATTTCAAGTGATTAAGCTTAAAAATACACGAAGGGGAGAGCGCGATTTGAGTAGACAGCGTAGGCGTCAGCCACCCGGTGCAATCACTTTCGTTAGGCAGACGTCGTCTCTGCGGAGCGTAAGTAGGTTCAGCAATCAGCGTGCGGCTGCTCGGGAAAAGCGAGGATCCTCATCATCGGATCGTCGCGAGAGATACTTTACTCACACGATGATGCTCGAACTTGATTCAATCCCGAGATTGCGTTTTCGGTCCCACTCGCCGAACCATCGTTTTGTTCAGTATTCCGCTCGGTGTCGAGACAAGAATTGTCTCATTCAATTTCCTCGACAAATCGGATTTAAATGGTCGCTGCGTAGGTACGTGGGTAGTTTATTTTTTTTTTTGCGTCAGGGAGAGACAAAACTGGCGTGGGGAATGTGATGCGTCGGCGGTTAGATAGTGTGATAGATAAGGGTCCAAGTACTGGCCGTTCGATTCGGAAGAACGACGCCGGTTATTACCGTTTTTATCCAATTTTAGATGCTATGTGAGGCTACGAATTGTACGGGGAATCATATAGACTATAGAGGCTTATTAATAGACGTGCAGTCGCACGCACGAAGTTGTACACTTCTGATCGACTGTCTGTCGAATATTATCTCTTCCTAGGTATTACGCACCGCTCGAATAGGGCACTGATTTAATTCCGTGTCGTACCTTTCGAATGGGATTATCTCGCAACGTGCAGAGTATGCGACAGTATCGGATGACAGGCTTCGTGGAACATCGGATATTCCGAGTTTCTCCCACCAATCTGGCCGGACGAAATTAGTAGGGAAACTGCGAATAGTCACCGGACGCGATGATTATAAGAGAATAACGAGAAAGGTCGGAATGACTGACGCGTGAAACACAGGAAAGCTGTCGGGGTGGTTGGGAAGATTGAATGTTGGAAACGGGAAAGGACAGATCGAATGTCATCGTTCCGCGGGTTGACACAGTATCTACTATCGCAAAGGTTGCCCGACATAGAAACGGGTCGAATTCCCTTGTCGCAACGTTTTCCGTTACTGCGAAGTGTTGGAAAATATCGTCGATGTGTGAAACTATTTCGCCGACAGTGCTCATCTGCTTCTGGGAATTACTCGTATTAGAGTCCATATAATTAAAATATTAAAACCATAATTGTAGTTAACGCCTAATAGCGATACTTCTCATATCCAAATCGATGGACAGATTCTGTGATACATGTTTCTTCCTCATAATTGCATTGCCGCCCGACGACAGAGTGTCGCGCGAAATTTTCGCAACGAGCGTTTCAGACGGCGCTGACCTGTCAGCGAATATGATAAAGCTACGTTCTTCCTGCTTAAAAGAAGGTGCAAGGCGACCTAGTGGCGGGTTTCGGCTCGTCCATTATCGGGTATCCGTAAAGACCGTTTGAGTTTTTGAATGGGATGATATATGTGTTTGGAAAATCGCTGTCATTTGTCATGCTCTTTCCTCGTTCCTTACTTTCTCTACTTTACGGCAAGGAGGGAAGGTATGATTTTCTGGCTTCCTCCCGGTTCGTCGTACTCGCGTTCGCAGTTGTTTATATTTGCCATTCTTTTTGAAGACTTGAGGAAGTCGATGTGAGTTTCATTAGCAGGCGTTAATTAACGCAAGTCAACAAGTCAGTCATCTTTCAAAATCCGTGAAGTAGTCCATTTTGTTAGCATCGCCTTACTACATTAATGAATTAATTGATCGCTCAGGAAGTGCAGAAACGATCGTGTATTTACTGACGAATGAGACTGTAAGTCACGTAACTGTATTAAGAGAAAGTAAGTTCCGTTTCCGGTCCCTGACGGATTGATCTTTTGTTTTGGATCAGATTACATTACCCAATATTTTGTCAAATATTTTCTCTGGCAACTTTTACTTTGCTTTTAATTCAATTTTACAATGACGCTTTATTCATCGTTGACCAACTTTTGAGAGATGTTTTCGAACAAAATATTCATAAACTCGTTACATTCAGACGACCGACTAAAACTCATTAAATAGTACTTGGAACATAAAATACCGTTGATTTTAGTGGTATATTGCAACGGATACCCTATTTAAATATGTTCACCTCTTTGATATCGAACTTTCGAGATGGGATTTTATAATGAGAAGCGCGGCCAAGTCGTGATGCTGCCAAGTGCCGGATACGATGCAATTTGTCCTGTGGAGGATATTATATTTACCTGGATATTGCTTTCCTCGTGAACATTTCTGTTGATACGGCAATGCCACCCTGGCACGTCAATTTGTTGCTTAATTATTCACTGCGCGTACACGACAACCCAATTTTACGCGCATTATCGGTACTCGATTTAATACCATATTATGCATATACTATAATCAAAAATGGTATCCACACAGGTGCCGGATGATGTTGTATGAGTAGCAGCGGACTATTTCTGTCAAGACAGAAATACCTTCATGCTTATACTATTATTATTTCTTATATAAAATAACTGCAAAGCGAAGGCATATGCTGCCATCATCACTTTGATTCATTCCGTCTCAAGTTGCATGTTTCCAGTTTTCTCCCTTCAAACATTTAACTATTCAAATCGTGTTTCCATGTTTCTGGAACGCGTTTCAGTCGTTTTTATTCAATTAAAGCTGCGGCTGCCAAAGTTTCGCGTTTTTAATCCAATGTGTCCCTTCCGAGAAATTATGGACTTTCAAAGCAGCAAAATTTGCCAGAGCGCGAACAAGTTACAATCCTTACATACATCTCGAGCGCTCTGTTCGCCGTTTCCATTTCTATCATAGCGCACCATTACTACGATTAGCGTTAGAATAAAGTCGGCAGAGCGTATAATCACTACCGTGCATACACGAATTACTACTCCAGCAAATTAGTAGAACGCGTCGCCATTAGCATAAGTACACGAGTTACTATTCCATCAACGCGGTAGAACGTATAACCATTAGCATACGTACATAAGCTACCAGCTCAGCGCACGGCGAATGACAAACGCACGTGACAATTAGAAACAAAAGAAAAAAAAAAACTAAATTGCTGTGCTTTTTGTCACGTGCACACAATCGTCGCGGTCCAGCGGTTACAGGAAGAGACGCTTCGCTTGTATCTAACGCTGAATCCTGGAAGACGACGATTAATGATGTCCCTTTGTACGTGGCCGCAGTTAGACACCGTCGACTATTTGCACGTCACTCGCTAAGTTGCCCTAATTACGTTTAGAACGCGTCCGCTATGTACTGTGACTCGAGCGAAGTTAAATGTACTGCGTATCGATATCCGAGAATGATCACATGGATCTCTGCCGAGTTCGCGGAAGGATCGTCAAAGGGGACTGAAGCATTGCTCAATCGGCGCCGAGATGCTGCTCGATTAATGTTCGTTCCACCTGTTCGGTGGAAGTCAAAGCGACGTCTCATTGAGTTATGGCTCGAAGCTATGTCGAATTCGATAACCGCAGCGAGCGTATTCTCCGTTACAGCACCAGCCTGAATTTTTCGTGTGGATACCCGTCGTCCTGAGTAGAAACGGAGGGACTAGAAGCAGCGCCTGATGTGCGAGTATATGCGAATGCGAGGTCATCGCGAAGATAGAGAGAGTGACACGTATATTTAGATACAAAACGTACAACGCATGGACCAAGAAGAGCGAACGATATTTTATAAACCAAGTGTTGCGAGAAGAATCGAAGGCATTACTGAGACGATTGTGCAGTGCCGCAATTCTTTTCTCTCACAACCACTCGTGGGGCCATTCTCTGGAAGAAGAGATAAACTAGTCAATTACCATAAACGAAGATTGTGTACGAGGGAGAGAAATATAGAAAAAAGGAGAGTGAGAGTGAGAAAAAGGGAGTCAGACAGGATCGAAGAGTGAAGCTATTTTATAACATATTTACAAGTCCGAACTACTTTCCAACCAACCTTTCTACCCGTTTTTCGTGCGATCCTAACGTCATCTTACGAGTCATCGAATTCGTTGTTAATAAAACGCCGTCGCACGACACCGAGGCGACTGACCTGTAGATTGCTCCTATATTGGACGATTTAAAACGATCCGAGGTGTGTAGTGCGAAACGATCGGCAGGTACTGTGCACAGTCAAGTTAACAAAACAAAGAAAGTGTGTTATACTTGTTGCACGAAATGTCTTGAGTGTAAGTTGGTGTCTCCTGATTACATTGCTCGCATGTCGTCACGCATGCTAAATTAATCGCTGGTGCTGGATGATCGCTGTGATCGGGTAAAATGTATGTTCATTCAGGGATGCATGCCGCTGTTATTCACCTTCCCATTCACACTCTCATGTAATAATGCACATTTCAATGTCCGCGTCGCCGTCACCGAGAGATCGTCGACAGGGATCCATAATTTCTCCACTGTTTCTCTCGGTACTTCCTCAGGACTCTTTACATCAATATACTCGAATACAGAGACGCCGTGCTGCCAAACGCTTGGTATCGCTGTTTTATGTAAATCGGAGCAGTGAATGCTCAAAGCGCGAAGCCTTAAGTACACGTTTCGCCGAAAGATAAACTTTATTACACCGGAGTCAGTTAAGGCTTGTTAATCCTCGTTAATCCTCCATCTACGCCGAGAACGCGAAAAGTCTTCCGGTGACATTCATGCGAAGCTGCTAAGTCCATAACGCAGGCCTCTCAGTTCTCCCTCATTGTTGCGCGCCTAAAGTAAGCTCTTCTTCTTATCTAATTACATCAGTTTACTGCTTCGCATTACATCCGAGTATTACATCTTGGCTTACAAAGGGCCACGGTATCTTCAAAACTGGCTCAAGTTTTCCTCCTTGCCGCGTCGCCTCTCGCTTGACTGCGGATCCTCTTGCCGCGGAGCGTCGCGCGTCGAGCAGCTACTTTCGCCTCTCTTTCTCTCTCTCTCTCTCTCTTCCGCTCTCTCCCTGGCCAGTGATTTTTGCACCGGAGAAAAGTCGAGAATCGGTCCTTCGTAGCTCACCCGGCGCTTAGTGAAGTTCGCGGACACGTGTACTCGGCGAGAGTGTCGGCGTGTGTGTGAAATGGTGCGGCTGAGAATGCTCGGCTCGAAACGCATCATCGACGGCAGCTGGTACGGAGTAGAGAGTCAATCTTGTCAACTGATCGAAAATCCTGTCTTTTCTCGAGGTGCTTGCACCGAGTATTGTGTCGAAGGCTCTATCCGAGATTGACGAACCGCTTGCCTTTGGTCGGTTTTTTGCACAATGCTTTTTTTTTTATTCTTAGGTCCTAGTTCGTTCATCTCGCGCAAAACTTGTCGAGCGTCTCGGGAGTTGTTCAGTCTGCGAGTGTAACTGAGATGTGAAGTTTGATTTGTAGGGAATGCAGTTTGTGTTGTTGGGGTATATATCGGTATCTATGACGTCGGTGTCTTTTTCTCTGTTTGGTACATGCATTGATGCGCCATGATGCCTGAGACACAAACCTCTAATACGGTATGACGTTGCGCCATCTTACCCTCACCGCCTTGCATAAATGGAGACCAATTTGCCTCTTCAACAAAGAGGATTTATGGCTGGATGTCAGTCGGTGACGCGGAATAATACGCTCAGATGCAAATCCTCCTTTTCGTAGCGACTCTCGTAGATGCTAACGCCCCGGTCGGCGTTTAACACATTGTCAGCTTCATATTTCAGACATCACTTTTTTCATGACCAGAATTTGTAGGGTCATACGGACGTTGACGGTTCAGGTGCAGGAACTGATCGAAAGAACAGTCACGTAATGTGATTTTCAATAATTTCGTAGCATAGTTTTATCGACACACGACGGGCTAGCGAAATAATTCCCAATTAGTAAACATCTCTTGATGACGACTGACACAGTTGTCTTCGATTTATCGGGAGAAAGAAGAAATTATAGAATTTAGCTTTTTCCTCCGTGCTATTACCTAGAAATTTTTAATAACACTTGCAATTTATTTTGGAACACACGTTTTAAACACTGCATAGACGTATTGTACCTGTCGATGATAGGGTATATAACTTCATATTCTGTTACCATTTTCGTGGGTATTCTTACGGCTTACGGTAGTTGTATAACATTACAAAATCTCCCAAACGACCTGTCATTGTCAGTTGTTACGCAAGAATCTGAATTGCTGCTGAATCGTAGCACGTAGATACGTGAAAACGCTGAAATTGAAATGCTGACAGGTGTCGAAATGGAATTCACGTGAGCTACGTTAAAAATACCTACAAATTTTCACGGTAGCTTTCGAATTCGTTGCTTAAAGATTGGCGTTCTCCGTGGCTCAAATATCGAACGGTAACGTAAAGTTGTAGCCTCGACGGTTGTCAACAGGCATGCGTTGCAAGCACACTCATACATAAATGTACATCTGCAATGTACAGTCTCGTTGGCGTCAGTGCCCTAATGAACGATTGTCCCCTTGACATGCTCAACGGTTAGTGGTTTACAATTCACCCTGTGAATGCCGTGCCGATGTTGTAAATCTTACTACGTCAATTTGACCGCGCGTAGAATTGACGTTAGATTAAAATTTAATACGAAAATTTTCTACACAATAACGTACATTGTTTCGTAGGATGCCACAACGGTTTTTCAAAATGTGCCGAGAACAAATAAACAGAATTTATACGTATCGCTTAACAACTGTACAGCAGGAATGATTTTTTTTTCCTAAGTCCGCTGTTGACGAAACAATATTTCCGGTTACTGGGCGTTTCCAATCTTTTTCGCGACATATCTCACATTCAGTGTTTCGACGCAAAGCTGCTCTATTTTTCACCATATCTAGATGTTATTCCCAATAGGTCGCCACTCGATATCATCGTCAATATCGGCCGCTTATTGCCTGAAACTTTCAAGATAGAAACCGTTCCGCCCTCGTAGCAGCACTTTATATTCCTACGCAAGTCATGACAGGAAATGAAAAAAAGTATCCATCGGCGGCATGGCCTACATAAGGATGTACGATTCGTGGCCGCGAAACTAGCGTCGCCCAAGTTCGCCAATGTGGTCGTGCAGATACTGCGCGTGGGTGGATTTCACCGACGCGCTTCGTGCATCGTGCTTCCGCAACAGACGAGAATTAACGGTCGCGCTTCTGCAATGCGGCAGGGCCAGAATTTGTGCCGCCTGAATTTGTCCGCAGTCGCGTTCCCCGTTCCTTTTCGCCGTGTCGATCCTCGCACGTGTTTGCCATGCCACGCCACACGTCGGAAATGCGGAATTCTAGCCTCTAGCAAGTTAAGATAGCCGAGTGACGATATGGTGTTCGAACGACGAGGGACAATCATTTGTTCGCCACATTCGTATGATTCGTGGAATTGAAAGATTTGTCAACGTGCAAACGAACGCAATGAATGATTTCGTAGCAGCTTATATATGATTCGCGGGTGCACGAACATCGAGAAGCAACGTTTTTGGTATGACATTCACGTGGTTGATGAGATTCGCAGGCTAGAAAGTACTTAACGGGATCGACAGTAACGTTCGTAATCATTAGTACACGTCAGAGTTCGGCGGAGATTCGGTTGTGTCGATAGATGTGTCGATTATTATCACAACTCGGAGTCGCTTACGTGCGCGGAATACGATGATATCGACAGCCATTAGCGTTCCTCTATCTGCTCGCCCAGATTTCCCGTTCGACAAAGGAGGCGGAATTTTCGTGGAAACTTTCCGACGCCGCTCGTATACAAATTGATTGTTTACACCGGTGTGCCGCAATATTTTTTTTCGTCTTTATCACTACCCTCGTCCTTTTATCGCGAAATTTTGCCCCTCACGCGTTTGCTGTTAACAGCGTTGCGCGCGAGAAGTGTCAACGATAAAAATCGTCAAAGTGCCGGGTCGGCAAGTCGAATTTCCAGCGTTTTGCGTACGGAATCTTCCGATACAATGCGTTCGGCGCAAGTGGCAGGGCAAGTGGAGATAGTACCCGGTCGAACGAGGCATAGTAATTAGACTGCGTATGGTACTTCCATTAACGATAGCCGCTACTTTGGCAATTGCCTTGACGCAGCTATGCGCGCGGCTCTCTCTCTCTCTCTCTGCAATTTCAATGAGGGAATCTCATTGTCGATATCACGGTGGATGCGTGATCAGAGGGAATTCTGAAATGACTTACCACTTCGACGTAGCCTGGCTTAACCAGACGAGCGCGGTCGGACAATTACCGCGGATGTAGTCCGACAACGAGCGCACGGCAGAGCGTATTGAGTGACGATACGGTTTACCGTAAGACGAATAAATAATCGTCTTTTTGTATCGCGCCGAGCGTCGGACTACCAGTGCAAGCGGGTACTTTTCAAAGGACAAATTTTGTTGCACCACCTGCGCCTGTACATACTTCTCGATTTGCGTCAGCGGGAAGCGGAACGTTATTTTATATCGTAGAGGGCTTCAGACGGCATATGTAAAGTAACGTGAGAATCGTGCGCGTAAGGGATTGAAAGGAGATTAGTCGAAATTCTGAAATGATCTGCCGCTTTGACGCATGCTGGCTTATATCCAGTACTTCGAGCATGCATGATAAGGTAATTGCTCTAAGAGATTCGTCGTTTAGCATCGTGCTGACCGTCAGACTAGTCGGTACGAGGACACTCGAAAGGCACAATTATGCTGGTCGTCTTGATGTCTCCGGGTCTGCGTCCTCCTGAAGAGGCATTTCACGGTCTAGAGGCTTTTATACCGTAGACGTGGAGTAGCGTGCGCGGCAAAAATCGTGACTCCGGGGAAAGAGAGCGACGTTCATTGCCAGATCGTTCAAACGATAAGCGCGAATGACTCCCTTCCTCCGCTTAACGAATCATTCGATATTACGGAATTCGAAGGGCCAGTTGTTAATTACGATTTTGCACCCGTTCAAAATTATCCGTGAAAATGAGATTTCGGTAATAAGCTGACCATTACCAGTGCATTGATTGGTTTGCTGGCGCGTAATTAAAAAGTACACTGAACAGCGCTGGGGCCGATGCCTTCATTAAGCGATCTTTCCATCAAGCGGAACGCGTACGCCGGCACCGACGAACAGATGATACTGAGCGTTAATTGAAAATTCCCAATGTTTGTTGAGTCGATGAGAGTGCGATAATTACACCCGTGTCTCTTTGCCCGCTTCCTAGCGCGACGCTGTAAAAGGGCAGGAAGAAAAAAACGCGAAGACATTTCTGCTGACGGGGTACATTACAAATGTCGAAAAAGGAATCTCGACCCAGTGACATTTTGACTCCCCTTTGTATTCTCGATTTACATACACCTGCCGGTATTGAACGGCACTAGACTTCGTAGCCTCTTTCCGTATCTTCAATTCTCCGTCCGAAATGCAGTCCGCGAACGTTCCGGGGATTTCTGCCGTTTTTATATTGCCACTCGCTCGGTCTTGACCAAGTTTTCTTTGCGATATATCAAAGTATTATGGTTCGCCATACGTTGAAACATCTACCGACACAATCGTCCATTTACGCAGCCCGCTACTTACTCAAATAACATTACAAAGCCATCTATTATTACCAACTCTGAAATTTGATAATTACATACACTGCCTCATAAACAATTAAACTCAACGTCACATTAATTTCACGATCAATCAGCCAAATCAGGAAAACATTTATTAACCCGTCAATTTTCAATCACTCCCACCATCGGCTACGCGGATTTGACGCAGATCGCTTCGTAGAGCATCCATCGTTTCTTCGCTCTGCATCACGGCACCCGCGCACGTCATTTTCGATTCCATGACTCGAAGAGCTGTTTATTAAATGATCCTTTCCCGCGGCTATCGATATCTATCAACCGCGCGGCCAGTTTCAGAAAATTCTCGCGTTTCTCAAGACCCACACGTACAAACCACATTCGTGACCTTTCAATCATCACACCGTCCCGGTTATCGATGTGTGACATATCGTCGAGTTCAGTGGCGATACCTAACTACCGGTGTGCCTGGGAAAGCAAATTGCGAATGATGACAACGAGTTCATGCCTGCGTCGCTCGTAAAGCATCGGCGGGACACAGTTGAGCAGAACGAAGAGTCATATAGCCGCGAACGTTAAATGAAAGGGCAAAGTTCGTTGGATCTATTGACGCCGGGGGTCGAGTGCCATCCGCGACGAGGAGCCTGATAAATGGGTCGAAGCCAGTTCCGATTCGACCCGGCCGCAAGGGTTACATTATGAAGGAAGATAGAGTTTGTAGGGCACGGAGGCGGGGACTTGTAGCAACTTCGGATGATGCGGGTCGAAGGCTCAAACTTTCGACGCACACCCCGCGCTACGTCGGCACGCTGGAAACGTTTCGATGGAGAGCGAGCAAAAATGGGAAAACAAATAGTGCAACACGTAGGCGCGCGAATGTTCATAATATTTGTGCGGTTCTCTATTTGCGAAGTTTACGTCGCGCCTACTGGCAGAAGCAACGGGCGCGGGGGTGAAAATGAATGGAAATTTATGATTTCTGCCGGGATGCTTATTTTATTTGTGCACTCTACGCGACCGTTTCCGCACGCACTAGACGCACTTCGTGCATATTTAATCTCGTCGATAGACCGCGTCTTCGTATATAAGGAGCGGCGTAGTTACAAGTGTACGTTCATATACATACGTCGGACATATGTTCGGGACCGACGGCTCCTTAAATCTTGCTAACGATTCAAGTAATTTATGTCGTCTGCAAAAGACCGCCGGTAACATCTGTTCAATATCTGCCGTCTGTCAAAGGATTTCCCCGAAATATCCACCTGAAATCTATAGCCACACGTATGTATGTACATATGCGGTCGGTCTACTGGCATGATATCGAGTATGAAGATCAATATGTGTGCCCACGGTCTAACGGGGACGTCAAACTCAGGCAATGCGATTGACGAAGGCGATTCAAATGGCCGCGGAGTTTCTCAATTGTTCCTTTTATCATTTACATGCCTTACGAAATCGGCCCGAGTCTCTCAACTCCCGTTGATCTCCGATTCTGTTTCAACGGCGTTTCAATATTGTTCTCGTGCGGCACAGAAGATCGTTCTGATTTCAACACAGGTTCTGTTCGCGATCGACGTTTCTCCGCATTCAGGGATGTGCGCTTGCAAAAGGGAGACTATGATTCGCAGTTCATTGAAACTGGTCAGGGAAGTCCAGAGAAAGGTTGTACGAGCGAGTAGACGCAAGTATATCGAGCGTGAAGCGAACGGACAACGAAAACAACGTGATGCGGCGTATTTCGTCTGTCGATGTTAATGAAGACGCAGGTTGACAGATTTAGATTGATAGTCGAACATTCGCCGGAATTCGCGCGATCGGTCTAGCGAATTTTTATTGAACATAAAGCTTGAAGAAACTTGGCACACTGCGGAAGGCCATGCGCATCGAAATATGTTCTGCGCAGGATATGGAACATGCTTACAGAGCGTCTGTTTTAATTCCGCGTAAACAATACTGACGTGTTCGCAGATTGAACTAATGCGTCAGTGGCAAAATGGGGGCAGCAGACTATCTAACAGTCACAAACGAATTAGATTTAGGTTCTTTGCAACTCAATGACCCTGCCTTTGGGCTGCGCAGGCTGGGCCAAGCAGAAAATACAATAGCTCGTTACGTTTCCGCGGGCTCCTTCCCGCGATCACGTAAACAACGAGCCATAAACTTTCGCAATCACGCGAACTTTCGAAGAAAAATAGATTACGTCGACGTATTCCGAGCCTCGTTATTCGGCGACAACGAAATGGGAAGTAACTCGTTTGCTGTATTCGTATCCCTATCCGTGAAGTGCATCTCGTCATCTCAGATAGCGTTGCAAAATTTTCATTGGACAAAAGTCATCTTTCTCCAGATTCGCCCATGCGAATATCGGCCCGTCATAGAGAGTGACACGTTATCGGGAAAGTTATTTTTGCGAGCCAGTTCCTTCGTCTTGACAACCGCCAGCCCGAAAACGTAAGCAAACATTTTAACATAAATGGAACGATGCTCTATACCTCTCTTTGCCCACTCTCGCTGGCGGCTATTTTCGGACATACGCACCCTTCCTTTTCCCCCGTACATATTTCATATCACGCCTTTATTGCCCGATAGTCTGTAGTTCTTTGCCAAAGTACTCCCAAACCTCCCATACAATTATTCGGATTAGTCCTCTTACTCCGACGTATTTACATCGGTCACCACGTTAATTCGACCGATTCTCAGCAATTGTTCTTACACGTTACCCGCGCCGACCACGGCGCACACGTACTTCTGGCCGAGTACGTCGGATGTGAAAAATATTCTCGTCCGCTTTTAAGGGTAGCAATATTTGCGTCTGCAGTTGCTCGCTTATATGCGCTCTCAAGGAAAGCTGCGCACGGTCCCGCTATCATATTTCCAAGAGATGGAAAGTACCTTTATGCGCGGCGGACTCGAGTCTCCTCCGGCGATGCACTGAATAGTGTGCACATCCTCCACTCGGACCGAGATAAATCTCGTGATCGAAAGTAACGACGTGCGTTGCCGGGCCGGGGAAATGCAGGATATTGGGTGGAGGGAGCGAGAGACATGGGCAGAAAACTTCGTCATCCGGGCAGAGGTTGGAGGGACGGCAAAAAAAGTCGGCCGGCCGCGTAAGGAAAGTCGTATGCGCCTCGAATATCTCCTTTCCGGCAGGATTCAGCATTGTATCGTCTTCCTCCCTAATTTCTGCGATAATCCGCAGGGGTATCAGTTCCCGCCACTCGCTCCCGGCGTCCCGGCCACTTCCGTCCTTTCTTTCTTGTTTTCTTTCGTCCGCGGAATTAGCCGCGCATTCATCCGATCGGCCGACCAACCAGCGCGTATCGATGGGAAAGAAAGGAGGATTAGAGAGTGAGCGAGGTTGGTCCGAAAGTGTGTAGAGGCGGCCGAGGAATGAGATAGAAAATCGCCGCGGGAAGTGATCAAAGGAAATTGTAAGAAGTGGGACGTGACATAAATCACTTACCGCGGCTTATCCGGCGCCCGGTGGCAATTAATTATCGGACCGCGTCTAATGCCGCTTTATTTATCTGGCTCTTCTTCGTGATCGCGTATATTCTCTGTCTCACGGCTCGGTGCCGTCGCGAGTTCACTGTTTCTCACTTTACGCGGAATCGCGCAGCGCGAGCCGGCTAGAAACGGGTCGCGAGTTCATTTCCGAAGATTTATTCGCGGCCGGCTGCGCGACCGATCTTAGCGTCGAAGAATTGCAGGCTGCTCGCGAGAAATTTATCACCCTGCCGTTCCTCCCGATGCGTGTGACGCAAGTGCAGAGGCGCGTGGACGGGTAGGCGAGAAGAATAAACGTTGGCTGAGGGCGCGAATGAGATTGCGGTAGTGTTAATAATGAGACGCCGCCATGCAGTCATTCTGTAGAGTCCCTTCACGTTTGCGGTAGTACCCGACCATAGGCATTCGGAGACTATTGATTAAGCCGACAGAACAATGTTTGCGTAACGAAGTAAGGACCGTGGTGTACGATTGGTTGAATGCCGTAATTATGAACGCGATAAACACGGATATGCTTGAACAGTGATTTCATAACGGGGCTGTTACGTCAATCAACGGGGCGCATATATGTAATCGCATCGAATGCATTTTTGCATTCAAATTTTTCCATTATACTTCTACACTCACGGATTACTCGGCGGATTATTTTCGTTATTCCACGATATTTTATGGAATGTACGCGCACGACCGTTAACTCGCTGATGATTTATACCCGCGAAGCAGTTATTGATCGGTCAACTGTAACAAGCAACATTTCATTACAGTTCCTTGATCGCGTAGCTTGGAAGTTTGCGCCAAGTTCTCGGCAACGACCGCACATAGTTGTCCGTTTGCGGACGAGTCGAATGCGGTGCGTGTCTCGGTGTCGCGCACAGGTGCGAGCGTAAAATTATTCGTACCACGCGTACCACACTCGAAAAGGTCAATACGACGATTTTGCGGCAAACGAGAGGGGGAGAGAGCGACGACGCTTCTAAAGTTCCGTTCCGATGTCGCTCGGACGATTTACAAGCGTATTGTGTACGGCGCGCGCTGCAGAAAGCACCTCCGTCTCTCAAAGCAGTGTGTCTTGGTCACAGCCCCCATGAGACACTGCCAATGCTTCCTGAAAAATTCTACATCGTACGAGACTGACGAAAGTTTGTATTTCCTGTTCTTCGTCGGGATTTATGTCGGGATTAGAATCCTCCGACAACACGTTCGCAGTACAAATCCACTCCGAAGCCACGGTTACGAAGGCCACAAACACTGCCTTTATTCTATAGAGTTTACCGTTATTTTAAACACGTGCGGGTAAATGGAGATAAATCGAAGTGAGACGAGGACACGTGTCATTTGAATACTTCTGCAATCTTCTGAATGTCTTCATGAAGACTGAAGATACGTTTGCGCGTATCGCGATGCAGCTGATATTTAGGAACGGGGCTGAGTGGGCGGTTAAACGCGAACACTCAGAAATTAATTTGCTTCTACTTGGCAGTCCAATTATGAATATTTCGCTACCTGATCGGCGAGTAAGCGATAGTGTAGCGCAAAAGTAGGATCCGTGAGGACTTGAGACTGCGGCGCGACGGGCGCGGCAGAGGCTTTCAAGGCTTCGGTCCAAGATTGGCTTGAAAGGTCCACATCTGACCAAACTCTCCCTCTCTCTATCTCTCTCTCTCTCTCTCTCCATCTTCCTCTGTTGCCCACCCCTCTGTTTCCTGCCCTACCTCCCTCGCCCTCTCTATCTTGTCTCGATCATTCCCTCCCACAACCAACCCCAGGAAAGGATCCCTGACGTTCGAGGAAGCGATTTAATTAAGGTTGCATAATACCACGGAGGGTCGCGCGCTGATTGCCGTCGGCCATCCGTGTTCTCCCTCAAGAGAGGTTTGCTATCCGGTGCCACCCTGTCGCTTGCCGAGTGTGCGAGCCGGAGAGTACGTCGATGGGTCTGCGTCTACGGCGGCGTCACGCGTACACGCGACACCACCCTAGATTCACACTCGATCGTAGCCGTGTACGTGCGACAATTTTATTCTCTCCTTCGCGCCCGCTGTTGCAATCCCGAGACTTTGATTAACGTCGACTTTTTTTTCCCCCGACCCGGTGCCCTCCTTCAACTCGGTTGCCTCGAATTCGTGCGACATAGTTAGTGGTCCTGGTGTCGGCAAGGAATTACGGAGAGCGCGTCGAGTTAGGTCTGATGATTGGCTGGAAGTCGAAAAATTGTTGCCTCGGATGAATTCGGTTGCTTCGAGTTTGCCCAATAGTGCTCCTCGTATCGGTACAGAATTGCAGAGAGCGCGACAGATGTGTCTGGTTGTTGGGTGAAAATCGAAAAATTGTTGCCTCAGGTGTACTCGGCTGTCTCGATTTCGTGTAAGGGTCATCTTTATGTCCACAAAGAATTACAGCGAACAGCCATGTCTAGGGACCGTACGAAATGGAAGCCGAGAAATAGTTGACCTAAGTGGATTCGTTTGCCTTGAATTCCCGCGAGGGTCGTCCTAATACTGACAATCATGGTGACGATTCACGTCTGTCTAGCTGCTGGATGGAAACGACAAAATATTTCAACCGACCTGAAAATTGTTCCAAAACGAAGAACGCTCGCTTCCGAATGATGCACTGCGCCATCTTATGCGCATCGACGTTTGTGCAATTAGACCGCGACGTTCGTTCACCAACGCGGCCGGAGCTTCGAAATCCGGAAGAATATTCGCTCGCGCTGCTTATCCTATCGCAAGCCTGCAAATACAAAGTGAATCATTTATTTGCCCAACTCGGCGCGCGTTACGCTTCTCCCGCTGACTGTCGGCCAAATATTTACATGCCAAACGAAAGAGACTTCTTCCGATCAGCCTTCGGGAATCCGCGCCCGGCTCGTTTATTTCAAGCGGCCGGCAAATCGTCGTTGCCACGCCAGGAATATCATCCCTTTCCGATTGACGTCCGCTGACACTTTATTTAAAACGTCCCACCGAATTTGCGGTCCGCGCTCGGCTCAATTTTTACGACCGACGCCGCGGATTGACGCAGACATGTCGAGTGGATTCAGGGGCCGGTACATAGCGGTCGGGATTACCAGGAGGATTGAGTATGGAGGATTATCCTTGTCCTCGTTGCGCGGAAGAAGGAAGCGTGAAGTTATCGTGAAACTTGGAAAGGCTGAATTTCGTGGTCAAGCTCGAGATGTAGGTCACCCACACAGGCACACACACATACAAAGAGGATTGTTAGGGGTGTAGTATAGGCACCGGTCGGCTATCATCAGATTATCCGATCCAGAAATTGTTCTTAGCTTCTCGGAAACGCTCTAAGACGTGCATATTGATGAAATAGGAAGCAGAGTTCTATCGTCATACAGGAGTACCATCCCTTTCGAGTGAAGCACCCTTTCCACCTGTTCGGCCCGCCTTATCAGATATTCCGGCTGATCGGGTTACCGGTAAAGTGAAATGCCGGGGGATGCGCACAGGCGGAGGAAGGGGGAAAAGTCCACTTAGGCAAGGCAGGTCGGAATGAAATCTCAAATTATTTTCGAGAGTCTCGGCGATAGGAGGCGCTTCACGGGATAACGTTACTTTATGGAACTGTACAGAAAGTAAAGGCGGCGAACTCTACTCCCCGTTCCGCGCTGGGCAACGTACACTTTCATTATGCCATTCATTCGCTGTTTCATGAACGTCATGCGCCTCTGCTCTTCCAGAGATATTGCGACGCGTGTGTAGAAATGTACGGTAGACTCCCGAGTGATGATGAAGTGACTTGTAAGCGTGTTTATGGTAGACGATCATGAATCGGCGTTTAAGACTTTGCTACTTTGTTCTGATGCCCGGAAGTGTCTTTTGAGCAGAGAGTGGTAACCGTTTTGTGCTTACGCGGCATATTTAAGGAATGAGATGATACCTTCTGGCTTCCATCAACAGCATCGTAAGACGTTAAAGGAGATGGCACTTCGAATGATATGAGGCATCCACGATTTACGACGCCCTGAACTTGGTAATATGAGAAAATGCAGGGAAAAGTGTGGAATCGGAAGAAAAAACCGAGTGCGACACGTGCATTAAAAATAAATCTTTCATATATCCAGTTCGTGAGTAGCTTTTGTGCAAAGTTCGACGGTTATTAAGACACGTGTAAAACCGAGTTTACCGTATCTACAGCTATGAAGACCGAACCGACCGAATATTCCATTTGACAATTCGACGGATTTCAGCCGACGCAGAAAGTTCATATTAAAATTGTTCGGTCGCATCTGACGACGAGCAGAAAGGCCTCGTCCACGAGTTGTGCAAGAGAGTTCATCTCGCCCACCGCAAAACTTTTCGAAAGGAGAGCGAGAGAGAGAGAGAGCAGTTCGAGTAGTTCGAGTCTCGATACGTCTCGAAGACGAATGAAGTCACGAATCGTATTTCGATGCCGTCGGAAATAAATTTTTTCGACCAACTACAGGGGTTGCTCCGAAGTTTACCTACCCCTCGACAATCAAGACCGAGACGACAAAAAAGGGGAAAAGTCGGGGGAACGGTCCCGTGGGAAGTTTAACTACCCGATGGAGGGTTCCCGGCACAGCTATCGCAGCGCGGGCCGGTCGTTCCAATCAAGGCGAAAGAATGTAATTAAACGTCATTTTCGCGCGAGAACGAGAGGCGACGTCGGTCGTCGGGCAGGAGGCCGCTCACGAGGCACAAACGAGGGTGGCAAAATGTCGACGGGCAAGCTGCGAATTTTCATCGAAAATTTCGGTGAGCTGGCGGTCGACGCCGCACCGTACGCTCGCTCGCACAGAAGCCGCCCCTGACCATATAACATTTAGTAATTCGCTTTTCGCGACACTAACACGCGCGCACGCCCGCCGAGCGTTGATGTTGAAAACGTCAGGTCCCCAGGCACGACGTGCGCCAGTAGCGATACGCTTGCAGCCCTGTTACTAATTCAGCTACACTCCCTAATAACCCGGCATTTCAATGATTAACCCTTTACACTTGAAAGAACCTGGCGGGCTGCGGTGTACAGCTAACCACGCGGGACGTGTTCAGCTTTCCGAGCTGGCGACCTACGTGGCGCGGGAAGAGTCGTCGGAGGGAGGGGAAAAAAAAGTTAACCGTCCTCAAATCATGCATTCAGTTTACCTCGCCCTTCCCATGCATAAATTACCGCCGTCTCCATATAGAAATTTCTCATTGATATTTAATCTCTCCGCGCACTCGTCAAGTTGTCGGCTCTTTAATCTCATCTGCCTGGCCTATTTTCGGTTTATTGCTCTTGTTTTTCTTTTTCCTTTTATGTTTTTGTTTGTTTTTTTTTGCTTGAGAAACAACGCCCCGAATAAAACGATTTGGGGCTGCTTGTCAGTGTGATTTCCTAATGCGCTTTTCTAAATAGTTATTAGAGATTAATCGTAGATTCTTTGAGCTTTCTGTCACCTTGCACGTTATTCCATGAATGTGTCGAACCTCCTTCCACAAGATTCTTCAAATTTCCTTGCCATCGATCGCATTCTTCAACCGGAGATTACCGCGAGCGGACGACGGCAACTGAGTCGTGAGATGAGCTTTGTTTGAAGAATCGCGACCTCTCACGCATCATTCTGTTCATATGAAGCTTCTTAGTCGGAAGTGCGCGCATTCGGGTGCAGTCATGTCGGCGCACTTCCGCGACTTTTGTCACCTGGCACGTCATTCTCCGAATACATCTCATCTCCGTCGTTCCATGAAATTCTTCCGCTTCCCATGCCATGAATCGTATTCTTCGAACGGAGTCTACGACTACAGCCTCGGCAAAGCGAGTCAAGCATATGAGCTTTGTTCGAAGAATCGTGACGCGTCCCCGATCATGTCGTCCGTATAAAGTTTCTGACCGGAAGTACTCGCGTCCGGATGCAGACATGTCGATGTACTTCTTCCGGCTGCACAACCTACGCCGTCAGGCGGAGGAGGTACGAAAAAAACGTCAGAAGCGAGGACGAAGCGGTCAGGGTGGCCAACGTGGGACCAATTGCGGGGACCAACCCCAGCCGACAGCAGGATCGATGCAGTGCTGTAACAGGGTCCATCGGGGCCCGAGTCGCCTCTTCGAGCGAGCCCCTCTACAACCGAGCGATTCCCTCGACGAAATAGCATTTCAGATACCGAGGTAAGCTCGCTAATTGCACGCTTCGACATTCTAGACGTCTACATTTTCACCGCTTTCACGCGCCGATAACGCGCGTAGTATAGCAAAGAATGCGGTACAATTACATTCTAGCAGGTCGTATGCAATGTTTAAGATTAATTCATTTACACCGTAATGTTTTTTTTGTTGCGTGCAAGAAATGTTATATGAATAACATGTTGCGTGTTTTCGATTTACCTTCTCACGTGGATTCGCTGAGTTAAGTGTCGATACGTATTCTTGAAAGCACCTTGTGCTGCAACATTCTGCGCCATGCAATATGTCTTGTCATGGCTCTGTGATTTATGTTATATTTTAAATAGAGGTTTTCGCATTTTCTTGGCTGCACGCTGAGCCAAAACTATTTCCGGGCAATTCCTTCGACAGAGTAACACGTTACAATCACTGATTGTTCTTGTCCTATAACGGTAGACATTGGAGTCTCGCAGAAGTCGTACAGGAGCAGCGTCGATTTAATTGCTCAACGTTTACGTAGCCTGTAACGTTTGAAATAATCAAATACCGGCGGCGTTTACGACCGACGGTTTCGTTTTTACTACAACTTCGCTGCAAAACGAAGACAGCAAGACGATCTGTTGACCGTAATGAGACGTTGTTTCTCGAGTTGAAGGGTCTGGGGTCAAGAGGCGTCTGCAGGGAAAGGATTTTGTTCTTCACGGTAATACACGAGTGGTGGAACGATATTTAGAATAAATGAATTATTCATTCGGCCCTGTACCGTAAACACCCTTCTTCTACGTTTGTGTACGCTGCTGTTGACGATAATGAGGAAACGTGTTTCTGTGCTGTTTGAAAAAAAATCATTTGGGTTGCGCCGAATTAAACTCGCTGAAAGATGGTTTTAACATCTTCAAAGGTTTCTAGACGCTTCTCTTATACACGGCGAGCGAATTTGTCGCGCGTGTGTAATTAATATTTTACCTCTTATCATACTCCCAAAGATATCACATACCAAATATAATAACACGTTTTGTAAAGGTGACTGAAACATTCTTCCAACATCCGCATGAATTTTTCCATGGAATTAGTATGACTTACATCGTGGCCGGAAAAAAACCTCCTTTATTTCAATGCAGTACAAGAGCTACCCCAATTAGTTTCCTTGCCGCCACTGCGGAAGGTAACGTTGACCCTTGTAGCATAAATGATCCGGCGAGTCAAACAGTTGGACGAGAAAATTCAAAAATGAGAACGTCTCTCTTCCGGATGAATTTTTTGGAAATCTAATGTCAGCATTGTTACCACCACCCCCTCCCCCCATCTATCACACTTTGTAATTTTGTATAGTTTTCGGTCACGGCAAACAAGACATCGCACATGCTAAAACTGAAAACGAAATCAGGTCGCACAATGTGACCATAATTAATTTTCACCGCCGTGTTTCGTTATCGGGAAATATCGAAGGCTGTCTCCGATAAAGCCAAATCAAAATATCTCTGTCACCTCGAATCGCGCAATCAAAATTCATTGTTGACCAATAGACGAACGTGGTTGCGTGTCAGCAATTTGGTAACAACAAGCCCATTAACATCGATCTCCGGTAGCTGCATCGTAGACTACCTGGCCACACCGACGCTCACCGACACTCGTTCCAAATTGCGTACACCCCTTGGCTTAATTAATTTTCAATGCGAACATCTGGTTTTCTGCCTTCTTCCCGTCTTTGCCCGCCCGATTGCCCAATGCAATAGATAAAGCTACTAATAGCGAAGAAGAGTAATAATGAGAATAGAGACGGACAAACAGAGGGAAGGTATATGAGTAATGAAAAAGTGGGTAATCTATGGCTAACGGTCTGGCCGTGTTTCACCACGCCCACGCAAACCTATTAGCCTGCACACGGCCCTTCAACACAGCTTACTTTCTTTCTACCACACGATCAGACAAGGACGTGTAATTATCTTCGAGGTGGCGTTATTGGTAAAAAGTCACTTTAATGCAGATAACTAAATACATCGTTAATGGATTGATTTATTTTGCGCATTGCATGTAACAAGCAACCGAATGCAAGGGTTGTATTGGGTGACGGCTAGAAGCTATACAGAGAAATAAAGCAATTAATACATTCTGAATGATCTCGATCATGTATTTAATGGTACTTGAAATTTGTCGAGCAAACTCAATCATTTTAGTCGTTTGACTTTGCACACTATAGCAACAAGCATAAAAATAGCATAATTTCATGGTGCTTCATACGGCAGACAATGAATCACATATTAAATATCATATGTCTTCCGCTTTGAATCTGATCTTAGTGCGGCGTGACAAAGTGTGATGACCCTTTGTTCCGCGATCATTGATCATCCATCGTGATTAATAAGCGGTCGGGCCTCAATGAAAAAGAATAGCGGCGAATCGAGTGACGTTATTGACAAATTGTCCGCTGCGTTGCGTAGGGCAGAAAACCTATACCGGTGGGTGCTCTCGGACCCGGGGATACATCCGTCCGTTCGCCAGTATTTACGGTAATCGAAAGCAAGCAGAGGAGAAAGGTCGCAGGCCGCGTGCGACAGTATGGGAGATCCCCGCTCAAAGACGGTGCCACGATCGTAACCTCGGCAGTTCTCTGAAGGGCCAAATCTCGAACAGGACCCTAGGCCACTTATCACTATGCCACGCTGGCTATTGGGGAGCGTCTTTGTTCTTGGAGTGTTCGCAATAATGATGGAATCCGGAACAGGAGGGCTACTCGAATCGATGAAATAGCATGAAGATTTATGCGAGGCGTGACCGTACATCCAAACCGTTCGATCAGTGAATAGTACTCCAATTACTCGGCCGGAAATCAGTCGAACGATGTGCAAGAAGTGTCCGGTCGTGTGACGAAAAAGTTTGTCCGGTTGGCTCGATGACCACGGGGTTACCGAGTGACGTTTTGCAGGGTGCTCTTTCGAACTGATAATTCGTAAGCACGCGATGCTAATAAGAAAGGTTTGCTATGCAGGTAGGAAATCGAATGAAATGGCGGATGTCGATATTCGGAATATTTAAGCGGTCAAGTTGTTTCTTGTGTACTTTCATTTAAATTATTGACAAGAGAGATTAAACGATCAAATCTGGTCAACTCTCGTCTCTTCAGTTCGTATAGTGTTGCCTAGTGAATTATTTTATTAATGCTTCCATTATCAAGGAATCAAAGTCGTTTTGTATTAAATAACGTTTAGCAACGTCCACACAGTACACAGGTACTTGTACAACGGTCACAAGCACAATATCGATTAATTCGCGTAATTTGCATTGGAACTCAATTCAATTATACGCGTCGCCCGGGACGTTTGAAATACGAAACAGTCGAGATTGCAACAGAAACATGTAACAAAGGCACAATGAGCTAACTGACACGTGAACTCGCTAATGACGGACACAGAAGAAATCGTAACACATTTTTCACGCTCGCGCGATGAAGATGAGAGAATCCGACGAAATTAGCGTTCGATCTAATTTGAAGCTTGCCGAGGTGCTCCGTCCGTTGGGTAAGGTAAACGCGAATTCGACAAAGAAAAAAGAGACCGCCCTTTGAAGCAGATATAGGAGTGTTGAAGGGTGAAAAATGTAAGCTCAAGTCGAGAGCACACGACTACGAGGCGCGCTACACAGGGGGCGACTCAGGGCGCTTTTCAAAAGAGAAACTGACAGTGCTGCCGCGAAGGAAACACGACGGACGTTCGCCGAACTATCCTCCTAACCATCCACCTTCCGGCTAATCAATGGTACAACTCTCCGAGGGTCTGTTCACGCGTCAAATTCATCATCACTTCCTCTGCGCCCCGCATTTCCGATTTCCGCGTCCAACGAACATTATCCTCCTTCTAATCCCGAAAACAGCTACTCCACTTTCTCTCTGCAATCGATAGCGCGAACTATCTCTATGCCGATCATAATGATCGTTTCCCGAACTGAAAGATTCGACGAAGTTCGAATCGGCGCGTCTTGGAAACCGGAAAGCGAAGGCGTCCGTCCGTTCCCGATCTATCATGGATAAGCGTTCGGTGAACCGCGGACACTTTATCTCTCTCTTTTCGCCCTCGTTCTTCCGCTTGTCAACCGGTGGGAGCATTAGCTCAACCCGGTCGCCGTAATTTCGTTGCGGGCGACCTGAGAAAGTCGAGAAAGGCAACGTAGGACAGAGATAGATAGATGGATAGAGCGAGAGAGAGAGAGAGAAAACGAGAAAGAGAGAAGGCTGCGATAGACATGGCTCGCGGCCCTGTGCAAAGGACGAAGAGGAGCAGGAGGACAAAGAGGATGAACGAATCTTTGAGAGAGGCAAGCGCGTCGTTGCTCCGCCGTTTTATCAGCTTCCTCTCGCCCCCCCTACCTTCCTTCCTTTTCCCGCGCCACTCTTCTTCGCCTTCCCGCCTCGCATCCAGTCTTACCCGCCTTCCATACTGGCAAACCTGTCTTTTTTAGAGGCGCCACTGTCGCCATTGCTTCGCGAGCTAATGCAACGGAAGTGGACTCTCAACGAAATTACCCCTAATCGCATAGAGTTCCTCTATACCGCATGCTGCGGCGTAGTAACTTCCGTCTGGTTTCTTGGTTTATGCCGGAGTGTCAATTCTGCGTCGCACCTTCAACGAATGTCGGGCGTCCGTTTTACTTCGCTGCTTTGTCATTGTTCTTTGAGCCTAAGAATGGGCGCGTACTGAGAGTAGTCTTTCAGGGGATCAAATCTATGGGACGGTTCGGCTTAAAGAACGTAGCACTGCTCTGTAACGCGTCTACCCTTACAGTTCTAAGAATTGTTATCAACTTCTCGTTCAAATTTGTATTATTTTAGATTCATTAATTAAGCCTTGCAGCTTTGTAGATATTCGCGTAAAGGTCTGGTGACACTAGTTGGGTACCTAGGGACAGGAGTGTACCTCCTGTTTAATTTCCAGAATGTAATACCAATTTTTTAATATGAATAAGTCAATTAAAGATTGCATTGTATTTATTGCCCGTATGTTTGCAATAATGAAAGGTACACATATTATTAATGACTGCGCATTCTTATTTATGATGTATGTGCTATAATTGACAAATTTACATTACTTAACCAAGAATTATCAGAAACCGGGTCGCATTGTAATAGTAACGGAAGATATGAAATGGCCTTGGGGACGCGTTAGAAATACTTATTGCATCCAGATTCCATTAAAGTTGTGTAAAGGAATAGGGTTTGTCCTGTCTATATAACTCGATAGTCACGTACTTGGAAAGACGTGTGCATTTCGTGAAGTTCTATGGAAGTTACTACCAGATTTTATCACTGACAGTAACATTTTGGTTGCATGTCTATAGAAGATCTAATAGGAGTATACCGTTTTATGTTATGTATCAGTATGCATGTTTATTAGTGCTGAAGGTATGCAACTTATAATATACAATTTTAATTACGTAGACAGACGGAGGAAAAACAATAAGATCGTTTTGATAAATTTTTTATGCATATGCCGGAAAACGGTAAAATCATAAATAATTTTCCTGTTCAATAGAAGACAATTATACTTCTTCACAATTCAGAACACTACGATAATTTCATTATCCGCGGCAGAACCCACTGTGAACGCCCAAAAGCCCAAAATTGCCAATTAATAGCATTCAGCTCGCGGATTTTTTTTCGCGTCGGGCATGCACAATAGGACACGAAAGACTTCAATACTCACTCTTCGTCGGGCAGAATAATTAATCATTACCATGGGTACCGACGGAAGTGGATTGGACGGGCTTATAAGCGTATAGTGCAGCAACTGCATAGATTAATCTGTTCGATCATAAGATTAAAAGATCATCGATTCGCGGGCTGCAAGAGCCTATGAAGCGGAATGTAATCATTCCCCGAATCCGACCAGTCGGTCGTCTGCATGCGTATACAGAACACACACAGCGCACATACACAGGCACACGCATGGAATTTAACGAACGAGTTCGGAGTGGTCTATCTGTCTTTCCGTCCGCCCTTAAATATCCTCCATCATCTGTCCGTGGCACGTCACTTTGGCCACGCGACAAGATTAATATGCATTTCGCCAGGCGGCAAACGCAGGATGAAACTTGCAAACGTTGCGCGCCCTCGTCTCTCACAGGCGTCGAATATTAATGTCCAAACATTGGCCGCCGGCGGTATCGTAAGGGACTTTTAGAATTCATGAAAATTCGTTGATGCGCGCCGACCCATCGACGCGCTCGAAGGAGATGCCGCTCAACGGGCAGGGGCAAAAAAATTCGAGACACGAGAACCAGAGAGAATGGGTTGGAGAGCATCGTATCGCGGTCGTCGCGCAAATATCGCTTACGGTACGTTACGCTCGGGCTCTTTCTTCCTCTCTCTCTCTCTCCCTTACACACATTCTTTCTCTCTCCGCCTCTATTCCTTATTTGAACATTCACGCAATAATTATACTCCTGGGCGAAGGAGCGACTCATTACGTCGGAATGACAAAAGTTCCGTTTAAGTGGTGAAGTTTTATCGGATATAAAGTTACACTTCTCCATTTCCTACCGTTCGACCTACGCCATTTCTGCCTTATTCCCTCGGACGGCCATCAGCAGCGAAACAATCGTGGGAATGTAAATAAAGGGATCAAGTAGCGGTGGACTGAATGAAGACGATCAAGTTCGAAGACACGGTAAACGTGAACGAATACTCAAATTGAAAGAGTCACGCTTTCCCGGCGACGACGCGGTTCGACATCGGCAAACTTCGAGCTCACTCCGAATAATTCCACGTTGGCCACGTCTTCCGTTCGGACGGTTTTTCCCCGAAGCGCGTATCCGAATTCGTTGTCAAGAAACTGTATCCTCGAACTATGAAACTCGTTACCAGTCGCGACAAGAAATGTTGGGCGCCTATAGCTTCGGGAAATGTTCCCGCGGACTTTCATCATTATCAGCAGACGTAATTGTCTGGAATAAGCAAGAGCGGTGGGACACGTTGCTAAGACGCCTGTATGCTTCGAACTCGATCAATCAAGCGCTCCGTTTCTTAGAAGAAGCGCAAATTCGTTCTTGTAGAAGCTTTTAGAAGCGTCGATTGAACAACGATTCACGATCTTTCCGTCAGTAGTATTCTGTTTCCTCGACTTGTAGCATGATTAACATTTTTCACTCGTGCGCCTTTCAAAGCACTCCGTGAACGTCGTGTAATCGAATAGAACCCCCAAACGCGGATCGGATCTTCCTCGTTTCGCGAACCCTCGTACGAATCTGAAAGTTTACGATCGCCGAGGCCACTGTTTTATGAGAGGAGCGAGTTTTCTCGTAAATTCCGTATCGAAATATTTCGAGTCCGACGACGGCTGGTGTGCGACCGATCTGGCTCGATCGTATGGCGCGGTATCCTTCGAAATGCTAGCCTTTCCACCCATCTCGCATCATACGTCCGCTCTGCGATCGATTCTAGTTATTAGATCGTTTTTTATACACCTCAAATCGACATCCAGTTTCAATTTTCATCGGACGACAAATCGACGACTATATTCTGTCGTGCCATTTATCGGCACTCATCTCTTCGGCATCACGTTTTCGCTTAAAAGAACGAACAGCCTATGCGTGAGAGGATTTGGAGGTGTGTGAGGACAAGAAACTGTTGGTTTCGACACTCACATACATCCAAATCCTTTAATGCATAGGCTGTTCGTTCGCGTTCGTGCTCAGTTCTGGACGCATCTTAATGCGAACCGGTCACAATAATACAATCGGAGGAATCAAATTGGCCACAGGAATTCGTTTGTTCACTTATAAAGAACGCTCATTCGCACTGCCGCAAATTCGTTATGGCAATGGTACGTTGCTCGGCTACAGTAATACACTAATTCACTTACGTTCTATGACGAGTACTAAACAAATCGGAAATGCGCTTCAGCCTGGCACAAGACCGTCGGAGAATAATAATTCAGTTATGACATAGCTAACAGACCGACACACAAGGACCGTGGATACACTGTACGTGTAACTTTGTGCGCAACGGAACTCGCGTGAGTTATTAGAACACTTAGTGCCGCCCTTGCTATACACGAACAGATTGTCGGGAGTGTGTTCAGCAATTTTTTCCCATCGCCGTCTTCGCGCAGTCATGAAACATTTTCAATTACACGCGACGTTCAAGGAAAATCGTACGTCGTGTACATAATTCAAATTAGTAATTTCGCAATTACACGAACTTTATTCGATCTTTATGGAGTACGTGTTTTAATCCAGGCGACATTTGCCAATAAGCGTAAAGAAGAAGAATGCGTTGTTTGTTATTGCGCGGAAAAGAAGTGAAAGGCAGAACGCGGAAAGAACGTCTCGACACTACACAGGAATCAAGATGTATCTGCTAACGATCTGCCATTCTTCATCCGTCCTACCTTTTGTCTGAATCTGTCGCTTCTTTGAGAAACAGTCTGTAACGAGAGGTTTAAAGGTTTCCAGGTTATTTCTCTTTCTTGAGCGTTGAAACGCAACGCGTTCAAAGCTCTCAGTCTCTACATCGTAAGCATCCATCACGTTTGTGTAAAATAATCCCTGTTTAACGTTGCCGATAAAGATAGAAAAAACTGTAGCGTTTCGAAAATAGTAGCAGTACTACGATAACAGTTTGATACATCAACTTTCAACGTATACACACGTTCTGACAAACATATTCTCCCGTCGTTCGCTCCTGTGAAAATAATCTTCCGCCCGAATCGTACGGCAATCCCATACTTTTTTCGCCTACGGAATCAGAACGTTTAGACAAATAACTCTGGAATGTCGTCGTGGCTCGTTTGGTAAGGAAACAGTCCCTATTTACTACCCTCGGCGAGGAGATAGAAAAGTTCCAGGAGCGTGATGCGGGAGACGTAGAGGCAACTGCGTGCGGGGCAAGACTCGCGCGCGCGCTCAATTTATTATTTTTCATCCGCACCTTTTTTTGTTCTCCCGCCCTGCGGCTCTAGCGCGTTGTTTATTAGTCCCTCTCGAGAAGGCTGATGCGGAAGAAAAGAGTAGGCGGTAAGAGCGTAGGAGAGCAGGAACCTAGGGCGGTTTGGACGGGAGAGGGAGCGCGAGAGAGCGAGAGAAAGGGAGAGAGAGAGAGAGAAAACGAGTGGGAGGAGAGATAAAGAAAGACAGAGAGGCAGGGGGCAAAGCGAGAGGAATAGTACGTGGAGTCGAGCTTGCGCGGTGCTTTCCTGCACTCTCTCACGGCAGGAAGTTTTAGCCTGAGCCCGCTAGTCGGCGCTGGGCCAGGCCACGCGAAGCGCCTTGTGCTTACGAGCTTGCCGAGAGGAGGTCGCAAACTCGCAAACTCGGCGCTTCTCGATGCCAGAACGGCGGGCTAATGAAATCGCGAATGAGGCGCGAGCCAGCCGCCTGATACGCACCGTGTCGGCCTGATTATCCGGCGATTCCACACGGCGGCGGGAGTTTCGAAAGATGCGGTACCTGAAGAGGAAGTGCCGCTGCCTCGAAGCGAACGACCGTGATCACCTGCAAAGACCGTGACAGTGACACTCCGGCACCCCGTTCTCCTCGCGGTGTGCGGCGACGAGCAGCGCGAGATAAGGGACGAGCGAAGGGCGCGGAAGAATGACGTCTGTATCTACGAGGGATCGTCGGCACGCACCACTCGTTCTTCGCTCTCGCCCGGAGTCACGCTGACACTGCTGACACTCCTCGCGGTGCGAAGAAGTCGTCGGGGGGGAGGAAGGGGCCGATCGAGTGTCGTAAAGACGTCGGGAAATCGAGTTGCGCGAAAAATTGACACGTCCCGTCGTTCGTCGTGCAACCTGCTCAAGTGTAAACGACCTAAGGAAGTACGGGATCGCGGGCGGCGTTCCTGGCGAATGCGGAGGGACGACGATGACGATGACGATGATGATCGACGAGCTTTCGGCGGGACCAAAGGAACCGGTGAGCGTGTCTTCGACGCCAGAGGACGAGTCACGTACCAGTATCGTTTTGGAGGTTTGCGAGGCACGCGGAAGGGCGACTCGTAGGAGCGTGCTGTCGCAGTGAATGACGCGATTTGCTCAGGCGTATCGATCAAAAAGATTTCTCTGCACCGCGGCCGATGTGGAAGCTTCTCGGCGTCGATATCAATTCGCGAGTCCGCTCGCTCGCGTAGTGTCCGAAGGCGCGAGTGAGCCGGGTCTAACGTGCGCGCGTAGGCGCAAACGGAGCAGCTCTTCGCAGTCTAGGCGTAACGGCCGCAGCAAAGGAGGGCTAAAAACGATATTTCGCGCAATCGGCCTCACCGTCATTATCATTATCCGCGTCACGATCGTTTATCCTTCCGCGAGCTTAACGAATTTCTTGCTACCTCCGCAAATAGTTTCGCCGACTTTTTCTCCTCTCGCCTCTTCATCGCCGCTGACTACTGGTCGGTGAAAAAAGGTGATCCAAGTTGCGCCTAAGACGTCTCTCAGCGACGAAGTAGCTTGATCTGTTGAGCGAGCGAAACCAATTGAAACGAAGAGAGTAAAGGAAAAAAGTATATCAGAGATAATAAGGGAGCAAGAAAGTACGACGTCGGGGAGCATTTATAATTTTCCGTGACAAGCGATCGTCGCGAACGTTATGTGTATTCGGTTAAGAGAGTAAAGTCGTGGGAGGAAGGCGTGGCGAATGGAATCTTGCGGATGCGTGCATTTGACAATGGAAGAGCAATAAGACGAAGAGGAGATACACGGAGGCAGAGAAGTAAGAACGACGAAAGCGGCGGGCAAGAGAGACAACCGTCACCTTCCTCCAAACTACGATATTATCGAGTACGCTGGTTGGCGGGTCCAAAAACGTAGAATATTTTTAGTATACATACGTGCATACATACATATACAACTGTCCAGGCGGCGGGTAATTAATAATAGTAATGCATAATCGACGTTAGTGTTTAACGAAGAAAAGACGGGAACAAGAGTGGTCCAAGGAAGGAAGGAAGGAAGCGGAATAGTGTCGTGGTCCAATTAATAGTGGCTTAGTTTTCTCTATCAAGTGACCATATAGATAGCGCGGGCTGCCATATATACGTACATAGGTAGCTTGCGAACGAGGTGTATTTTTTACGAGTGCATTTCGTCAAAGTTTGCAAGTTGTGGAAAGGGTAAAACTTCTATGTATCATCGCGTAGCTGCAACCTCGTCGGCTAAGACGTGACCGCGTTTAAGAAATCGTAGTAAACTCGATGTCCCAGCCGCGCCGACCGTCGAACATTGCACCGGGTCGCCGTGTGAATTAAACGGCCGCGCTATCACGACATTGTGACGCGACGTGGTAAGCAAGAAACTACACGAATCTTAGCCCAATATGGTCTGCAGTGATGGAGGACGTCGGCGGTAAATGCTTATGTCATCGAGAGTGCCGATGATCGGACTTCACGTGCATCCAGGTTAATGATGTTAGCAATGACGACTTCGAGCAGATATAGCAGCTACAACTGTCTGACCAGCTGGGACAGCTACGACAGGATACCAAGGTATCAGTCGCTCGATATGTTGATGTCGTGACCGTGACGATTAATCGCTTCCATATTACATGCCGCATTTTATTCCGTTCCGTGTAACGATGGTTAGGCTCACTATTGGAGGCTTTGTTTGACCACTGGCCTGTACGTGTGCACAGAATGTGCACGTATAGGCGAATAGGTGCATTGCGGACTTTCGAATGATTGTATCGGTGTGATTTCCTAAACCTGCTGTTTGATGCAGCTCGTAAAAAGTCGTACGCTCGAAGAATGTTCATTTCGCGCTTTCTCGGCTACGTCTACACGCACTCGGTCTTGACGTTACGGAATGTCGTCGGAAAGAAATGATGCTTGACTGGACAGCTCTGCGGATCGAGCAGCATTACGTACAGTCATGCGGATTCATTGCGGTTGGTATAAGTGATGCGTAGCAGCAGTCGACACAGGGTCTTTGAGGCATCATGCGACTCGCAGGCACAGCGCTTTGAATGATGATGCCCAATAATAGTAGCGAATAGACAGCTATTAGTCGGCGTCCGTGTAATCAATTATCTGCACTGTTACGTGCGAGGTTTCGTGAATTGACGATGCCGCCTTGTTAAGCGGCGCCCTGGCACGAATTTCAGGCTCGCTCGTCATTCGGCGAATTAATTAAGGAAATGCAAAGACGACGTATTAAAGCGAACGATCAATCCTTGCGAACAGATCGAATGCACCGTTAACGCTGGAGTACCTGCGGCTAAATTCGACGCGAGGAACGCTACCCGGCGAACGGCGATGGGCGAGATGTTCATTTTCCTAATGAAATTGCCCGCAAACCATCTCCTCAAATTTATCTCGACCGTACGGATGCAGTTTCATCGGGGCACGATCTTCTCTTTCTTTTCCGCGAACAAAGCGATACACGTAAACTTGCCGATTCCTAATGCGGATTTCCGTGTAGGATTACTCAATCAAAGGCGGATTCAATTACCGGTGATAATCCTCTTCCGATCGGTTGATTACGTTTCATTAATGAACCATATGGCGACGCGTCGCCCCTCGTGTGCATCGATGGAACACTCACAACCGACTTTGTGTCATTCGTGCGCCTCACTTTTTTCCAATTGCTTCTGTTTTTTCAGAGGCAATGTTTCGTTTGGTACTTTGGCGCGCTGGTTAACGCTTTTATCGGTTCGACCACTGGCTCTCTTCGCTGGCGTCGTTCTTGCCTCCCTCATCCGCGTTGAATTATATAACGTACTTTATTAATTAAGACCTTCGTTGAAGATACCCTTCATTTTATTCGACGATAAAGCACAAAAGTCCGTTCTGGGGCTCCCACATGCTTGACTAACAAATGCTGCAGGACAAGTGGTTGGTAAATATTTGATACCCAATCCCTGATACCGACTGCGTGGATTCGGTTGACCCAAACTCTAGCTGTATGGGAAATGCCATTCTGCTATAACATCTACCCCCTCGAGCCTCCTTCAGGGTTTACTGTCGCATTATAACTTGAGGAAGTGGCAAGGAATGACCGGAAGGTTGCAAAATAATTTCATACAATCGTCTGAGACATCGTAGTAATTTATATGACAAAGGCACGTATTCGTGGACAATCGACCGAATACCAAAACGACGGAGATTCATTTCTTGGACATGGGATTCTCTTCGAACACACGACACAAATTTCGAGACCGTATACATATATAATGATAGATAGAATAGACAGAAAGTCTACCCTCCCAAATCAACCTTTACCAGTTCCAAGGTGCGCCTCGTAAGATGCTTACGCGGAATTTCGCGAAAGATTTCAGCGAATCCACCTAGCGTGCGTCCTTATTTCTTTCTCTTCGCCTGTAAAGCACATAACACGTGCGGAAGGGAATTAAAGAGTGGAAATTGCCGCGCGCGTTACGTTCGTACCGAACGACGATCGGAATAAATAACGGCCGCGGATGGCTTTGAGATTTCGCAGCGGTTGCGTTTAATAAACTATCTAAAGTCCGTGATATCGGTACGAGTGCGATATAAATATTAATGATCCTCCATCTCCCGGTCGCCGCCGACGTCCCCCTCCTCGTTAACTTGGCCTTTCGCGTGTAAACTCGGTTTTATCGTCGCGCCTTTAACGACTGCTATCTCGTGAGTGAGACGGCTGCATAAAATGACGAGACCCCGGTCGTCCTCCACGCCCCTCTACGCAGCGGAATTGACGTGCACGGCACACACGCGCACGCACGCCTGTCAATTTCGCAGCGAGCGTGCTCACGCCCGTGTATGTCTGTAGGGTGACACTGATTAGGTATCCCGCCGATGCATCGAAACGATTTCGATGGAAGCTCTTTGTTCCGTGAGCGTCGATGGAGGCTCGAAAGTCGCGTTATCGATGCACTCACGGCAACTACGGCAATGTCTAGGCGACGCCGCACTTTGTCGACGCTATTATTAAATAATCATAGGGCGTGTCCCACGCTCGTCGGGCCATTGTTTCATGAGGCGGCAGTCGTCCGCTATGCTCATGTGGAAAAGTTTGCCGCGTCGTGCACGTACGCGCGCGGCTCGTCTCTCGCCTCTTCTCCTATGTCCGGCCGTTAGGTTCGACGCAACTGGACTTCGCGCTTCGTTCTCGAAGGCTGCAATTGGAGGTGCGGGTTTTTTTCGGGGTTGAAGCACTACGTTTCGCGAGAGGGCCGAGTAGATTGTAAGTGAATTTCGGTGTTCGAGGCCGTTGTTTCCGGTACGATCGAAACGGTCGTTTATGAAATAATGCGAAATCGCGGTCCGGCCATTCATCGTGGCTGGGGTGTGTGTTTCCGGGGAAATTAGAATTTGATCGCTCGAATGATCAATGATAGACGGGGGAACGGAGCCTTGCGATAGCGGCCGACGGGCAGCGATAACGTGAGATGACTTTTACGGGAGGCGGGGTCGTAAGAATTTTCGATGGCCGTACGCTGACATTTCATCCCTTCGATGATTAATGCACGGAGCTCTGTTTCCAGCAAACGGTGCGTCCTCTCCATATCGGTCGTTAAAAATGAAATTAATAAATTCGTCTCTATTATTTCAATTTTCGAACTCTGCCATCGGATGGTAACGGATAACTGCAGAATTTTAATATTTTATTATTCAATGTTGGGGCATTTTATTAATTTTAAGGGCGTTTAAAAATCGAAGGCACGGCTTGTAATACTTTTGGCGAAGCACTCACCATATTGTAATCTAAAACCGAATCATCTCTGGTAGTCGCGTATTTAAATTAAAAACCCATCATATTGGTTGCGAATAATGGAATGTTTCGTTATTCTATTCTCGTCAAATATTTTGAAATCAGAATAATGTTTGTTACGCAGAGTTCTTCGTACGTTTTACTGTCATCTAAATATTCTTTACGCGACGATATACCAAGTTTGAAGTATCAAGACAGCGATATTTGATTTCTCACCTTACGTTCACATGATTTTAATTACCCGGCATCGATCCATCGTAGGAAAATTATCGGGAGAAGGACAGCAGCATCAATCATAATCGCCGCGACACGTAACGAGATGTCGATTTGTCAATGTTTGCCGCCAATCAGATCTCTATTATGATTAATGGCCACGCCGGGTCCAGTATATTCCTCGGACGTTGCATTCTTCGAAAGAACGATTACGTCGCGCTATGCCGATAATGCGGTCGATGGATTTGATCCGCTGTCTCTGAATAATCAAACCCGGCTGGATATGTGCCAGTGATAGAAGGCACTCGTACTGACACCGAAGGGCCGTCACTAATCGAAATGCCTTGTCCCCGCAAATACCTGTAGCCAACGCCATCCGCCGGAAGTCGATGTACTGTCACTGGGTCTCTTCTCATTCTGTTAATGAAACATGGTCGAAACGTCACTCGACGCTTGGCATTTCGGGCCTGATGGATCGTGCGCCGATTGTCGATCGAAAAAGGGACGACAGCGTGCCGGCGCATCGACTAAGTTGCATTTAATTGACGTCGGACAAGCACATTTGCGAATCAAGGAAACGCTGACGAGCTCAGCGAGCCGGCCATTCCTGATCGGGACTTGTGGAAGCTGGCCTCGCGCGACGGCGATCGAAACGAATCGACAGGCAGTGGATCGACCGAGGTTAAATATTCAAAAATTGCTCTCGGTACACCGCTCACGTAATGTCAGCATGTAGCGTACCGTATTTGATTTAACTCTCTCAATAATTCACCGTTACTCACGAAACTTCGCGCGACGCTAACAATTAGCTCCTACAACATTTACCTTGCCGGAAGAGACGTTTAATTTTTAATCGCCGCTTACGAAACAGTTCGAAGCGGTTGGAGCGATCGAAACGCGAGCATCGCGCTACGCTTGGTCCTCGCGGCAACCTTGATACCGAGCGCTGAACAAAAAATGTCAGAAGCCCTCGACAACGCTCTCCTCGCGACGCGTCACCAAGAAACAGGAAAAAAAAACGGAGAGCCAATCGTGACACCGTGAAAATTTGATCTAGGCACGGGGTCGTGGCAGAAATGAGTTTAGCATTCGCTCGTTAGCGGCACCGGTAACGAGCTCTCGAAATTATCGCCGGCCGACGATAATCGCGTTTAGCCGCGTTCTCATGCCCCGCGGCATCGAAATCAGTTGCGACACACGTTTTTCACCCCTCCCTCCCAGCCCCGTTTCCCGGCACCGCGCCCGAGCGACTTCGCCTTCGCTTCGGGCGCGATTCAAAAAGTTAGCTCACGACACTAGACGCGCTGCGCGCGATCGATTCCTGGAGCTACCTATCGATCAGCCTAATTGGCAGATAGCCTCCGTGCCGCGGAAAGAGAAGGCGTGATTGGGAGCGAGAGGGAGAGTGATATAAATGAGGCGAGAGTATTCATTGATGGCCACCGGAGATAGTTAGGCGGCTGACCCCGATAGAATACTGACCGGGCGGGAGGAAGTGGGCGCTCGAAAGATTTCATAGAACGCATTACGCCCGCGGCGATTAGCGAGCAACAAAAAGGAAGAGGAAGAAGGAGGGACGCGGAAGCGAGGCGAAGATAGGTGCCTCCGTCTGATCATTAGGGCAAAATGATCGTTCGAACGGAACAAAGGCAAAGAGAACGGTTCTCCCTCTAAATCCGATCTAACGAACCGATTCACCTGTTGCCAGCCCGCGTCTCGGGCCATCGGATTAGTTATTAGGAGCGTTACCTGGTGAACAGGGCCGGCCTTGTCGCGCGGGCAGCCTTCACCTTTCGCCAGCTCGCTCCTCGAGTGTCGCGGTTGAGCGGGTATCGCTTGCAAAAAGACAGCGTCGTTCTTAGTCTGGTCACTCAGTGCCTCAAGAGCGATCGGCGTGGCGGCGAATGTTGGATAAGCACAACCGGGTTTAGCTTCTTCGAAGGCAACTATGCGAGATCAAAGACGATCGGCCGCCCTGCCGGCCGCGCTGTTTGCCATTAATTAGAACGGGGAAACTGTGCTAAAGTATCCGTAAAGGAATTTACGGCGTAAAACGCGGGAGACTGGATGCTGGGGGCAATTTTCGAAGTTGTTACCTGTCCCGGTATCAATGCCGGTCGATTCGTATCTTTCATATCAATTACACATTTGCCGGGTGAGACTCGTGGAAGACGATTGAGCACTTGGAATATTGTGGGGATCGGAGTCGCCCTATAAGGAACACAGAGGATCGGAAAACAGGGCAAGAAGATGCAAGGCATCGGTGGCGCAGTGGGTGGCTTCGATCCTGTCCGATGTTCTGCCTTACTTTTTTCCCGATCCTACAGTATAACTGTTCCTTTGTACGCGCCAGCGGTTCGCGGCGCGACGCCATCCCCCGGGAATCCATTACATCCTAAATCCGCGGGAGATTTTTAATTTCGTACTTAAAAGTTTGAACGCTCGACTAGCCCTCTTGAAGGGGCTTATTCGTTTCGGCCACGCTTCTTATCGCGGGATGCCGTTTGCTTGAAGCTCTCTCCCGTTAAATTGTTCTCTCCCCCGACGCCGCTCGAAAGAAGATCTCCTAAAATATTCTCTTTAACTTTTTAAACGCCCGGCCGAGCGCCGGGGTCCCCACCACTGCGTCCGTAACGAACTTCGATATAATCGCGAATTTCGAGACCGCGAATCGTGTCCGGCCGAGTCTTCCCAGTCACTCTTTCCGAAGTACTCGAAAATCCACTTTCCCCCACTCCCCGGTTAAATCACATCACGCACAATGGCGCCTCCCTTAAAATAATTTTGACAAGATTCTTGCACTCAGCCCGTTACCTGGAACCAGCATCGCGGTGTAGCGCGCGACGGCGAAAACCATTTGGTAGTTTACGGTGCCTTAAAGTAAGCGACTTCAGCGTGGAAACGTCGTTTCCTTCGGAAACTTGTTAGAGCACCTCCGGGGCAAAGCGCTTTGGGTAGGAAAAACCCGATGAAATTCGTTGCTCCCGCTCGCTCCCTTACTTGTCTCGACAGCTCCTCGACAAAAAGGGGGGTAGAAGAGGAGAAGAAGCGAGAGAGAGGGAGAGAGAGGATGGAAGAACGGAAGGGAAGTACGCGTAGCCACCGAACGAACTCTGAGTCATTCTTTATCGTCTTTGGCTTGTTGAGTCACGAGCTAAACCCTCGCAAACTCTAATATTCCTTTCAGGTACGCAGCGCTCTAAGTTTGATCCCCGCCAAACATATCTTTAACCACGGAAGACGGAAGGTCTAATAGAATTTCTCTCTTCTCTCTTTCTCCCTCTTTCTCTCGCCCCTTCTTCCCTTCGATAGACCCGCAGAACGAGGGGCTACAAACAGTGAGAAAGTGAAATTCGGATGATCGCACGGAATTCCATTCGGGAAAGCTACGCCGGCGTCGATCGTCGACGTGTGGCACACATGGAAATAGTCCGTCATTTGTTCGCGAACTCTCGACGCCGATTTGCGCGGCACACTTTATCCCGCGGACGCCTCGTCAAATCGATCAACATGATTTCACGCGAAACGAGTAATCGAAAAGTTTCTCGCCCGACGTTCCCCCAGCACTGCACTTACGTTTCACTTCGAAACCGATCTCACGAGGGTTATAGGACCTTTTCATGGCGACGCTCGAAGATACGAGGGGTGTAGGGAAGAGAAGAGGGATGGAAAGGGACGGAGAGGGAGAAAGGGTGAGCGGAAAACAGATAAAGAGAAAAATGAAGCGACCGCGATGGTAAGAAGCGGAACCGCCGTAACTCGTTGCTCCGTGTCGAATCGAATCATAGCACCCGCGGGAAATAAGTTTTGGCCGATCGTACGCCCGAACTTCGGGCGGTCTGATCGGAAAGTGCTTCTACTACTGCGTCGCCCTCGCTCGATGTCGTTGACATCTTTGACTTAATTCCCCATTGACGCTGCGCAAGGATAAAGTGATCTTAATAATTCGTTTTCATACTCTCGCTGTCGACGAGTCTTCTCGCGGTTACTGGCGAAAATCTAGTTTCCATTTCGCTCGAATACACATCTCGACTTTATACGCATATATATCATAATGTAACGGTCGCAGGTACTATTCGATGTGCAGTATAGACGTTGTGCTTCAATTTACTAGGATAGCTTCCATATTGAAACGTCGGGTGACTTCGACGAAATCTTTTTCTGCATGGAAAGTGCATATGCATTTTCGAAAGTTCCTGCATGACATTGGAATCCGTCCGAGCGCAGTCGCCCGAGACCGTGCGCTCTCTCTCGAGAGTAAGTAGAGATAAATGGGAAATGAAGAAGTCGTGGCAATAAATGTTAGTGCGCAACGTCTTTTCGTGTGCTCTCATTTCCGCGGTTAGAGCGTATCCGTCAGACGAATGAACTCGTGGCGCGAAGGAAACAAGAGTCTCGACAGGCCCTCGAACGATCGCACGACCTTTCGACAATACCCGAGGAGCCTGTGTGGGAAAGTTTCTTCACGGGTCTGCGGTGTGCGAGTGACGCGTGACGTCTAAATCCCTCTACTAAATTACCCGGCCAGCCCTCTGTCGTCGCTTTTTCTCTCTCAGCCGAATACTTTTGCCCGCACGTCGTCGAATCTTCGCCGTCGTGGCAGGAAGAATGACTTTGTCAGACAGATAGAGAGAAAGAGAGAGAGAGAGAAAGGAAATGAAGCCGGCGTTGACTTTTTGGGAACGGAAACACTGTTGGGAGGTCGTGCGACGAACCAGCTACGTCGTACATGTGTCCCAAAAATTATACAAACCCGCGAAATTGAATCCCGGGAATATTTTAGGCGTGTATGACCCCGCGTTACCGGCAACTTTTTGCCTCGCATGTATGTTTGGACGAGGGCGGAGAGCGAAGTGGACGGGATTCGTTACGGGAAACAATAGGTTCTTCTAAATATAGAATTGCCTTGGAGCGCATATGCACGTCTATATACATATACCTACGCTTCTTGGCGCTCGCGCGCGCACTACCGAAGAAGAGCACGCAGACTTAATAAGTGTACGGCATTGTCACTGGGCGCCGAATGACCCTCGCAATTCTCCATCCGTCAACTTTCTGTCAGTCGACCAATTTTCATACTCTTTCCGACGGACAACGTAGTTGCACGGCGCCGAAGCGCCGGGGCAAATTGAGTTTTCGCGATCGTCAAGCGACGCCCAGAGAGAGACCGCGCGCGCGCTCTCTCTGCTGCCCCCGGTGTACGAGTAAAATTGAAATCCTGATATTCATCGTGCGAAACTATGGCTCGAAGTCGTTATCTATCGAGTCGCTCGGCGAGCGAGCGTTTGTTTCCCCTTGTTTGCGACGGCCGGGGCCACTCGTTTGCCGATGTATCACGGCGTCCATTGGTCGTTGCCAATCGATATCATCGATCTCCGCGGCATTACGACAACGCGAACATCCTTGCCCCGTAACACGTTCCCTGACACACCTTTTCGCCACTTAATAACCTCCGTGCGCCGATAGCGGCGCGCGCCTGGTACGCGACGCGATTTCAACTGCGACGATCCGGCAGCGCACGAGACCTCCCCGAATCGAAAAAGTGAGCGCGAGATAAGAGGACGGAGAATGAGGGCGCTCAGTGACGAACGTTAAATTCAACCGAGGTGCTCCGGAAAAATGTCATCCGACTCAAGCTGTGCCTCTGACGAAGCGAGCGCGGCGCGCACGGTTGGGCCGCGATAAAAGTCGCAGCATGAATATGGACCTGAATCTTTTGTACCGTACAAACTCACGTATCGGCGCGACATTCCCTTCCATCGGCATCGCAGCTCTGCATACGAGTGTTGCGCAACAAACGGTGGCCCGATTCCCGTAAAGATCGGTCCGACGTTCCGTGAATACGGCGTCGTAACCCAGTCGTCCTGCCTCCTTATCGAACAAAGGGGTCCTTCCTGCTCGGGGGGTCATGATCCCTAAATATCGCCAGCTGCACGAATGCTTTATGAGCGCCACGAGGGTGTCGTAAACGAAAATTCCGAGATCCGTCTGAGAGCGGAGTGGGAAAGTGACGATGCCACGATAGCCGACGAGACTGCCTCGCGTCGTATCACTGCTTCGGGGCGATTTCGCAGGATTGATCCGTATCATAGCACGGTAAGCACGTCGATTTACGAGGCTGCCTTCGTCGGCGATTCACGACTGGCCGGCGCTGAAGTGACGACAATATTGCCGGAGGCGGAGGCTTTCTTCCCGACGGTCAGTTGCAGGGGCGGGGGGTGGCAGGGGCGGCTAATTCCCCCCACGGGAAAACTCGCAAGATTCGTGCTCGGCTGCGACCGATGACGCTCCACGTGAAATATGTCCCGCTCCTGCCTCGTAGCGGCGCCGGTCAAACTTTATTTCCAAGCGTTTGATGTTCCTAACTCGACGCGAAGGGGAACGTTTGACGGTAGGCGGACGGGAATCACGTTTTCCGTGCATGTGCGGCCTGATTTGAACGACCTTAATGCGGAATTTTTCATAAGCCACGTCTGTCACACGTGATAGTGCACACAAGCGGCGGATCGTGGGAAGAGGTAAAAGAAGATTGAGGCGTGCGTAAGATATTTCTACGCCGACAAGGTTCGAACAAAATCTCTGCCTGTATTTTCTGCCACTAATTGGTGCAAACCAAAAACGTAAACTCAATCGGGTCTCGTTCCCGTAGAAACATCATTCTTCGACGCACCCGCAGGATTAATTGTCATCAATTAAGAGAGAATAGCGTAGTAGCGGGGAATCGGAGGTTTAAATTGATAACGGTGATTTTGATGCAACTCGCAGATGAAAGTGTGTCGCATTAACGTCACATTAATCTCACACGGCCCCATTAATTGGCGGTAAAACACATCGCGCACACATGGCAATATCGCGTTGCATAACACGGGGGTGTTTAACAGAGTTTGCTGCCCGGTGTAATTAGTGAGTAACGGGTGTCAAACTGTCAAAAGTCCGGCAATTTGATTGCACACAAGCGCATACACACACACGCGCGCGCGCGCGCTACCGTCAATTGCGGCAGGCCGTTCTAAATGATGGAACGCGAAAACTGACCGTTCAAAAGAGCATCACCGCTCAAATGTCCGTTCCGACGGACCGAGTCGTAAGCACAGTTCGCTGAAACATAAAATACGTCGGGTATGAGAAACCCACGCTATCGGGCCGACGGCTTCGCAAGGGAAGACTGAAATTTTTATTTTCGCGAAACTGACGCTCGGTCCACCCTCCTAGAATTCCGACCAGAGCGCGTACAATTCTCTTCGACGCACAATACTGTTACGTGGCGCGTCGGTATGTGTCTGCCTAAGCCGGCAGCCCGGTAAATCCCTCTCCGTCAGTTTATTCGGCCTGTTCAAACTCGATTTTTGCAACGGAGACAACGTCACGTTCAATTTACAGGCTCTCCGGTGCATATCCTTACTCGCGTCTGTCCCCGAGCACCTCCACATTGCCATACGCATGATGAATCCGAAAAAAAACTTCATTAAAGTAGTATCAATGAATAACAGCTAATAATTAGAGTTATCCGTGCAGTACATCGTTCTCCAAAACGTTCGTATTATATAACTCGCGAAACATAGGTGACGTTATACTCAGACTGGACACTTCGTGCAGAAAGGATCGCCGTGATGTCTCAGAAATGTATCGTGAAATGGATCAATCACTGGCCGATAATCATATTAGATGTGAATTCCCATATTGCGGTCGGTTACTTAAAATTTCATGTCGTGCACGTATCAAGGACACCGGCCAATTTGTCTTTTTCGCTGTGCAAAACGTATTATCCTAATTAATACGACGACGTCGTCGGCATTGTCGTCGGTTATCGAGGACGACCACGGCCCTCGTCCTCGCCCCCACTTCTTCCTCTGGCCCAACATACTCCTCCCGTGCTACTCCCCTTCTTGGCCCTTTAATTTATTTATGCACGCCCGCGAAAGATGGCAGACTAGCATGCGAGCGCACGCAATTCCGTGCACGCACATCCAAGGGGCATTCTCGATGCTATGTTACTCTCTCTCTCTTTCTCTCTCTCTTGCTACCCTCTTCTGCAATCGTCGACAGATGACACGACACAGATAGCATACCGCTATTTCCGTAATTGGGTCTGTGAGGGAATGTCGTGTGTAACGTGGCGTACGCGTGCCACGTGATAAAAGAGTACGTCGTGACGCGGCTACTGACGGATTCATGTGTTAATTATCGTTTATCGCGATTTCGTTGTGAAACGTGGGCCAACGCGAGATCTGTGCCGGGTTGAACGCGACATCGAATGCTCTGGTTCGGCGAAAAATCGTCGTCAATGGTTTGATTCACTTTTCAACCTCGGCGTAATAATGTGTTTCGCGTCGAATTGCGCTCGCGCCGTGTCTGACTATTTTTACGTCTGTATCCCTGAATTCTGCCCGCTTTTTCGTATTTTGTGTCAATAGGATAATGGAAAGTGAGAACGAACTGGTGGAAAGCGTCAATGAGGGTGTGTTTTACAGTATGCGTACAATTATAGGGTTGTAGATCGTAAATATTAGGTTATCATTAAATAATTTATTTTTGCATTATATGGTTATAATTGTGATACAGAAATTGTACGAAACTTAAGTGACACAAAATTATTATTGTTTGAAATCGTTGAACGCAAATTTTGAAGACTGCCTTTATTTTCAGGTATATTTATAATTAATAATGTATTCAAGCTTTGTTTCCATAGCATTTTGTACGTTCAATTTCGACAAGTATATCATGAAGGAGATCCGAGTCAAGCTTTGTCCGGATCCCGACATTCATACATGTCACGCTCGGAGCTTGTCAAATGTCACGGGTAAAATGGGTCTGGTATTGCGTAGTAGAAAGTAGTCACGTTCAGATGTCACGGCTTCGGCATTATAACACCTCATGATAATAATCAACGTGTCCGTTCCTTGATTACGCAAAGTATGCGCAATCGAATCGTAAAATGCACGTGTAAATATAAAATATGAAATATATAACGCGTACGTCGAAATAATACTTACGATTTCGCAAACGTTTTTTCTCATGCTATATGCAATACTCCAAATCACAGGATATTTATCTCATCTCTCGACAAATCGATAATCGCGTTAATACTTCACAACGTGGAATATCTAGTGTCCGAACTGAATATGCAAGATAGACAAGTAATTGTAACATTATGTTTCCGATAACAACATCCGCGCACTTTCAACTTCTCTCTGCATATAATTTCTGACGACACCTACATTACGTCTGTATGTCATCTGATTAGAAGGAACGAAATCAAATGTAGCGGTAATACTTTCAAACATGCAAACGTAAATTTAGCTCCACCCACCTCTGCCGATCTATAAGCGTGCGATTATCGTTTTTTTCCGTTTCGCCGACAGTCCTCGAAGTCCATATTGCGCGTACGTACATAGATGAACGCCAGTTTGCGCGGTTTGTGGCGCATCACGATCGTAAAGCGGTCAATGCAGTGCAAGGTCGCAAAGTGTATTTTTATGCATCGACGCGCGACGACGTTCTATTTGCGACAACGCGCGAAGACAGTGCACTGTGTAATTAGACGATCGAGACATGATTGGCGCGTACGAGTGTACAGAAAAGAACATGCGCGACAGTCTCACGGCATCGTCAGAAAATTTTGCGTAAGTTATCGTACCAGCGTACCTGGTAATCAAGCGATGATAAGTATTTGTGACTCTTTACGGCTGTCGACAATTCTCGGAACAGCTTGCCTCTTTTGAATTAATTCAAACGTACAACTTATATATGCATTCATTCTTGAACATTCATGATTTAGAAATCAGGTTGCAGATTGCGACTATTTGAAATACACTACCAGAGACGAGAACAACGCGCCCCGATCCTTCAGCAGTGGCGATCGTGTGGTGCGTTATTTAAAAATATTAAAAGTATTGCAAGATCTATGCACGTTCTTCTATCAAGGCCGGAAGTAATCAACGAAGCGTAGCTAATGCCCGAGATCTACGTACCCACACTTTCCACGCATCAGCTCGCATATGCGGGCGAAATCGTTAAGGATATTTTTTTCTCTCGCAGCGACGCGGTACAAAGCAATTTCTAATGCCGGCTTCGATCGTTATCTCATTCATTATTAAACCGCACGAACGGCACACGTTCGTGGCCGAGCGATTTACTCGACCCTGCATATATCACTCACCCCTTCATACCCGATTAGGCGGTTGAAAAAAAAAATTTCGCAATCATGACAGAAGTCGGCGGGGCGACGCGAACTGAGGGACAAGCGAAATTTACTAACGACCGTGTCGTTTATGAGTAACAAATTAGCAAAAAAAAAAAAAAAAAAAAAAAAAAAACACGAATTCGGCTCTCATTGATTGATCGTCCGCAAAGCGTCGCGCGTAATTAACTCCTCGCTCGCCGTCGGGAGCGATCCTTTAGCCGAATTCGCCGGGCGAAATGAAACGATGGCCGATGTGTGCGCTGAAATTTAATCGTCACGCACTGGCGCATAATATTTAACTCCGCCCGGCGCGCTCGCATTTACATACGAGCCCTCGCCCGGCGCCGCGCCGCAGTTCCGCATAAACGCGGGCGCGCATTTAAAAGCGACCCGATATTGTGAAAATATTTGGCAATTTGCGAGTCCGCGGCTCTGTTTGCGCGAGCGAGCGCACGGTCGGACGGTCCGCATTGACTTCTCGGTGGCGAGGATTCGAAGGCAGCAGACCGGCTGCCGGTGGAGTATTGGGTCATTCACGGCCGATCGATCGCTCGCGGCGCAGCCGAAGAACGATCGGCTGCTAAACGAGCCGCGCGGGACGAGACGTCGGAGAATGTGGTTGGCTGCATAATTCATCGTCGCACCGGAGACGTACGTGGCCGGTCGACGATGGACTGCACTCGAGTGCCCGCGTTCATCCCGAAGATCGCCCGCACGATCAGCTGACGCGCGAGCACTGTGTCTTCCTCGACCGCGAGACAATATTCGCGATGTTGTTTCATGCACCGCGATCCGGACGGAACGTTACGAGGGATCGGCTGGCTCGTACAATAGCGTGCGCCAACGTTTTACACGATGTTATACTACCTACTTAGACTCCTCCGGGTCTTTCGCGCGGAACGGAACTGGTCGAATTCAATTTTCTGATCTATACGCTCGAGGATTCCCGATGAAGAGTCCTGTGTCAGCATTTTGAGTCGTAGGAGAGCCGCCTACTTTCGTATTCGTTTCACAAGGAAAATTCTTGAAACTCGCTTTTCAGGCACACGACGAAACGTGATTGGGAAATACGGTCGCGATCGCTGTTTTAGTATGAACGCATGTTACAAAGTTTCCACGTTACTTCTTCTTTTCGTTCTTTTTTTTTTATCCTTAAGTAGATAGGTGAATCTGAGCATTCCGGGGAAAGTAATGAGTCGACGAAGATCCCGACGTAGTTGGCTATAAACTGTCATAACACAAAACGCTCATTGACGAAAGTTTGCCGGTCGTGCATTTTCCGCATACCTGCAGCTACCGTAAACGATCTCCGTGCTTGTTTTACAAAGTTCGCTACCTTATCAGGGTATGAAAATGAACGCGTTCGATAGGGCTCGACAATGACGAGGGCTTTTACCTATACGTGGGATGAAAGAGGCGGGGCATGACGGTACGTGATAGGTTATATAAGTCGTCGTTAGGGTGAACAAGTTGCACAGGTGCGCTAGCGAAAAGTCCCTTGTGAAGTCTATTGGGGGGGGCCCGAAGGCTTTCTCAATACGAAAGCGTTTACGATCGGCAGGTGGCTCGTAAATATCGTCTCCTGCAGGACGCATTGTCCTGTCGACCGTAATGCCGGCCGTGGAAGGGTAGAGGTGTGGCGGAGAAAGTCGCTCGATACCGTCTGACTTAACTTGACATTTTCTACTTGCCTGCTTTTTTTGCGGAAACGCTATCCGCCGGACAAGTACTATTTCACGTGCGCCACTAAATGCATATAAATTGCATACATCGCCTGGCCGATAAAATGGCATGCATTTAACAGTTTGAACTCATTACGTTGTTTTAAGAGTGGCACGTGCGACCGAAAGCGGTCCCGATCATCCGCTCGACGGATCTCAGAATAATATGGAAAAAGTGTAACAATGACAGGCGTAGAAACGCGTGATAAGTCTGCACAGCAGCAGAAATCTACACGATTGCGGGACACCTGCTATTATCGCTACGACAGTAACGGCATTGCACAATGAGTGATAACGACTTCGCGTCGCTGCGGGATCTTCCGGCGAGTTGAAAAATGGTTGATATACGCAATTTCGTCCGCGGTCCGTTTAAACGCGCAACACACTTCGCTAAACAATCTCGCCACTAAACCGTGAGCGGCAAGTTGCCGCGCAACGTTCGCCGAGTTTTACGTTCCGGCATGTTCGATAAATGCTTCTTTGATGAAGGATAATGTCGCGGGGCCGGGCGTGTAGGACGAGTTTCTGGCGTAAACTTTTGATACGCATTCGCGCCTATTTGGCGGCGCGGCTTATGCAGCAGTTTGCATGACGCAGCACGCGGGCTTTCCATCGACCCCGAGGGCATTAAGCAACCGTTAGTGCGACGGCTTTACGGACCGTTAATACTTGGCGAATCTTACGTGCATGGCGCGAGACGCGTTATAGCAGAGACGTGGCACGGAATAGCTTCGCGGTTTCATCGTGGCTCGTCACACGGTGTGAGCGTATTGCCGTGACGGCGTATCACTGTTCCTCGAGTCACGATTATGTAGGACATGCGCCAGGTGAACGGTCTGAGGTCGGCGGTACTTTGAAAAAGATGGCTCGCCGTTGATTGTGAAAGTGGTCCGGTTGTAAATCGAGATTTTAAGAGTAATCATTTTTCGGCTGTGCTGTGTCGTATCGATTTCTATTACGGTACAGGTGAGAAATGCCATTTTTCAGCAGACTTTCGATATTTGACGTACTGAGTCACACGAATCGAAAATTTGTTTTCGCAATTAGTTTTTCCCGGCGAAGACAGCAATAAATTTCAACGCAGCGTATGTTCGTTATCTTCATACTCTGACGAACTGGTGTACCTGATACAAGGTTTGTTACTTTATAAATATGCATTGAATACGTGGGTATGTCCTAGGTACATATCTATATGCATACATGTATTAATGCATGCTATGTATAGAACTCGTATCTTACCTTCGCCGTTATGTATATCTAAACGTACGTTTAACGTTAACGGGGCGCTGTAAATGATTTATAGTATCAACATTGAAAAACTAATTTATGAGAACGATTTTTGACGTACGCTACTTTTTATTTTGAATCCCGTCGAACTTCTTCGGCATCTAGCCGGGTGAACTTTGGAAAAACTTCGTCCGATGTATCGATTATATTTTATGACTCTCGTATGTCGCAGGAGTGCGATGCACTATAGACTCGATGAAAGCTTCAGGTGCTCTCTGTGTAAATATTCATTCGCATCCTAAGACTTCACTCAATCAGAAATAAATACGCTCAGCCACAAGTCCATAATACAATGAAGCATCACAACTTCAACTGACATTCAAGACAATCAACGCGGGAGTCATGTTTCTCCGCTCCTCTTTACGAAAGTAGTTGTTAAGGGTAACGAAGGATTTCGATAATTTCCTTGGACCTACACCGTCGACCGCGGAAACCGATGGAATATCCAGTTACGAAACTTCGCTGCAAATTCGCTGGCTGCAAAGTGGCCGCGACAAGGATGAAGCGAGGGGACTAAGGGAAACGCGAAAGAGTGGCCGGAGGAGTGGCTGCAGGCAGGCGAGAGGCGAGAAATGATAGAAAGCACGAAAGGAGCGGTCAAGAGAGAGAAAGAGAGAGAGAGGAGTTACGGAGCGAGGGAGATCCCTCTCAATTTATAGATTGGTTCGAGTAGTGTTTCAAGTTCAAATAACGAGGTGCACTTCTGCGTGCGGACGAGTATTCTCCTCGGCGAGCGAAAAAGTCGTTACGCGGCCTTCCTTCCGGCAGGGTGTGGTGTTCGGGGCCGAGACCTGAGACGTAGGATCCGAGCCCCTGGCTGCGGCTTGAAACTGAAACAGCGCTTCCCTCATTATCTGCAGCTTCGTATTACAGCTTAATCCGCCGCTAATTCGCAAATTAATCTGCTTTAAGGAGTTTCGATATCATTTGTCCACATCACGAGTTGGCGGCCTTGAGCTAATAGTAATAATGGGATTGAGCGAAGATCACGATCGGTCAACAGTTGAACGGTATCCGAGTTCATTTTAAGTTAATTGAAATTGTTGGACTAATATGGAACGCGAGTATGCGACTGAGACCGAGTGCAGGTCGAAAAGTAGATGTAGGTAAGAAAACGTTTTTGGAACCGTGTTATGAAAATTCTCTTTTATTCTCGCTGCCACCACCTGGGCTCGAATCTAGAATTCTTAGCGAGCGCGATCGTGCGCGCTGAAGAAAAATATATATCGATCCACGAACGCGTTACGGTAGAAAATCCTCAACAAGGACGAATCGAACGAGCGGACTCAGATGCAGCGTCGACGAAAAGATACAGTGGCGGAGTGAAGAAGGGGTGAGAAAGGGAAAGAAAGAGGGGCGTACGAAAAATGTGAGCGAAAATCATTGCTCTCAATTTATATAGATTGATCCAAGTGCCGGTACGAGTACAAATAACGAGCTGCACTTCCGCGCTCGCCGAAGATTCCGTTCCTTTTCCGGTGGAAAAGCCATTACGCGGTAGTCGTGGCTCGGGCGCACGATGAGTCGAGTGTATAGATAGACGGACGAACAGGCCGATAGACAGGTAGGCGGAAACGTTATTATTTCCTGCGGTAACGTCTCGTAATTGTGATATACGACTCGCGAGGTTACAGAGGCGTAACTGCGATCTCACGGGCGTAATGGCTCGAATGAGTACTTTTTTTTTTTTACTCCTTCGAACTCGTTTCCCACCCGTGCGCGTTCACGGGGACGTGCCAAATTTCGGCGCAGTAAAGTTCCTAACGGCGGCCGGCACGGCACGGTGTAATTAATAAATCATCATGACCGATGCGATTTGTACGGGCGGGAGAAATGTAGCGACTCGCCGAGCATTCTGCGGAGTAAATGCGGGGCTCAGACAAAGGGTAGGAGGCGAGTATACAGGCAGGAGGAAAGATTGAGGTACATGAGGTGAAATAAGAAAGCAGGAAGAGTGAGAAAGAGAGAGAGAGAGAGAGAGTGAGCGAGGGAGTAAGTGATCACTGCTTCTTCTCTCCCCCGCCTCGTTCGACCATTTAATCCGCCGGTAATCGCGGCTTAATCCAACCCGCGGTCTTTAATAATTCACTCCTACCTTCCGTGCGCTTCTTCTCTAATTCATCCGTCTGAGCCCCGTGACCTTCCACAGAAACGCACCGAGAAACGGCGCAAATTCGTCAAATTTTCGTCGGGATTTTCTCAGAACTCGTAATCGGATTTAAGCTTTCAGCGACGCGCAAGACGATTAGATGTCTTGAATCGTTTAACGTATTATTGGTAATAAAGCTTTCAGACGGCAGACTGTGTGAAGTATCGCTGTATCTGACCGACAGACGCAGACCATCAGGGATCGAATTTTGTTCCTGTTGTTTGGCGGATCAGGGCGACAGGCGCTGTCGGAGGAACGAAACGAACGAACTCCCAACAAATTTGCCTCCACCGCGGACAATTGTACTCCCCGAAACTTTAACCGCCGTTACTCTCTATTACCGTCATTCTATTCAGCGCGCAATCAGCCGTTCATGAAGATACATGCATCGCGAATGAAACTGCACGATACGACGTCCGCCCTTTGTTCCGCATCGCGATAACTGACTTTTTAACACAGATTTCGTTCGTATAACCGGTCGTCTGGCCACGCTCCATTGAACATTGGCGCGGCGCGATCGAAAATTTTACACCCAAAGGCAAGCGCGTATAACGGCCGAATCGACGCGGGTCACTCTCAAGCGTCCGTGGAAAAAAAAAAGTAGGGATATAGATCCGCGAATGGAACGGCGGACGCTGACATAACTGACGGGATTGTCAGTGACATTATTCATGCTCGACTAATCGGGTTCGCTTGCATGGCCGAACCTGTTAACTCTCCGTAGTACGACGCAGCGTGAAACGGAAGCTTCATCCAAGCCCCGAACTCAAGTGCACACACGTGTGTGCATACGTGCACAGTGAAATGTCACGGGTAAGCCGGTTGTCGAATACATTTTCACTCTGTCCCACGCACAGCAGTTTGAATGCCGTCACTCTCACAGCGACCGACGAACGTCTTAGGAATCACGACCTCATCTCTGGCAAATTTTCGCTGTATAACTCACTCCTTAATTCACACATAATGTGGCGTCGTGTCATTTGTAACGTTCTTTATTTACACACCTACTATCGCTCAGAACGACAAGTACCGATGTTAACGAACAGTACGCACCGGTATAAGCATTAATCATCGTCTCGTTAGCGATCCTTTTGAGCAGTGCGACGGTTGGCGCACAGTATTCCACATAATGTTCGGCGCACGATCAGCGTGATACAATTTCTGGGCAACCGACTGACTTGTTTGTGAGAGTAGCATTATTTTAGCCGACAAGTGTATACCTGGTTTGACGTGCGTGCAGTGGCATAAGTCGCCGCTCCTGCCGTCGTCGTCCAATCGCGTCTAACACGCCTTGCCCAGTGACGAATACATTTTATCGCGATATTTCACTGTAATTAGCCGTAAGCGACGTCGTTCATCTAGACCGACGCTCGCTCCTTACCCCCAACCCTCCCTCCTACCCTCGCCGTCCGGCTTTCTCCAGCCCCGCGTGTCCCGTGAATGCGCACGGGTCACTAATTACGTGTTTGCGAAAGCTGGCTAAAATACGGGAGCGGTGTAACGGCACCCGTCGGCATAACGTGTCGGGAACGATCGGGGCGTGCACCTCAGCTCAAGCCAATGTCCTCCATTATGCAACCCAATGTCTTACCTTTCGCCGTTTCGCACCGGCGCGGCGCGCAGAGTCACCGTTAAAACAAAGATTTCGGTAAAAACGAGTGACACGCATCTCCACACGTCCGAAGATGACTGTTTTCATTGTTTCGCAATGCGCGCGTACGGATTCGGATTTTGGTATCGACTTGTATGCTCCGCCTCTCATTGTTAGGGGCGAGCGAGGCAATTAACAGAGGTTCGATACCGGAACGTGGAAGATACACTGTCGCATGGCCGGGGCAAGCGGGCAAATTTAGAGCGCAGAACTTTAATGCGCATTGCCTCCGGCCGCCGCGCCCCGCCGGGAGGAAGTTGGTCGGGGAGAAATGTTGCTCCGCCATGCACAGATAGTGATTAACTCGGAGACAGTGGGCCGTGCACGCACGCTCTTGATTCGAGCGCCGCCTCGCCGTTCGCTCGCTGCGGTCTCACGTCCTCCCTGGGCGCGGGAACGAATAGCGTAGGTCAGGCGCTCGTGACGTTATGTGGGTCAAAGAACCAGTTCAACAACTGGAAACGATCGCGTACGACAGACCGCCTGTCGACGCCGGCCAGGTGACGTCACGCGACGCTATTCTCGGCGACGCCGGCGCATTGCCACGGCTAAAATTAGCGACTGCGACGACGGTGCACGGCCTAGCGCGAAATAACAATCGTGCTCGTCCAATGGAATCGGCCCATTCCGAATGCTAGCTGCAACGGCAATCACGTGCCACCGGCGTGCTGCGATCTATTGGCAACGTCCGATGACCAGGTTATGGATAGGGGCTGGATTAATAATGCGCGCATTTTTCGTCGCCAGCTTTCTGCCAAGTGCCTTTGCTTTTCGAACGATTGATTTGCCTTAGAAAGGGCAGATTTGAAATTTTTATGTAGTTCGTAAGGTGATTAGGTGGGAAGATTGATGTTTCGGACGGGGGTGGATGATTCGTGAACGATGTCGCAGATAGGATGGGTGATAATGTGTAGGAAAATTTATAGGGTAATGGACGGATTTGTTTTTCTAGTGACGTACGCTTGGAACTGTATATTAATCGGTATTCTTATTCTCTTTTCAGAGTTCGCGTGGAGTATTATGTAAACGAGAACACATTCAAGGAACGACTTCAGCTGTACTTCATCAAGAACCAACGCTCGAGTAAGTAGCGATTTTGGTATTGTGGAATTGTTGACGACAGGGAGGTGTGGGGAGGTGCGGACAAATGGAGAGTACCAGAGTCCGAATTCGAAATAGTTGACTTGTTAAAGTTGGGCCCGTTGAAATATTTGCGATGGCCGTCGAGAGCCGCCACTTCGTGATCCATGAATCGAGATATCGTGACAACCGCATTTATTCGCGCCAACTTTATATACTTCTACAGCAATCTCATCGTTCCTCATAAACCAGCGTAGATAAATCTGACTCAACGTTGAAATCGCGGTCACATAAAGTTTTCATTTGACAGCCATATATGCCAGTTGTCAATTTTCTGCCTCAATAAAGCGGTAATCCTTTATGCCGTCAATTGGCGGCGGACAGTTTCTATTGATCATCGTTCCATTTCACGTTCGCACCATAAAATTGACATGAAAATTAACGATTACCATCGGCCCGCCGGCATTCAGCGCAAATGTACGGAAAATCATGGTGCGATTCTGAAATGTTCCGCCGAAGCGGAAATGTGATCATAACGACGAGGCACTTTTCAATATCAGGTAATTACGATGGCGTCAATACCGAAACTCGATGTCGCGCGTCGTATTTTCTTATGAATTTCATTTGTTCGACATCGGAACTGCGCGGCGTGCATAAAATTCATTGCCAGTATCGTACCTCGCATCAGACTCGCAGGGAGATTTCAATGCCGCGGTATTTAATATAGCTGTCAATTTCGTTCTGTCTGATGCCGCTATTACATTTTGTGTCACACGTCATGTCACCGAGGCACGTATACGCATGTTTCGATGCAGTTTGCCCGGGCGGTAATTGCATTTTTCTTTCATTTGTTCAAATCTTTTGCCGATAGATCGAACGTCATAAACATTTCTCTCTCTGGAAATTGTATATAATGCCATATCAATCTCAGCGATGGAGTAAATATAGCTTATCGTTTACATGAGAGTCAAAGTTTTTATGCAATAGTCTTTTTATTTTTTTTATGCAACAATTACGTATATTGTTGTATGTGCTTACCACTTACATGTATAACTTGTTATGACGTCAAAATAAGTATATGCTATGGTTTCCTGTGCCGTATTACTCGAATATTGATTTAGGAACAATATGTCTGTCAATTATGTGCCAGCTCATTCCGAAACTTCAAAGGAATACAGAATTGTAGCACGAAATAGCGTGTCGTACCTATCGGGAATGAGAGATGTAGGGTACAGGACAAGTTACAGACACGGTACAACAGATGTTTTGTCACTTCGAAGCGTTCTATCGGCATGCTGCTCTGTTCGGTCGCAACAAAGAGACGCGAAGTCGATACGACAAATTATAGTCAATTCATTGAACATGTTCTGGATTTACACAGACGCTCATAGTTCAATGCGGTATCGAAAGCGTTATTGATTCTGGCAACTCGATACTACATGACTTTTCATTCTTGACTCGTCGCGCTACGTTACGTAAGAGTTACGTCGCCGTCACACTACTGTACCTGACATCAAATGCCACCAATTATCATAGTTCGACGAATGTCTCCCACAACCTTCTAAATCACCTTTCAGGATTCAGCTTCCTCGTACGCGATCGTACACGTCACTTTTGTTTCCAAACGCGGGCAAGTCTTTCGCCGTGCAATTTCGGCGAAAACGCCGTCATTACGACAGCCGACTTGACGGGTAGTCTTGAAGCGCGAGTCGCTCCTTTGAAGTCACCGGCAGGAGTCGATAGCAGACACCGTAGCTGCAAAGCGCCGACCTCGGTCCCTACCTTATTGACCTTTATGCGATGCTCAGCCCACACGGCGCAACGTAGCACGCGAAGCGTGAACAGGAGCCGATGGTTTGCGACTCCTTTGTACACGCACCGACTGCTAAGAGGCCCTCCGTTCCAGTATGGCTCGATCTACGAAATCGATAGCACCCCTCACGCGTCCCTCGCCTCGACAGAAAACGACTCCGGGGCTCGGCTCAAACATTCCGCTCCTTTCTCTATGTTCGCAGGCCTCAGGATACGATTAGCCAATCTGTTCTTCAAGCTCCTGACTTGCTTCCTCTACATATTCAGGGTCATCACCGACAGCGATCCAACTTTTGCAGCATGGTGAGTTGCGGGAGGTTGGCGTAGACGTGCTAAGCTGCCAGATTGTCGCGTCTGTCGGAGAGAATTTGGATTCGGTGAAGATTCGCAGCTGAGGTTTCGACTTTTTCGTTCGGTAACGACGGACCGTTAGAGTCAACTTGTTTCTAAGCGCGGGGAATAGGGGTAGTTCTTTGATGCGAGCAGTGTTGCGAGCATGACGATTACGCTCGTCGCGATTGAGAGTATCGAGCTTGCCGCGCCGGTGCGGAATCTGTTTTCTGCGAAAATTTTCTTCGAGCCGAAAGTCCTCGTTTCGCTTCACGACATGAACGCAATGTTCATGTACGGTTACGGTATCGCATTGCATCACCGTTATTCCAGGGGAGCGGGAAACAGAACAGAGATAAGCTTTCCGACGAAACGTTTTCGCATCTTATTGCTCGAACGTGCAAAACCCACGACGTTCCCGTAGGATTTTCACTCTCAACCTAACACCAGTCAGACTCTCACTCCGTCTCCCGCTCTCTCTCTCTCTTTCTCTCCTCCCTCTTATTTCTTTTCTCTCCACGCGTCCCCTTGTTTGTATTCTTTATATGCCGGCATCGTCGTCGATATTTTGTTCTCTCCCACCGCCTTCAAACATTCTCCTCTCTCTCTCTTTCTCTCTCTCACTCTCTCTGCCTTTCCACTTTTCTGTCATTCAACCCTTGTTCGTTCCAGCTACGATTGTACGCCCGGCAACAAAACCGAGTTCCTCGCGTCCCAGAATCTCACGGAGGAAGAGTTTCAGGAGCATCCGACCATCAACTGGGACGCGATCCTTTGGGTGAGAAGACCCCTGGAATTGTGGGTCGTCCAGGTGATATTGGCGATGGTATCACTGACGGAGGCCTTGCTGCTCGCCTATCTCGGTTACAAGGTATGCATTCTTCCTCTTCAAGAATTTTCGTCCATCTTATATCCACCGCCGCTGCCGCCACTACCATTACCGTCACTACTCCACTACCAACAATACTCGTATGCTGCTGCTGCTGTCGCTATTGCTACAGAACGATACTCGTTCCAACGATACTTTTTCTTCCTTTGCAATATGCGCTTGTATTCCTTTTACGCCAGCTGCTTGGCGCCCGATTGTTTCTCGATACTGCTGATTGTTAAGAGTCGTTAGTCAAGTGGCACGACGAGATTGTCTCGTTAGAAGGGATACCGTGGACTTTTTTTTTCAGTAGCGAAGAGAAACGGTCAGGGCTCGCTCCCGCGGACTGCTTCGACGGCGAACTTTCTTTGAGCGGAAACGTTGAGCCAGTGGAAAGTAGTTTAATTAACGAAGAGCACGATGCCGAATCTTCCTCGGTTCGATCGTCCATATGGCGCAGTGTTGCGCGATTTATTCGAACGCTAGCGTCTGACGAATGTTTCCACGGTACTTTATACGGGCTTGTGTGTATATATATATATAGTACGTTTGCTGCGGAATGTCTGTGCGCGTACGTTAAGTAATTACCAACTCCGCCGCTGCTTTCCGCTGCTCTTTTCTTCGTCGTTCTGCAATTTCGTCGCACGTACGGGCGAATTAATTTCGGTCACGGTCGTTAATTTGGCGACGGGATTGATCGCAAGCGCGGGCAAGTCGTTTTCCGTACGGCGGATACAATGGGACACCGACGGCATTCAAATCGTTCGGCGCAGGTTGCCAGGTAATATATCACGTAGGTCCTCGGCGCGTATTACTCTTCGCAACTTTGCCGGTTGAACGCGAAACTTTCGCGCCATTTGCCGCGACGGGTCTCCGTCCAGGGTAGGAAACTCATTGAAAATTCTCGAACTTCGAAAATGCCCGGTGCCTCATCCATACCGGGAGAGATAGACAACGCGTGTGCCTGTCACGTGCCACGTCGGCGTCGTCCCGTTTCTTTGGCCGACGCGACGCATTTCATTTTCGCTCACGTCAATTTCGCCGCATTTTATTACGTCCGGTGCGTTACACTTCCGGCGCTCCGTCCGCGGCTAACAAGATTCCGGCCCGATCCGCGGCACAGCTTACACTTTGACTTTTTAATGCATCGCGACAGAATATCGATAACGGGCGCGCGAAATTCGCCGAGCCAAACGCACCAGCCGCCGCCGGCGCATTCTCTTTTTCCGCGGCAGCGAATAATGTCGATTTTTCGCCGATTTTCCGCGCACACACGGCTGACGGCACCGGAGCGGCGCCGACCCCGTTCTCTCTCCCATGCGGCGCGAGTTACGCGCTCGAGTGCGTTCGATTCTGCAGGCGTTTATTGCATCGGTACGTAATGCATTAGCGGCATGCAAGCGGAAGCTTCGATCCGGTTCGGCACGCGAACGCGCATTATCATCGCGGGCCGGTTCTTATTCGATATCGTCTCGTCGGGAGCTGAGCATTGCTGCGAGGGCGAAATTTATTATTCGGCAATGTCAGATTTTAAGCGACCGGTCGGCCCGGCCCGCCCCACACGTACGACCCTGCAGATACTATCTGTAACGGTCGGTAATGGCTACCGCACGCCATTCGCTAATCGAGCATTCCGGTGACCCGATTTGTCACGTGCGTCGTAACGGCCGATTAGCGCGATAACGTAACGTTGATAAAGGTGCGCTCGTCGCTGATCGAAGTCACGCGCGTTACGTTTCCGCGATGGAGTTCGTCAGCCCGCCCCCATCGAAGCCGATCGGCACGACGTTTTTATTCGCACAATCGACGTCGGCACGCCGACAGTATGATTAACGGACTCCCCGGAATGGCTCGCTGTCGACGGCGAGAATCGGCTCGATAGATCGCGCGCGAGCCCCATTCATTTGCGCGCCGATGAAAATTAAATTATCATGCTTCGGGGCCTGGCGCATTTGTTGGCGCATTAATTGAATCGCGCCGGCTTAACGAGCGATAAGCGGAAAAATGATATTCATTGCTTAAATAATTAACGCGTCGTACGCAGGTCGCCGAGCATTCCACTTTGCACGCGGCTCGCGGAAAACATCCTTTGCCGGCGAGGTCGAATATTCAAATATTATAGAAAAAAAATCGAATGATAATCACAGAATCGTCGGTGGGATCGTGAGGAAATATATCCGACTAAATTAATTTTTTCCGGCCGGTGTAGTAGCAAGTACGTGACCGAAGTGTTCGGCCGTTGAGAATCGCCGCAGTAAATACGGGAGCGCGTCGACGCGTGCTCATAGGCCACAATCCGGACTCCTGCTTTTCTGTGCAACATAAACGCTTTACCTAGAACGTCAATATTCGTCGCGCTCGTGACAAAAGATAGCGCTACGCCCACACAGGCGCCGCCTGAATGTGGCTCTAAGCGTGGCAGGGCGACTTCTATCGACGAGAGTAAGAGCAGCTCGTCGGGTTAGTTCGCGCAGTTAGGCGGAAAATAGGATCAGGGCTGCGTCGGCAACTTGAGGCCTCGGGCCTCGTGCGCTATGATTCCGTTTGCGCTTTGCAGAGATACACGTCGGACAACTTGACGGCGAAGGTCGGGTCTCCGATCAATGGCCGCGTGCTCGATTGGATTTCGAGAATTCGCGTGGGTGTCGGGTATATATATATATATAAAGATGCATGACGTTGTCACATACATGTGCCGAAAACGTACGTACATACACGCGCATATTACACATGCAAACAAGCACGCCTAGAGACACACGTTGCAATAGGCACACACAATGCTGGTCAGCCTAAAACGGTATATATTTTGTGTGCTCCCAATTTCTCTTAGGGAAAAGATCGTCAGCGTTCGCTCATGACTAATGATGACAGAGCGCAGTTGCCTTTACCGGATTCGACGTCTGTCCGCGCACCTCCGAGCCTCCCGCCCTCGCTATACTATACGCGTGCCCCTGCCATTCATGATTTACGAAGTTTACGCCCGTAGACACGCGAGGCTCTGCAGACAGCGTCTCCGTGGAGGGTATTTAATACGGGCAAGCTTAATGCAACAAGTTTGGATGTAAATTTCCAGCGCGCCAAATAAAATCCTCATTGCGAGAGGCAGGAAATTAACGAACGTCGGCACTGTTCTCGTGTCGGCTGAAATTCAAGACAAGCCGCAAGTGTTTTCAGCAGTGAATTATGAGTGGTTACTTATATCGGTTTACATGAACGAATACTTGGCACAGCGTGACGCAAAGTATGCGAAAATTGCACTCGCCGAAGCGTACAACAGTCGCACAGCTCGCACAACTTACGTCTTCCTCCTTCTGGCTTTCTTTTAATAGAATCGTTCAATATGGACGGTGCGGAATGAGTTTCGCAAACAGCGTTCACGTTGCGACGATTTAACAGGATCAGACTCACGGTCCACGTGGCCCCCGTCAGCTCGACGCGACCCTAAAAGTCTGCTCCGTAACTAGGCTTTTTTCGAAGTGCATCCATCCGCGCCGGTAAAGGCCCGACGGGCCGTAAATCCTCGAGAGCGTTTGTATTAATAATCGTGCGATTCACGAAAAAATCTCATCCGGTTATCTCCGTCGAGCAGACCTGGCTCCCGCGGACTTTTTTGTATAACTTCTCGCGGGCGAGCTGGACGGATCCCAGTGCAACAGAAGGAAGGAAAGGAGAGAGAGAGGGAACGAGAGTTGGCCCCAGTTAAGAAATGAATTCCCCGTCTGATTGCGAGCGTGGAAATCGCTCGAAAGATTGAATCGATCCGGGCGGGCGGCACTTTAATCGAGACGATACCTATCTGGTCAGAGTGCGAGGCTGGCGCTGATCCGCGTAAAAATTGCCCGCGGCCTGAAATTCATTTGGAAATCACGCGCAATCTAATTTGCCCGGGACTCCTCCCAGTTCATCTGCGTCGCCGCGAGCTCAAAGCGTAGTTACTCGAGGCAACGAGAGGAGCGGGTATAATAGAATGCCGTCCGTAGAATGTTATCTGGGTAAACGAAGTGCAATGATCCACCTTACTCCCCCGGTCCGTTTCTTTGCGCTATTGGATACCTAAACGATGACGGCGGGGGCGGGAAACGAGGAGGACGTCGAAATTGAGACTCTTTGAAGGCAATCGGAGGTACGGCTCGCCGGAAGCGTTAAATAGTAATCGAAAAAGAAAGGAGGAATGCTAAAAGCAAGCTGACGACGGGCTTTTGACGCGACGCGGCCTCTTCCTTTCACGGTCCCCCAGTTTACTCTTTCACGTCCGTCATCTGTCTACGCGCGGAAGCTTTCACTTTGAGGTCTGCGCGGGAACGCGAGAAAGAGAGAGAGAGAGAGAGAGAGAGAGAGAGAGAGAGAGTAGATGGAGAGTGGTTGGATAGGGATAAAGAGAATGACAGAGAAATAGGAAGTGAGAGAAGAGCGAGGAGGATGTGAAAGTGCTTTTCCATTTCCACCCCTTAAAAGCTGGCGCCCGCGCGTGCACGCCTAACGAAAGACTCGAAATCGGAGAATTCGAGCCGGCCTGGACGGGCTAAGACGGCGAATATATGAACGGAACCCGCATATAAATGAAAATTTATCGATGTCCGAGCACGGGGCACCGCGCCAGCCCCCGCCGCTGACGCTGATCCGGTGGGATCCGAAATAAGTTCCACCCCTCGGGCTGAAGCTTATGGTGTCGCGCTGGGGCGTAACTCACCGAGGGCTGAGCACCGCCGCGCGTGCAATACAAGTTTTTTACATGTGAGATCTAAATTGCCTCATGGCAGATGTTAGGAGAGGATTTTCGACGGAATGCTACGGCGAAGCACTCCCGCGGGTGCTAGATCAGCGGAATTCCTTTGGCTCGCGTTATTGTTTGCCGCCGTTTTTATCATCGTTGCGCGAGTGTCGCGGGGACAAATGTAACGTCTGAGAGGCAGTCGACGGAAGGATCATACTTTTCAGCCGCACAATTATTCGCTTTTTCCTACGCGATTCATCTGTGATCGTTCGTACATTATCAATTCGCGCGTCCTCGTACGTTTCAAGTACAGCGGAGTGCTTATCGAATTATTGACAGACTCGAATCAGCATAGAAATCGTTGATGCGATAAAAGTTAACTTTGATTGACGTCGTCGAAGGAACGTGATGTTGCGAGGATACAGCGATCTCGCCGAAGGGGAGTTCGATGCTATCGCGGCAGCGAACGTAAGACAGTTTTATCGAAGCAGCATATCACCGTGGTGACCGATAAACGAGCTCGCCTCGAATCGACATTACGATTTAGCTGAGGTAATACGGGCGCAGCGAATACGTTCGAAGAGATACGGAACGGAACGACGTTCTATTAAATTGCGATTTAATCAGAGTGTGTAACGTGCGATCGATCATAGGACGCAGCCCAGCCCGTTGGCTCGAATATTTCAATCCCGGGAGGACTTTGACGGATGAACGTGCACATCGTATGCGCCATTCACATGTGAAAGTGGCGCGAGCGAAGGCGAAGCTGGACGACATTTCCGGTGGGGCAAACTTGAAAAGTTCGGGCCGCGCAGCGTTGAATAATCGGCCCTGTATGTAGGACAGGCTCGGATTTTCGTTGTTCGAACTTCCAACTGTCGACTCGGTGCGGCTGGAGAGCGCGATATAGCACCAGCCGGCTCGATTGCCGAGTATTCTAAATTGGCGTAACTAAAACGTTGATCTCTCCCGTGCGGATACACGTAGCTGCGCGCACATATGCATGCGCGGGCGACGCGCATGGCTTCTTTGACGGGAGAATCCTGCGGGACGTGCGGACTCCGAAATTAGTTCGCAACTGAGCGCACATCAGACAGTCACTGGCAACGCATATTTATACACCCGAACCCTCGCGCAGCTACGTGTGCACCATGACAGACGTTCCGGTAAACCAGGTTTGATTCGCCGTCTTAGCGGCCATTTATGCGAATCTCGTTGAGCGAGACACGAGACAGAACGAGGAAGACGTAATCTGTTGAAGCTCCGCATACGTGCGGCCTTCGTCGTTTAAGGAACCGCATCAGGATTACAGAGAAAAGCTGCAAAACTTTATTCGATCGTTAACTCAAATTTCTGCCACTCGTAATATAACTCCGGCTTCGCTGACATCGGCATAATTATGCTGCGAGCATGCGCGCATCGACCGGCGCAGAGCAAAAAAATGTATATCGAGAGATTTGTCCAATTAGTTAACGCGGCATTATACCGGCGTTCGTTTAAACTTTGCATTCAGGCAGAGCGCGACGCGGGTCGCGCGTCGTAAAACGGAAATAAAAATCGCGCCTCGTCGATCCGGCGCATCAACGGTCTCGCTTTACGACGCGCCTTCTTTTCGCCGGGAAATATTGCACGGCGGATCCTTAGACCGATTCACCGCAGCCTTGTCAATCTTATTATACGCGCCCTCGTAAAACTTTGATCCTAGAAGAGTTTCAGCGTCATCCCCTCGAAGAGTTCGCGTCGTTGCCGGTGGCTCTGATCCGTGCGAGTGAAAATGCAATATGCCCGACATGTTCTCCGAGAGTATAATGAATGCAACGAGAATTAACGAGTGCGGCAAGAGCGCCAATGGTACGGGGAAGTTTTCGATCTGATTATACATATACTCGTCTGTCTCCATGAATAAAGAACTAGGCAGAGGACGACGTGACGGGGCTCGGAAGAAGTTTCGTCCGGTGCGATTCCGAGGACATAATTATCAATTAACTTTTCCACTCAAGCTTCGCGCGGCTCATCGCGATAATTAACGTGTCGCGCGTACTTTTTCCGAAACGTTCGTCGGGACGTCGACTGGCGAGCGATAGCTCCTTTAATTGATCTTTATCGGCTCGAACGGCGTGCCGCGTTATACGATCCAGGCCCGGGACGGAGAAACAGCGATATTTCAGACAAAACGAAAACTTCCTCCGCGTCTGAACGGCGTAAGCGATTTGCTCCAATCTTTAATTACGCCCGCGCACCTGTTGATCTAATCCGGAACGTTCGGCGGCCTGCGGAGGATACCGATCGGTGGCCGCGGACGACGTTCGACAAAGCAAATCGCATGGGAAATTGCAGAACGATTGCGCTCGCCGACGCGCGTCGGGCGTAATTTGACCGCGCTTTCATTCATAAAATTGTCACTGGGTGTGTTGAGCTGTCTTCCTCATGTCCACAGGGAAACGTCTGGCAGCAGCTTTTGTCGTTCCACTTCATTCTGGAGCTCGTCAACACTATCCCATTCACGATTACGGTAAGTTTATTTTCTTCCGCCGATCGATGCTGCATCGAACGTCTCGGTGTCTACGTAGTTTAAGGAAGAATCGGACAGACAATCTGGTCAAAAGCTAGTGCTACATGGTGGAAATGCATACATATTTACCACAGAATTGTTGACATTCGGTGTACAACTGCTAAATCTGATGGCAAAAATGCTTCAATAGCGATTTGTCCATAAGTATCCAATTCTTCCTTAAACCACCGTCAAAATAACAAAACGGTAGACACGTTCATCTCTTTATGCGGCTGCAGGATCAAACGGCTTGGCTGCTATTTTTAGAATGCAATTATTACTCCTAATGACTCTGACTCCCGCCATCTCGACACCCGTATTATGTACTTTGATCGGTAGACATACTTTGAATAAAAGTGAAGAGTCCTGCCTACGATGGCTTCGGACGAGACGCAGACGTCAAACATCGGCCCCATCTTGACTGCTTATCTATTTAGTAACGATCCCTTTTCGACCACGTCAATTATTCTGGGACGGCCCACTTCGCTTTTGACACGTCGCAATTATGAACGGGAACGAACGATTTCAATTTCTCGCCTTACATTTCGCGGCGTGAACGATCGCTCGCGACATATCGATCTACCGAGTCCCACTGGGATTAACCTTTATCTTATGACGCGAATGGGATGTAACAACGTTACGTGCACACCGTATTGCGCTTTGGAATTTAATTATCTTAACCTCGTTAGTTCCGTGTCACGCGGCTCGCCTCCTCGAGCGTGTAATAGCGTGATCGCGCGTGTCGTTTCGTTTCGCAGACGTTTCTTCGTCACTCCCGCGAGCGAAAGGACACATTAGTGAATGTATGTAGGAGCTCGTGGCAAATGTCTTCCTTATCTTTTGCGATCTCGATTATTTTTCGTGCTTCTACTACAATCTAGTACGAATCAACCCGACATAGTTCGTTAAACATTAATTTTGCCATGTTCACTCACAGTCATAAAGTGTGCCGATGTTTTCGTAGGTCACTGTATAAATTATATACGACTAACTAGAGACTCTCTTTTTCGCGTCCACGAATAAAGGAATAAATAGAAAGTATTAAGTAAATGCTTAATGCCGGCACGGAAAACCGTGTAACGAGACACCATATCGAGCCCAGCTCAACATAGGGTCGTTGAGGGTTAAACGGGAGGCGTGTACGCGATCTACTATAATCATAGAGTATCGTGCACGTAGATGAACGAATAAGTCGATGCAGGTCACTTCCTTATCTGCCTCGAGACATCGCGTCCAGATCGCAACCGGATAGGGCGTTACGAAAATACTGTAACGCCGCTGAAACACAATGTTCCGCATTCCCTCGATGTACCGTCGAAAATATGCTGCTGATTAACGGCAATGTTTGCTGTATAGCGAATCGGATGGGTTCGAAACAATTTCGTGCAGGCAGCCGCGCAATACTGACAACCTAACCCACGCGAGCTTGACCGTTTGTTCCTGCGGCCTTTGAAGCCTGAGATCAAGCATAATTGGCAAACCGGTGCTCGAGTTTACATAGGTGCTACTGTTTGCACCGTAAATATCCGCTACAGGGTGACGTTTAGCACGCTCTGTTTACGGCTGCGTAATATTACCTCGCTTCCTGATCGGCATAAACAATTGCTTAATCTGCAAATCAAGCGCCCGGTGTTCATGGAAATGCGACAGGCATAGACAGAATTTGACGTCGAAGAAGAAGGCGGAGTCATTATATCCTGATTGGTGTCTGCAGCAATACTGCTGTCAAATTTACAATTAAATATTTTGTGACGACGGTTCTCGTAGACGTAGGTAGACGTTACAAATTGTTATCGCGCGAATAATGGTGTATTTACAGTTACTATATCCACCAATGAGAAACCTGTTCATCCCGGTGTTCCTAAACTGTTGGCTGGCGAAGCACTCCTTGGAGAACATGTTCGTAAGTGATTTCTTGAAGGCTCGTCGGGGCATCTTCTTAGTAAAAAATGTACGCGTCGTATTTAAAGGCTGGTGCTGACATTGTTAACATCTGTCATAGAACGACCTACACAGAGCGATGCAAAAGTCCCAGTCGGCCTTGAGTCAACAGCTAATGATTCTTAGCGCTACATTACTGTGCCTTGTCTTTACTAGGTAAGTGTAACTTTGTTCGCAGCGACGATTCTGACTCACCTCGGATTTTATTCCCCGAGGTCAGTTAACAATATCCCCTTACCAACTTTATGCACCGTCTATTCTTGTATACTAGTCGACCAGACAATATTATATTAATCAGCCAACCGTACCGGGGAACCATTTTTCCGTAATCGCAACCTTAGTTCTGAGAAGGTTGTTCGTGTTGGTTGAAACCTGTGAAAGATTCACTGACATATGTTATATATGCACATCATTATTTTTTCAAAATTCCATACCTAGCCGTATTATTGCATGCGAAACGCTGCCAAAGGTAAAGTAAATAACGAATGAGAAACTTCAATGAGCAACTCCGCGGATTGTTTAGACAGCACGTTGCTACTTCGGTTGGTTGCTCAAACAAATTCTTAGTATAAGTGTACACATGCATGTGTGTGTGTAACAACGTTCACAGGTATTTCATCCATAAACGACTAGTGAAACGACGGATTAATTCGATCTCGTCGGAAAAGTTACTGGCGCGCAGCGACTGTATTTTGAGAAATAAGGCCAAATATGGATTTACATCGAGCGTCGCGGAAATAAGACAGTAATGGGTAGCAGAAGTTCTGATTCCGACTTTGCGCCTGTAAAAAGCATGCTGGTGGGCTGAAGTCCTATGTACGTCTGCGGAGCAGCGAGACGTAGAAACTGTATCACTGTCTCGGTCAATTCCTCAAGTCTAGCGTCATAACTCGCACACGCCGCCGCCATTTAAGTTTCTCTATCCTGGCGCGGGTGTGCGTGGCTCGCACGTGACGTGGTTATTGCATTATTCGAATAACGAGAAAAGTTTCCGTATAGGGCGGCCAGCTCTAGGTTAGGAATCCGGGTCGTTCTCTCCGGCGCGGCGCGACGACTGTCTGTCGTTTTTAATCTTCGAATAAGACTACCTCTGCGGCAGAGGAAGGGGGTGGAGGTGGAGGGTAAGACTGGGGAAAGAAGTCGTATCAGACGAATGACAATGCCGAAAGCACAGGCCGAATCCCAATTTCGTATTCAGCCTACGATGTCGGTGGGAAAGTGCCACTTTGTCCCTTGGAATAGCTTAGACGATGGATTTCCACGGATTAAAAAGGATTAAAGCACCGAAGACATATGCCAGTGATATATGTGTAGGTCCCCTCAAGTAAGTCCTGGGGTAGGTTCTTGGGATATACATAGGTATTCAGGCTGACGATATATAGTTCGTGAGGATGTTAGAGGTAAAATACATATTTTCTTAGTTTAATCGCGGATCGGTTGTCCGAATGAGCTGTGAAAATTACGAAACGTTCGGGAATATGATGAGTTACGTCACAAACAGAATTGAGCTTTAAATCGTTTGACGGAGTGGCGATGAGTTTTAATAGAAATATTGTATCTAATCCGATCTATTCATTTGGTTCGCTACTTTACATGAAATTTAACTTCGTCCGACAGATGTCTGATTCAGTACCGCCACTTGTTTCCGATATCGAATTCACGGATAATTGTAATTACAACACCATTTATTTAGGTCGCGACAAAAAAATTCAGCCGAAAGTACATATCATTACTTCTGCGAAACGTCAACGAGCCAATCCCGACTCGCTTGAACGTAACAATGAAATCGGAAGGACAAGAGCCGTCGTTCTCGGTTTGCATTATTTCGTTCGCCTGCATCATTGGCCCGCATACGCCTATGCGCGCCGTTAGCGGGAAACATTGAAGCGTCAATTCAGAGAATCTTTGCTGGCAGTCGCGTGCCCCGGGTCGCAGCCTGGTCCGCGGACACGTCACTCGGGCCGATCGTTAATCAAGCGTACGAACCGTTGGCCAGGTGGCAGACAATGCGGAGCCTCCGCCACCTGCATCGCCACGCCGTCGAATGTCAATGAGTTTTTACCCACATAATCTATAACTTGCCGCTCTATTTTTACGAAAGCGCAAGCTCGCCGTAAGGCCGCGGCCCATCCACCTATCCGTTCCTGCATTCCTAATCTTGCGTCCCGGCGTGGCGTCCTTATGGCGCTATGACGTAGGCAGGCGTACGGACATACTGGCGTGGGGTATAGAAACAACGAAACTCAGCTGATCGACCCAGATCGCAATGTGGGACATGCGTTAATAAATAATCGTGTCGGCCTGTGCAGATGGATTGGTATCACCATCGATCGGGCGCGATTTATTATTTATGCTGTACTTCTGGCGCGGCGCACTTGTCGACTCGCCCTTGTCACGGGTAACGTCGAATGCGACAAGGGCGTCCAGGCTGTCGAGAGTCGTCTATTTGTCGTCACGATTAGAGGGTGATACGGAATTTTCGGGAGTAAACAGCCTTCCGGGTGGGAGCGCGGACTCGCCGGGAGTGGGTGCGAGTTTAGATTGCGGTTCGATGCTCGAGTGCTCGCTCATGACGCTTGCCAACGGATACCTTGACGGCCGCTCCGTCAGATCGCAGAACGCGACTTGGCAGATCTTCAATTTCATTTTACGCCCCGTTTCCCCTTACGTTTCTGCGGTTGTTCATTCATGACTGCGGCGTCGGTATTAAGGCGAGTCGCAGTGAGCAGTCCAACGGAATCGATGACGCTGACAGACTTTTTCGTTTCACTTCGAGATCGGTGCCACTGACGTTCTTTTTTTCGTTCTGCTAGTTCGCTGCGGCGGAACATTCTGCTTGCCAGCAAAGGGAGGAGTAATTGGAAATATATTCGGATTTTTTATATCTACATTTTTTGATAACTTCTTCTTGGAGCTTGTAGTCATGTGAGAGAATAGCGTATTTGACGATGGAGAAGTTTGTCTGCTTATCGACATGCGGGCAACGCGCGTGGGTCCTGCGCGAAACGTTGAATCGCGAGCGTCGTTAGCGGCGCGAACCATTTATTGTGCCTCGTCTCTCAGCTCGCCCGACCGCGGACTTTCCGACAGTTTCGTTTGTTTTTCTCCTCTCATCCTGGCCGAAACGATTTTTCAGCCGTCACGATAAGTGTCCACCGGCCGCGAGAGCGTGCGGCCCAGCCGTCCATAAAGAAGCGGTCATTTAAGGGCTACTTTTTCACCAGCCGTACTGGTAACGACTCGAGAAACGTGCCGTCATTGCTCCTTATCGCCGGTGACAAGCGTGACGTATTACGCGACAGCGCGAACGTCTTACCGTTAATTTCAATTGTAAATCCTCTCGTTGCCGACAACGAGCCCTCTCCCAGCGCCGACGCACTCGTCCGCTTCCACACTCAACCACCGTCGTAATATCATATGTAGAGATGCGCAATATCCTTCATGCCTTTAGCATCGCCGACGGAGCCTTAAAAATGATTTTCTTGCCTGGCGGATATAAAAAATGTTCATTCACGGTCGACCTTCAATTTCGCCTCGTTAATGTTGCGTGACGTGCAATAACCGTGGACGCCGACCACTCTCTTTCTTCTCTCTCTCTCTCTCCCTCCCTTATTCCCTCTCAATCTCATTCCTTTTCCTCTCTCTTCCTCACACACCCTCTTCCATTACGCGCGTGGTTCCAGCGCATAAACGATTTTCGAGGCATTTCCCTCTCAGCCGCCCCTGCCCTAGGGAAAGCGGGAGGGCAGGAAAAAAAAAGCGTTCCACCTCTTTCGTGAACCGTAAAAAGTGATGGCGGCGGTGTGAGCGCGAGCTCGCGACAAAAGCAAAAATTCATTCGCGGCGAGCACGGCTAACGAACTACCCTATCCCCGTTTGCCGTCCCTGTCGACGTTCCTGCGACCTTCGCATGCACGCATTCCACAGTCGATCACTGCTCCGCGGTCGATAATGAAAATCGATGAACGGAAGAATGAAAATCGGAGAATGAACATTCGCCGCGGCGCTTTGTCCGGGCGAATTTTCAGGGAATTTTGTAGCATTCGTCGGTGACTCGTCGTTCCGGCACAAACTGACGCCCTCTAAACGTTACGTAATTATTAGTTGCGCTCGTTTGTGAAGTTTGATCGTCGCTCGTTGTTCGCAAATAAATTAGTCGATCTGCGATCCATTCTATTGCAGAGGTACGAGCATTCGCTGTCGCCCGCTGTGCTTGCCCGGACAATGTTTACCCCGCCTCGCGTGATGTTGACAGAATTCTATGTCCGAAATAGCTCCAACCCGCGTTTACAACTGCGGTCAATTCTCGTCTGTCGACATTGCGCTCCAGAAATAGAACGAATAGCGAGAGCGCGCGGCGCGCGGGGCCGAAAAAGAAAATAATGATGCCAAACGGGGAGCTTGTGTGCTCGTGACAAAGGGAATTTTTTCCTTCGGGCACAATTGTCGCCGAACGGTTTGAATATACGGCCGCTCCTCGTTAAGTTTGATTTGCTCTAAATGTTACTGTCCGAATCAATTCGCCTCGAGCTCAGGAGACCCTTTTGGCCGCCTCTCAAATTATTCCATTCAATCGACAATTTCACTTTATCCATCTTCGTACTTTTACACGATTATGCGTGTGTGCGTTCGCACTCGAGAATCGAATGAATACGCGATGCGCATGAATTGCGATAAACTTCGAGCGCGAAAAACGTCAGGCACCGCGCGGGTGGTCTCAAAATTGTCCGCTCTCGAAGCAGTCGAGCGAAAATGTGCACGCGGAAGTACGCGGATCCCGTTTGACGTCGGATTATCGGGCACACGCCTGAGGTCGTCGGACAAATTGAAAGTTTTTTAATTGTGCGAATATTCTCCGCGGGACAATTTGGACTCAGCTCTCTGCCTCGGCACGGCTGCCACGGCATATCGAGCATGTGCACGTTCGAGGGTATAAAGAGATTTCGAGGGTTTAATAAAAGCCCCCGGTTCTTTCCGACGTTACTTCCGCCCTCGCGCACACTCATTTGCATATTTATTGGAAAGTTGTTTATGACGCGCGACACACCGCACCGCGCCGAACGACGTGTCGCGTGCGCAAACAGCAAAATTCGCTGGGCGACAATGACAAATCGAGTGTTCTCTCTTTCCTTCTGATCGCGCTCCGTCTATAGACGCCGATAAATCAGTCTCGTTTCCTCGGCATAACTCGATCGGGTCGGTTCGGCAGCGTCGACTCGATCGATCCGTGCCTGACCTTCGAACTTTTCCGCAATCCTCATCGGTCGGTCAACCCTTTAGGTATAACTTGACGCTGCACTCGAGCGTCAGTAATCTCAGGGGTCGAAAATAGGTTTCGAACCCCATGCTCAGAATCTCGCGACGGACAAATTAGGCGTAGTTAAGCGACTTCCAATATTCTTGTATTTTCAACTTTCAATGAACTATAAATTAGACGCAAAGGTACCTGCTAACGTCAGGGTCGAACACCACAATGTTCCGCAAATACGTTTCAACCCCCTAACGAGACAAAATGCGCCCTTGTCGATTTTCCTTTGAACAGTATATTCATTGAACGGCATATGGAATCTGACAAGTTAGGAATTTCCATAATTCGTCTGAATACCTAACGAAGTGGCGCGCCAGTGGATACGGTTCTAGCAAAACGGAAAGAAAAAATTCTCTTATCTTCGTTGAAGCAACTATGTAAATCCTAGGTTTAGTGTACGCTCTAATTAATGCGAGTCTTGTTGCAAACCTACTCCGGCCGCTTTCCACCCTTGTTTCTCTTCCATACCCATTCTATCTGCCGCTTCTCACTCTCACTCTCAGTTTCCCTCTCTGACGGTCATCAAGGAATAAGTAAACACAAGCCGTACGCGAGCCGGAGAAAGTAAGAGAAAAGAGGCTGAATATATATACATGTATATGTCGATATAGATATAGAAATAGGGCCGCATGCATAATTGATGTCGTCGTTTATAAATGCACCTCGTTACCCCGCTGCGGTGACTCGGTCTTCAACCTTATGTTTTCCTTTTTCCCGTCCTTCATCTTCTTTAGCTCTCTTCCTCCATCGTTTCCTTTTCCGCCCAATTCTTCTTCACAAGATTTATAGGCATCATCCATCGGGTGCTGGCGCTCGTCAGACAAAGCTGGCGAATTGATTCACAGCGCGGCGCAGAAAAATAATAGACGCTCTTCCTTTTGCCGAGAGAGAGTCAATTACGCGAGCGGATAAGTCGAATAAGTTCTGCCCACTGACATAACGCCCTGTTCGTTGTCGTCACTTCGCTTCCTCGTTCGCGCAACGCTTCGAGATCATCAGCCACGCCAAATGTACCCTCAACTTCTTTTTTTCCAGCGTATGCGGCATCCAGCATTTCCAAAGAGCAGGGCACAGACATCTGAATCTATTTCAAAGTACGTATTACGTCGTGGTGACATTTTCTACCGTGGGTTACGGCGACTTCGTGCCTGACATTTGGCCATCGCAGCTTTACATGGTCATCATGATCTGCGTCGCACTCATAGTACTACCCACGCAGGTACGTGTAATTAATTTAACGTCTGATATGAACTATCACAGCGCTGTTTACTCGATGCGTGGCCGAAAAGGGCGTGATTAAAGACGAGAAATATGGGACACACGCGGGACATTCAAGTAGATAGATAGACACGCTGCAAATGCCGCAGCTACCTATAACATCCATAATCGCCCGCGAGTATACGTTACAAATCAGTTCATCAAGATGACAGATAAACGCCGTACGTCACACACTCTCTTTGTTTTTTATCGCCAACAGCTTTAACGGCTGCCACCTTGACGATCGGTAGCACGGTTTCGTTCGAATGAAATCGTTCCGTGAGCCGCGCAAGAGTTCTGCTCGCGGCCCGCATGGATTAAACGCCGCTGACTCTGTCGCATAAACTCCGTTCGACGGGCGGCTGCAAGCTGCGCCTGAATCGTCCGTTCAGGGCCGATAATCGCCGAGGGCAGTAAACGCTTTCCCCCCTGGGGCGAGATCGTTTCGTTCGGTGTCGTCCAATCGGGCGGCGTTAGTGTCGTTTTCGGTTTTTATAGATTTTTTATCGTCCCAATCGTAAAGTCATAGCCAGCGCGCGTCGGACGCCTTCGGGCGAACGACCCGAAATAAGATACGTTTCCTCGGGGCCGAGCTCTTCCCTCCTGCCTCACTTTGCGGATTATTTATTATTCCGGCGTCTGCCGGGCGTACAACCGCTTTTTATTCGTCGCCTAACGATGAAAACAAGCCGCACCGAAGCGGCCGGGGGGGCGAGAACGTGTCCGCTTTTCAGCGCTCGTAAAAAAAGGACGAGGAGATTGGTCCTGCGAGGAATATCGCTCGCTTTACACGGTAATACCGAGGGGTCGCGCGAACACACCCGACGCGTCCCGTTACGCGCACTCCCGCGCGGCTCGCGAGAAAAATGCAGTCCCGCAGTAAATGCATTGCTTTTCGCGAGATGAGTTACGATCCGCGGAATGGAGGTCGGACGATTTTGCTTAGCACGTTTACACCCCCGTCGTTCCGACGGCATCGCGCGACCGATCACTATCTCCATTCCGTGGGATTCGTTTTAATATCGGGCGAGCGCGTTCGAGTGACTTTAATCGTGTAGATGGTCGGGCTCGTTCGATAAAAACAGGAGACCCGCTTTATGCACGACATTAGAGACGGCCACTTCATTATCGGCGCACTCATCTCGAATTAACGCATCGATCATGAGCGATATGCGATGCTTAACCTCGTTCCCACTTTTGCATTCCAGCCCCTCTCTTAACGCGCGCTCTCACTGTCTCTCTCTCTCTCTCTCTCGTTCTCTCATGCTCTCATTTGGTTCCCTATCAAATGACGGAGACGTCATTAAATTATACAAAAGCGATGACCGTGCAGAGGCGGCTCGCTCACACGCGTTGTCTATGATCGCTGACTGATCGCCGAGCGCTCGACACCAAAAGCATTGTCAATCGACACCAAAAGCCTCGTCGATGGTGACAACGTTGGCGGCGTCGCGTAATTTCGTCTGTCAAACCGTCAGTTATACGCCGTCGAGCACTACTCGCGCACACTTTCGTTCTCTCACACTCGCCCTACGAGTTGGTCGCCAACATCACCAGGCTCGCCCGCCCATCTGCATCCGTTCCGCGATCTGATAAACCGCGTAGGCGGGACGAAAAAAGGGGACTTTGATGGACCGACGGCGGCGGCGGCGGCGGCAAGTTGGCCCGAGCGAGCTTAACATTTCGTCCGGGCGAGCGCTCTTTCAGCGTCATTACCGAAGTCAGCCGCTCTATTTTCCGCGATATTCCGCTCTAATAAGCGATCGAACGCGAATTTCGGTCCTCGCGTTAAATTTGATCGTGAAACAGCTATAATCGTAGCCTGTACTCGAGAGATGCTTCCGCGCGACAGATAGAACCGGCGAGGGGTACTCAACTGGCGTATATTTCGCGGCGAAAAACTGGAGCACAGCGTTTCAGAGAACGCCATTCGAATGGTACGGTGGCCCAGAATCGTTCCGGTTAAAAGCGAGCACTTCCTCGCGAGTACCAACTCCGCGGCAGAATCGCTTTATACCGCCCGGAGATACATCGAGACGGACGGGCTTTGCCTAACGTTCGTCCCGATTCATGCGACAATTTTATACGTCTCCGTAAACCTCGTTCGCTGGCCATTCTACTCACCGAGAATCGACGCTGCTTTTGCCCGACAGTTCGAACAGCTGGCTTTCACGTGGATGGAACGGCAAAAACTCGGTGGATCGTACTCCTCGCATCGTGCTCAAAGCGAAAAGCACGTGGTGGTTTGCAGCACGACGCTGCAGGCCGACACTATAATGGATTTTCTAAATGAATTCTATGCTCATCCGTTGTTGCAGGTTAGTTATGGTGGCTAATAGCGATATAAATTGCCGATAGAATTTTCCTCTAATCAACTAATTCTGATCAATGTGAGCGGACATTGAATACAATCGCTAATGCTATTTTACGGACAAGTCGTCTAAATTGTCGTTTCGCACGTTCGATCCTTTCGCGTTCGCTCTTGCGTAAATGTGTTTCGATAAATAAAATTAACCCGTATAATTGCATGTAATGATATTAAATGGTAGATTAGAATTTTGCCGCCACTCGATGATCGGAATTTTGAATGTTACGTTCGCGCAGGATTATTACGTGGTTCTCCTGTCGCCGATGGAACTCGACACAACGATGAGAATGATCCTGCAGGTGCCAATTTGGGCGCAAAGGGTTATCTACATTCAGGGCTCCTGTTTAAAAGACGGAGACCTAGCCAGAGCCAGGATGAACGAAGCCGAAGCGTGTTTCGTTCTCGCTGCAAGAAATTACGCGGATAAAACGGCAGCCGACGAACACACGATTCTTAGGTCAGTGGAATAAGGCATACATACTTACATAATCTTAGTCCTCAAATTCATCTGACAACATCATATTTTATAGTCAAATTATTATTTGGATTGACAATAAGTGATTCCCGTGAAAACCGGATTCAAAAATCTGATCCAGTGCAATTGAATAAAATATATAGGCAATTATATTCACATTTAGGTCATTATTGAAAAGCATTCACGAGCGTGGATTAAGTTATTCCATGTATAAGCAAATTGGCTCGATAATTCCTACATCCATTATCCTAAGAACATTTCTTGTACTTTCTTTGTTAACAGATCATGGGCAGTAAAAGATTTCGCGCCAAACGTTCCTCAGTACGTTCAAATCTTCCGTCCGGAAAACAAGCTCCACGTCAAATTCGCCGAACACGTGGTATGCGAGGATGAATTTAAATACGCTCTTTTGGCAAACAACTGCACGTGTCCCGGAGCATCGACCTTAGTTACTCTTCTGCTTCATACGTCCAGAGGACAGTAAGTTCTTACGAGCAGTGAATTCTTGTTAACACGTTGACGTATATGATCGGTATTGAAACTCTAATCATTCTTATTGTTAAATTTAATACTCCTTCATTAGACTAACTACGCTAGATCTGCTTTTTAGATAGTAATATCATTAATATAGGGGTAATAATATTCTTATTTGTGCACCGCTCGATAGAGAGTGTCAATGCATCTTCGTGCGGCTTTTACATATTCTGATTGATGGAATGTTTTGATCGTGTCAACAACGTACAAAATAAACGATCGTTCGTTCAGTACACGTGTAAAAGTCTCGTATTGGCGATACGCTCGGGCAAGAAAGAGTATAAAAGTGAATATCCCAAATTGCGCACATGTTCGAACAAGAAATTTATGTTCCGCAGGGAAGGACAGCAGTCACAAGAAGAGTGGCACAGACTGTACGGCAAATGTTCGGGCAACGAGATTTATCATATAATTCTCGGCGACTCCCGATTCTTTGGCGAATACGAGGGCAAGTCCTTCACGTACGCGTCCTTCCACAGTCATCGAAAGTACGGCGTCGCGCTGGTAGCCGTCAGACCGGCAGAACTACCGGAATTCTACGAGGACACGATTTTATTAAATCCCGGTAAGTCCGTACACGACACCGGCGTTAGTTACGGCAAATCTTCTTTTCGTATGAAACGCAAAAGTTAAAGTAGTCCACCAGCCGACGGCATTGTCGGCCAAAGACTAAGCGCGTATACTGTACAATCCAATGAACTTTGCATTTCGAACTAACTGACGATTCCGCCCGTGCATAATCCTGTATCACATTCGTTAACCTCAATACGCCGCGGCGCGGTATTGTTCTCCCTTTCATTGTCGTTGCCTATATGACGATGTTATTAATGAACTTCCAAGCGAAGTCAAATATTCACGAACGGATTAAGGCGTTCTGATCTTTCTACTAGAATTCTAGCGTCGACGACATCCCACTAATTAGGCATTGATAAACACGGGATAAAATAATATAAGAATCATGTTGCATAACTTTTCGAATTCCTTTCTTCAACCTCTCTAACGACACCGACATTATATGCAAAATATATAGTCTATCTCGACATTCGCAAGAGAAACGTGAAAAGCGACGACCCGCTTGCAGGTCCGCGTCACATTATGAAGAAGACCGACACGTGCTACTACATGAGCATCACGAAGGAGGAGAACTCTGCCTTCGTCGTGGCGAATAACCAGAGTGGCGGTGGCGTCGAACCGGCTCAGGTGGTCGTCGAAACGAAAGCGGACACGGCGACCAGCGGGACCGTCGGAAGCGGCACAGCGACCAACACCACCACCACCACCACCACGACCACGACCATGAATTCCTCCGGCACGGCGACGACGGCCACGACAACGACGATGACCACGATATCGACGAGTTGCAGCGTCGCAGGAGCCGGCGGGAATGGTACAGCAATGAGCAACGGTGCCAAGATGCACCGGCGATTTTCCAACAGTTGTAACGTTGCGCAGAGCGAAACACCCTGCAGGCAGGAGACCTGCGCGGGGCCCCGCGGACAGGGCCGTGCCAATCAAGGTGCACAGGGTGGTCCCAGGGCCCCGTTGCCGCCACAGGTTATTTTGCAGGTCCTCCCTAGCACGCCCACACCACTCCAACACTACAACCTACTCGCATCCGATGTCCACCGTGAGTGTCGCATGCGCCTATCTGCCTCTCTTCTGTCTTTCTCTCTCTCTCTCTGTCTCTCTATCTCTCTTTTTCATTTCTTTCCTCCATTTTGACTCACTTCGACTTTTTTCCCCGTTTACTCTTCCGTCGCAGTACGTTCTAGCACTGACGACTCTCACCCGCTCTTCCTGCGGCTGGTTCTTCCTTTGCTCGGCTGCTTTGTATACGCTCCGGCTTCTCCACGCTCTTTTTACGTAGAAAGCTCTGACTGTCGTGTTGGTTCATTGGGTAGACGTCATGGAGACTGGAGTGGAGAGATGTTAATGCTTCTGAAAGACGGCAGTTTTTTTTTAATCGCTCCTCTTTTTCAGACTGTTGTTCGATAATTTTGGTTTAACAATACAGTTGTTCCGTTACGTTTACTTTGTTCTTTCGACAGAAATATAACATGTTGTAGTTGCATGCTGTCATACATGTGTGATAGAGCAGAATGTATCGACACACAAATATGATTCCTATCGCAGCGATATCGCAGTTGATAATCATGCATGCTCCGTAGTCGCTATGAAAGTGTGTAAACATCTTGGTGAGCATTTGTTGAAACATGTGCTAATCACTAAAACCAACGCAGCTGAAATAAGTAACATCCTCAGGACCTATACCCGAAAGTAACACGAAAAGATAGTGACTCAAAACAATACAGTTTGGTAGAAATAACAATCGCATCTAACCCCCACACTCATTCGATAATAGCCACCTTTGCTGCCTCTTAAAACACCCGCGTTTTCAATTAATCTCTCTCATCGTGTGGCCAAATCTCGGACCGAGTTTCGCTGAGAAAACATTGAGCGACAATGCGTGAAACATAAAACACATACGTCCACCGCAACTAATGTCAAAAAGTTTTTGACCCCCGACGCCACCAAAAAGGGAGCCTTAAAAAAAAAATATAATCACCTCAAATGCAGAATCTGTACCTTTCCTGAAGTCGGTTAAAGACACAAAGTACACCACCATTCATCTCGCCACGAACACTAACAGCCAGATATGCATTTTCACTTAGCGCAGATGAAAAGGAGGTCGTGCGAAGGTGGGGGAGGGGAAGGGGAGATGTGAACCGTAGGAGACAGGCTACGAGGCTCGAAGCGTCTCTCAATCGTGCGCTCGTAATTTTCAGGCTCGGCATATCTGCGCCTCGTGTCCCAGGCGACGACGGCATTAATCGTCCCAGGTCGAAACAACGTTTCCCGATACTCGTATAAACCCCTCCGCCCCCGCTCTCGAACGAGTCCAACCCCCACGACATCGGCTCACCTCTCTGTCCTCCCGCTCACTTGCAAATCTCGCGGCCGCAGTCGAGCTTTATGCGTTCGCTTTTACGTACATCCGACACACGTACACGTGCACCGCCATTTACGCACCGTTCAGCGTCGTTCCGGTCCCGCAACCGTAGCCACGCTCCCTGCCCATCCTGCCCTTCCCGCTGCGCTCTCCTCCTCGTCGGGATAAACGCTGCCTGTGAATAGAAGACGACAACCCCGGAGGTCGTATCGTAAAATATCGCTCGGCGAGGCATCTCGTTCCCCGTGAATCCACGGCCGGCTCTCCGATCTAAGCCGGCGTATAAATCTCGACGGAGCTGAAACAGATTTCTCTTTCGCCCGGAAGACGAACGGGAAGGGACACCTCCCTGGAGAGACTTCTACTTCTCTTCTTTTTTTTTCTTCCCCTCTCTCTCTCTCTTTCTCTCTCTCGTTCCTCTTCTGTAGGGAGTGTCTCAATATCGTCGGTAGCGTGGCGTGATGGACGTTTAACGATAGCGTGACGTTGTCGGAGGGAAAATTCGCGGATATCGGAGCGATGCTCTTGTACGCCAGTTATTAAGAGCGCCGTTTTAGGGAGTCTCGAGCCGGTGATTAATGTCTCCTTTCGCCGTTCGATCCCGTCAATTCGATCGATACGAGTCGCCTGAGTGCGACGAGAGTTTGAAGTAAAGTGGGTTATTTCGTAGATTCTTCACGCTCACTTCTTCTCTTTCGTAGTGTACTCGTATCTTTGATTTGCACAGCCCCTGTTTCGTTTTGGTATTATTTATTAGTGTAAATAAGTGCGGTGTGTATGAAGTAGCTTTACGCGATGAGTGAATGCGGGCGTGTGACTGGCTGAAACGGATGTTACTTATTGCAGCGACGTATTTAGACCCCGGAGGACTCGGCGATTCGAGGCAATGCTTGAAGGATGGCGGATCCACGCCACAGACGCCGATCACCGGAAATCACCTTGACGTGCCGCGATCGCTCGATCCGAACCCGAATCTCCTTAGTCCGGAAATTCTTACTCAGAGAAGAGGTCAGGCACCGTATTTTCTTCCGCACCTGTATAAGGAAAACGTCATCATTTTATTGATAAGAAATTTGATTAAATAATAATAATAAATATTAAAATTCCAATGGTAAGTACTGCTATAGTGAAGCATTGGATATGTTAATCTTGTACTTTTGCTTGTTTGTGACACTTTTCGTCTATTACACTTCAGTTTTAACAGTTTTTGAAAGTTCTAAGTTGTATTCGTATGAGCCGTCTAATCGATACAACCATTGCTAACGGCATGTTGCAGGAAGTAGAAGGCCGAGCATTCTGCCAGTGCCAGACATGCTGACCAGCTCAACGTTGCATCTTCCTGGTCAGGAGTCGTTGGATCATGAAGGTGACGAGTCTGAAGATGAAATGGACGACGACGTTCCATGGAGATCTCCCAGCGAAAAGATTGCGTGAGTATGCCACCCAATTATTTCCATATTTCCATTCATTCATGAACGTGTCCAAGGATCCAAGGAGCCAAGGTATCATTGTATCAACATTAAATCGATCATCCTCGGCAAACGTACGACGGTCAACTTGAAAGAGTCTCGCCGACATACTTCTAAGCAGCTGCACAGAGCATAATTTTCACTTATCTTTTTCTCAAATTCTACTTTTCGTATACGTACCTTATTACAACTATATCTATGTATAAATGTACATATACGTGCATATGTATATTCATATATCAGTATACATATTGTAAGCAACAGCCGGCAAGATCTGTCACACTGAAGCGATTTCGCACTGTCTCGTGCATTTGCATGGCACGGCCTTGTGCATCGAATATCTATATACTGCGTATGTACGTACGTGCGTTTGTACAGAGTCGGGCGTTTATACAGCCACACCTAAATATTTGATGTTTATAGTTGTATGAAGATTTTCGGACAAAGTTGTGCTTGCGTCAAGAAGCATATATTTTGCGGAAAGACCTTAAGAGTATTTCCATCATCTTATCTGCCCCTTGAAACAAGACCACTTCTTTCTGATGAAATTTGTGTATACTTTTAAACAGAACTATTTAGGTGCTGTCATTTAAATACCTTAGATACTTACGTACTTACCGTGCATACTTATTACTTATACGTACGTACACGTATGATCAGTATGCATATAGTGTGTATGTATACAACGTCTTATAATTTTTTTCGAAAAACCTTTCTTTTTCCCTCTCTTTTTCTCTCTCTCTCTTTTTCTCTTTTCCTTCTTTTTGATATCTGTTATCGTATGACCAAGCGTCGCCAGCCAGCAGACGTGTTTCGAGTGCATCTTAACTGCAACGCGCTATTATGGGTGGGACAGTAAGATTGTACGGCACAGACGCGCTTGTAATTTAACGAGGTCGTTAGCACCTAAACGCGTACATATCCTTCCTACCAGCACGATCTTATCGTCCCTCCTCCGTCCAACGCCGAAAGGAAGAATAGTTGAACAGCTATACTCCGCGGAACTTGCACTTTGCTCGTCCTGTCTTTGCACTCTTATCTCGTCTTAGATGCTCATGTCTTTAATTGTCTGCTCGACACGACAGAAAGCTGTGTAGAGGCATTCGTGAAGGATCGCGCATTGTTTCCGAAAGATATCATGTCTTTCGCTGATACACTACGAGACTTTGACTTCAACTGTATTAAACACGCGGAACGTGCAGACTTCCAGCTTGAGTTGCGTCGATCCGGCAACGTTAGTGTCGATATGACGAGGACAATATGAAATATCTAGTACTATCAGCGGATGTACATCACCATACACTTTTCCTTCTGCACCGCCATTTGTCACTCGTCCATCCTTTACGTATAATTATGCAAGTTTTCGTTGATGGTCGATGTGTCCTGCCTCAATGTCTCTCGACGCGTGTACCACTTACGGCACCAACGATGTGTCGTTGAATCGCTGCTCGATGCTGCCCTGCCTGACACCCTATATATCCTCGTGGATGTTTTCGATGTCTTCCTTCCTGCATCATCTTTGTGCACTGCGTCTTGCTGCACGACTTACGTCAACCAGTTTCAAAGGGTGAGTCAGTTTATTTGTTCCTACTATTTTGTCCTCTAGCGAGTCGTACGATTTTTTGATCGTAACTATCGATGTAGGTCGCTAGACGTAGTCTCAGGACATGTTTGTTAGATGACAGAATAACGTTGGCATTATTACACAGCTGCAATTATTATTCTGTAATGATGAAGCATAGTTCGTATACCATACCTGGGCATATCGCTAGTGAAATGTGATCATAAACTTCAAATAGTGATAGTGTAATAGTGTGGATAATGATGCGACAAAATTCAACGGTCAATGCATTCCATCGTATATTACGCTTTTGTTTGTTGTACTTCTTATACTTTTATATTTCTCTCCTTTCTTCTTCTTCCTACTTGAGCACTCAGCACATCTTATGAATCTTTATTGGCAAAAATAATCTTTTCTAATTTTCAAATTATATGAGTCTGAATGAAATATTCACGGTATGATCGATATTTTCTCTATAAGTACGTCCTAATTGTAAGTCCAGCGAACTCTTCTTTCTTCCGCTAATGATATCTTTTTCGAAGGTAACGCGATGAAAGTGAACGGATTTAGAGCTGCAAGGGCCGACCGAATTTTAATATGCATGTAAAACGTTCTGTAAAGTTCCGAGCCATTGCAGGTATAAGATTAATCGACGATTTAACGAGCGATCGATTTGAAAAGACCACGTCGTGATAAATGACGTAAACTGAATAATGGCGCTCGTAACTAGTATTTTATATTGAATCTGCCCTGCAATAACCGACTGCAGAGAAAGGTAAAATTAAACGAGTGTCTGCAGGTGTACTGTAAAAATAATGTAAAATTTCCTAATTATTGTAGATTTTTTGCAGTATAGAGAACTGGGTAAAAAATGTATACTCTCATGAATGTAATATAAAAATTATAGGCATACAAAAGGCAAGACATCGTACATAGGGCACCTTACCACTTTGCCTTGATTATTGCGAATACTTTCGATTAAGAAATTTCTAAAACTTTGCCGCATATATTATATTAACCCCAACGAGAAATCAGATTAATCGTTGTATTTAAGTAAGAATATTCTCTGCATTTGCCGGTACAATAATACACGCTGAGGACTGATTCGCTCCTCAACGGAATCGCGAAAAGTGGCCCGAGTCAAAGTCTGATTCTCCCGTTGAACGTCGTAATCGTCCCAAATATCGTAATCATCTTAAACATCCTATCTTTAACGAAGAGTGTTACGTAATTTTCCGGCCGTCACACGCTCAAAGAAGCGTCGCCCGATGTTCAAGACAGCAGCTTTGAAAGATAATTGGACGTCTTCCCAAGGCACGCTGAGCGAGCAATTAATCACGAGCCGATGATGTTTCAGAATTGTCAAGGGCTTTCCGCCAGTCTCTCCATTCATCGGGGTCTCACCAACCTTATGTTACCTCCTAAAGGAGAAGAAGCCACTTTGTTGCCTTCAACTCGCTCAGGTACACTCCACGACGTTCCGTCGATTCCGTTTTGCGCTTAAAACTTTATTCCCCGCGAAGCAATAAAGCGACAACGAGAAAAAGTCGAAAGAGGCCGCGCACCACGGTTAACTGTTTATTTTAATAGGTCTGCGAGCATTGCAGTTACAGAAATGCCAAAGAGTACAACTGGCAGAATAAGACTATAATACTGGCCGCCGACTATGCCAGCAACGGAATTTACAATTTTATAATTCCGCTCAGGGCGCATTTCAGGTGAGTCCAGCGCGCCTGGCGCTCGAAATACTAATCGCGGCAAGTGTCGTCGATGTGCAATACGTCGCCGTCGTGACTGTCTTTCGTTTTCTATTGCAGGTCAAAAACCTCCTTGAATCCGATTATCCTTCTGCTAGAGCGAAGGCCAGAAATTGCATTTCTCGACGCGATATCATACTTCCCTTTGGTCTACTGGATGATGGGTTCCATCGACTGTTTAGACGACCTACTTCGCGCCGGTATTACTTTGGCGGAAAATGTGGTCGTCGTAAACAAGGAACTGAGTAATTCGGCCGAGGAAGATACCCTGGCTGATTGCAACACTATCGTCGCGGTTCAGACAATGTTCAAGTAAGGATTTTCACGATATTCGTGTGCGCGGAATTATCGCGACAAGGAAGGTTTTTACTGGGGAGATAAGTTTTCTCGCTGCCGTGGGTCATTCTCTCCAATTCGCGCTGTGCTTTGACGTTATTGTCGCTCCGCGAGTTGCAAGCTGAGAAATACTTCTGGTAAAATGAGAAGATGTGACACCAGATTCGAGTGAACTGAAAATCTTTTCGTTTATTATGCTTTGTCGTTGGTGCGTACTGGTGAAACAGCACCGTCTTTTCATTATGACGCGTTATCGCCTTACATATTGAATTATGAAGTTTCGACGCACGCGAACGACAAGATGAAATCGTACGAATCACACTTTATTACGATTTCTTGACAGATTCTTTCCCAGCATAAAGAGCATAACAGAGCTTTCCCAGTCGAGCAACATGCGCTTCATGCAGTTTCGAGCTCACGACAAGTATGCTCTTCATCTCAGCAAAATGGAAAAGGTACTCCTCAGTGCTACTTCCGGTGACAACTACTACGATGAGCCTCCGAGGGGCTCCCCGGTAACACGATATCACTCACTCTGAGTTCTCATTGGTGATTGATTGACTGATTGTTGAATTGACTGAACGGTTGACTGCGAAAGAGTTTCTTCACCTTTGCTCTCTGTTATTGCACGCAGCCTGTCGTCATCACTTTGATGTACAGTCACATTAGGACATAGAGAAGAACCAATTGAGGTTTTGCATTCACAATCACGTTTCTATCAAATCCGCTAAATACGTCAAGTTAATTCACTGATCTTCATAATCTTAGTAATAAGCATTTTCGAAGTGTCGGAAATCTAGTGATAGTAATATCATCGCACTCACGAAAGCAAAACAACTTCATCGGGAGCTTCGCACAATTACGCAGCATATAAAGATTTGTATACAGAATTTGTAAATTGAATACCGTGGCCGTGGGGAGTATTTTGCCGTAGCCATTTTCAGAGTAGAAGATCGAGATTCAGGTAAACACGCGAAAAAGAGTTTTCGGCCTTCGAGTCGTTCGAATTCAACTGGCACATCAGCGAATTACACATTTACGTGGAAGGAAGTACACATTCTCTCTGTATGCTCTACAAACACTGTGAGAATCTTTTAGTGCATTGTATTTTATACTCTGACTGTCTTAACGATGAAAGCACCGTAAACCGTATTAGAATGAGACTCCTAAAACGTAGCCCGCTTCAAGGAATAAAGCAATCGAGTCTATGTGCACGAGCTCTATAAACATATTCGTACCTTTTCGTTTTACATTAGTTTCAACATTCTTCGACTTTAGCAATCATCAGTGTATAGTTACGACTCTACTACTATTCCTGTCCAACTATTTTGTGTAGACTATGTCTTGGTCATGACGTGGCTCGTGCTATAGGTTCAAAAGAATGCTTGTTAGTTTAGGATCATGTGAACATTTTTGTAAATGATTTTACATTATCGGCAATACTTACGTGCCAGAAGCATGAGCGATGTGTCAAATAACAGCAGAGAGTGATCTCATTGCTGAGGGGCTCAGTAGTTGTCTCGAAGAAAACAAGACGCGCGACGAATAATCATAGACGTCACGACACCTGCCTACCGATATACGTGAAAGATTTACGGACCAGGACCATTGTAAATAGGCTTGATACCGAACTTTTGCATATGGAACTTCACTTCACACGACGGTGTAACACTTTTATCGCAATTGGTGTTAGTGTTAACGGCAAGGTGTTGCTAAGCGTGTTTTATATTAATGCAAGAATAACATAGCTGTATATACATCTTTCAGATCATATGCACAATACAAATATGACTAGTATGCAAATAGCAAACGAATCAAAATACGATATATTAATATTTATCCACTGTAGAAGTGAGACGTCAGTAAGAATCTTTGGTTGCACGCTGTGGAAACTTGAAGTGCTTGATCTGATGATATAGCTCTTAGTTACGAGTGTGCAAAAGTTAGGTAGGCATGGTGCAGGCATTCTAATGAGACAACTTTAAAATCGTTCTATCAGAGGGAGAAGGAAAGGGGATCTCACATATCGTACATGTTTCGGTTACCATTCGCCGCTGGAAGCGTCTTCAGCGCCTCGATGCTCGATACGTTGCTCTACCAGGCATTTGTAAAGGATTACGTGATAACGTTTGTGAGATTACTGCTTGGCGTCGATCAAGCTCCAGGATCTGGATTTTTAACGTCGGTAAGCTATACGACGTTTGTTCCCTGAATAACATGAGATTATGATTAACAAATTTACGACCATGTCATTATACAAGTAGATTAAAATTGCTACATGTAATATACTAGATGAGGATAACGAAGGACGACATGTGGATCAGAACATACGGTAGACTGTATCAAAAGTTGTGTTCAACAACGTGCGAGATCCCGATCGGCATATACAGAACGCAGGACACCACTGTCTCGGACACGTCCCATGTGAGTACAATCAATTGCGTCAGACGTCATATAAGAGCGACTTACACGTTGATCCCTGCGAAAGCAGGAAATATCATTGAATGGCGCCTGTGAGTAGCGCATGATTGTACTCCCGCTCTTTCTTTCGTTCTATCACCTCGCCCCTCTCCTTCACCGCTCTCCATTCTACCTTATACTTCCAACAGCCGTGCCGAACAGAAAGAGAGTCAGCGATCTCGCAGATCCTCGCATTTTTGATGCGCAAGTCGATGCTCGAAGCACGTTCCTCAATCCTAGATTCGTATGTTCGCTCCTGCATTGTGTTAGTCTCTAGTTCACCGTCTCGGCGCTTCTTCCGTGAGAACGTGACTTCCTAACAGACCCCAACTGCCAACTAAAATATCTCTCGGGGACGATCGCATCACGCTTTGTGCGGACTAACAGATTACTGCGTTGATTTCTTGCGTTTACCGCAACTAACTACATATATGGGATAGCAGCCCTTAAGCTCGACTAGGCATCGACACTCCGCGGAAGAAGCTCCATGAAGAACTAGTCTTGGTCAATATGTTAGAATGACGACGTCATAGAGCAACCGGTCGCCCGTAACGAATGAAAAAAAAAAGAAAAATTAAATAAAAACGAGCGAGATGCTCGGTGACGAAATGTCACCGGGAAGGGCGAACCGGCCTTAGTAAGCGTAGACCTTGCTTGTCGTGTTTGGCAGGGCGACTCAGACGCGGAGAGCGACGCCGGCGTCGGCGTGACGTACAAGGTGCGTCATTCGGCGGCAGCATCGTGCCTTGCGAATTGCGCGACCCGCGACAAGGGTGCTTCAGCCGTGAGTACAGTGTCGACGTTGTCTGGTCGCTGTTCTTGGTCGATCTTTCGCCTTCACATTGTCACACACTGCGCAGTCACACTCTCGCTATTCTAGCCTTTTAACCAGCGAAAATTTGTTTGGATTTTCGGATGACCGCCGTGTGGTGAAGTATAATTCTGCAAACGTTTCGTCAGCATTGCTGATAGATTCATCAGGATGTGAAGTTGCAATTAATTATGACTTGGTCCGGAGTGGATCGAGGGCTGACCTGGTTATTGACGTGATAGATCAAAGGGAGAGCTAGAAAAGAGATGTTCAGTATTAGTTGGGCGGGGAGAACTGGATGAAGCTTATGCAATCCTACCGAGACGTCGGCAGAATTACAGTCCTGGGCAGAGCCTTGATCCGGCAGTCCAATACAATTTTTGCATAGATGGTGGTTGTTAAAGCGTCAAGTCATGAATATACCAACATAATAATACTCTTTTACATACTTGCATCCCTCTGTTTACTGTTCTCTTTCTACCACACACTGTTTTGCTGTCGCACACTGTTACTCTCCGACTATGTACTCTCTTCCTATTATACATCTATCTACTTCGCTGGATGTATCTCTTTCTCCCGTCGACGTTCACTTTTGCCTCGTGACCGCAAAGAGGAACGCATGCAATGCATTACGACGTCGCTTTGGGCTGCGGCCTCTGATCAAGATATCCTACTCGAGCTCATGATTGAAGATCGCTTTGACATGTGACTGTGGCATTTGTCTTAGATTGTCTCGTTGGCGAATGAATTACGTCCGCTTTATTTGAGCTAAATTACTCTCTTCTCGTGAAAGGAAACATCAATCTTGATGGTTTATATATTCGGCTGACACTGAAGAGTTGGTCATTGATGTAATTGAACGGGAGGCAATTGAAGAGAGCGTTTCGTTAGCACAGCAAACTCTCTTCTTAACACTGATCGTTACATCGAAGAACTTACAACAAACTGTCATATAAGTACGCCGTTCAAATCATTTATGAACCACTCGAAAGTGTCGCCTACCAACATACCCCTTACGACTCTCACCTATCAAAAGGCTAACTATTTATCTTTCCTCTGACTGCCAGTACTCTGTCAGTCTCGGCGACGAAGCGAGAGACAACCACGCACAGCAGATCGAGCGAGCCGAGATCGCGAACCTGGTGCGCTCTCGCATGGAATCCCTCAATCTGCCCATCGCCGATTACGACGACGTGTCCGAGAAACGCAACAGCCTGTCCTACGTCATCATCAATCCCAGCTGCGACCTGAAGCTCGAGGAAGGCGACATCGTCTATCTCGTCCGGCCCAGCCCGTTCTCCGCGCAGAAGACCTTCGAGCGTCACAACTCGCGTCGCAAGAGTAACATCAGCTTCTGTTCCGCCCAGCTGGTGTCGCAGATGAGTGCCGCGGTGGTGTCCGCGGGCCTTCAGGGTGGCGGGCCTGGTAGTCGTCGAGGATCCGGCATCGGCCTGGCTAGAGCGCCTCCGTTGGGTACCACCAAGTCGAACTCACTGTCCCTACCGGACAGTCCGACTGTGGCGGGCAGCCTTCGTGGTCGCTCCAACTCACTGAGGGTCGTCGATGACATCCTCCTACGACGCAGTAACTCACTGAGGCAGGGCCTGACCGCCACCAGACGGAAGAGCAGCTTGGAGGACATCGGGTTGGGTGCGCTCTCGCACCCGTCCAATCACAATCCTATCAAGATCGCGCTCAATGGGTCGATCGGTCTCGAGGTGACGCCGCCCGAGGAGGGTTCACAGGGCGGGGGTGCCAGCAACACCGGCATTCTAGACGTCGGCCTGCCGTCGATGCCTGTATTAGGCGCCGGTTTAGGGCCCTCTCTCAGCCCCGGACTAGGTGGCTCACTGGGTGGCCTCTATGATCCGCCGTCGCTGCAGAGTCCCATGTTACCGCCGACCCAGTCGCCCGCCATTCAAGCTAGCTCGCAGGACCCGCAACACATACAGGGGACGATAGTATGATATAACCTTATGTGGGGGCGCAGGCTATCCGGTGTAGTGCGCAACAAGTGGCTATAGCGTTCCCACATCCCGTAATACCGACCGCGCTCATAGTGAGCGCCTAGCATTTAGGACAGCCGCCGAAGAACGTCGAATTTTAACGCACTCGTTGCACGCGACAGCGTTCGAACATGGTGAGTCAACAACCCGGGACTTCGCTCCCACCAACGAGTGGCCCTTTAAACCATTCCTCCGTACTTTGTCGGCGTCGCCGGCCACGCGGACAGGTGCTGTACTCGTGGCCGACGACGCTTTGCGACAAATCGGAAATCACGGTGCGAAATAAATTCGCGTGGACACTCGTACTGGTCGTCATTGCGCACCACCTCGCGCTTCTGACGTCCCTATGTTTTACTCTCGTTTAGCAACGTTCCGAACAAAAAGCAGCAACAAAAAAAGAAAAGCGCGCAATATCGAGAATATTCCGATCGAGTATATTGTTAAGCCGATGTGCGCTCGACGCGAATAGATGCATTCGTGAGACTGACAACGATTACGACGAGACGACCAAAGTGCAGGGTGCAACGCTCGGCACAGCGGCGATACCCCGCCGAAGATCGTGACGAAGACGATCTGACGCTAAACAGTTCATACTGCATAGGTAACTCTACGTTAATTCCCATTATCTCGTGCCGACCGGGGACCTAATCATGGCGACGAATCTAGTCACGATTTCGGTAGTCGTCACTCATCCACGCAGTTTCGTTTGGAAGTACGCATTTGTTTGAACGATAACGCGAGTTTCGTCGGTCGACAATTCATAACCTTTCGCGCCGTTTCGCGGCGGTTAACCAATTAGAAGTACACCATCGGTTTCCAACGTAATTTGCTTCTAATTGCTTCTGGCGTAGATGTGTTACAGTTAAGATTTGATTTCTCGAATTCTTGAACATCCGATACCGAGGCAGAGATTTAAAAATACCTACGTAAGATTACCGCTGACACGACTAATTTAGCGCGGAGCGTCTACAAAATGGAGAAAGAGCTTGTCGATACAAAATTCGTAAATCCTATTGATCGTCAACGCCATGCGCGTGACGGCAACGTTTATCCAAGACGCATTGATGAAAACAAAGTGACTCGGTCACGTTCAGTCGATGCTGACCACGCAACAGTGCAGCGGACCGACGGACGTACCCTTCACACTCGTCAACTTCGTGCATAGACGAGCTAGATAACGGGAAATAGGCGAAACAGTGAACTTACCCTCCGATCCTGCAAACCCTACGTCCCATAGCGCAATTTTCCTGTACCTACGTAGAATTACGTTCCACGAGTGAATGCGAATAATTTTATACTAGAAGAATTTACGACGAGAGTATATTATATATTAATATATATATACATATATATATATATATACATATACATATATAAATATGAATATATGACCATTTTAATCATATCACGCGAGACAAGGGAGACCGACAGCGGTGGCGAATGTCGCCGTACTCTACGTACCTAGGACGTCAAAATGTTAGACGAAATTACTTAGGCGCTTAGGAACGCGCGCTAACAAACGGAATTCACAGTAATTGCGCGATCCAAATGCCAGCGAAAGAGACGTATTATTGATCGTCTACGGAATTAGGAATACTTCGCACGATTTCTAATGTCCTCCTTCGCGAACGTTGGTTGAAATTATTCACGAGGGACGTCGATCATCGGTCAAGTAAAACGGTGCGGGATTGATGAGACTTCATCGCGAGCGAATGTGTTTCAATGAGAATGTCTTTTTCCTCTTCTATTAGTTCACACACTCAGTATATATAACTTAATAACAATTTATTCGGGAACATTCGTTCCGTGAAATCATTTATCTTTAGCCAATAATGAGCAAGGTTGTTCCTGCTTCATTTCGACAATCCGTTCAATCAGTCAAAACATATTGCCGCCGACGGAAGCCGGTGACTTTACTGTAATTATTATCTACCGTCTAGTTTTCAATCATTGGCACCGACGTTTCGGCCACTTCAAGCTAAATGCAATCGTTCGTTGACCAATTTACACGTTCTTTCGACCAAAAAGTCGTTTTATCCGAGTACCTGCTTCGAAGTTGCTTTTACTTATGTCCGACCAGTGTCGGAGTTGTAATTAGTATGTGATCAGATTGGGCATGGGCCATTATTTCTTTGGACATGTCGAATGCGACGATTTAGCAATTTTGCACGAACCTGCGACATTGTTCTATTTTCCACGGACTGTTCGTTAAGAATCTTTGGCTATTATAAATTGCAAGCAAAATTATCAAACGTTTCAATGCGATAGGTTGTTGGCATTTCTTGCAGTTGAGATTGATAGTAAGTCATGACGGTAAAATCAAAATACACGCTAAGAAACTTATCGAATGGAATGACTATGCTCTGAATTATCGCATTAAACGTTTCGAATCGACATTTGCTTACGGAAAGTTGACACGTAACATAAACGAAAGTCCTGTGGCGTAATGTATCGTCAAAGCACATTGCTGGAGTGTGTTACAGCGAACGAATGATCTCCTAATCTGGTCACACCGATGCCACAGCGTTTATCCAGTTTACTCAATTCTTCTCTTTTTCCCCTGGTTCACTCTCTATTTTTCTCTACTTTATTAGTACGGCGAGATCGGCGAGAATACCCTCCTTCACGACGGTATCTCATAGAGTTTTGTACATATATCGTCATACGTGTGCGCGATGTATTTCCGACGGAGAAAACGTTTTTCTATGTCCTTACGCCGGAAATGTCTGAGTTTGGTCCTACGAATTGTTCAGGAACCTCGTAACGGTCTCCACGAGTTTGCCACGAAAAAGTGCTCGCTGATATTTTATATATTTTCCGAACGACGGCTTCAACGGTATCATGAATCGACCCCCGTGACCATCATCGAACTCGCGTGAAATTCATCGAAAGACATCACGACACGTGCATGTCTGCAATATGAATATACGCGTACGTATAATCGTGTCAACACATTGCGATGTGTATGTCATTCGATCCGTGCGACGTGAGTATACTCGACAGCCGAAGCGTAGATCTGTCGAACGTTTGTAACAGGACACTTCAGATATTTATTCCTATCCGAACCAAAACGGCAGGCGCATATCCGTTGACCAGAAGAACATGTCGTCTTCGCCAATCGTTCATAGAGAATTTCGCGTTCTTTGAAGAAGAGAATGTTCGACGACATCCGTGGCTTCGACTTAGCACGTGATAAAGTGTCAAGGGCTGAACGACGCGATACCATACAATACTGACAGCGGGCTATAATTCGAAGCCCTTAGTACGTTACGAAGTCACGGCAAAAAAGGTGTAATGGGCATACGAAAGAGTGTACATAGTTAAATATAGGATTGATCCAAAATTATGTGACCTGAGTCTTCTTAGCTGAATTAACATTTAATGAGTATGCACGCTAACTACAGCTGTGCACGTTAACTGAAACTGTACGACGGAGTACCTCGGTGAGATAGACACAGCTGCTTCTAAAAACGGGTCGTTTTTATTGTGTCCTGAATGAGGAAACGTGCGACGTCGATTTCATAGAACTAACTAAAGTGTCGACGCTGAGCGTGCAACGTACACGCTTGTGACTTGTGTGTGCATACGTGAAAATTTTCTAATCATACCGGTATCTACGTGCGACGAAATGTGAATGAAGAGAGACACTTTTTTAGCGCGAACGATCCGAACATGTTCCTTCGTCTGAAATCAAATCATTCTTGGCCCCATTTGAGTTCTACGTCCGACAAGAGGACTACTCGTGAAATTATCTGTTTTCTTGCTAATATCAAACACTTATTTCACGTGAATACGAACAAATACGTTTTCTCAGTTAGCGCACAAGTTGAAAACAATGCAGTCTATAGGAACGTCTAATTAACAGATAGGTACGTCTCACACGATCGATCAATGACCAATTTTTTAGCTCCTTCCGTATTTCCTTTGCGACCTCTATACATTTGTGTCTAATATTTACGAGTGTTCATAACCGTGACTTTGTAAATTTCTAATGTCGTGGTTGTATTGCACACATCTTTATTCGGCTCTCAGTACTATCCCTTGTCATTTTAATGGTAACATCGATATTGGTACATATAATTTATTCGAAGATGACATCAAATAATGATGTGGAAATGAAGACGTGAGAAAGCACTGCTAAAACAATATATTATTTTCCCAATTTCGCTCAATTTTTCAGCATATGTGATATAAACTTCTTTGCATTGAGTTAATCGTGAGGCATGATTAAATGAATTGTGAACACTTATGGACCGTCGGTGTAAAAGACTTGAGACTTTCATGCGAATATGAAACGTTCTTTCAACTGTATTCTTAATTCATCTGTCTGACGTCACGGAACGATGAATCTTATTGCATTATTATTCTTAGTTCCGATAATCGTTATCAACTTTTCTGCATGCACACTACGTACTGCACGAGTTACGTTCCAAAAAATTGAGCGAGAACCTTCCGTGTTTCGAGCGATCTTACCTGAGCGAGTATATTCTTACACTAAGAATTAACTGACTAAGCATTCCTCGACCACGAATAAAAAAAAATACTGTAAACGGCTGTACGTAATGTAATATAATACAAGCAGAGAAACAGAGAGAGAATGTACCTATATACATATATATATACATATATATATATACATATATTTGTGCCACGTTGTCACGCGACGCGTGCGGTGCGCATGTAAATTTATTATAAATAAATTATTATAAAGCAGGAGAAACTTCGTAAAGCTTAATTTAGTCTTCCTACTTTTATAATACGAAATGAAAATGTCTCATGTGTCTTTCGAAACGAAGTGGGCTGCAATATTAAAGGATATGAAATATGAAAATATAAATTAACCGTTTCCAAAGCTGTCTGCATTTGATATAATTTATATCTTATTATAATAACCGACTTCACCTTATCTCGTAGTGTTAAGTTATTATGTGAAAGTGAATAAGTTACGATAATACGATATAATTTATCTAAATAAACAGATTGAACGAGAACGCAACAGAGAGAGAGAGAGAGAATGAGAGATACGGATTTTTGTACATACGTGTATGTGGAATGTTTATTCTACGTATATGCACATGTGTGGTATATACATATATTATGTGTATTGTCATCTATGCACGATATATAAATACAGCATTTAAATACATTATCGACAGGAATGAATCCGACTAGCGGACTAACAGGCGCTTTTTATAGGCTTCAGTACATTTTCCGTGAATTGTCCGACGATATTGCCCCTCGGATGGTAACAAGCCACTATCACGCAGGTACCGTCCCTTTTGGCCATCGCAATACCCATCTCGGTAGTATTCTTCCAGACAATCTGTGTAAAATGACCTAAGCCGGGAAGAAGGAGCATGAGTATCCAATAGTATCTATCATGAAATACATCGCAACCCTACCTCTAATTACAATTTGCCTTAGCCGTACAAATTTTGATTAACGTTACGGACACAGGAAATGGTTCGCGAAAGGAAAACATATTTTATGAAAACCTTTTCGGTACCGTAGGGTCTGGACTATTTTTCTGCAGGCGCATAAACGTAACGAGTTCTTGAAAAACAAAAATCCGCTATGCGCAGGAAAATCTATGTGGCAGTTAATTAACATTTTACACGCTAATCAATGAATGCGAGCTTTAACGACTTCCTGTTCTAAGCTGAAAAGGACTTACCGCGTTACCTTCCAGAGATGCAACTTCCTCTTTCGCAATTAATATTCTACCATTAAAATATAATTGAGACCGTAACGGGGAACGATTTAATGAAAACGACGCTGCCAATTAAATCGATCAGTCTTGCCGGAAATCGCGTCCGACGCCATGCCATCTGTACAGTCGCATTGAATTCTTTGGTCATTCTAAATCGAACGTGCTTACGTACATGTGTTCAAAACCTTCGGTTCCGTTCCGAACTTGTGCTCTTTCTTCTCGGAATACCACTTGGAAACGACCTCCCGGGCGGATACTATTAACTTTGGATCGGAGCACTGCATCGAATAAATATTTTCGCCGTACGGCGAGGACGACTGAGGTACCAACTTGTTCGTGTTCAATAACGTGTTCGCCCATGCCTACGATTTCACACCAGAATCAGAATTAGAGTCCGCACGGCCATCTTCCGTGTGGCGCATATTAAAATTATGAATCAGGTCAGAGATTCGTATTATCGATCTGCACATGTACCTTTGCGGCCGACGTCAATTCCGGACTTAATCGCAATTCCGGTACGCGATGCTTTCTTCTGTACTCGTTGTGAACGAGCAATGCCTCCTGTTGCCACGCTTGCTGCTCACCCACCGTCTGCGGTGTCTTGCCGTCGGAAAACGTGATTCTTTTGGTCGGACTCGAGCCGCCCGGCGGTGACACGTTTTCCGTGAAACTGCCCAGAAAGTTTCCGGCTGGGTTGTAGTTGCAGACTACGTACACTTCGCCGTTTCGATTTCTCGCCATACCGACGCCCAGCTCGGTGCTGTCCCTCCAAACCACCTGCGTGAAGTGGCCGGTTTTTAGCGTCGTCGGCTCTTTGCCGTACTGATGCTGCGTCTCTTCGGCATACCTGCAAACAAGGTATTATTACAGCAAATTACGCAAACTAAAAGATTGCTCACAATGTCAGACGTACAAACGAAAGGAACGGACGAATACGGAAACGAAAGTGCACATGTAGAATTAGTATACACGAACGCTTTCGGCGCGTTCTTAAGCTTAAAGCTCACCGCCGGAATTCATTAATTCCACATATTATCCGCGACGTCTGAGTGGTAATTGAGTAATAAACGGTATCAAGCGGCTAATCGACTTAAAAGCCGGATCAAAACGAAGCGCTCACCATTCATTGACCGGCTCCTCGCCGCCAACGACCGTCTTTGGATTGGAACTCCACATGCAATAGAGATTCTCGCCATAATCTATATTCGCTCTGTGTTCCAGCCGGCCTCGCGCCGCCAATATGTTGGCCCAGTCCTGACTCGTCTTGCATAGCTGTGAAGTCAGAATGAATCTGTCAGATCCTGAGATCGCAGGCGGGATACTTACAGTACACTGAATTCTGTACAATTCAATAGTAACCTGCTTGCTGAGTCGTAAAGGTGAGACTCCATGCCGCGATCTGTAGAAATTGTGCGTGTCGAGGCAGACGTTCATAAATTCCTTAGGAGGCCCCGATCTGCGCACAGACGGTTTACGCGTGTCAGTCTTTGTTATCTACAACATACACAGAGAATGCCATGTAGCGTATCAAGATTATACTAGATTTGTCTCGAGGTATCTAAGTTTTTAAACGATACTACGGAACAGGATTAAGACTCCGTTATTCGAACAAGTGATACCGACGAGATCTACCACAATGAGTCATTTGCGTCGGTACATTTAAGACAAACTTCTTCGCTACTTTTCGTGAAGAGGATATAAAGGGTGCACGCAGGTGGGTAAAAAATGACGGATAACGTATTAAGATAACATTAACTACATTCAACGTATGTAGATATGTTTTCAAACGATGCAACGGAAGACGATTAAGTTTGTATTATCCGAAGTATCAGTGATATCAGTGAACTCGATCGCGATGAGTCACTTCCGTCTTTGCGTCGAATAGTCAACCTTCTGTTTGACTTCTCATGAACAGGATGACCATGTATGTTCGTCAAGCATCACGACTCAACGCAGTCGAGATCGTACCAAGACTGTCTTCAAAAATCTAAACATTTTGAACGTTCCTACGACTGAGATCGAAACTTTCATTATCCGATGCTTGGATATCAGTGAAATCTACCGAGATGAGTCATTTCCGTCTTTGCGTCGACGAGACAACCTTCTGCTTTACTTCTCGTGAACAGGATAATCACTTGTATTCATGAATGCGAACAGGTGAAGGCAAACACACGCGCGATCGTATAAGCTGTGCTCGTAGTGGCACCGATATGGCCGTCAATAAGCCTTGGGTAATGTCCCTAATAACCCAGATACGGAATAGTCAATGGAGGGTACACTAACTGGCAGCAACGGTTCCCCATCATACTATCGGGACATGATGATTTTCTGCACGACAGCCAGGAAGTCAGTGAACGATAGATCGTCCGAGCAAACGATCGGTAATCTTGCTGGTCGGGAAAGCTTCCGATTACCTGGTCGCCCGTAGAAATCTTCGCCACCGAGCTAGAGGTTCTTCTGTGAGATGCGCGGCGTATATTGAAGCGGTTCATGCAATTACGTAATTAAATCCGAATTCCCGGTACGTGACGCTTGCGAATCCGCTCGCGATGCTGATCTGATACAGTGATGATAAAATCGTGCCGACACGATCCTCTTCTGAATTTATTGACATAATTTCGGTTTCCTGCTGTGAAGTACGCGACGATCCAGCGATACATCATGTTTCGGTGTCCTTTACATGTAGTAATACTAGTAATCTTATTTCGTTAATTTTGGTATTCGATATAGTAGATGAAAACGTGGAAGTGAAATTCTAATAAATGTACAGTATGCAACAATTACGCACACAGAAACATTGTTTTCAGTGTCGACGATTGCAGATGCAAAATCAAATTTCATTATCGAGGATCTATTATTCGAAAGACGAAATCGCGAGGCGAGGAAGCGTTCAGGAAAATAGAGAAGGCAAGAAAGAGGGAAAGGAAACGAGCGAACGATCGTGGAGGGAAGTAAGCGGAAAGAGAGAGACTGGGCGAATGAGAACGCAACGGCACGCGTGCGCGCACGCACCGTGCGAAGCGTGAAACGAGGCCGAAAAAATCGTCGGCAGAGTAAGTACGCGGAGGCACTCGCTGGCATCGGGACGGTGGGTTCCTGATTAGTCACCGTGAGCGCGAGCAAAGTGGAAACGGAGTAACGATTTGCCGACCGGCCGCGTGCCGTGCTATGTAATGGCACGAAATCGTCAGACGCGTCTCTCGCAAAGGGAGCGAGCCTGAGTCATCGACAGATGGCAATGCACCGAAGTGTTACTCGCCAAAAGGTAAACGCCTTTAGGAGTTGTCACGTACGGGATGCGAGGGAATGCACGAGAGTGCGCGTACGCGAACGCTGTCCGAAGTGGCGGATAAACAAAGAAGTACATTGAGAGAGGAGACGAAGCGGAGTAGGAAAACGGGAAACGTTCACGCGAAATAGGGGAAAGGTGCTAGGTGGCGTATATACAGGCGTCAAAGTTTCTTTACTTTTCTTACGAAATGATTCCAAGCTGGAGTTGTGCGTCGAAATACATGCTCGAAAAATAAGATGTACGCGTAATGTGAAACATTTTTGTAGGCCAGAGAGAAAGAGGTATAGGGTCGGAAATACAGGACGCTAGTAGATGTACGCTCGTCCCCGGCAATCTGCAATCACGGACTTACACGCGCGCAGTGCGACGTTAAGTGTAAGGTTTGATTTTATTACAGCGACATAAATAGTACGGAACGGTTGACTGGCAATTAGCATTGCGCGAGGCCGTTTACAGTGTCGGGTTCACCTTACGCCGTGAGACTGTCTCTATCCCTTTCTCTTTCCCTCCCCACGTGTATCTACGTCTCGTTTCTTTTTACATCCTGCTCTTTTTACCTCCTCGTCCTGTTCGGCGAAGTAACGACCTTTTACAGCGAGACACGCTGCGCAAGGATTGCTGTCAACGATTTTCTCACGGGCCGAGCGGCTCGTTATTTGTAGATTCTTCGTGAATGGCTTGTTCAGGCGATCTGATATAAGCGAATTAAAGTAATACGTCGCGATTTATAACGAACAGCGGTGTAAATATTTAATAGATGAACACTGTGCCGTACGGTTTTAATGAAGAGACTTGAAGTGGGATTGACGTAAGATGTGTGTCTGTGATTATCATAATGAGATCGACTTAACGAGAAGCGCGAGGATTACCGAGACTCCTTTACCCGCGCATCGCGTTCCTAGGCAATTATGTATTTGCGCTGCCAGAAGTTTTTACCGGCGTATTTGGATCAATCAAGAGTCATGAAAGAACGTTAGCTATGTCATTAGTAAGGTATTCATATTTCTACCGCGGCTGTAATGCAGGTACAAATGCCACCGGAACTACAGGTGTAATCTCAATAAGTTCGATTCTTTTTTCAAATTCGTTGCTTAATGACATACAATTGAAGACTCGTACAACATGAACACAATGCCTAAATTTCCCAAGAGAGACATACTAGAATATATTAAAAAAATTGGACACTACATAAGTCCCGCGGTAGAAACCTATGCAACCCAAGAAAATTTCCGACGAAAGCGCGTTTCATTCGTACCGAAAATAACGTGCCGTCTCACCTGTGCGGAGGAATATCTTGCGGAATCGGGAGATGCCGAGGAAGACCTTGCGCTGCTGCAGGACATCCCATCGCTGCCTAAACTACCGTGAAAGCTGCCGTGAAAGGAATTTGACAGGGGTCCTGGCGAGGCGGGCGAAGCTGTTAACGGTGACTTCGACCTCACCGAATCTGTCCTCGACCTGAAAGCGCATCGGCTACACATCGGTCACAAGCAGACAGTGCGTCGATTCAGTGAAAAAACGGTTAAGTGAGGAAACGGTGTGCGTTTTAAGTGAGTGCGTTGTTTATGAAGTAGAGCCGGTCGAGGTAACAAGCCCAGTTCTCAGAGTGACGCTTATTGGACCTGCTGCGAGTTAGTTGTTCAAATGTTGCGACACTTTCGCTGCGATGGCAAGATAATGATAAAAATAGTACCACAATAATGTGTGTGTCCGGATACGGTGGAAAAACGTTATGTGAGTGCATGGTACATTGACAGATGTATAAAGAAGATGCTATGTTGTTTGAGTTACTCAAGCAACATAAAAGCGATTGAATGGAAACACAGCAGCGACGTAAAGGTGCTTCTTTGCGTGAAGTGGCAATCGTGTATAGGAATGATCAAACTTAATTCATGAAATTAAAATAAAACTTTTTCTCTCGTAATACTGTCATCAACGTTGCAGTGATTTCGTATCAATGATGCAACAATTAGCCAGTTGATTGCTGGTGTGTATACAGCTTTATAAATATACAATTTAACAGCGAAAGTGTTACGCTTTTATCAATAAAACGTGATGAACGGTCATGTCAACGTGCTAGAACGAAGGAACGTTCAAAAGTCAGGATCAATCTCAATTGCGGACACGTTCTGTCACGTTGAACATACATGTGCTTTAAGCTGAAAGGTTGGCGAAAGCCAGACGTCGGACGATCTTGATGTTGCATATCATCCGAGTGCCCATTACGGCATGCACAATGGGTCGAAGCAATTTAACATGAGCACATCTAATGCGCTGTCTAATCTTTAGTCTACTTCTAGAGCGTTACATCGCGCAAGCTGAATACTGTTTCTGCACCGTTTCGGTTTTCCGCGCGCGCGCTCGCTGAATCCTGCACAGGTGTGCGTGCACTTAGCGATTTGCACTCTTATGGGCTATTCGCCGCGGGATTGCACGTTACGATTAGAAGAAAAAGAACGAAATTACACGTCCATGAAACCGCAACGTGTAAAATAATGTCATCGAACTAAATCAAGCGTCGAATAATTTGGTCCATACAATATGTATATACCTTGCACGCACTCAATAGTCAATAATCAATATTCCCCTATACTTCAACGATAATTAAATTAAACCTAGAGACACATATACGTGAACATTAAGCTCGCGTTCCAGTTTCCGCCATCCTAGAAATCCGTATTTTCACTTTTAAAGAGTCGCTGGCAACGCGGAACCGTTAGAGGAACGCGGAATGTGACGCGCGGATAGAATCCGCGATACCAGTATTCAGCCGGAAAAGACGTCGCCGTCTCGGGGAGCCGAGAGAAAGCAGAAAATTTTCGCGTTCCGCGCTTCGAGCCGCGACGCGCTCTGCGGAATTACGAGAAGCCGCGTCGCGTCGGCCGGTCTACGCTCCGCGTCGTTGTCGTGCACGCTTTTACGAGCATCGTCGCTTTTACTTCCTCCTTCCTACGACGTTCCCCACGACGCCGACGTTGTCCATGGCCACGGTCGCCGGAGAAGAAAGGCTTCGCCTCCTTCCCTTCGAGCCTGGCCTCTTGGGAATCGCGAGTCTGACCAGCGCGGACTTGCTCGTTCGTCATCGCTTGAGGACGCGTGCTTTTCCGCGCCTTCGATCTCGTTGAATAATTCAACGCCGGCACCGATTTATGTACATACGCTTGTGCCACGTGCGCTTCACGCCCGGCTAACAACGATGCGCGGCTCGCAAAACTAATATTGCTTGCGCACACCCCCTCCGAGGGGGTGCATTATTCCGCGAGACGAAACGGTATTTTAAGGTTCGAAGCAATTTACTTTAATATAAGCCATGTGTACATCGGGCACTTGATACGCGTTAAAAGTACCAAATCGGCGGACCAAGAACTTGCTTCCCCTGGTGTAAATTAGTTGCGTATCGAACCAAATGAAATTAATGTGAGAATAAAAGACAAATATTCGAGTATCAAACCTCCACACGGTGTATACGTGGCCATACAAATGAAATGCGAGTATACGAAACAATAATTCAGCAACGAAAATAACGATTAATGATATAAAGCAAAGCAAACCCGTACCGCGGCATCGATTCGATGTGTTGGCACACGAAGTTTCACTCGGCTCCCTGAACGTGCGCGATCACTACGATACTAAGAGCGTCTCACCGATTCTAATGAAGTATCGAGAAGCGTCGGCGAAATTTCGAGGGGCAAATTTTGTCATGGTATTTCGATCGATCTTTCTCGCTTCACTGGAATCGGATGCTAGGGCTCGATCACTGTTCGCCGCGAGTGCGGAACAGTTTTCGGATGAGTACCTGTCGGGCGACAGTTGATCGACAAAGCCGACCACCTTCTTTCTCGTCCCATTTACGCTGAGCGAGGGCATACTACAAGGGCAAGTGTTTACGATGTATACAAAACGATATTAACGAGTATATTGTTAACGAGGATATTTTGAGAAGAGGGTGTTGTCAAACAGAATTAATATATTCGATCATTTTCGTCCGAACGGTCAAGTACTTGTTCAATGTTTCTTCCCAAAATATCTCGTTACGTGGTACATATATGTTGTACGCTCAAAAGGGAAACCGATTATGATTAGAACAGCTACATATACATATAACAGACTAAAATCTGTATACAAAAAACGATGTAAGAAACTTTGAATACTGATTTGAAACATGATCTCTCTATCGCGTGCATTATTACCTCAATACTATTACGTAAAGTACCATAGCACAAAACTAAGAAAGATTGATATTATTAATAGAGATGACGTCGAAACAACTACACTATTCTGGGACTCTATTAAGTATGACACACTTTGCTGCCGCGAACAATGTGTGTCGAGTAAAGTGTACTTGTACCTAACACGTACTTATTTACAATGAAACAAGTATAAGGCCGTATTACGGTTTTGTGTGTCGGGCATAATTATAGTCAGACGATGAAATATTGGCAAATTATCGAACCTGTTGGACTTTGGCGTGACGATGTCTCTCGTCTCTGACGTGTATTTCCTTTCTGCCCGTCCGCCATTGAACAGTTCGACAGTTTCCCTCGTGACGGTTTCCAACAGGGGTTCGCCACCTCGTCGACCCTTACTGAACGTCCTCTGGTCCGTCTTACGGACCATCACAACCCTCGACAAGGGCTGATTAAATTCGTGACCATGCATGGTCGGCGGTATCATCGCCAGCGATTGAGACAGAGGACCTCCGACTCGCGGAGACCTGAAACAGAAAGTGAAATTCCGTGTGCAAACACAGTCCTCTATAACCATCTCGGCTGTAATAACGCTTCACTGCAACTGAATTTACGCAATGTTCAATTACATGTACCACAGCTGGAACTAATGTACCGTTAGAACACTTCTATTTTCTTAACAACTAGTTTCAATAATGTAGACCGTCAAAATACAGAAGCACACTAATACAGGTACTTATTCCCTGTTAGAATTACGAAGTAATATTCTGTCACGCGTCGCGTTGTTCAAATGCGCATGTACGCGTACCTACAATTTTAATCCGTTTATTCAATTTTACGCCCTTTGACAAGGCTCACCGACAATGAGTGCATTTTGCTAATTAGACCGAACGATCGTTCGCTTAGAGGTGATTCGCGCATGCACGCAAACGGTACTTTCGTTATGATAACGCTTGCAACACTGCGAACTGTTATGGGATTAATAAAAACGTCACTGTTACATTTCCTTTCCGTGACCGAAGGTCGGCATACGTAAAGCGGCATGTAGACCTTGCGGCAGAGAGTCACGTGCTCTCAGAGGCACCAGAGTGTGGACACTTGGTGCCGCGGTGGCGTTCCCTTTCAACAAAATCGTCGTTCACGTGCGAAACTCGCGAAGGTTTAAATTATCCGGACGATTACGTGTACGCGCGCGCCTTCGCGCTCGCGCACACTTACACATCCGTGTAAGAGCACTCGACGTCGCCCCTCATTACGGTTAAACGTTTACTCGTTAACCCGCTCTCAGGACTTGCGCAACATCGTGAATGAGTTGCTTCGTTCGGCAAACAATTAAAGGTGAATTTCTCTGCCGAAGCTGTCGTTGCCATTTGGTCACATTACATTGCATGAGTTTTGTGCAAAGTGAAGATATGTTCTCGGTAACGGCACAGTTGTATACTTATGGAAACGTAAAGTATTTATGAAACAAGTTACGAGAAGTATATTTGGTAAATGTACTAGTTGAGACGTGTGCGAGGGACGGCGAAAATATTGTGTACCGTTCGAACTGGAAAGCGTGGCTTTGATACGAAAGTTGAACGTTTTGTCTCGGAGTGCTGTGTCTGTTTCATTTCGTTCCCACTCCGAGTGGAAATATCGCGGCGTTAACGTACCGAGTTTATCGCGAGCTTTCATACAGCTGAAATCCACCTCACCGTATCCCGACGATCTAGATTACTCCCGACGGAATGCAAGTGCCTAATTAGACAAATCGGACTGACATAACGTCAGAGTGACGCCGGAGCAGCGCGCAGAGTAACGTTGCCCATACCGACTGGATCACATAGAAGAGCCGAGATCAACGATCTCTCGGCTTCGTCTTAACAGCGAAGACCACAAAACTAATAATCAGCTGCCTCGTAACAATGATCGCGCCAGCGGTCTCGGGCTTGTCATGCTTTCTAAAAGAGGTATCGAGCGTCGCTTTCTAGACCATATTTCTAAAGCGACAATTAAGCATCCTGCCGAGACAGACTCAGGATCTCGATAATTCATCGCGCACCTTCGCCCGATTCCGACGACGCTCGTCCAGCATTCACTTCAACACCCATCTCTCTCTCTCTCTCTCAACGATAAACTCGAATCTGCCAGGCGAATTTTCGAAGAATCCACTCGACGCGTCTCACCGTGAACTTACACTGATAGTCAGGAATCACAGTCGAAATCGGCATCGACGCCTTCGCTCCATAATTCTCGAATATTCTCGCTGCCGCACTCTCGACACGGAGGCCGTGCACAAAGGAGACACATAGGCACGGCACACACGCACGTCGCGGGCCGTCTGGAGGCGCGCTCGGGCCGCGCGCTCAGGTTCAAACCGTGCGACAGGAGGAACAAAACTGGCACGAGTGGCGGCCGCGCGAGAGAGAGACCGGACTCCTCTCCGGGAGAGGAAAGGTGGCCAATTAGCCGTTACTCGGCGCACATGCCTGAACCAAGTATCCGGCGCAGCTGCAGCAGCGGCGCTGCACCAGCACCAGCACGTTGCTGCACCACGTCGCTCCACCGGCCGAGCACTGGCGTCCACGCTTCTCTGGTATCGCATTCATAAGCGCGCATCGCATCGCGTCGCCTCGACGACGCCGACGGGAGCGTCGCTCTCTTGCCGACTTTCCCTCCCTGCTCCTTTGGCTCCGCGCTCCGGTATTAATTATCCCGGACGTCTCAAATGAGACGCGTAAGCCGCGGATCCGCGCCCCGGAATTTCACCGATTATTTACCTGCGTGAGGGGAGGCGCGGAAAATTTGATTAGTGGAAGACGAAAATATCGCGGGAGTTCGGAAGGAAAGATGTGATCCGAAATTGTGGGGGGTTCAAAGAAAGAATACACTGCGAGACTCTGTCAATGTAATAAGTTACTGTGAATCGAAGGAAAAATGGAAAGCAAAGTTTTTATGAAAATAGTAAATATATGAGTGGACAGGCCACTTATTTGGAATTTTGCACTTTATCAAAGATAATATCTCACCAATGCCAACAGTGTATATACATTTTGTCGACAAAATCTGTTTGAACAGAGCGAAAAAGGATTATATTATTCTTATATTTTTTATTTAGATCAAAACAAGAATGTCTGCCGCCCTCCGGTAAAATTTCTGTGCGCGCGCCTGCTAACGTCGAGAGGTTGAGGCCAGAAGCAAGATTGAAACGAGTAGATAGTAGATTACGTGCGCGTCACTTTTGACAAAGCCGACCCCGCTCGGTGCGCCGCGGCGTGAAGATTCCTCTCTTCAAGAAAGTCGCTCAAAAGGCGTGTGCCGTGTATGCTCTGGGTTCAACTCGTTCCAGAATGATTGATTACACGACGTCGACGTGCGACGGAGGATAACTGCGAATTCATTCATGGTGGGCAGCGCGACGGTACTGTTACAATTGCATATTCAGATCACGAACGACGATACTAAAAAACGTTATCGACTTCGATTAAACGAATCTTCATACCGACGACGTGTCGGATTACTCTATTTCCGTACTCTACTGACACGCATACCAATCGAGTTCATCGAGAAAGTTGTCATCCTCGTCACTCTTTGCACTAGATACAATTATCTCAAACATCTCCCGCATATCATCAAAACGAGTATGATCAAAGTCTTCCCGGGAGACCGGTTGAACTCGTGCATTCCTGCCTCTCCGCTCCGTAACAATTGTTATCACACCAGAGAAAGGAACCGTAATAAGAAACACGGCGGTCTAATGAGAAATATGCGAGTCGGTCGCATGCTGTGCAATTCCGTTTCTTGCGACAAAGCGCGACTGCATACTCCGTTTCTCGCGGGAAGCCACATAATAACTCGAGAACGAAGACGCACGGCCGAGCGAGTACCGCTATTCCGGCTGACCGGAATCACTGCTCTGGAACAGGACGGTATTCGTCTCTTACTCGATTCGCGAGAGGCGGCGCATGATCTCGAGCACGTGCAGTTTATTGTGACGAGGAGCACCTGTTCACATGCTCGCGTGATCTCTGCCGTCGATCATTAATTGCTGGATTGCTGGATCGCGCGGTGTTTGCTTTGAGAAGTTTCGCCAGCTTTGTATGTGCCAGGGCAGAGCTTGAAGTACGAGCGTTTTAAAGCACATGACAATCGAATAAATCAATATCTCGTTTGGAGCTATAGCTCATCCGGCAATTACTCTAAACGCTTTTCGGGTAACAGCTTTCGCGTCTCAGAAAGTGGCTCTAACTCAATGAGTCGTGGCTGACTGGAAACATTGTTGGGGACGTTTAATGAGTGGTATCGTCGACTGAGCGTGAACGAAATTCATGCACGAAAGCCGACGAAAGTGGAAGACGATATCTCGCTCTTTTCGCCGGCGTCTACTTATCTGATCGATTTATCGATAAATTTAATTCAACCGAGGCACGCGCTTTTCCTATTTAAAGCCCGCCGCGTTCGGTAAATGGCGAAACTCTCAAGTGCCTCGAATATTGGAGTGCCCAATTAAAAGGAGTTGCAGATAAACGCAGAATAGTAGGAAGTATCGTGATACATGGTACTCGACTAAGCCAATGCTTTGAAGGTTGAATAGCGTAACAATGTTCGTTTGAAGGATAACCATGCCAGTGGCACTCTAAAGTTCGATACGTGTTATAAATAAGAGGTCAAGTGCCTCTCGAAGCATGCTAGAGACTGTAGAAGCATAATGTAATATGTACTCCTGTTGCTCTGTTCAATTTACTATTAAATAGTTGATTCGATAATAATGAAACCGCGACCTGACAAACAAAGTGCGTACAAAGGCCAGTGACACTGCTTCCGAGTATTCTTAAACAAACGCAATCTTTTGAATACCCTTAAAAACTACCATGTCATACATCATCAATAGGTACATGTACCGTCGAACATCGATGGTACATTGATCGTATCATACAAAGAAAAATGTCCGAGAAGCCGGCCGATGCTCTTCGTGACAAAAGCTTCCAAATAGAACGTCTCACTTCCAGATCGAACTTTAGGAAATGGATCCCAGTATATTGTTAAGCCTCCTTCCGAAGTTTGACCTGAAAGTGAGACGTTCTTCTTGTCAACCAGAGTAAGTAGAACGAGCAGAGGGTAGATAAAACGCGAAATGGTGAACGTGAATGGCCACGGCGGTAACGTTTCACAGTTACGTTCTCTTATCGCAGCCGGACAATCTACGTAACCTTAACTTGTCCAGTACCTACAAGTGCGTGTGCACAGCACACGTACGTGATGACGATTATTCACGTTCCGAGTGCTGAGTATTATCGCGGCAGGAGGCGAGATGTTTCTTAGTGGGCGACTTTTCCATAATTCTCTAGTGAATCTAGTGAAAGTTGTCCTTCCCGCACAATGCGCAATTTCCTTGCACGATTTCAATCAAATTCGACGAGGATGCTACGATGTACTGGGCAATTATCTTTACGTTGCGAAATCGGACCACCTCACCATTAAGAAGGAGACTCATATGTCTGTTAATAGTACAACTAGACCACAGTACGCATTTGCTGTAAGTACGTCTTACATGTAATTTTTCAGTCAAATCTGTTATTTAATTTAATCGTTGAACATTTCTTTAAACGAAACCGCAAACATCGATTTTGAAATAGTTCCGTCATAATCCTCGGACGTATACATTTATTCGTGGTATTAAAAAGGTTAAGGAGAACTGAAATTGCAGAGTTATGAAAGCAAGGATAACGATAAATTGTAGCCTGGCAGGCAATGTGGCATCTTTTACGCTGGAATTGGAGCAATTAAGTGAGACTCGTCCTCGAAATGTGAGAAATGTACTCTCTTACGAACGTATCCGCTTGCACTGCATGAGAACGCGATAAAATGATTTGCATTGCCATATTCGCGAGCTTCGCACGTGACCGTCGTAAGGCGAGGTGAAATATCGAGCTCAGAAACTATGCACCGTGCTGCACGTGACGTGTTTGGAATATATAATAATCCATGACCGAGGGTACATGTTGTACATAAACGCGATCGACAGTGGCCGACATGGATGTGTTACATTAAAACCGTGCCGATTATTTGAATATTAACAGCAAGTTGAAAGTTGTGGTTTCACTGAACTATCTTATCCTCTCATCGATCCTTGTGGCAAGCAGTTTAAAAATACCGAAAACTCATATAATCCAGCGTAAGGCAGCTTTATTTAATACGTAGACTCGATCAACAAATGTATGAACCGCCGTTAAGTTTGTGTACTTTTGAATGACTGAAAAGACAGACCCTACACTCCTGATCAATCGATCAATGTTCTGGCAATAAACGTTACTCATACGAAACGATCGATCGATTATCCCATCGATCATGCCATTAATCAATTTCCTCGATCGGCCGCATTACCATAAACTACAATTTACCTGCAGCGCGTGCCATAATTCTTCGTTTATTATCTCGACGAAACTCGACCGGGGCAGGTCGGCGTTATTTACGACAGATTTACATAGCCGTGTGCCGTACTCTCGCTGCACGCGTCAAGGAAGTAGAGATTATCGAAAGAAGTCACACAAAACTCCGTTCGATTGGCTAACGCCGCGCTGAAAGTAACGCGGTCGGTCGTTCAAGGCCGAATAAGGTCACCCCCGCCTATAGACGATACCGCAATCTGCATCGCAATGTCACTCATTGTCGGCCCGCGAGCTGGTTGCGCGAGCGAAAATGTCTAATAACCATTTTTCCCGGCGCCCGTGGCCAGGCAATAAGAGTCAATTACGCAAGTAGCCGATGAGAAACGGATTCGGTGGCAATAGGAAAACCCCGTCACGGACTTTTATCACCGCCTCTGCTAACCGAACACATGCACACGTGTATGCAACAGGGGGTCACGCCGGACGACGAAAGACTGCACGAAACAAGTTTCGTAAATCAGCCTAACAACTTTCTTAATTGCCTGGCAACGAGATTGCTTTGTTGATGCCGGAAAAGTTGGCGCGGCAGCCGAATTTCGACGGCACTCCGGGCTAAGGTCACGCGTCCCGGACTCGTGCGCCGTACACACGTTAAGAAGACGAAGGCGTACACAGGAGATGCGGCAATTTCGGCATTTGCACTTCGGCGAAGTTTTACCTGCAACCGCCGCAAATTTCCGTCCGAACGCTCGGCACTCGGCGGGACCTAAGAATAGCTTATCGCGTTCGGCGATAGTCGACGTGTACGTACATATGTTGCTATGAAGCAACAAAACGCCGCGGCGCAACATCGACGATCAGCGCATTTTAATTTATTCACGGTCGTTTGCGTGGCACAAATGTGTGCGCGCGCGCTGATAGAACACGCAACACGATACACAGTCGAGGCGCAGGAAGATGACACGATCAAGATCGTTGCGGTCGGCTTCCGGCGTCACGATCATTATGAGTGTATCGTAATTCGATCCACGAGGTCGCCGGCGTCGGCGGGGAAGTTGGCGGGAGACACGTCGGCAGAAAGGAAAAAAGAAACGTTCGGCGGGCGGATACCGGAGAAACGGCGTGCAAAGGAGAAGTCCTACGGAGGTCGTAGACGTCGTCGTTGCGCAACCGCCGGCCGATATGTCACGTCCCAGTCCCAGTCGCACGAACTCCCAGGGAACCTTAGCAAAGCGTGACACAGCCCTGACATTGCCAGCGATGGCGCACGACTCTTGTCCAGCGCGAACGTTCTGGACCATTCGATTTGCCCGCATTCCACGCCCGAATTCCCAACTGACCAGCTCGCGATACGAAGAATGTTCTAGTCCGGAAAACTGACCGATATGGGAATGACAATCGTTCTTCATCTAACGATTCTAACGCGATAAGCCTCCTCTGTACGAACGTATACGTCGTTCGAATAAGCGCTAACGTCATACACGCGGGCGCATAAATATTCATGGCCAGATCGAGAGATGCAAGAACGTAGCTGGTAATCGCTGTGTCATAATTCGTTGATAAAAACTCTGGCAGACAAAAGTACCACGCCGACTTCCGGATCGGCGTTTCCCGGCGACCGACACAACAAACGTTTCTAACGTTACACCTGGCTTTCGCGCGAACATTCTCCGCGACCTCGAACCTGGTGGTCTCACCGTCGGCATTTCATTGAAATTTCTCTCATTCGGTCGGGCGCGAGTGTTGCCGCGCCAATAGGCTACCTGACGCAACCGGGAACGCGCCGGCTGCTTCACGTAATGACCGCTAATTAGTGCGCTTGTTGCGCAACGGCTCATTGTCAGCTAATATATGCCTAAAGGCAGCGCCTAGAGGATCGGTTCGGGAAATCGAGTCGAAGAACGGCGAGTATTTTGGAATGCCGCGTAACAAATGAATCGCAACGAAGAACGATAGGAGCGAAACACGTTGCTCGTAAAGAAATTCGTAAGAATTGAGGAAGACGATGTTAATAATTTCCTTCCTCACCGCTCGTCCGCGGTGGGACCGCTTTATAAGCGTTTGAACTTTGACGACTGATGTCAACGTGCGACGTTTCTGGTGGGGCAAAAGTGTTTCGGCCTTGTACGTGGCGCGCACCGTATCTGCGCTATAAACACGTTCGTACATGCGTCTTTGATACTGGGCATAAAAAGCGGCTGGAAAATAAACAACGCCCGTCACGCCTGAAACGTTCGTTTCTGCAGAACTTCTGTTCGATCGTCGCGCGAAACGCAGCTGATTAATGTTTGACGAAGATAAATCTGTTTTAGGCAAAGATGTTTGCGCCGAGGCAGCGCGCAAATTCGCTGCTCGCCACGCCGTCCTTCGGTTCGTAGAAAAGTGATAAAACGATTTTATCGGCACGACGAAACGTTACGCGAATTGATTTCGGCCGAACGGCAGATCACAGCGTATCGGAAATATCGCGAATATATTTGTGGCATTTGCGTGTCTGCGACGAGACGCCGCGAGCGGAATAAGATCCGACGCAGAGGATAGAAAATCGTTCAGCCGTGACAGCGCCTTTGGAATCGACGGGGAACGGGAAAAATTCATGAGCCATTGTATTCCTGGCCTTTTGCGACGAGCCAGACGACGCCGTTCGTGCATTAGCACAATTCGCACGGCACAGAGGCGTCGTAACGTGACGAAATCGACGCATTTGACGATTTCAAACGACTATTTTCGGGCCGGCCGGAACAGTTAAATGGCCGCTTGCTTCCTTTTGACACAACGAGAAGCGGCGCAATTTGGAATTCAAGGTACCAGTCCGCAGTCTGCGAATAAAGGACAGCCTTTGTCCATTTACCCGAAATTGCCGTCGAATCAGCAAAATTCGCGTTCGTCGCGAGTCGCGGTACGGCGCAAAGACCGGACGAGTTGAATGTCGGCAAACAAAAAAAAACGGAGTCATTAATAGACCGCTCATAACTCTGTCTCAATCGGCACAAGGTAGATTTAGCACGTGCGCGTTAACGCCAATTAGGATGACGCTGTAAGGAAAAAACAAGGCTGTGGTCTGTGAAAAAAACATTATTAACGGGTGTCGTCAATCATTAATTCGTTTGGAGGTCAGGCCGAATGTAGCGTATGGAAAGTGGCAAGTCCGACGGTACGTACGAGAGAGAAGGTTCGGTCGAAACAAGTGCGCGTTATCAATCTCCCGCGATTTCTTTCATCTTTGTCGTGTCATGCCCCATATGGTGCCGCGGCACGAAACGCCCTTGCAGACGAGCGTCGAGAAAATATTTCAGATCAACGAACGCGGCTGCCGAGCGAAAGCCTATTTATACATTTTTCAATGTGCCCTATCGCCCTATCGGCATTCCTTATCCCATCCATATAACGACTGCAGTTTATCGAGGGCACGGTTTACTTTGGTGATTGCTTCCTTTTCTGTCATATAACTCAAACGATATCGCGATAACGATGAGGAACGCGAACGAGGCGTGGCACGTATTACGATACGTCTATTTCCCTGATGGTACGCATCTAGCCACCCCATATAAGACCCATATCACTTGTCTACTCAAACAAAGCGCATCGGCCATACGTCATCGTGCTCCGCGTTCGTGAAACCAGAACTAGACCGACAGCCGAAAAAATTCACACAGCCCACGTATGTAGCATTCTCACCTGCTACCACTTTCGTTCGCACAGTCAAGTCGCATTGACATTAACCTTCTCGCCGCCGCAGTCTCTGCGGCGTCTGCGCGCAGTGCGTAAAGCACGAGAAGTATATGCTAATCGCCTAACCGTCGACTCAGGCGGCTCCAAGCATCAATCAATGCATCATTAAGCGATCCACCAATGGATGTATGCACATGTAATTCGCTCGTTTAACAGAGCAAATGACACGCGCCACGGCGCACGGTGTACGAGCGGCGTGCTCATAAAGTTTTCAACCTGCCAGGCAGAGCCTTGGTCAGGTTCAAGGTTGCGCCAGGAGAATCATTGCGCAAGCCCGGACCTTCATTACGATACTCGTCCCCTAATCAGCCGAGTGGATCTCGATGACGAACAATGCGAATCGCGATGCTGAAGTATCTGGTAACGGTTACACGGATAATCCGACGAACGATTCCCGAACAATGCGGGCAACAATATAATAAGGACAAGTAAGAGTCACGCGAGGGAACGTATATGCACGGGTCGAAGATAAGTGAGCTACCATTCTCACGCCGCACCTTTCTCTGCTCGAGATCGGCCCGCAGCATGCGATACGGCGATAGCGATGAAAATAACAACGTTATTGTTTATGCACCGATCGTTTAGCTATGAAACACTCCTACTGATTGCCTCTCTCAATCTTTGCCCGTTTAGGCACGGCGCACACACCTGCTGATCGGCTCTCTCAATTTCCCACCGACAATATTTCACGGCTGTTTACACGCCGAGCAACGACGCGTCGTCGCACGGCCAACTTTGAGATATAGAAAAATGATATGTGGGTGCATTGTCGATCGAAATGCCCTGAGAACATTTCTGCGCGCGGCGGACAGTGCGCAGAGAACAACGATGCATGGTAACGAACTCGCCGATATTTTTATTCGCCGTTCGATCACTCGCAATGCAGCCGTAAGCGTCATTTCGCCAACGTTTCACATGATTTATCGAGTTACATAAAGGCTGCATAGGTCGGGTCTTACATATCGGTCGGCTTCGAGCGAACGGGCGGAAAGCGGTCGTTACTTGTCACAATGTGGCCGACGTAAGTTCCGAAGTGAAGGTCTCGAAAGTAGGTGACCACACGCGCGCGCGTAAGTGCACGATGCCGAAGGCACGAGCAGTGGCCCGACGCGATCGTTGAAGTCAAACGAGAGTAAAACACGAGCCGGCCGTTCGCTGGACGTCAGTGTCCGGTGTCGTAAATCTCTCGATTTCGTCGTGCAACGCTCTACTAACAGCGGGCGACTTTTTTCCCTCGCTCCGTCCTCTCTCTCAGCGTTCACGCCCGAACGAAAATGACAAACTCATCGCGCACCCTGATCACCTCGACGCGTTCTTTCTAACTCGGCTCCAACGACGCTTCAATGGGAGCCCTTGTGCGTGTTCTCTCGGAACGGCGATCGTAACCTTTCCTCGTAAATCAATCGGTCAGCAGTCGGGCGAACATTTCAATATGCCGCGCGGCTTTCTGCGAACGCGTCAAATTTTTCGCATAGTGGTCGTCTCGCGCGCCTGCCGGTCGGGTTCTCGCTTACTAATTATCCGGCGGGGTAAGCATTTTTCTGCCGACGTCGCGGCCAGAAATAGCTGCCCCAAGGGGGAGAGGGAGCATAATCTTGTGCTTCACAAGCGAAGAAGCGGCGCTACGGCGATACACTGCGCCGTACAGAGGACCCACTGAGAGAAATAATAATTGCCCGTCACTCATATTGCGGCATCCCGGCGCAGACTCATTCTCCTTGCATTCTCGACTGTTCGCGAATTTACAAAGATCGCGTCTACTATCGATAGTGTTTGTGCGTGTGTGCGCGCGCGCGCGCGCCCTTCTCGTGCAACGAATAAATCGATGTGGAATGGAGTGGAGTGGAGAAGTCAACATGACGTGGGTGCAGGATGCGCGGCATGGGGAATGTCCGCAAGTTCACGTCGGGGGAAAGAGAAAATCGTTAAAATGGAAAAAGCATGTCGCGCATAAACATCGCCGTGGGAGCAGTGACAATTGTTCGCCGTTTTATAAGCGTTCGCTGCTCTGGAATAAATTACTCGTTCTCGGTAATAGAGCGCGGACGCGAAAGAATTGTCGAAAGAAGCACGCACGGGACATCGCATATATGGCCTAGCACGACAATTCCATTGTGCGCTCCATCTTCCGCGTCATTGTACTTCTTCTGTCCTCTGAGATATTAATAGGAGGGGAATTGAGGATACGATTTTGGCGTCTTTCTCGCGGAGATAAAATAGTGGAAGCGCTTCGAGATGCTTTCTGAGACCTTACGAATTAAGCGGTTCGTCTTTGTTACGGTCTCTGACGCACGTTGAAACGCGTACTTGAAGTTTACTCGGGCGCCGAGTGCGAATCCCCGAACGTTTATCACCGAAGACTACTTAATTCCGAGCAATCGCCCGCGAGAAATGTACGATTGAAAAAGGACGTCGACCGGCAGACAAACGATGCTTTTAATACGCGCTTCAGGCCGGCGAGGGGCTCGTTGACGGAGACGGGCGGGCGTAAATTTTAGACCGTCTGGCTTTAAAATCCGGTCCGCGGAAAGGCGCGACCGGAAGTGAAAGAGAGAAAAAAGTCGTCGGAGTCTGGCCGCGCGCCGAAAGGATACAAGGAGAGAACGTCGGCTGAGAGAAAGACAGGGACGGGGAGAATAATAAAGGAGGAGTCGAGAAGACGGTAAAGACCGGCGGCCGGCTATTTTCTCCAGCATCGTGGACGTGGACCTAAGCCTCGCTCACTTTTTCACCCGCTCCATTTTCTATCCTCCCCTATCGCAACGTATCGCTCCAAGATCTCTCTTACCTCACGCTGTAGGACCTTCCCGGTTTGGAGGTCATTGCACTGCCGCGGGTGGTTGCAGCAGGGCGGATGGCCGAGCGGATCGATTTTCCACGACGACGCCGAGGCGTCGCCGACCGCTTCGACGGAGATCCCTTCTCTCTTCGTCTCTCCCTCTCTCTTGCTTCCTCTTTTTCCCCTATACGAACTTCCTCCCTTCCGTTCCTCTTGCGGTCGCCCTCGTAGTATCCCCTTCTTCTTCTTCCTCCTCCACCTTCGTTTGTCGTACTCCCTCCGACCCCCTCTCTATCAATCTGTCTCTCTCCCTTACAGACTATATTCCGTTTCTTTCTTGGCACGTGACTGCGTCATAAAACTCGTTTCGCACCAAAGCCGAAGGGACCATCCTCTTCAAGTCACAGGCTAATCGATACTGTCCGCAGACGGCTTTTCGCTAAACGTCGACCTTCCACACTCCTTCCACCTTCGAATCGTCGCAACGTATCAATCGTTCCCGGTATGCCGCTGCCACCGCGAACACCAGAAACCGTGAGGCCCGGCTTTTACTCGAATTACTTTCCGAGCACGGCGCAGGTTCGATGCACCAGGCTCACAGGCAGTGGATAGAATAGTTCGTACGGTTTACCTCGGTACCGAGCAAGGTACTGTTTATGTCCTTTGGCACCTCGACACACTTCGGCTCCGTGGCTGACGGTCAATGTCAGTTCAGTGTGGCATCAAGGTCGGAAGCTTTTTGTTTCATCGATTTCTCGCGGCACTTGCTGCTAATGGTGACGTATGGCCGGGTTCCGGTGCTTTTTCGGTAGTCCAGACACGCAAACAGGTTCCATGGAAGTCCAATGTCACGGACACACGCGGGCGTCGTGGCCTGATGGCAATCTGGCTGGCCGGAATGATTTTACTGCGCCTCGGGCCGTGGGTCGTGCACGTCGTACGTATGTGCACAGATACGCGTGTATATTAAAGCGTCTCACCACTTTTTCCCTCCGCGGCGACAATTTGTTTTCTCAGCAGTCGGCTCAGAACGCCCGAACGAACAAAACCAAATGTTCGGCGCATACGAATAATAAAGGCCGCCGCTCGTTCGTTTCGTAAGAAGGAGCAATCAGGTCTCTACCTGACAGCTTTTACGCTCATGCGATCGGACGCTCGTCGTCTGCCTGTCACGTGTCACTGCGTCTTCTCAGCGGGCTTCCTCGCACGGCTCGTGCACAGAGGGAATCCTCATCGCTCGCGGACACGTGTGTCGTCGTGAAGGTGCACGTGAAAAAAAGTGCAACGTATCTTCGGCAGGTGCGGGAGACCGACGTAACGGAGCACGACAATGCTCCGCACGTCATTCGATATTCGAGCTCTTAACGCGTGATATAACAGAAGTCGACGGACAAACAATCGTAATTCAATAACAAGAACTTCCAATTTCCCGTACTATCTCGTGTCACAGCAAAATGCGCCGGACGTCACGGCGGCGACCAAGTTACCTCCGAATAACGCAACACTACTGCGTCAGCGTGTACGACCGAAATTTGTCGAACAAATCAAATACCACGACTCATCCAACGTCGTCCGACAATCGATCCCGCGGCGCCCGATATTAGACAACGACTCGCGAAACACAAGAATAACATCCCCCAAAATGCACAAACTCCCCCGTAAAAACAGTAACCCGTAATCTCATCGAAAACCCGAAAGCGCCGAGTCGAGCAACATCTCAGCATCTATGCATACCGAACGATCATGCTCGTCATTTCCCCGTAATCTCCATTCCGTCTCCGGCACTCGCGTGGTCGCGACGCGTCGACATCTCGAGGAGGAATGAAGTGGCAGACGTTCCGAAAGGGAACCCTCGTCGCTCGTGTGCGAGGGGGTGGCGCGCGGGAGTCGTAGGTCGTACGCGAGCGAGTGTCACAACGACGACGACGACAACAGCGACGTACGAAGAGACGAGGCCGAAGACGACGGGTTCCGGAAAATCGTCCGAGAGGGTGGGAGGCGGTAGGGGTGGGAGGGTGAGGCTTCCTGACGCCGGGAAAACAAGCGAAATCTCTCACTGCCTCTCTGCCGAAAGGGGTCGTAAAGGGTCGCGGGGGCGGCCAGGCGTTCCGCAGCCTCGCTGCAACCACCGACGAGCCGTGGCCGTTTTCTGGCTGCGTTTTCTCTCTCTCCTATCGACCGTATCGCACTGCGGCGACGAATCGCACTGGCGAACCGACCTCGTGGCGCGCAGGTTTCATACACGCGGGCGCGCGCGCACACCGACCTCTCCCTTGCACCCGCGCGCAGATACAGGTGGCGCCGGCACCCGATAGAATTTAGCGATCCGCGCACACAGACGCACACTCGCCCACCACCCACGCCGATGCCTGCCCTTCGCAGGGACGAAGATGGAAGAAGGGTGTACGCGTCGCGCACATGCCGCACGCGCGCCGGATTTTCAGGCGCAGCTAGTACTACGCTACGCGTCCCTGATCATGAACGACGCTGACGTAGTGGAATTCGGTGGGCGGCTTCGTCGGCTGGGAAGTGTACTTTTCCTCAGCTAATCGATGCTAGTTGCCCGTCGCGTGTATGGTGTAACGAGGAACCTTGCAGTTCGTTTGTTTCGCTTCTGTATCGTCACGCCGTAATGGCGTGCGGCATGAAATATCTATCATTTGGCGAGGTTTGAAGCGTGTTTAAATAAGAGATATGTTCTGTCAAGGAACACTGTTGGTTTTTCTTCGCTGCGTGCCGTTGCGTAACCCGCTTCGAGAGACACGACTGGTATCAGTGTATTTCATTACGGTTAATTAGGCTACTTCCTCGGTTCTGATCATGGCGAACATCTGCTAGGCTGAGCAGATGTAATATTTAACGCTGTAAGTGATTTTCGATTACAATGGATCGTCCGGGCAAGACACGGCGCACGAAACGACTCGTCGCTAGATTCGAGTCGTTAAGATCTGAACGAGACAGAGTTAATTGCTCAACTACTCGTAACAAGCAATTATTGTGAATGGGACGGCGGAGGAGGGGAGATCGAGAGATAATTATCGGCTCCGCGTCTCGACAGATTTTCCTGTCGATTATTTGGAACGTCGCGTCGATGATCGGCCACAGACTCATGCCGGACAAGTCTCATAACGCCCGCTAATTGCGACTGACGGCTGACTAACAATGAAAACATTCACGGCGTTCGGGCTCTATCTCGTTAAACGTCCTAAGAGAACACATCGAGCGTGTCAATCGACGAGCATAAATGCATTGCGCTCTGCGTGTACAATGCGTCGCGCGAAACTTTGACTCGCATACGTCGTAACGTTCTTAGAATTAGCGTTGAATGTTGGCAAAGTTAAAAATATTCGCACATTAAAGCATTAATGTTTACCTGCTGTTTACACTTTTCTAAACGTTTTTTGTATTCTCTGATGCAATCCTGTCGAATCGACAAGCAAGGATAAACGTTTACCCTCATGTGTGCACTTCCACTTAAGATGGAGCGTGTATTGAAATTACGCAGAATCTAGTGAAGAGAATGGTTGGAGTGCCATCTTTATACGTATACACAGTACACCGGCACGTGACATACGTCACACCTATATATTCCACCACTCTTCCATAAGAGGTAATAGGAAAAAATCCTCACGCTATGTAAGATCCGAACGCGTATCAAAGTATTACATAATCGCTTATGTGCATTACACGGAACGGACAACAACGAAACCGACGAAACTAAAATCCTACTCTATTACGAAATACACCCGCCTAGGATTTAAGCGGTGCATCAACAGCCTGTCAACTTGACAAGTGTATCGCGCGAATGCAAAGTCGCACATACGCAGGTACTTCATTGAAGAGAACTCACTCCGCAGACCGTGCGTACTGTATGGAAGCTGCAAATTGATTCTAACGCGATGCACTTAATACTCGTCTTAAGGCAAACGCAGAACACAGAAACGGCGTTGTTCCTGCTGATGACGCCGATCGCGTATTTCGTATTAGGTGAAGAGTGCGGTGGCACAGAACGAATGCCGCATTCATAACGAGTTCCCTGGCAGTTCGGGCCTGGCATAGAACCCCCGTGGAAAATCTGGCTTCTGGCCACATAACTTGCCTTCGGCGCAAAACGAGCAGCGTCGTGCCCGGTCGACGTACGGTGTATCAATTTCGTATGACGACGGGTCGCGAAAAACTTGCCTTGCCGCTTGAAACGGGTGACTGATTACGGCGATATCTCCATCGAACCGGACGTTTCGCGACGCACGGAGCGAGCGGGCCGCAGGAACGTTGAATTCGAAGGAATGAACAAAATCGTCGCGACCATCGTCTGGCACCGTAAATTGCTGAGATATCTAACGCTGCCGACTGGCTTGACTGCCTGAAGCCTAGAGCAATGGCTGCTGCCGATGGCGATTCGAGCACGACGCAAATTCGAGGACGTCCTACTCGGGGCGAAGAAAGTGCAGCGACGATGGCGATAATCGTTGATAATGCATTGCGCTAACCTCGCGACTGATTTGCGCGAGAAATGCAAACGTGGTGATATTAGTCGGGTACTGAATCAGTTTATAATGTATGCAGATAGAATTCGTTCTTTATTTAGGTTCTTTCCTCGTCCTTGGCACGCGACAAAACAGTTCGTTTTTGTGCGTTGAAAGCTCATACTTTTTCTGTCAATCAGAGAAGCAATTACACGTGTTATATGCGACAAAGAAGTAACAGTTTTTTGTTGCGTCTTATGTTCTTGGATAACGACATTGGAAGCGTGCGGTTAAAAATCCTTGAAGTTAATGCATTCAAACTGAAGATGCGTCGAATAAGCAATAAAATAGTACGAACACACTAACGACGTTACATATTTGAAGTCTCATCTACAGCGCACACCTCAGAAACCTAAAAGTCGTGTACGCCAACAACAGAAACCGCCACTCTCGTCCGCGTCAGTACAATCGAAAAACGACGAATGAGAGTCGTCATCTATCAGAGGAAGCGCACAGCCCCGGGCGGATTTGACAGCGAGCCGTATTTTGCTTGTAATTCACGTCGCTCCGGAAGGCGGAGTAGCCGAAGTTCGAATCATGCGTTTCGGTCGCATGCCATAGGCGGAATTCCAGAACAGGCCCGCGGAGTGCGGTGGCGGGCCGTTTATGCTCGTTGACATAGCGCGCGCCACCAACGCCACGCTCAGGGACGATGAGATCCCGGGGGAAAGACAAAGAAAGTCGCCGCGGAATGCCGGGAGTTCCAGACGCGTAAATCGCTCAGCGCTCTCCTGCGGATAGGTGAGGATCGCGCGGATAAATATAGATCGCCGGCCAGAAATATGTCTTTCAGGCTGCACTTAAAATCGTCGCTTCCTGCCGCTCACGTGTCGCAGCCCTCGTTACCTTTAGGGCCCGTTCTCAGTCATCGTACGTTCTCGCCACTTTCCGACGCTCGCGGCTTCTTTGTTTTTCTCCGCTCTTAACCCATCTCCGTCCCGTCCCATCCCGCCTCTGGCTGCTCGAAGCTTTTAACCGCACCCGCGGGTAACGTCTGCCTTATTACCGGACAGGGGAGCCTCGAGTTTGCAGATGTTTACAATAATTGAGGCGGACGTTCGCCTGACATTCGACGGAGCGTCGGCGCTCGCCGCGATACCGAAATGCAATTTCGAGTCTGTGAGTCCGGAGGCCCGTGATTGCGGCGCGGGTGACTATCGTCATGCACGCCAGCCATTAAACGCGTGTGAAACGCGAAAGCTGCGGCGCGCAAATGTAACGTGACGCTCGGTTTCGCGAACGTTCGCCTTCTTCCTGCGGTCGGCGTGCGCGCGCTGCAACAATTGAAATATCGCAAGCGAGTCGCTGCGAATTATAGTAATCTGCCCGGCTGCCCTCGGGGCCGAGTCTTAAATTAGCTGTGGTATAATTTAAAGTAATACAAATTACGACCGCCTGCCACCCATTAATTACCGCGAGGATCCGTTTGTTATGAATGTAAATTACTTCTCTTCTACGCACGAACTTGAGCGTGCGTCTATCTGGAATTTCGCACTGTCTATGCGACCGTCCGCCGCAGTATGCATAATGCTCGCGCGACGAAGAAGTCGGTAAATCTCTGGAAACTTCCCGTCATTCATAAACATTTTGTCGCGCTCCGGGCGTTCAAGATTCTTCGGCCGCGAGCGGATCGGGCTCCCCAGGAATCGGATGTCGGCTGACAAGAAAGGATCTATCGATTCGCGGCGGCTCGTCCAGGCGTGAAGTGCTCGTCAGGGCAGACAAATCTGATCTAGGACCGAGCGAAAACCGTAGCGAAACGCCGCACACCGCACAGTCGAGGCTAACGGTGCATCAGACGACGGATTACGAGCTCAGCCACGTTCCGACAGAATCGCTCGGACTCATTCACCGATCCCACGAAAATCGTAACGCGCCACTCGTGAGCAGGACACTCCGAGCCGTCTGCAGACTCCGTTCAACGCTCTGCGCAACGACGCTATCATTTCACCGTGGCCGCGGCGCTGATAAAAAGCGCGAGCGCAAATTAGTCCCCCCATTAAATTACCACGCTCGTTAGACGTATTCTCTTCCCCCGAAACCGGCTAACGACGTCGGCGCGGTTCGACGAACGGCGATTAATTGAGAATCACGAGAGTCGCGGTAATTATTACTTTCTACGCGATCCTCGATCCACATAATGCATACGTTTTAGCGGCCGATCACGGGTTCGAGAGAGTGTGCGCGAGCGCAGTGATGTATGCGCGCGTAATGTACCGTGCATACGTTATCTAATGTCGCCCGGGGACGGCTAATTATTTATGATCGCGGATGCGTCGGTGCGCGCAGGTGTGGGGGGGATATCGAAAGGTTTCTAAACGGACCCCGCAAAGGTGAACAGCTTTTCCCCGCTCGGCCGCAGTGGGATGCTTGTCCGGTATCATGTTCGTCATGTTCCACTGCAGCGAAGTTGCCGTTTCTTGCGCGCACGTCGCCCGAGAGACGGAGTGGGCTGGGACGAAGGAGAGGATAAGGGAATACACATCGAGCGTCTTTCGCTCCAACATCGATCCGCTGCGAACTCATAAAGGCGAAGGTGCGGTCTTTGCAGATAGGTCAGGCCTGACCTAGGATAAGTTTGCACGCAAGAGAGGAGGCCGCCTTTCGCTTTTGTTGAGGTAAACGGATCCGCGGAACACGTTCCATCCGCCCGGATTGCCGAACGATCGGCATCCGATAGCCGTGAGCACGGTCGAATCGCTTACATATTTTTAGTCGAGTCCGTCTATGCGGGACAAGAAGTCGACGCCAAGCCGGTGCATCGGCTGGGTAGTAATTTCTGCCACGGAATGAACGCGGTGCGACCTTCGAGGCGGAGTGAGGCAGGTGTAGCTCACGAGTGCTGTTTGCTTTTTGCACAATGTTTCAGTTGCAGCGTCAGGCGTCGTCACGGTGCACGTAAGACTTTCACACGCGTGCGGTGCACACGTGTCAACGTGTTGTTCCTTGAATGATTTATAAATAGGAGTGTTGTAAAATTGTTGCGTTTTTTTTTTTGCTGCCCGCAAGCTCGTTTCCAAGACACTTTCTTATGTCTATGCAAATGCAAACGTTACTTTCGCAAAACATTATAGAGTATGTGGAACTACGTGCTACCGTCTGAAATAACTTTCTCGTCTGCCGGCAAATAAGAAGCTTGCCGATATGAAGTTTATCGAGCAGGCTTCTTCGCGGGCACATCTCACGGATGGTGATTATTTTGACTCTCGATTTTTCTCGGACTCTGACTCACCTTCGCTTTCTTCGCGGAATCAATGGATACATTTTTGCTTTCGCGAAAAGGAAGATGCCTGGAACGATAGCAGCGAAAGACACGAGTTATCGTACAAACAGACTTGCTCTACATGTTACCCGAGCCAGCGCCATAATCATGCCGGTGCGCGATGTGCCGCGTAAATACCGAGCAGAAATTGCTTCGGATCGAAGCTCATCTTCGACGTCGTTAAGCGTGATCGGCCAAATGGCAATTAGGAAAGAGTCGTTGGTCGGTACATCGGGGGTTAATTGAAAGTGACCCGTGCCACGGTATTCGTCGCGTGTAGGCTGCCCGTAATTGTAATCCGTCGGATTATGCTCCTCCAATTCCAGCGTCGGAAGCGTGCTGCAGATTAAACAGCCGCGCGCATACACGGCCGCGTTCGCGCAAACACGAGATTCTCGTTTCCGAGAACAGAGCGAGTCGGTCAATCGTTGCAAGAGGAACGGTAAAGCCCGGTTGCCCATTTAACCGTCCAATTTTGGACTCCCTGCCCTGCCATTAGCGCGCCTTATAACGGTACGAACAGTGCACGCGTCCTTGCCATCTGCCGCGAGACGAAATAACACGGGCCTCGGGATGTACATTTTCGAATTAACGATCCCTTGGGGGATGCCCTTGACATCTGGACCGAAACACGGTGTATTGATCGGTTTTCCTCGATTTCGTACGTGACACGCACACACGTATACACCCTCTCCTTATCGCTCGGTCGCCAGTCGCGTTTGCTCTAGAAAGCGTATTGCATCATACGAATGTCACCCCGATATGTAAGTTATTGTTCGCCAGAAATGAATGCTGTCGGTAACGGTCAGACATCAAGATAGCGCTGCTCGTATTACCGTGGAACAGATTCCTAATCCCGGTTTGTAATATCATTACGACATTACTGGAAGCCGTAATAAGAATGGCGCAACGATAACTGGCCGCCTTCTTTCATTTTCACCGAGATAGCATTAAGACGTTTCAGCAAAAGGTCTCGACGCTAAAGTGGCGAGAAATTCTCGGAGAAAGGTTGCGCGCCTTGTTTAACCTCCTCGCACGTAATCCTATGCTGTGAACTGGGCATCGGCACGAATGAAGCTACGTATTTCCAATAGGCGTGTTCTTACAAAATGCCTAGTTATCGACTGGCCATTGTAATCCCCTGATATGTGAAAGCAAGGGAGGAAAATGCATCGTCAGCGAATACCTAGGCCTGCCCATTTCTTCCTCTGTCTTGATTACAAAAATTTAGAGACAGTCGTCATCAGAACGTCTCGTGAGAAAGTTTGCCTCGACTTACTCCTCACGACAAAATATATAATAACAGTTATCATCTACACATGTATTCAAAATTTCACAAATTGATATTAAAATCCCACTCTAGACTTCTTGAATATTGCGCAAGTCGTCATGAGATTGTCCAGCCGTGGGAACGACGTAGAACGAACGCACAATGTACCTCTACTGATGTTCGACAATTTCTCCTCATCTAATAGTACGTTCCTCGAACACAATTAATTACATTTTCCTTAGTCTCATAAATACGATTATTTCGAATTGTTACTTTCTTACTCTTATCTTTCGTCCTCTTCCGCTACAATTCTTCAAGACTTCATTTCCACGGTTCACTTTTTACGGACATGCCTTTTCCCGATAACACCGGAACAGTAAAAGCAAGTACACGGGAAGCGTATTACGCAACCCGGGGCGCTGAAGGGAGTAGTTCACTGACCAGATCGAACGAACAGTAGAGAAGTACACTATGCCAAAACCATTAATGTCTGCGAACTGGGTTGTCTCGAGAGCCCCGCGTCGCCCACGATCCCAGTACGAAGTCGCAATGAATTTTTTACTTATCGATCCATCGCATCTGGGTCAGTGAGCAGAGGCGGTTGCAAGCGTTATCACAAACTCGACTCTCGTAGGGTTTCTCTGAAATTTCTATGAGCTTTTGCGTCGCGTCGTACAGCCCGACGACAGGGTTGCTCATGACTCACACCTTCATTACCATGTATCGAGATACATCTGTCAATGTTTCAATTGGACGGACGAATTATACGGCCGCGAGATACGCGGATTTAAGACTTTCAATTAAAAGCGTTGAACATTAATGCACGTTCGCATTTATACACATTTCGAATCGCTGCTGTTCTTCGACGCTCCTCACGCGTAAAATCATGACAAATGCGTCGGTGGCACAGCAACGTTCTCAACGGCCACGCGCAGAGAAACGGATTTAATTAATCGGACAACAACGGCCCGTTCTGACAGGTGAGACGATCTTGACAGACCGTGTGCTTGTGTGTGAAATTACTCCGAGGTAACAACAGGCCGGACGCACGTCGACGCGACGCCGGGATATAAATTACTATAAAAGTGTAATGATGGCGCGGTTATGCAAGGTATCGGCGTTATGTAACCTCCGCCCAGAGGCATTTCAGGTGTGGCACGTGCGAGATAGCCCGATGAAAAGGGTTACGAGAAAGGCCGCGAAACAGGGGGTCTCGAATGCGCCGGATCGTTTTTCGAGAAAGAGAGAGAGAGAGATAAAAGATTGGACTGAAGACAGAAAGAAGAGAATGCACGGGAAACGTGATCGATCGGCTACGAAGGATTTCGCCCCGTGAAATTTGATTAAGCGTTGCAACTGATTTCACGCTCTACCATACCGGTCTGACGTAAAACCTTCGTTCATCGCCGAATCTTCGAACGATACAGAGGTACGGGCGCGCGTCGCATAACAAACGTTTTCTCCCGCTCCAGTTTGCGATACGCAATCTAACTGTTTCTAAACTTACTGTATTCGCCTAACTGTACGTACGAAAGAAGCGCCCTAAAAAGAGTCGGCATCATTATGCACGGAACGGTTAAGAGCGGCGTAAAATTATCAGACGGAATGGGCGTCTTCGCTCACAATGTGCCGGCGCCGGGATCGCGATTTGCGTCGATATTAAATCAAGGCACTCGACTCTTCGTTCTCACGACGGAATCTACTTGTTAAGCTCCCATTCCCAACGAGATCTTGTGAACTTGATGAGCGGGCATGCGGAAACGGCCGTGCGGGCACGGGTTTAGTACGGTTTGCCTTTTTTTTTTCGTTCACGCGCGGAGCATCGCGATTAGCCTGCAAACGTCCCACGAGCAGACGTGTCAATAATATTCGGCCCCGCGAATCATTGTCCCGAGCGGGTTGGTGTCGACTATCGGGGAGTCGCGATCGAACGGCCTGGTCGGCGACACGCTGATACTTTCAAATTGTTCGCCTTCGATTCCGTACTGCTCAGCGAGTCGGTGTACGTTCTTTATCAGCGATCTTCGTGATCCCTGTCAGACCCGAGTAACGAACACTCTTACCCTACCGATCCCTCGTGTAAGGTTGTTGTGAGAAACAGCGAAAGAGAGAGAGAGAGAGAGAGAGAGATCGAGGGATCGAAGCTTTTTTTATTCTTTCGAGAAATCCTTGACAGTGCAGGAGAAAGTACCGCGAGCCCATTCGGAAGATTAACAGTGCTTACCCCACATAGTGCCGGACATCTCACGAGCGACCAATCGAGATTCGCGAAGGCGCCTCGGGACGTCGTGCAGAAGGTAATACGATTTTTCGACCGCGGTCATTATTGTACCGTTCCGTTTATAGGGTTCACACATTGTTGATAACAGGTTAAGAAGTCCGAGTTAGATTTCATGGCTAAAGCACGCGAGGCGGTCTGTTTCTAAATGTATTCACACTTTCGTGCATGCTAATTTCGCGTATCTATTTATCGGATAGACTTTCCTCGGCCGTTTTCTACTAAAAAATGCTCGTCATCCGGAAATATTGTAATCGCTTGAAAGCGCTTGAAATATTCTTAAGAAAGATATTTCGACGCGAGCGTCCATCGCGCCGCATTGAATGCCACCTTTTAATTGCGTTCTATCCGTGGAGAGAAGAGATAGTTATCGCACCTCGTCCGTCTTGTTTTGTGCCGGCCCGCGCGGCAGCGGCGTACATTCGGTTTCAATCGAGACGAACGGCATCGAGTAGCTGCTTCTTGGCAGCAATACCAGTTTCACGACTTTCGCGCTTGCATAAAGATATTCCTACCGCCTCATCTACATAGGAATCTTTTCCCTTATTCTATTCTATTGCATTTCAATCAAGAACTTCACTCGCGTTTACAATATTCCGCAACAACTTTCCATAAGCACAAGCTCTTTATACCAAGCAGCCAGAGTACAATAGGTGTATCTCGAAAATTAAATATCATGTATAAGTAAATATTTCTGTCACCCGCGAAAATTCGTCTTCCAACTTCCAACACTAGCACCACCATTCGATCTGAGCATTCTCCAGATACTGTAACTAAATGACGCGGAATTCGTAATCGTCGTTCGGAAACAAAGCGACGCGATTCAATTTTCATTTCCCCCGATCTTAGAAATCGGCCGGGAAAAGCACGTTAACGGGTCTGGAAGATCCGTTACGAATTCCAACGTGGCGTCTTCCGCTTTCCACTTCGGATCCTCTCGCCGCCTGTGCAGGCCAAGCAGAGTTACGGGCGCTTACTGCGTCAAGTATTAATCTAAAGCGATTCCATGGCTGGGCGACGCGTAATTAGCGGCTTCGTGCACGATGTCGTTAAAGTGCTCGGCTACTTCGCGGTTTTCCCCTCGCGTGGTTTATTTCACGGTCAAGACACGGTGGCCAGCCGTGGAAAGAGTGAGATCACTGATTATACGTAGGATATTATGATAAACCGGCTGCGGTGGAATCTCATTAATTATGACATGCCTTCGCGCAGGGGTAACGGCATATCTCTTATCTGCTCCGTAGGTGTGGTCGTACGCGCCTGTCATGATCGATCGGAAGAATTTAGATTGCGGTGAAAATTGATTCGTCACGGATGCGGAGGATGCGCTCTATGTACTTATAATTCCGTGGCAAGTGTGTTGCGGCATGCTGGTCTGTCGAAAACTTGACCCGCTTTTCGATATACGAGACAATCGTGGCATGTGGCATCTAAACGAAAAAGAATGTAAGTGCACAATTCAGCTCTTAAGGACACAGGAAAAAAACAACTGTCAGCTACCCCCAGTTAGGTCTTTAAAAATTTTACAAAATTCTCGTGATATGCAAAAAATAAGAGAAATCAGCTGTGGTAGCCGAAGTGAGGATAGATCAATTGTATTCCGGTAGACAAGGAAACGGTTTTTGAATTTCTCGCACTCACAGCCTTGCCCATTTACACGCCATAATACCGGTACCGCGTACGGCGCACGTTATGGCGCATGAATGTCGTGGACTTTCCTTCAAGTTTCTATAGAGTTCGATTGTTCAGCGCGCCCGCGGATCGATGCTGAATATATCGCGGCGGGACCACTTTCTCGAAACCTTGGAAACTTGACCCCTGAAGAGAAACGGCGTCTCTGGACGAAGGGAAACGCCTGACCTTCGGCATGAGAGGTGAAAAGGCTTAATTTAATTTCCTACCGCCCCGATGCGCCAGGATTCACAGCTCACGCCATTGTCCGACAGAAGTCAGCCGGAGTTTCTCGTGGCTAGATAAATCGACGCTGGCCATTGATATTCCGCGGCCGTAGAGACAATGGCCTGGTTGACCGTCGACAGCAAAATCGGTGTCAATATCGTCATGACGGTAACGCGGGGGCGGGAGAGTGGGAGGTGCATGTGTAAAACACTGGGAAGAGGCTTCGGAATGATGATAGAGCGCGAGACGTCAATGTCACGTATGCAACATTATTTCCATCGGTCAACCGGCAATCATTATCACGTCACCGCGAATACACACGTCCAAATGCTGCAACAAACGTTTTTTCCCGCCACCCATAACATTTATCGGTAATCGCGATAAGTGCTACGCAGGACATCGTCGCTCAAACATTATCGTCCTTAAATCAATTTAATACCCGCATTTCTTCGCGCACGTTCCTTTTTCCCTAGGCACCCGAGTGACCGTATACGTGACGACGTCGGCGCAACAGTTAACGCGAATTCGCGTCAACGATGCAGCATTGCGGGAAACGATGCTCAAGGCGTGAGAAATCGACCTGCCGGGCAGAGTCGCTCCGAAGCACGCCGATACCTGTTTTCGATTCCGCGAGAGTTTCACTTTCGCGAAAAAGTTCCCGCAGGAACAGGGGCCGGTTTTGGAAAAGCGACCGCGAGAAAAATCCGCGTCCGCGAGCGCGCGCGCTCTTGCTTTCCTTCGGAATCCCGTACATCGCGAAACCGGTTCCCTACTCGACGATTCGTTTCCATATACCCAGTGCGCGCTAACTGCACCCAGCGATTTTTCGCGCAACCGCGGAAACCGCGAGCTCGGCGATACCTCGATTAACATTCCTCCCTTTGTTCCCACAAGCCGAGTGCCTATCTAGCGACCCAGAAACTTTATCCGCGCCTCGGCGTCGAATTTTGCCATTCTGCCGCGGGCTAGATTCTTCAATTCGACAAGTGCAAAACGTGCTTCTCGCTGTCGGGTCTAATTGTAAGGTCGGCCGCGCACTTGCGATTTTGTGTGTCGAATGAAACACGCAGGTTTCAACAGGAACGCCTGCACACGCGGCTAATTAAACGCATTGATTAATTCATTCCTACTGAAACGGCGTGTTCTATTTCTAACAGCAAACGATCGACGTAACTGCTTAACCCGTACGATCGGCGTTGCGCATTCGAATTCGTCGTGTCGCTGAATTCACGGAGCCCAGTGGGAATTCTCATGGCGAGGCGAGACAGAGGTGAGGGTTCACCGGAGATAATTGATATTCATCGGATAAGTTGATGGCCTGAAACAATGGTCCGCGCGTTTCGCGGAGTCGAACAATCGCGGGCCGGAGTGAATGTCCCGTCGCGAAAACTATTCCGGAGTAAGAGTGAGTTCAAGTAACTGTAAGTCTGGCCGTGGACGACGGTAGGCGCGCTGCACAAATTTAGGAAGAACGGCGCGGGCAAACTGCTACCGGATCTCGTCCGCGTCATGCGCACACGTTATACCGGTGGCCTAGTTGTTAACACGATGACACTGATGACAGTCGAACCGGGTCACCGTCTATGTAATGGACCGTTGCACTTTATTCATCGACAGCGAGCCACGTGCTTTGACCTACTGCACGCTGAACTTCGTGCGGAGCGACCGCATGCACTGGCAGTCGATCTCTTTCAAACGTTCGACTCATCGATGCTTTCGCTCTCAAAAAGTAATTCATCTAAACGTCGCACTACATGTCGAAGTAGTATGGCTTTTCATTTCTGTACGGAACGTATTATCGATGTTAAACAATGACAATTGAGAACAAAATAACGCTGATACTTATTATCGAAAAAATTATAATACTTCGTCGGAAGTGTTAATAAAACGAGTGCACACGATAGCAACCGGCGTATTTTAACACTCGCTTACCTGTCTCTTACTTGTAATCCAATCGATGCTAAAAAGGAAGTTTTTTATTAACTGATACCGTCACTGAAAAATCGTCAACGTCGAAATAGAAACGGGACGCGCCGCGAAATTGGAGCCAAACGTGCGTACGTCCGCCAGAACGATCTGGATACTAAATGGTCGAGCGAGCGAATCGCGACCTTCCGTGCACACGTTGATCGCCTAAAACTTCGGAAGTGGCCACATCCGGCACCACGTTCTCGTTATCAGTGAAAGTCGCCCATTATTAATGCGCATGCAAATACCGAGGCACTGTGCCAGTAGGACTCTACGAAAGCAACGCAGGTAGGTACATAACTTGTTTAGCTTTCCATTTCAGTCGAGCACAACTTCATTCGCCTCCGTAAGCCGATGATGATCGGCATAAATCGTGTTACCAAATTACATTAGCTGATGTGCCTGACCAATTCGATGAGCGAAAGACATATAACAGAAGTGTCACGAGGCCGCGCAGCGACTTAGAGAATCTAAGCAAACATTTCCTGACCGCGTTATCGTTTCCCATTGACTCTTATCTCTTAAGCCATTCCATGTTACAGAGGTGCGCACAACTTATCTTATCGGCTCCGCCCTACATCAGATTCGTTACGTCGGGCGTAATAAATTGGATGCTGGGGATCGGCCGCTTCTCCAATTCTAACAGCAGTTACTTCTAGCGTAATGATAATGGAAATCGTGACTTACTCGAGATCCAGACTCTCCAGTTCCTCGCCGACATCTGACAGGCTGCCGCTCGACTCGCTGATGTAAGATGTTTGTTCGCGACACAACATTACGTCATTTCTGGAACGTGAAAATGTAATTGTTGCGGCGTCAGTGCTGTGCCCGAGATTCACGAGATATCACAATGGCTAAACTGTAAGCTTCAATCTTTCGTTCCGCACGTTCACGTGCCACTTTCCCGTCGTCAATTTTTATTATCATCCAGTATCGATCGAGACCCGCCCGACCGGCGGCGGCGGGTCGATTATTACAAATTTATGCAGTCAGACTCTTTCTCGGGATAGCACGCGCGAGTGCGCAGTGAAAGACACCGTCGATGTCGATCAATTAACGAAACGCAGCGACCGTTCACCCTTCACTGACCTGAACTCTTACATAATACGCGTGTCTACGGTTTAAACGACGTAAATTGGCGCGCACATTATTTTTCAGGCGGATGAACTCATCAAAGGGGTTCATTAGGAGCGTACTCATACTTTTTTGCACGCATCGTAAAGCTTCCATTTAAATCCCACATACACGTGCATCGTGTGATTAACAGTAATTAAAGATATTTGTTCTGCACTGAACACTAGAATCACATTTTAACATATATTTCTGCTAATCGAGAGAGAAATTGCGAAAGCAGCGATTGAAGCACGAGTGACGTGTGCACGACCTACATTACTGCTTCATTATCGTACGTATGCACTAGCACTTCGAATCACATGTGTCGCAGCTTACTAAGAGATAAGCTTACACCACGTAGCATCCTTGAACCATATCACAGTGTTTAAAATTCTATTCAAGTGTACGTTAGGCGAGAGAAGTGAATAGAAACAAAGTGAAGAATCTGACAGTTGAGTGAAATGTTATGCGCGTTCTCTGAACATTCTTTCGAATCGCCGGACCTAATAAACCACATTATATCCTTCCTCTTTCTGGGTCTTCTACCATCTAAAGTCTAAACCGACAGCTACGGTGTAGAAAAAGTCTGCCATCGAAGTATCGAAGGTAAGGAGAGAGTGTGCCTTCACAGTTACGACAAAGGCCATTGCACTCGCGAGTGATCGGCACTTGCTCTGTCATTACGTATCGTCAATGCTACAGTATGAAACACTTTTTTCAACGGCATCAGCTGAACATTATGGTGCTCGAAATAGGCGCCGTTTAAATTTTACAGGATAATCTATTGGTTGATTATATTGATATTGGCACGGATCCCTTAGTAAATCCTAAAGAATTTAGTTTTTCAACCATTCCTGAATCGGATCTTTCGCAACATGTTCGAAGTCAAAATCTATACTTCGGACAAATTGGTTTCTCAATCATTTGTACCATTCATACGACATTTCGAGGTCGAAACGGTGATTATGTCAAAAATTCAGGCCTTTTCACGATCAGAAGTCGAGACTGTTTCATGTAAAACATTACTTTGATCGCTATTGACTATAATGATGAAAGTGTCCATCGGTGCGCGGAGAAAACTATTTCGAGGAAGACATTATCCTACTCGCTCATGACAGGCAAGCATCAGTCGAGTTTCACTCCAGATAATTGTATGCGTCCACTAGTCTGACGTAGTGTCTCTAGTACAATCGTGAACCACTCGAAGATTGCAAAGTAGCAGGAAGAAGGCTTAATTTCGAATAAAGAATAGAAGAATCACGCTGAAGCCTTCAATCAATTGTAAGCACAATATTTGACTGCCTAAGTACAGAAAACTCACACAAACATATACACCGTCGATCATAATTAAAACATATCCTAAACCTATATCCATTACTGTGTGCTCAATTATATGTCACGTGCTGCACGTGTCATGGCTTACCACCGTACCCAACAAACATGTCGATAACCAAGAATACATGCATTGGATCAAATGACCTGAGCACTGCTCTTTACAATTATCCGGATAACTTGACAGAGTACTGAAGAATCTCCGTAATCGAGTGTTTGAACTTGATCCGCCAATTTCGTCGAAAGCCTCCAAACCGAACACATCGTTAGAGGTAGGTGCCGAAAGCTCGTCAACTTCCGGACGCACTGCGGCCCACAAGCCACACCTCGTTCGTATAATTAAGTAAAGTGCTTTTTGCATCAACCCTACTCGACCCGACGCCGACCACCCTATTCATAGCCCGCTGCCACTGATTCATTCGAATCACTTCAAAAAGCCGCCTGCAACTTTGAAGTAACGATAAGAATCACACAACGCACACATGTCTATATTGCGATACGTTGAGCACCTTATCAAAATCGCGATCAAAGTGTAAACGCTCGAAGTCACGGTCGCGCAACAGTACAACACAAGAAGCGCGCACGCGAACGCGGAACGTATGCACAACGTCCACCATCACCGATGCACGCTGTTCTTTGGCCCGGTCTGTACCACGACACTAATTGAAAATCAATCGTGAGCAGCCGTAGGGTAGCGCATGATAGGTCAGCGATCGTCGTGACTGCCGAGGTCGCGTCGTCTTTCCAAAATGAACCAGCCGGAAAATTACAACGCACCCCCGCCAATTTGAACTCTCATCAGCGTCGTTATCCTCGCTGCCATCGGAGGCTTGCCGGCGTCAGTCGAGTCGGCCGAGCCGGGGCGTTTCGTCAATTTTCGGCGGAATTTAGGAACGTCGTTAAGAGAGTAGAGAGTGGCTCCGTAACCAATTGATTCACGCGGAAGTCGAATCACGAATCTGGGCGTGCTCGGCGATCGCGTGGCGAATTACGTCGTAAGTGTTACTTACTCCTCGTTAAGCTCCGAGCACGACATCGCCGACGACGTCCGACACCATAAACGACTGCACTGACGATGCGAAAAAAGGAGACACACGCTTGACCCTGCCCACGTACCGGCCTCTGTTTCTGCAGTGTCGCTTTAGGCCATTACTACGTTAACGACGTTACTCCTCGTACGTTTATATAGCGCTGACAGCCGCCGATAAGAGCCGCGTGTCGTCGCGATAGGAGCATTTTGTCGTATTGCGCGGAATGCCGGGAATCGCTCGTCGTAAAAGTGACGCGACCGACGCGGAGGGCGCGAAAGAAAAAAGAAAACTTTGCCCAAGACCGACGTCGAGTAAGCAGTGGCCGTTATCGGAAAAAGCTGCGTACTTGTCGATTTCTCGACAATCGATCTCTACGCTCTACGTGCGATAATCTTGAAGCGTGACTCGACCGACGCGCCGGGGTACGAGGAAGTTGTCGGAAGAAAATAAAAACCTGTACGCAAGATACGTCGACAATTAATGTCCGCACTCTCTGGTCAACAATCTTATACCGCACCGCGACCCGCGTATCTTCGATCGCTATCGAATCTGACATAATTGCGATACGAATATGAGATCGTATCGCTTGTTCGTCGGTGGACGGTCTGCCGCTTAAGAATGTTTTCAGAAATGGAGTGCGCGCACTTAAATGCGTTACGAAGCGCGTAGAAAGTAGACCATAACGTCTAAATAGTAAGTAGACTCAGCGAGCGCTTAGAAAGTGTTAATCAACGAACGGACTGACGTTTCCGTTAAAGTTCCCTCGGGAAGAACTAGTCTTAGAGGAGCTAGAGGCTGATTTCTTCCTGCCGCCTGTTACGCGTGTCTCTTTGCCCGGTGCTCGCGTGTCGCGAAGTCAGTTAATCGGAGATCGCTATCGTCGCATCGCGAAAGTCTTAGATATAGTCAACGACAACACCACGTAAACTTGCACTACTTCGGCTTTATACGGATGAAATGTTATCATCTCAATGAATTGACTGCTTCTGTCAATATCACTCTACGGACTGTCACGTCGCTTGAAATTATTGAGTCGTTATGAAGATTGTACTAGCAAAAGATAGGTTAATCCGTTGCGGAGTGCTCTCATTCATTATTATCGATCGCTAATTCATGATTCAGTGAACTGATCCCATACGTTAGCCACTGGATATATTATGAATCCTTGTACGTGCTCGAAGTAAGAGTAACGGCAAACAAAACAATTAATATAAGAAGTGCAATTACCTTCGTCACGCTTGAAATGAAGGAAAACGTAACTGCCGGCGTCGGGAATGGCTGCTATTGACGATGACACGATAATCGGGATATGACGTACGATTTCTGGCCAAACTATCTCTCAGACACTGACGCATAACAATATCGTCAATTAGCGTCGCATGATTTGAACGATTTCACGGCAGAGCAAACATTCGGTTCACGACAACAGGTCCACTCGCGATCCAGTATTTCAAGAGCAAAAACTCAATTAATTGCCCGTCGTATCATCTTGGCCAAATCAGCTGAAACAATTACATTTCGTTAGACAAGACGGAGACTTCGATCTACATAAATCCATTGACAACGAACATTTATCTGTATATTTACATACCTGTTTAACAACATTTTGTAACCTGAAACGAATGTTGAATCCTTCTTCTTTCGTAGCATGATGTACACTACCGCGCACGAAGCTTACTGTGTAATAGTTTCACATTGACGACTGTAGATGACGCATGATACCGAAACCAAAACCGACCGTTGGTACAGTTAGGATTATGACGAAGGTTATGTTTCCTGTAATTCTGCCACTCAGTCGACAGTTTGTAAGCAGATAACACGTGCTAGTTCAGTGCTTCAATTTTCAATAAATAATCACTTATCGGAAGTGTAAGGAAATCAATTGTCTAGGGAAACCGCTTGACGTAAGTACGTTTTATGGTTTTGCATGTTTTTTTTTAGTAAAACAAATATTATGCATTATGCGCAGTAAGTAGAAGGTTATGTTATGACTTTACCCTTGAATTGTAAACTAATAAAACGTTTGTAAAAGCCTGCTTATCTATTAATTCCATTACGTTAATGCACAGAATGGCCAAATCACTACGTAGTAAGTGGAGGAGGAGATGCAGGGCTGTCAAGAGGGAACGTTACGGAGTCAAGGAATTGGCAAGGCTAAAGAAAACATTGGGCATAGATGAGAATGCATCTGGGGATGTGGAAATGCCAGAAATATCAGAAATTGCCACAGGTATGTTATGTTATCCATTATTCTGTTTCAATGTATAACGCAAATTAATATTATGTACTACGGTTCTGTTGACAGTCGTTGACGCAAAGACAGTAAAAGAAAAATCTAAAAAGGATGATGAGCCTGCTGTTGAGGCAGCTGAACAAGGAGAAACAATGGAAGTTGAAGGCGGTAGGGTATTCAACAAGAAAACTCTGCTTGATCAGTATGGAAATTACCCTGCATGGATGCACAGACGAAAGATATTGAAGCACAAAAAAGGTAGAGCAAAGACCCAGAAAGCCACAATAAAACCAGGCAAAAGGGTAACTAGACGACAAAAGAAGACAGCAAAGCAGAATTAAGAATTGCTTCTAGGTATTGCTGTTACTAACAACAAAGTATATATAGTACAACAGTTTTTTGTTCAGAAAGAAAGAAAAACAATCATTGAAGCATATTAGTTGGCGTTGTACAATATTTTTTAAGGAAATAAATGAGCTTGTGAGATACAATTCGGGCAAATACCGATGGTTTCTTTTATTACAAAGCTGGATACAAATAATCACAAACGAAACTTAAGATATAATCTACTATTAGTCTAACGTGAGATAAATGCTAAAATGGCAGTGACAATGATTCGTCGCGTGAGTTCTGTGTCTACTCGGTTGAAGGCCGTCGTCGGCTCGATTAGATGTTTCAGTGTTCCTTAAAATGTAGTGTGACTCCGGTTCCCGGCAACGCCGATCTACAACGCACCCTCAGTCTGTTCTCGAGATCCGTTACGCGGTTCGTTAAATGCTGGATCTTTCTGGTTTCCAACTCGTATTGCTTCAACTTGTTTCGCATGTCATATATTTCTTGTTGCATCAGATGCTAAAACAATATATATACACTTAAACGACTTTCACAAACAAACTAAAGCGATGCGTTGTTTCAAATATTCATTAACTCCTTGTTACTGACATGTACAAAATTCATCCCTACAAACACTCACCACATTGTCTACCGCTCTTTTCATTTGATTTATACTGTCCACAGCGAGACTGATCCTTGCGCTCATATCACTCGTCTCCGTGTCTCGCTTCCTTCCTTTCGCCACTTGCTAAACATACCCCTAAATTAACCGAAACCCATCTCGATCCTCCGACCCACACGCGATCGTTCGATTCGACTCCTTTGAACGTACCTTCTCCAACTTGGTGAGTCTCTTCAGGATGATCTCGTAGTCCTGATCGAGGTCGCTGTCGCCCACCTCGTTCTCCGTGTCTGGAAACAGAGTCCATTGGCGCCAAACGGTCGAACGTTGGCGCCTTTGCCTACCACGCGAGATCAGCCTCGCGACACGTCGCAGTTCGCGTCGGGTGGTGGGATATTTTTATTTTCGCTCATCGGGTCGCGAAACACTCGGGGCGAGGTAAAGATAGCGAGCGCGAGTCGTCGTGTCACTTCTCGCGACACTGGCGATTTTTGCATGTCCAATATACTTACCGTAAGCGGAGGTCGACGGTGTTCTGCTGGTCGTCGGTTCCTGGAAGTCGTTCTCCAGGTCTCGCGCCTCGAAGGCGGTGCCGTCGCTGCCTGAAAGGGGCAAGATATACATGTGTGTGTACATATACATATACAAATACGCTCGCGAAACTTGTGAACGGAAAAGGATCTGCCACGGGAGGATCCGAGCAATACGCACGGATACTCACCGTTCTTTTGACAAGACTGGCCGTCTTGCTGAAGATGGAAACCGGACCTGCAGTGACACTCGTAGCTACCAGGTAGGTTTCTACACAGTTGCCCGCAGGGCTTCTCGGTCACGCACTCGTCCACGTCTGCGACAGAAACGGAGCACGAGCGGTTAGCCCTTTTTCGGCTGCCGGGCAAATTATTCGCGGGGCAGACGAAATCGATCAACGCTGACAATCAATATTTCAGGAGCACATGTGCTCTTGCCTAGCGGCTACGACGAGAAAGTGGACAAGCTCGCGAGACCGCCGCGATGGGTGCCCCACCGACGTCGGTTGGGACAAAAAAGGACGGGCGTTTTAATCTTTCACGAACTAGCGGAATTTATTCGCCGTAAAATGTGCTGGCATCGATTTGTCGATAGTCACGCGCTCGGCTTCTTGCTCACGGCGAGCGCGAGAAAAAGCCGAATCGATATTCTAATTTAAACGGGATCGCAAGTTTGCGCGACACTTTGAAAGTATGCTACGCTCGGAGGCCGCCGCGTTACTTTGCGGTTAAACTCGGTCATTTAGAAATTCAGTCAACTTTTTAATAACGCCCGGAAAGTTGTTTCTGAATGAACGGGCGAGCCGCTTCCTGCGAGTGCAGATTGTTGCCGTTCGGAACGATTACGCATACCGCGACCGACGGCTATTTCTCGCGGAGGTCCTTAAGACACACGCGCCCACGTAAGCGCACGTCTATTATGCGCGACTTTAGCGGCACGCTAGCTACGTTAACTCGTACGTTTCCTCCTGCCACTGGGCACGCTTACATTGCCGGTATAATTAGGATTCTGCAAATGTCACGTAATTAAGCCGCGCGAACGGCTGAAGTGAGAACGTAACATGTGATTAAAATCAGCTAAGTCAACGGGTTATCAGCCGACGTTGTGTCAAAGTCCGGTCAGCCGCGAGCCGCATTTGCGTATTAAGTCGTCTAAAGAAGACAGTCGGGAAACGGAAAAATGCGTCAGGTGATTATCCTCGAGCGTTCGAGAGAACATAAAATCTGCAAGTCGTTGAACCGGCTACGCATGCAATTCAATACGGAAGCTTAACAGCACAGTTATACTAAACCACACGTTTCGAGCGAAATGCATCGTGCCGCTGCGATAAGAGAAGATCTAAATCTGTCGCGAAATAAACTTGTTCCGCGGAGAAAAAGTTATTTCCAGATGTATCAGATCTATTTTGATTTTGTAAACAACGAACTCTTCGGTGACGTCAAACTCGTTCCTCAAGAACGGTTCGTCGAAAATACAAGAACGTCCTCCGTATATCGCGCGACCTGTTCAATAATTACAAGATACCGGCTAGCGTAATAGAATTGGATTGCAGAATTTATTGTGACTTGCCCCAATCTATGATCTGCGATCCCTGATCTGTGTCCGGAGCCATATACCCCATAATAGTTATCGGCATGCCCGCAAAATGTCGGCAGCCGATGGTGGTGAAACGCTATCGTGTAAATGGATCGCCATGGCATCGATTTAATTACGCCTAACGATCTGCCGGTACGAGTACCTACTTATTATAACTGCGAATCGATCGCACAGATATTTTACGATTTAACGAGCCACATCACTCGATCGTTACTTCGCGGGAGCCTCCCTAAGAGCATCACTAATCGAAGGACGACACTCATTAAAGCCGCTAAATACGGACAGGTGTGTCCTGAGGATGCTTCTGTTACTTCTACGCGTCGGTAGAAAAACCGACGTGTTAACGAGACGAAAACATCCGCCACAGAGGCTCGAAGTGTTTTGCGTCAGCAATATTGCGCTACTGAATAAAAAGCAGCTGCAGCTTGCGGTCATGATTCACTTACAGCGTGAACTTTACGGAAGTAAAGTTTCCGAAGGCGATCGATACGCAACACGTCATGGCTGAACTTATGCCAATAGCACTTAAATCGGTTTGAACTTATCGGAACCGTCTTTTTACGTTGAAACGCGTGTACTCTCCCTTTCTCTCATATCGAGAACTGACAATAGGTAAAATCATTTTTAATGTCTGAAGGAAGGGTATCACTTGCGTGGTTCGTATGCACTTCGGATCCCGTGTTATTGCGATCACGATACTGCTAATAGTGAGTGTTCGATGAAATTTGAGAGGCGATGATATATAACTTGACTTAACTTACCCGTTTGGCACTGGCTGCCAGTGTATCCCCTCGAGCATGTGCACTTCCCCGGGGCGGCGCACACACCACCGTTTAGACACGGCGCAGGACACGTAGCTGGGGAGTTGCAAATCTGATTTTAATTAGCTCAGAATGCCATAGTGTTTCCGTACCATACGCGGCACGGCATACTCACGTTGGTTGCAACCGAAACTGAGCTGGGTGACCTGAGTCCATCCGGGGCAGCACAGGAAGCCAGAAGAGAGTTCAGTGTATACTAATCTGAGGAATTTCTTCGGATTAAAATTATGTCCGCCCGTACAAAGGGTGTCACGTGTTATAGATCGAAAGTGATCAATGATTCGAGAAAGTAGTTGGTTGATGTTACGGAAGTTCGTTAGGATTTTACGAAATGTCTGCTTTTAAGTGAGAGCTCGCTTGCAGTTTTGCTCAGGAACCGTATTATACCTAATCTGTCTTCCTCGGTGATGATGAGGTGTTGGACTCAATGTTTGTCGGGAACAAACTCGCCTCCTGAAATAAAAAGTTGTAAGGTGGTTAAACGTGATAGATCATTAAGTAGGTTTAAATTAATTTTAGTTGTCCTTTATACCATATTTGTAAATTCAAAATATTTCTGCGCGCCTTTGGTGACATTGAATCGCTTTTAAAGTCGTAGAGTTGAAAATGCTGTATTAAGAAGTGAACGTGAGGTAAGGTCTAACAGCATCATACCGGACGATTTGAATTCTATGATCGCATTATCCCTTTGACCAACCAACATAATAAGTTAAATCCACACGATGGGTACTGTACGACCACACGCTGCATGGTACGAGATATTACTAGAAGGACTTTGTGTGGCGACAGTAAGTACCACGAGCGATTCGCATGAAATGGTATCCCTTCTACTTACGCCCAACGTTCAACCCACAGAACGTATAAAGCCACTAACTTATGCGCAGAGCACGATTAAAGGATCAATGTACCTCTGAATTCTCAGAAAGCATGCATCAAAAATTCTGATTCAACGACGCTGAAAGCCTAGTAAACGAGAAATATGACTTCCTAAACTGACAAGGATCATCAAGAGGGAACTTAGTTATTTCCAGCGAACGAAAGCGTCGCACACCGGAAGCCGTGATGGCGATGATGACGAAGATCGGTGATGCACAGTATCTCTCCGCGCGCGCATCGTGCAATTACACCGTATACCAATATTATACGCCAGCATAATTCGGTGCTGAGAGGTGAGCGGTGAGTTTGCATGGCCGAGAGCCACTTCATCATCGTCGGGGCGAAGAAAATTGCATTTCGCCGTGTCGCTGTCATGTTTGCTGAAACGCGACAAGGCGTTAACTGTCGCAACAACGGATGCTGAGCCGCGGTACCAAACGTGCCGCGCGCGTCTTTTCTTGTCTATCTACGTTCTTCTCTGAATCTCTGATATGTCCAACGGGCGCGGAGAACGCGTTCCACCGAAGACGCTGAAGACGATGGAACAACTGGACGACCGAACAAAGGAACTGGTCGCAATCGATTAAGCTGGACCTCTCGACCGACAGGCGGCCAATGCAATTAAAACACCTACCTCATCTTCGGCTACAGACGAACATCTAAGTCTTTCTCATTCGGAGCATCGTACGAATGGAGTATGGTTGAGAGTTGTAAAATTCATCAAACATTTTGTTAAACTATACAATACGCAGCGCCACTTTACGGGGGAAATGCTGGGCAAGAATTTTTGCGTCAAATGGAGAATTCAAACGTTCTTTTTTTTTATATTTTTCAAGCGGTTTCGTTGATCTTATGTGTTAGTCGAAATAAAATGAAAAAAGGTAAAAGCGAATCCGTGTAAATCGGGGGTTGCTTGCATTCCATTCTATCACTTTATGTCGTACAATGTGAACAGAGGGGAATGCGCGTAGCAACGTTGATGAATTCGAAAGAAATGCATTTGAAATGTCTTGTTCATACATCGCGTGAATATACAATACGAGGCAGTAATACCTGTGCACTCAGCGTCGTTCATCTAAAAGCGTCTTTTCTTGTCTATTGTCCTTTTAAAAAGACCCGAGCAAGCAAGACGTCGCGTCGTGCCGTGTTCGTTACCCGGGCCTCTTATTTGGCCGGAGAAAAGAATTTCGTTGTCAGGAAGTACTTCTACATGTCATTTGGGGGCACGAGTTCGTGTCTCTCATGTGGTTCTCACGTTCTCTCAGCAGGTGCACGACGCGCTAGCAAGGTCGCGCAGAACGGCGAGAAGGAAAAAGAACGTGTCAGTTTAAGGATCGTTCATTGAGGGATTATTTGAACACGAAGGACGAAAGTATTCGTATAGGACGTTGAGAGACTGTATACTTCCAAGAATATCATCTGCTTTGATCTTCCAGCTGGACGTTAATCTTAAGTCCTTCAAGTCGCATGCATTTTTCGCACCTTTATAAGACGTCAACTATGTCAATTTGTCGGATCATCAAATGCAAAATAGTATTACTCGACTCTGACATCGTACTCGTTGTTTTGTATTACCGTTTGACCGCTGATCTAGAGCTGCACGATTAGCATACTGGTGCGTACAATTACGCGAACATAATGTTGAACCGACCTAATGCACATAGATGCCACATGCATGCGAGAGTAAGATACATATTCCAACCGCGTGCCGTTTCAGGCTAACCGGTGCGCAAATAATGCCGCACAGCTTGCTCCAGTGATTACTTGGCAATAACTTCCCAAGCTTCTCACGTGTCCCGGCCGAATCCGGCCAACCGCGGAACAATTTCCAGCCGTTCATTTTTGTCAAGTAATTCCGCGAGATGTAAGATTTGCATGTCATACTATGCACGCGCACGCCGTATCCACGTATGCAACACGTTGGCCCGATTCCCCAGCGATTTTCTCAAGCTTTCGCTCTCGCAGCACGCACGTACGTGTTCTCGCCTACAGAAAAATCCTATGAAATGCGTCTCGACGGGGGGTTCAGATACGGTTCGGAGGACATTCGCGTGGGAATACTGGTCCGGATACTGGCAGCCTCCAATACCGTACATTCGACGCCGTCGATAAGGCTCGCTACGGTCAGTCCACGACATTGAACGCGCACATCTCTTCCACTGCCGCCAGTCGCCACGGATTGAGTTACTCGCAGGAATGCAGTGGCGCGATGGCAGCGAGGCTAATTCGAATTAGAAGCATCCGAAAAACGTCGCATCACGCTCTACGTCGTGCGACCCACAAAGTTCGCCAGCCGCGTAATAACTGTCCCGCGACATTGCGGCGCAACGAGGTCATTTCGAGTGCATACTTAGGGCCGAAGTATCATCGGACGAGTTATATCCACGGATGGCACCGCAGCGCTTGAAACGTTTGTTTCGCAACTCGTTTTATGGCTAGCCGGTGCGCCGATTGCAAAAGGAGCGCCAAAAGAGGGCAGGGAAGGGGTAATAAAATTCGCGGTGTCCGACGATGCATGGCAACGCGAGGCGTCGGCGTCGTCGCGTGATCCGGCTCGCGGCGCTTCTCCAAGTGATAAATCTCCGATGAATTACCGCATCGAGCTCCTTGCGTGTCTACCGCTCTCTTAAGGCACTTCCGAAATCTTAGCGGAGATCTCCCGTGGATTCCATTCCCAACTGAAATATTACTCAAAGCAACACCGTGCCTATCGGGCTCGTTCGTTATACGTACCGCGGACTCTACCAATCTGTTGCTTCTGAGAGGCACGCAATGGTCTATGCGTGAATGCGACTATTTCTCGCATGCAGTGCACGAGTCAGGGTCGTTTTATCGTTCAATCTTGTGAGTATAAGAGAATTATCTCTGTCGGATCATTGAAGTTTGATATGCACGTCCGCAGCGCAAGTTTAAGTAGTTTGCTTTTTCGACGATTAACATAGTCAATTCACGCGGCTCGACGATTTTGTCAGTTTGAACAGAATGAGGAAATAATGTTGATGCTGATGTTGGAAGAACATCCGTCGGTAGGTAATACGGCGTGATGTAACAAAAGTTGCAAACTGAAACCTGACTTTTTATACTTAAACCAAGAATAGCGCAGCCACTGGGGCTTCAAGGCTTAATGTAAGCATCGTGTGCTTTGTTGCGACTTTCCGTCATTGTGCCAACTTCGCAGCGATACCTTTCGCGCAGTATCACGTAACGTTTCGTGCAAAGGGTAAATTCTAAATATTAGTCGGACACGTGCTAAACCTTTTGTCGTTTTGCCTCGAAGTGCGGCTACATGCACTGGATTCTGCATGCCAGCAACAGCGACGCCAGCGGTAATAAACACCGAGTCTTTATTGTCCGATCTCGTGAGCCTTGTTCCAGTGATATTTTTTTCCCCCCGGCCCGTGCGACGTCGCACGCGATAAAAAGCGCTGAACTCGCTGACTTTAGGCGCCCCGCCGTAAATCAAACGTTTAATGAGACCTAAGTGTAACAAACGTCCCTTCGAGTTAGTAGGCGCTCTTAAAAATGAGCCTTAAATCTCGGGTTTCCGCCATCTTGCCAGACACGGCCGAATCCTCGGCGCAATAACTTCGATCATTATTCACGACGAGCCGCAATATGGTGACGTTCGAGAATTTCGACTTAAGCGAACCGGAGACAAAGGGTAGACAAGGGACCGATCAGTCTGGCCTGACATTGAGATCGCGCGAAGTGAACGTTTTCTTTGTCAACGAGCCGAGAGACGTGTCTGCGAGCACAGAACGAGACAGAGACGCGGAGTCCCAGCGGGCGGAGCCGTTGCCTTCGACGCTTTCGCGCGTATGAAGAAACAAAGAGGCCGTGAACTGAAGTGGCACTCGTGCCTGACAGATAATTCGCTCGGAGCTCGTCGAGTTTCCCAACGGACGGGGAGGCCGGTCAATCGGTCGGCGCTCGAAGTGGAGCGATTGATTAAGTGCAGCGCTGGGATTCGTGACACTTCATTTTTCCACGTCGCGCCGCGAAACCGCCGATCACGGCCCCTAATGAAGCCCTCGTGGCGCGCCAATTGACCGAGAAGAAACGCGCGAGCGGACTCGGTAAAAAGATTATTGATCGACGGTCGCGGCCATAAAAACACACTTTCTCCCGATACACACAGAGGCTAACTTCATTTCGCTAGCGGCACGAATGCCCGATTAACCGTCCGCGTCCCTACAATGGCCCACTCAGACGCGGCGGCAAAACACGGCGCGATACGAAAACGATGTTATAACTTATAACGCTCAATCAACATCCGCGCGTTAGGTAAGCCCGTTTCTCATCGCCCGGCGTGCCCGCTCGTCCCGACCAAATTCCAGACATACCTCGCGTTCGGCGGTATCTTAATTTTATTAGGCGCGCGACGATACGCTCTTCCCGCAAATTTCGAGGTAGCCGACCGCCATTTCTGTCCGCTTAATGGTGCGCCGTAAGATAATTTTGCCCGTAGCATTCGTCCGCTCTTCCGCTCGTCGCTCGTCCCGCGGCTCCGGTCACTGGAGCCACATACGCTCGCGCGCGCATTTCAAAAGGCGTGTAAAGTGCAGAAATAAAGGAGCGCGGTGCGACGCGGCAGCCCGAACGCGCCCGTTCGCCATGCAAATGCGCGCCAATTTAACGCCATCAATTAGAATCGCGAATAAAACGACGCTGGTCTCGCTCCTTTTTACGGGTCGCTCGAAAGCGGCCGTGGTTCGTGGAATCACCGGGACTGATTAACGAATGGCGTGTTGTGACTTTGTCCGTCAGAACACGTGCGGTTGCTCGAACGGATCGTTTCGTCTGCCGGAGAACCGGAACGTAATTGGGATCTCGTTATCTCCGTTAAATCAGCAATTTCTAACTTTGTAACCAGTAGCAGTTGTTTGTGGCGAAATCGGATACCGTAGCATATTCAACTGTATGTGCCTATACTATTATAGCATAGGTCATAGGACGTAGGACTAATAATATAATTATATAAAAGCCGTAAGATATTCCAATTCTACGTGCAATCCATACTGTCGTCCATAAAAAGTTCATCTGCAAACTCTGCATGCACAGTGTCATTGACTTCAAAGAAAGTAAATTTAAAACATCATAAAAAATGGGGAAAGTCGGCCAATACGTTTCGTTGGCGTATCAGCGAAAAATGTATTTCAATCCTCCGACGCATTGAAGAGGTTCGGAAATAAACCGTTGCGTAGAATGTGATTCAGCTCGCACACGAATATGTTAACGACGACGACGAGGATGGCTTGAACTCGTACAGATATGCGATTAAATTGCGTCGTAAAAGTGAAGCTGATATTTTTAAGATGTGCAAATGGATTCGTGCCGCCCGAAGAAAGTGGGTCTTTTTATTCGACGCATCGCGTTCAAAGGATATCAGGTCTGGAGATTGTTAGGGATGCAATTTCGCCAGATACCCCCCCCCCCCCCCCCTCCGGATGCAGCGCAGCGATGCCTAAACAATCCATCGCCCCGAGTCTTGTTGTATACGTTAGCGCCCGGTTTGCGAGACGTTAATCTCCAGGCCCTACCCAAACATCCTACCCTGATTCATCTTCGCTAATTCTGGCGCCTTTTCTATCTAAAAGAAAAAATCTTACTTCGAAGCTTGTCGTGAAAGCATCACAGCAATACACCGACATACCTTTCATCCAAGCATCTGTCTTATTCCACGGTCCAATGATTGCTTATGCAACGTTTAAAATATAACATCCGATGCGACGAAATGAATCGTCCACAATGACTTCTCTTCGTTTAAAAGTATCAAACATCGCAATGCCTCGATCGCACTCTCCCGAGGAATCGGAGTCACGAAATAACTGTATCGATTTTGATTGGTGCCGCCATTTGTGAACAAGAGTACTAGATATAGCACGACCGTATACGACCAATATCGACGTGTCCGCGCTGCTCTACACTCTGTACATCTTAAATGCGATGTGCTATTGCAAAATCATAGAAAACAAAGCCGTCCCACTTGCACCCTGAATTCTGTGTCTCCTTCGAATTGATGCGTCGCAACCCAGGGGCACGTATTTCGGTGAAGCGTCAACTCGTTAAGATCTCGCGGAATGTGTAACGGCGCAACGGTACAGCGGGAGCCCGCGGGCAGGTAGCACGGCTCCGGCAAAACTTCCAAATTACAAAATTACTTGATGAGGGGTTACCGGTTGCCGGCGAAGTGAAGTAATTACGCGCCTACGCGCTGCCAATAAGACACGCAGCACCTTTCATTACTCCTCCTCGCTCCGCTCCTTCGTTTTCTACGTTTTCTTCGCCGCTGCCTCGGCGCATCAGCGTCGCTGTTCTAAGCGTTGTGGAAAAGGACGCGACGCGCCGTGCCGCGCCAGCTAGGTACACTTATGCCAGTCATCATTTCTCACAGTTTATCTCATTCTTAGCGCGGAGACACTCCGCGGTGCATGTTAAAGGCCCCTTTCGGTTTCTCTTACGCTTGCCGCCGTCGTAAGCCATTTCGCTGTACGTTTTGAGAGGCTAGAGAGTGTGGCCATTTTGGTGGACACGCGTACGGTACCCGAAGTATACTCTGGTATAATAAATTACGTCTTCACTGGCGAAAGTTTTGGCAATATAAATTCGTAAGAGCGATAAACGTAAATGTTCTGTAAATCATAATGTGTAATGGTGATGCGATAAACATTTTTGTGAACGTAAAGTAGTTATAGTTGGGAACCAGTGTCGTTGTTTAGAGTTTTAGAGCGAGTAAGAAATTATGAAGAAAATGTCCACCACTCGTTTTCAACCGGATCCACAGATGTATGCGCGTTACTTTGCGAAGGAGGAGAGAGGGGATCGTAAAGTTTCTTGGATCTCCATATGTGGCACTGCTCGAATAAATATAACGCGTTTTTCTTCGCCAGTGAGGCGGTTTACATTGTTGGTTGTCGTTCCCCTTGACGTAGAATAAGTTTCACCTATAAACCCGTGCGACTTCTTCCGCAACTTTATCGCATTCCAGTTTATTCATATCATCCGCGCACGGAAAGGAAACTTGACTTCTCTCATAAAGTAAATTTAAAAATTCACGCAGTTCTCCGTTCTCCCGTCGCTAACATTGCAAAACATCGCGTGGGCTATCGGTCACATGAAATGTCCGCTCGAAGGACGTGGCATTATGTTTCCGGAAATAAGCAGGCACTGCAAAGTTTCGGCGTAAGGCAAACAATGATTTATGCTCTCGAACAAAGCGACGTTGTTTCACATCTGTACCATCTTCGGAAATAGCCCTGCAAGTACGCTCCTAGGGTTAACTTATTGAGATAGAATTGGCGAACAGTTGAGATCACCCAACATGCGCAGCCAGAATATAGAAATTCACGGTTATTCCACCTACGCTAACGCTGTTATGATGCTGTCATCGGCAATTCATATGAAATCGCAGTGACTAGTCCTCTTGAATTCGTGAACACTGACGTAATTTTTATTAAAAACTCCGGCGAATACTGGCCTGTTGTCTTTCAAATAAAGAAACGAATCGTCAGTACACTTTCTTCAATAAACGACTCGCCTTTGTTCAGGAGTACATAAGAAGAGTAGCGAAGGGTGATCGGAGCTGAAGAGTATACCTACGTGTAAGTAGAGAACGTGAAGAACATACCCGAGGATCGTCGAATTCCTCGCGCGCCACCGTGGTGCCTGGAGTACTTTTTTCTCTCAGGCCGCGGGTCCATTTATGGCGAATATGACGAGTGTCGGCAGCCATCCGGTTCGACCACCCGAGGGCCAAGGAATACCTTGACCGTCTCGCGCGAATGTTAAAGAGCACGAAGAGTAGTGCGAAAAAGCGCAACATTTGCGCATACTCAACCCTCGATTTACGCGACACTGTTTATGCGCTATTTCTATTATACACGGCCAGCATTGTTTCGATTTACGCTGCACACTTTACTCAGACTCAATTATCGATAGATGCATTATGTTGCATCTTATAGAGAAGTAGTTCGTTCTTCGACGTTGCACTATAGTTCCGGTCTTTTCGAATAAGGTAGTCAGCGACGTAGGCGGTCAATAAATCATGTCAACCCACGAAAGACAGTACTCCCGATGACTCGACTTTTGCGTGAAAAAGGAGCAGCGCAGAACGTACTTTAGGCGTAAATCGAGGATCCAGTATAAGCGCTCGCATGTACGCGCATATCGACCTCTCAAAAGACGGTACCTACTCCTCTTTGCGCCTTTTGCGTACGCCCACTTCTTTCTCGCATATGACCTCTTCACCCCTCGCGTTCCTAGTGCGCGCATAAAAGTCGTCGCTAATGGATTTACACGGAGCGCCTATCGGCCGGATGCACCAAGAGCAAGAAGGTTCTTCTTCGGCACTTCGATCGTCCTTCTGCCTCCTCTTTCGGCCCTCTCACTCCCGACGCATCCTCCGCTGCCGTTGATATGCATCGTGAAAGTCTCGATTGGAATATGCAGATTCGATACCGTATGCATTCAGATTCGCAAAATTGATGGGATGAACCTTTTTCCAGCGGGGAACCTACTGATTGCATGCGTTAGGACGAACGGTATGTGAAAGGGAATGTTGAGATAATCATGGCAGTGCAGGGAAAATTATTTCTTTTAATTTTTCGATTAAATTTGCTTTCCTAAAGTTCGATCAGGAAGTCAGACGTTCTCCTTATTAAAAGCTGTCTCTGACAAGAACAAAAACATAACGGCAAAAGATGCATTGTATCACGCATGAACTGTACATGTTATTGGACGCGGGATACGGTTTTCTAAATAAATTTCAATCGTCTGAAACAGATAAACGAGCACCCTCCCAGTGTCACGTGACGAATTCGTAAGGCATGCTCCGGTTGGAGAGAAGCGAGAAAGAGACAGAGAAACACGCGATGTGCCTTTGGGGTTGAACGGCCGTCGCTGTTATGTTTATCCTATGGGATCCCGGCTAGCAGAAACGAAGAGAACGATATAGGCGAACGGGCATACGCGTACGCATTCGCGTGTGCGCGAGCGAGTGTGCAAAAGACGTGCTCTATTTGCGGCCGCAGGAATTCCATTCCGTCTTGTTTCTTCTTCTTTCCTCCCCTTTTCACTGGCGCGTGCCACACGTTAACTTTGACACCGCGCGAACCTCATTGTCAGCCCAAACGAGCAGAATCCTTAGGACGTGATGTGGTGCTAGAACGCATTACTCACAAATTCCCTGTAGATTCATCCGAGATTAACATAGTTTTATGTATTTCCGCCCAACGGTACAATGCCTTGAATCGGGAAACTGATTCGACACGCTGCAGTCGCTCTGTTACAGAAATCGCGTCGAGAGTCCGGCGCAATTTAAATTTCCATTAAGCCGATCGGGCCGTCGCGTAATAGTTATCTCGCGAGCGCGGTCCATCGCGACCGCGGAACGATAAAGCCAGGAGGCAGCGATAAAATTCGATACGGCAGCAAACTCCGCCCTCTCGCCGAACGTTCCGCAGACCCTCAATGCCTTTTGCGAGCGACGCGCATAAAGGTGAGGCGCGTTCGAAATATATATTTCCGGCCGCGCCGAGGCTCTTTCTCTTTCAACCGCGCTACCTTCTTTACGCCCTCCACGGCCGCGGCGCGCCGCGACGAACGTGAAATAATGGGGAATCGTGTTTCAAAGCGCGCTTCCAGTCGCGAAGAGAGGTTGGCGATGTGCCGGACGCATCTGTCGGCTCTCGAGCCCGAGCACTCGCCGCGGGAGAGTTTCGAACGGTTCGGTAATTAATGGCTTTTATTTTCAATGTCGCGCACAATGCCTGATTCATCGCGCGCGAATAGCGAGCTCGCCAAACGAAATAGGAGCGGAGAGGACACGCTGCCGTTGCTTCGTATACTATACACTTACGTCACCACTCTCTGGCCGACACCTCCTCGCACCGGAATCGCATATTCTCCTCGGCAACCGTGCTCCGCGGAGGCGAAAAGATCGCCGAAGGTAGACCTCTTTCCAAAGAAAGAGAGTTGTTAATTTATGGCTCGGCGAAACGAGCAATACGGATTTATAGTCGACGATATCGAGGTGCATGCCGGCCGAACGGAACGTGACTGAAACAACGAGACGGATGTGTGTTTTTCGGCTGGCGCAGAGATAGGGGTTGGTCTCTTTGCGAAGGCGCGAGCATATTTGTTTATTTAGCTTCGGTCCACCGAGCCAGCCCCATTAGTCATACCGTTAAAAGTCGCGCGTTTAACGGCTGCTGCGGAGCGAGAAATGATTATGAAACGTGAAAAGGCGTAACTATATAAAGTAGCCGTTGCGCGTGCATTGCGTGCCGATATCGGAGCAATAAATACCGCGGCGCATTTAGCGTCGGCTCTGGGGTCGAGGCACGTATGCGGATTATTCGTCATACTTAAGCTTTGTCGATTAACGCGGTAATTGTTGGAAAGTTCGCGCCGAGCGGGCATCGAGTCGAAGTGTTGCGAAAAACGCGGAAGCGTATCGAGGGTTCAGAAGGTGCAGTTATCGAGATATGCTTTGCGAGATTCTAACATTATCGTTCGTCAAAATAGAAATAAGGCTCGTTCTTCGCAGTGCATGCCGATTCTTGGCTAACTATCCAACACCTTACTCTGTTCACGCGTCGACTTTTCATTGTAAGAGGCGATCAATCACTGGGACAATGCGCGGACAAAGTAATGAATGTGCCAAGCGCGAATGGCGTTGCGGGTGGAGTCAGGCGTATTCATGAGCGGCAGGCTGCATAAAAATGGGGAGGAAAGCCGTACCGGTCCCTCCGAGCAACGAGGAACACTCAAATTAATTGTGCCGTCGACTGCGAATAATTATTTATCCCCTCGACACCGATTAATTGAGGGCACCGCACATGCCTCCGTCAAGAGACATATTTCAACTAACATACCGTCTCGCAAGACGCGACGAATCTCAGTAGATCGAGAGCATTATTAAACGGGACGACAATCAAGAGAAACTTCCTACCGGCACCGCGACGGCCGAACGACAATTTTCGTCAATCAGGCCAAATCGACGAATCGTATTTTAAGTGTTATTATTATCGCATCAACGAGCTTGAATCGGCATATCGAGTGACCGGCCGCACGACACCCGGCCTCGGAGGTATTGGGCGTTCGTTTAAAGAACATCGGCACGAAGTGCACGAGAGTCGCACGCACGCGCCTGTGTGAGTGCGCCCGGGCAATGCGCGTAAACACGCACACGACGTGAGGCGGCAAGGGACAGGTTTGCGAGATTTTTTAACTCCGGGCACACATCTGGGTAACCCGATCACGCGAATCGAGCGAGAGCGGCGAGCGATACGTGCACACCGAATTCGTTGCGTTCGGAGGAGTAAACAGTGACGAGAGGCACATACGCGCGCACACATGCGACGCTCAAACCCGACTCTTCTGTTTTCCCTCGTCAGTCGGTATGTACTTACTCATGGATCACGTGCGGGAGGCGCGCCAGTTGGCGACACGTTTCGGTGTGAACGCCTGCAGGGCTCTTGTCTGACGAGCAATCATTTGAAACGGTGCCGGGAAGAATGATGCTCGGGGCTGGCCAGGGGCGATAAATGATCGCGATAGAATCGGTTTTCTGCTAACGAGAATTCAAAAGTCATCCCTCGCACTTCCGTCTCTCTCGCGAGCTCGGTAACGAGCGACGATTTACGCGAGTCCATAAATTTGACAATGGATCGTATCCATTCCGCGGAGACTCGTCCCGGTTAGTTTATAGGATGTCTGTCGCGCGCTCGTTCCGCTGGACCTAAATAGTTTGCATCGATCGCTGGAAGTCGGGCGCCGCGTTTGAAGTGAGGCTAAAATCGACGTTCTTTCGGTCACCCGAGCGATTCAATTAACAGCTAACCATTTCAGTCGATTATCTAAACATCTTGGATAAACCGTATTCAATTGGAACCGAACAAAACTCGATGTATCAGCCGTCAGCGTCGCGACCAATTATTATCCGAGGGTAGTCTCGACGAGTGCATCGTTCGGAAAAGTGCTGATCGAGTTCTTTCGCGCGCAACTCATTGTCGGAAAAGTAGGTCCCGCAGTCACGCACGAGCGAGCGCGCCGGTTAATTGGCAAGCTCGCGGTGTCTACGTGTGTCTCGAAGCAACAGGAAAGTAATATCGCGTCCGCGGAACATTCGTGGCCGACGCGACGATAGTGGCCGCGTAATGATCGTCGTACACCGCGTCGGGATACTTCTCGCCGTTGTCGCGCACGAACAATCCCCATGATTGTATGTGACACAGGAACGCGTTACGTGCGAGATAATTAATCGATCGATTAATTAAGCGGCGAGGGCCGAACGATAGGATCGGCGTTCCTTTGACGGTGCTTTTATGCTCGCGTTTATATCGCCGCGCTTGCACAGTGCTTATACAGCGTATCGTGTACGCGTCGTGGCTCGTTTCGATCGTACATCATCGTGCGGATATGGCGCGTCGCTTATTGCTCGTAAATATAGTAATTCAGCGACACGCGAGTAGCAGCGTATATTTATGAGTTGGTTCATTCAGATCCATTTGCGAAGCCTCTCGGGTAGCTGGTGACGCGAGACGTGTGAGCGCACTAATTTCCCGACGCACCGTTCAAATATTTGCCGGCGATACGTGTGTTGCTAGGATTTCCGCAACTTTCTCACGCGTTGCTCTCCCTCATACTGAAGTGAGACAGCGTCTATGTTTTATCAATTTCGCGAAATAATTCGGCTATTGTTCATTATTACGTATTAAGATTCAATATCTTATCTACTAATACAAAGAAAGATGTACATCAGATCCGTCTCGCTTCACTGCGAAATAATTCGAAAGCATTATGTGGTATCATTTCGAGATGAACAATACGAAGCAAATGAAGCGTAGAGTTAGTTGGAAATGTTAAGTAGCTTTTGAAATAGGAATTTATCCTCATCTATCGCATGACCTTTAATTCATACGTACGCCCGTTACGTGCACGCCCTATTCATGCAAACGACACTTACCCTGGATGATGCCTGGAATACGTGGGCGGCGTCGTTGAAACACGCTGATAATTCTGCGTGACGGCCTCCCTCTGCTGGTGACGATGATTATTGTGGTACCCGGCATAGGCGAAGGCCCTGGTACCGCCGAGTTCCGCAACAGCGACAGCACTGAACTTTTCCGACCTGCTGCTGGGTTTCTGTTCGAGGAGTCGTTGCTCCACGTGATGCCTCGACGCTCTATTAACCTGCATCCTCGGTACTGCGGTAGAGAACATCATCCTCTCGGTGTTGACCTCGCGATTCCACGGCATCCTAGTGGTTGTACTAGGTCGAGTACTCGACTCATGATACGTTGGCTGTCTTCGGTCGTGTCGTCCGTGAAGTAGTCTGTCCTGATACCAGCTCGGCCACACGTTTCTGTGACCCGAGGTCCCATGGTAATCGTTCAAAGACTGTTGTTGCTGCTGCACGCCAGCGTTCGCCGCTGAGAGGACCAGCGAGATCACCACTAGCAGGATGCTCTTTAGCGAGCCCATCGCGATCGGTGTACCGTGAGAAGACGCGCGCACACACACACGAGCACGACTTCTTATCCAGACGACGATCTTCTCGAGAAACGTAGCCTCCGCGTTATGGTCCGGGCGAATTTGTCACATCCTCGCAAGGGACCAGACTCTTCGGTGCCGATGATCGGCTCGGACGCTGGACAATGGACGAGAATCGTGCACTGGATACGTCCAGGCTCCTTGGACATCCGGTGTGAAATTGTCCGAAGGCAGTTGAGAGCGGTACTGAACGAGAGACACGGAGTAGGCTCCACCACGTGCTTGAGCCGCTCGCAGCAACCCCACCATTTGTACTCTCCTCTCTGTCTGTCATGCTCCCGCGGCATTTTCGTCTCTTTCCTTCCTCTCACTGTCTGGCTCCCTCTTTGACTGTCCTTCTGGTGCTCGGTGGTGCTTGACTCTTTCTCTCCTTCTTCATCTCTCTTCCCTTCCCTCTCTCCTCTTTCTCTCGTTTCCCTTCTGCCTGTATTTATCTTTCTCTTCTTCCCCCGTTTGCTCGCTCTGCCTGTCCATCTTTCTCCTCTCCTCTCTCTCTTTCTCTGCTTTCCGCTCTTCTCCCATTCTCCGCAGATCCCTCTCGTTCACTTACCTCTCCGTATGCACCTCCTTCCCCCTTTTTCGTTCTCTGCACCCTTTCGAGCGGTATCTGTTCTCCTGATACCTCACTGCGTCTTCCAGTAACCACCTACATGTCTTCCGCGAGCAATTTAGCGAACGGTCTTGAAAGTCAAAGCACGCTTCTTTCCTGTTGCTTTTCTCTGTTCGGCAAAAATTCGGTCGCGCCCGAAAGCGAGACGCGGGTTAGTACTGTCGCTGCGATGAGAATGAGGAAGAGAAATTACATTGCATCGGCAGAAAATAGGGTAGGTTGTACGATGGCGACGGTGTCGGACTAATCGATACCACGGTTGCGTTATGCACGACCGATAATGGGACGTATAATCGCAATACCGATTATTGGCATACATTATTAGATGATACAGAATCATTTAATGGTAAATGTCATGCAATGACGCTGATAGTGTCCATAATAATTAAAGGTCATTCTACGGTAATTACCGCTGTGACGCAGTGGCGTCACTAACGATCAAATTCCTTGTTACTAACGGAATACTGCTTATGTAGAATAGTTTGCACAGTGTCGGAAATGGTGACACTGTCTGTGTTGAAGAGTTAACAATTGGTTGACGATGTATTATCTGAGGAACCCGAAATCCTTGTAGAGATAAACTGCTTTATTCTTCTCGCAGTGTGTTTATTTATCGTCGTCAATGATTGATTGTAATGAAAACTATGACATAATCAACGAAAAAAGCACTTTTATAGCAGGAGCAATGTATATAGAATAGCAGCCTTATGCCAGGCGACGTTCAGTTTTATCGATCAAACTTCAGCGCGCCGTACGATTTCTACTTAAATCAACGCGCATGTGTCTCCGTCGCATGCGTGTCCTTCGGCGAATCGGATATGTGTGCCGAATCGAGAATCAAATTGTCGACAGCTACGTCGGCCCACAATATTACACGGCAAAATATGTTCTACTCTGACCTTTCCAAACCGTTGATTTATTCGATCGCTCCGCAAGAATGTTCCTGGCACACTGGAGCCTGATACAAATTTATTGCGATTCGGACATTAGGCAAAGTTCGCTCATTGAAACGGCCCATAACTTGAGAACACATCATTTAATCGATCCACCCCCCTCCACACTCCCTCTCTCTACTCGACGTGATCATTCGCCGTAACTATGCGAAAGGTATTCGATCGCTGACAATGGACCCGATGAGAGACCGTTCCAATTCCAACTCGCACACCCCAATTGATACGTTCGCCGCGAGGGACAAGAGTGGATGGCAAAAAGAGCCTAAAAGCCACGTTTATCTCCCACTAGCTCGTGACCGCGCGGCCGCGCACTCATTTTGTCTGTCACGATGAATGATTTGCCGCAAGAAGCGTGTCTGCGGGATGTACATGGTGTGCCCCGCACAAAGGGCTCTGAGGAATCGCGTCTCCTCCTTCTCGTCCTCCGCCTTCTGCCGCAACGTTATCCATCTCTGTTTTTCTCGCGGCACTCTATCTACCTGCCTCCACCTCGTCTCCTCCTATTTCTTGTGAGCCAGATCATTCCACGAAGCAAGCGAACCTAAGAGGGGCGTTTCAGTGAGGGCAAGGGAGGAAGAGAAAGAAGAAAGGAGTAAAAAGAAGTAATGAGGGAGAAGGACGAGGGAGCGGGGGCAGATGAAGAGAGAGCAGAGGACGGAGAGTCACAGATATCTTGCGGCTGGAAGATAACATCTGCGGGAGCTGTGAGATTTGCGGTAGACGGTGGCTCGAACCTCCGACTCTGCCTACGCATCTTTCTCTCCCTCTCTCACTCGCTCTCCGACATCGACTCGGCCGGTCCACCTGCATTGCAGCATCGCGAAGCTGCGCGAGGTTCAATGTCGATGCAACTTTAACTGCCGCCGCGAGCTTAACGACGCTGAGCGATCTCTGTCGCGGGAACGATCGTGCCAGGGAGAACAGCGAGTGCGGCGAACGTGACGACTGCGAACGGTTCACGTCGATACTTATTTTTAGTATCACGCGCGTTTCGTCTTACTTCTCTGCACGCCGTTCCCGCAGCGTCAATGTGGACAAATCCTTGCGGACGGCACGAATCTTCCCGACGTACGCCCGGCGAACTTCCGGCGACGCCGACGTCTAACAATAAGTCCGAATTAACGGGGTGCATAGCGTCGGTCAAAAGAGTGTCCCGATCGCTCCGTCGGACAGCGCAGAGAGAGATATACGGCGCTGGGGAGTCTCGATGCAATTTCTGGATCGCACCGTCGACCGCGACGTGCCTCGCGAGCCAAGGTCAATAGTGCTGCGACCGCAAGGAGGTCTCCTCTCCTTTTTCTTCGCTCCGAGGTTGTCTTCGGAAGCGGCGCGCGAAGAAGAACGGAGATAATTGCACGGATCATCGTCGCATTATTGCCCATTACGGGCACGGGGCACTAAACGCGGGAGCAGATCCGGCTGAGGTGAAATAAATCACCTTGGCAGGATAATGCAGCACCGCGCGAGTTCGATCGCGGCTTTTCGTGCGCGCACACACGGTGCGCCGTGCGTGAGGACACGCTCGCGACCCGCGCGAGATTACTCCGGCGAACGAACAGAGTCGTTTGTACTCATTAAAATCCCGACATCGGCGCCGACGACGCATCCTCCTTCCTTCGATTTCTGCCGCGGCCGCTTTCTACCGAGCCGCTCTAAGTATCGCATTGTTTCCGAGCCAGCCATGCCGGGCTTATGCACGCGGCTTACGTAAGAAAACTTCGGCCACTCGCTTTATGTAAGGGAACGTCGAGACGCCGAGAAGGTCGGAGGTGAGGACGATCTGATTGAAGCGCACGAAGGTATGCCGGCACTTATGTATAACCATATTAGCGAGCTACGTGCCTGGTGTCATGTTCAATGGACAAGGATCGCGTGCTTTCGTAGATGGCTAATCGATGAGGCGGCCTCTTTGCAAATAATCCGAAGCATCCCGATGCGGCAGCGCCAATGTTTCCACCTCGCCCGCGACATGACCAAACCTGCATGTCCGCCGTACATTACGAGATAATCTTGGCCTACATTTTTAATTAAATAACATACGAGCGGGCAAGAATAAAACGCGGTAATAGCGGCATACGATACTAACGCCGTTAACATGTGACCTTTACGCGAGACCTGCACAGATTACAGAACGCGTGCGCCGCGCGTAATTAGTCGCGTTTACAAAGGATGCGAAAGTCCCTAACAGTATTATTAAGCTACGAATCGAGATTAATGATGTACATGATGCGCGCGAGCGTTAATAAACTGCACTCGCGATCGACGCTGGGATATACGTATGCGAGTGTGTTCCATTTACATGGTCCCTCTCTCGAGGCGCGGCGGTTCATGTGATAAAACCTCGTTATCGGCGTATCGGATGGCCGCTCATTAATTACCACTTCGCTATTTTACGTGGTCGATAACTCTTTCGATAGCGCGACCGGTTCGTTCGTTACTTCGTGCGTTCAACACAAATCAGTTGCAGGCCCGTCGAAGCAGTACGTAAGACGTAAGCGATCGCGACGTCGTTGAGCCATTTGTTAGTGTGCCCCGTCGCTTCTGGACACTGACTTAAGTCACTTTACCGAAAAGTATTCGAGTCAATAGTCGATGAGTCCCAGAGATCTCTGTTACCGGCCCAACTGAAACCTGTCACGATCTCGCTCGACGATATGTACTTATGTCGAGTATACTCGAGTGCTTTGCTGTTGCACGAGCCAACGCCTTTGACATGGAAAAAAGAAGGGAGGCATAGTGATTGCCATTGAACTGGGTTCCCGCTGTAGCTAGATATTGTCAAGGTATGTAAATTGATACCTTATAAAGTGTTTTGATCAATATTTATGAAACCTGAGCACATGCGTCGGACATCGGGATGCAAAATGCGAAATTTGAGTATTGTGAAAAAAAATAAAGGACGCTGAGATCGGACTAGATTGAGACCTAAACCTTTACAATTCCTTCTATCAGTCAGCTGATGCGAAGCGAAGAAACAGATGTTCCGCAAAAAATTCATTACTTGATAGCGTTCGATATTTTCATGCAAATAAATTACAATTTTTATCGACAAACTACGAGAATTTTTGTCAACCGATAATGAAGCAGAACTTTCGACGAAGGAACATAATCGAGAAGAAAGACGAATGATGTACTTCCGTGGAGTTTCGACTTTTTGCGGAATACGATTACTAATTAGCAGCCCCTTGTTCAACGAAAACAAGAAAACAAAAATAGTGTTTCGCCACTGCGACACTGTGGGTAGAGAGACGCTTTCATCAGCGACGCGTCGCGACGTTGGGAGTCATACAGACTGTTGCATCGATTGTGCCACAGTCATTTCTCGTCGCAGCGTAAACGAGCTCCAGTTATAAAGGTTTTTCCCCAATCGAGATACTGTTTTTCTGCAGAAACACGGGTATACCAATTAAGCTATACGCGACCGTATTTCTGGTATATATATGAAAAACAGTCGCGTGCGGGGGCGTTTCTTATTATGCCGATAAAATTGCAGGTGTAACGACACGATGCAAGCCGATGAAAATGTGCGAGTGCGAGAGTTGCCTCGAAACGGCACCCGACGGCTCACGGTGTTGAGAAATCATGAGGTCGAATAATTGAATTGGCTTTATGAGGTTGAATTCGAAAACCGGATAAAGCACCACTCTCTCTACTCTACTCAATGACGCTTGGCATGTAACGCGAGGCACATTTGTGTGTGGTTCGTCACGAGATGCAGTAGCTCGTGTCGGAACGTGATGCAATACTACCAAGGAACGTATATTTTTTTCAAAGTCAATCACCGATTCCCTGCACGAGCCTTATAATTTATCTTACACCTCCCACCTTTATAAATTTCTGAACACCCGTTACGTGCCGACGAAAACGTAAACCCTGCCTGGGTCATACATGCAAGTTCTGACCTACTGACACGATCCCGTGACGTCACGGGAAAGCAGTATTGCGCACCAAAGGGACGTGGAGGTGCAGCCGGGTGATAGCTGACTATCCCGACCGGAGGAATTGCTATTCAATCGTCTTGGAGCAAATGCAAGTGCTGTCTCTTTCGTTCGCTTGCAGGTGTGACGTATATGATTTCAAATATAAATGCGAGAAATGTATTTTTTCCACAAGACTGAATACGTTTCCTTAACATGTTCGTTTTCAAGACCATTATTCCTTTCATGTGATTCGCCTCTGGTAGCATTGTCTGAGTGTGAGTGCAGGACAGTGATGCACAAAGTGAAAACCTCATTCCATCCCGTGGAGTGGTGGAGGCCACGCAGCAAGTGGTGCGTGTCGTTTCTATGAGTGCTTTCGCGCCGTTTGGCTGTGGAAAATCACTCACAGAAATGGCACGCACACATTCGCGGCGTGGACCCCACCACTCGACGGATGGGATGAGGTTTTCACTTTCTGGCATCACCGGTGTAGAACTTGTCAACTTACAAAATCGAATCTTGTGAAAGTTAAGCAAGTAATTCGTGAGAAAATGCATATATGGAACCTAAGGTTTCTGTTGGTTTCGCTTAGGGGTCACGTTGCTGCGAACCAGAAAGAGCATTCTAACCCCAAACGTTTTAGAGAAAATGCCAAGGGCAAGCAATATTTCTTATGAGTTCTAGCCCGAGTCGGAACATATTCGACGAACTCATCCGTAAACTATATTCATCTGTACCAAACACTGTCGTCTGAACTTTAGCACATCGTTCAAGCTGCTAGGGAGCTAGGGGATCAATGATATTTTTGTGGCAAATGACACGATATTTTTATATGAGATGCTCATTCGTCATACGCATTTTGAGATCGACTAGGGCGAACAAAAGTACTAATCTATGTACGTCCTTCTGACTATTCAGAAAGTATGCGAACAGATATTGACACAGTGTTCATACATATGGAGGTTATGTTGGTGCAAAAATGTTTACATAATTCCATGAACTTGAAAATCCGGCTGGTGTAAAGTGTGTTGTTTGATAACAAAATGTATTCTTATGTTTGATAACACGTTAATTATGTCGTTGACGCAGAAATAAGAAAAGTATCATTCATTTATTTTTCGGCTAACTCACCAAATCATTCAATCTTTCTTGCCTATCGTCGTCACTTTCCTCAGCAGATTTCCAAGCATGAACACTTTCCCCGACCAAAGTTCAACGAAACACCGGTTCAGCACGGCGATTGTAAACAAACCCAGTATGAAACACAACGCACGAGTACACAAAATCGCAAATTTCAATTGATTTCGACGGACTGACAACAGTACGACACATTCTTAAACGACGCGACGCGAGCGCTCTCTTACGACACAGCTTCGAATTACGATCGAAGAACCGTGAAGTTCGGCACTTTCGGCGTTCGCCGCGCATTTTCCATCGGCACAGCGCCATTTTAAAAATGCATACCGACACGTCGGTCGTCCCGATTTCGTTCAATTACTTTCCCATTCACTTGGCCGAAGATACAACAGCCGGCGCTAATGTTGCTCATAAATCCGCGGCATAAAGAAAGTCGCGACGCTACACAGAACCATTTCCAGCGATCTCCGCAACGCTCCCGTTGTCTCTCCTCGCCTTGGCGAACGTCCTCGACGCGCAGCACAAGTCCGTCCCTCACGTTCCCTGAACATCCCGCGCAGCCAGCTCGACGAAAGATCGATCCCGATATCGTGGCGGACGTCAAAGAGCGGTTGATAGGTCGCCGATCACAATCCTTTGTCTGAAAAATATCTCCCTCCCCGCGGCCAACTTCGCGCCACACTCGCCGCCTCTCTTCCCACAACCTTACTTATACACCCGTCTGCTACCCGGGGTTTTTTTTTTTTTTTATATATGCACAAGACTTTTGTCGCGCGAGTAAAATCGCAACCGCCGGCGGTTCGTGTCGGCGATCGACCCAGCCTGAGGGATTTTCCATCTGCGGACGAGAAGTGGGCCGCGGGGATATGACAGATCGTCGTGTCGCCGTCGGGGGGTTCTCCAATGTTAAAAGCGGTCAGTGACACCGGTGACAACTTTCGTGCGCTCGAGCAAAGCTGCCCTGTCGCCGGCCTTTTCCGGATCAGCGGGCCTCAAACGCTCGCCCTTGGAGCGTTTTATCGACAGGGTGGGAGGAGGAGGTGGAGGAGGAGGAGGAGGAGGAGGAAGAGAATAAGCGAAGGGTGTGGGTTCCACTGCGTCGACAATAAATGCGAACTCCTGCGACGGCGACTGAGAGGAGGGACAAGGTGGAGAGCCCCGCTGAAGCTGGAGGCTGTCGAGGTATATACGCACACGCCGGGCGAACGACGATTTTCGTACGTCCGTCGATACCTTTCGGCAAGACAAAGTGCAGGGAGGTGTGTGTCAGTGCGGAAGACGTTTGATGTTCTCGTAAAACGAGCTTACGGGGTGGTTGAAATAGGGTCACGAGGCATCTCGAGGCGTACGTGCTATTTCGGCTTGCGAACGGAAGGCCCCGTCGAATTACGGCTTTTCGCTGAACGAAAGTTGAGTCTTGTTGGATATCGCGTGGAAGGATGGCATAGATAGTGTGTGCATAGGTATCACCCGTTGTTATATTATCTACTAGACCCGTGTTTTCGTAATGCCTAAGTTTCTTCATTTGATTGCAACTCCGGGCACGGCAAATGAATCGAGGGTGTCGGACTGACTTTCGCCTCACTTATTACCTCTTACAATTCGATCAGATACTGCTCAAACATTCATCACTCTTCGTCACATCTTCCCGGACTGAAATCAGAAATATCACCAGAGCACCAATTATACATTCTCCTACTTAGATTCTGGGAGGAAGAAAAAATAAAAACTTTGTGGAACAGTTAGTCTATCGGACTGCATCTGTCGGTCGTTCCTTTATACCGTATGGCGAGCCCAATGTCTTTTCACGTTTGCCTTGACACGGTCTCGGCGATATCTAAAATGTATCCCGCCACTGCCACTTGACCTCCGCAACACTTCCCGACTTTTCTTACCATCCAATGCGATACTCTCGTCCTACCCTGGCGCTAACTCGTGTTACAGAGACTCTCGGGCGATACACGAAAGTCGTGAATTTCCTCCAAGTTCCCCGAGGCACGTCCATTTTACACGTGCCCTGGGGCGCGCCATGCACTTTACACGTCGCTGCCCCCGAGACTCGTGCCTTATCCGCACAGGCAGCCTCCGGACTTGCCTTCAACTTTCTCCATTTCTCCGTCTTCCATCTCCGGGGAGTTAAGATGTTGTGACTCAATGTCAAACTCGTTACGGTATTAATCTTCGCGGTTGGCCACCGGCTCACCGATCTGTCCCGCTTCAGGAAATTACTGACACCCGTATAATTACAATGTGCCATAAGTAATGAAACGTGCTGTCAAGTCCAAGTGTCAGTATACATGATTAGCGCTTCGTTGCGACGGTGATTGATTGTTCACCGTATCGAGATGTTTGCTCTTGAAAGGAGAATGTTTGTGGTCACGTCACTTCGATACGGATCTCACGGAAATCGTATCTCGCCAATCGATGCACGCGGTCACCGGTTGAGCGTGTAACGATTAGCTTTTGCGCGATTCGAATAGTTCTTTGTTCCTACCGCGTTGACACTTTTTTCGATCCTACGTTGATCGGGTCGCGAGGGTGACTTTTTGTGAAACGCGACGAGATTAATAGAGTCTGCGTCAACTCACCCAGACTCCTCTGTCATCGGCTGATTGTACCCTCACAGGTCCCACCATCATCTTCAGCGAGTCATCGTTCACGGCCATTCTATGTTTCGGCTTGATCGACCCCTCAGTTTCAGGCAACGCGCCAGCGAGTGGATCTATAAGGTCAGTCTTAACAGTAAAAACGTGCGGCTAATGCAGAATTCTCACTGGCGGGGGTCTTTGCCAAATGGGTCAGCCGTGAGGAGTACAGGAGCGATCGTACTAACGGTACGATAACCACGAACGATGACGACGACATTCGCACGGCCGACCCATAAAAGTCTCGACACGACCTACCATCGACGGCCGCGATACACACAAGGTTCCTTCGAACGACTTTACGGGTGGTGTAGAACTTCGCGCGGCCTTGAAACGGGACGAAGGTCACCAAAATCGCTCCTTAATTCGAACGAAAGCTCTCTACATTCTGTGTGCACGTGCGCAGGCGCGGGTGCGAAGGAATGATGTACCCTCAGAGTGGCCGTATATATGATTCATGTTAGAAACGTAAAAAGATTATTTCCATTTCAAATATAAATTAGCCATATGACTTGATTTTTATATTTCAGCAGAACGCGGTTAATCGGTGTATATGTAAAGTGTCATGACACGTTGATAAGCCTAAAGAGCAATAAGACTATCGTACGAAGAATTCGCAACGATAACAGTTTTATGTTTGCCGTCTGAACGTCCTCGATACGTGACTCTTTAAGCTGATACGATTCGACATTAATTGGCTGGCAGCTTTTCAGAGCAGAAGGGATTATATCGCAGAAAAAAAACTGCAGATTGCCAGTTACAGGGATTCGTTTATCAGCGCACAGCCGATGCCGGCGTGTGTCGTTCGTTAGAGTCAATCCGTTTTAATAACCCATGAGTTCAATTAACGGCAGCGCCTGCCCACGCGCATCGTCAGTCCTCGTAACTTGCGTTCGGTATTAACGTTTTGATAGGCGACAGGATGAAACATAGACGCAGTCGCTGATTCACCGTACCCTTTCGTGCCGCGAATGTGTTCGGCGAATTAAATTCCTCCCACGAGCTCAGCCGTTGCACTTTTTGCCCCAGTAACCTCTCCGGCGCAAACGAAATTCCACGAAATTACTACCCTCGCGCACCAAAATTGCTAGTCTGCCTCCGACATTGAGTACCGCTACTTTCATAGCCGCCTTTCGACGGACAAATAATTACCACGTCGCGCAATGTCGGTGACGAGGAAAGAAGCGCGCGCTCTTCGATTAATATCCCTCGCGCGCCTGAAACTTTCTAATCAATGCAACGACGTCGCAGATGTTATTTCTCTGGTCGAGGGAGCCTGCCCCTGCTCGACGAGCTGGTCCGTGGTTCGCCTGGTTTGCAACGGCGATGATGTTGTGGCGTTGCCGACGAAGAATCACCAAAGCAATCGTGGCTGTGTCGCCGCTTAGACTGCTGAAAAAGAGACCGAGAGTGGCGCCGCCGGTCGCGAGGGCTTCGCCGGTCGACGAGACGACGACGAATAAACAGGATCAACATCAGCAGAAAGAACGTCTCGCGAAGCAGCAGAGGTACTTAAACACTGGCATCAGGGCGAGCGTGAAGCGGCTATGCACGGGCGACGGACCGCACGTCGTGTCTAGCTCCACGTCCATGGTACATGGGAGCCAACAAATTCACTACAAGGTCACCAGAAGCGGTAGGGTTTACGGAAAATATTCGAACAAAGTCGTCGCGCCGACGAGTCCGTAAACGAGCACCGGGATATTCCACGTCGTCTTTCGTCGAGCAAGCGACAATGGCCATTGCGACTGCAAATATTCCAAGTGTCATCGTCCTTGTACTATGTCGTGATCGTTCGTTGTCGATGTACAATGTCGTTCGGCGTGTCTTTAAGCGCACGCGTGTGTATATATGTAAAGCGTGTACAGGCTGTCGTCGTAAATACATTCTGCAGAACGGTGAGAGTTTATTCTTAGACGCAGCGTTCAGTTCATTAGCGATTTCCAAGTGTTCAGCGCTATTGCTTGATATCGATTAAGCTTCCGGCTGGATGGGCTCGTCATGACTCGCTGTCACTTATTGGCCGTGATCCAAAGTAGGGAACCTTGACGAAGACTGTCAAGTGGTCATGGAGCCGTTTCGTGTACCAAACGCTGTCAGATTCGGGTTCCGTTAAATAGGATTTAGATGCTCCTCGAATACTTGAACTGTACGGAGAAAAGGAACAATCGAGGACGCAACGCCAAACACTGAAGGTACAATAGTGGGTATGCACTTCAACATTTCAGGAATATGATGGCTATAAAAATTAATGTATTCTTTCCTGTCTCACATATGTATATATACATATTGAAATTGCCGTCCCTTCAACTGGCAATTTCGAAATTCGCAGAGATCAAGTCTAAGCCCAAGACATACCGCACTGACCTTACTGACACAATAATTAAACGGAGAAAGTAACAGCGGAGCAAAATAATATGAGCCGTATAATGGTCATTGCGGAGCGCCGACGAGCTTCTGATTATTTACCGCAACAATGCAAATCGCAGGACAGCGCAATTGGCTCATTGAACGCGACGCCGTGCCTCATTTGCAGCGCAGGCTATTTCGAACGAAAGAAAGAGGCGTTAAACCGTAGAGCGTGCGCGGGCGAAAAATTGACATGCTGTCCGCATTCTTTGTTTAGCCCCCGCACAGTCCGCGCCGCGAAACGGCAGCGAAGAAGGGAACAACGAAGCCTTTCCCGAATTGGAATTACAGAGCGTCTGAAAACTTTTTCTAAGCCCTACCTCTCGGCGAGCGCGCCTTGTCGTCGGGGAACGACTCGTTGGCACAACCGTGGCCAACAATGGAAAGCTCCGCAAGTTTCATATCAGCGATGTACCAATTTGAGCGGCACAATGGCCGCGGTTTCAGAATGGGCAAACGTATCGAACGGGCTCGGCGCCGAGAGCAGAATGAAACTTAACTGTGCCAAATTTAATAATTCACTGCCCTGTTGCGTCATCGTTCGACGAAGGATGACGCTGCGGGTAGGAAGGGTGAAGCGAGTCGATCGTTGCAGTTTCTGCCGAACCGTGTCTGACTGACAAGTAAGCGACACGAATCTGCGCTCGGCGAACACTGTCGGATGTAGGATAGCGACGCTGCTTCGCTCCGACGAGCGCTGGAGAAATAATTAAACGGGTAGAACGAGACTTTCCGATGTACGAGCCTCACGAACGGCACCTGATCGCTCGTGAGAGCTTCATCGTCAGCGGATAAATTGATCGGCTAAACGTTCCAAATCACGTCCGACGCAGGCGTCTCGTTCGTCAGGAAGTTGGCGCAGCGACAGTTCGCAGTCTTAATTAACGTCATTATTCGCGGCTAAGGAGCCTGGAACGTGAATTTGAATAAAGACGAGTTCAGCGTGTGCTCTCCGAGAGATCATGCCGGCGAGTCGCTCTCCCACCCTCTCCCGCTTCCTCCCTTCCTCTGTGTTTTTTTTTAATCAAGCGTACACGAAAATAGCACCACGGAGACTTAATCAACCTGTGCAAAGTGAGTGGATGAAAGGAGGCCCTATCTGATTTGAATAGAACGGCGCTGGGATGGGGCTTCCGTAAGGTCAGCGCGAGGCCTTGCTTGTACTGAATTACTCGATCAGCGGCGCCATGTCATTGAAATTGCATAGTTCCTGAGAGATATTCATATATTGAGAGACGTCGTCCAGGCACTTGGTGTTTTGCGCTGCAGTCCTTCTCCGAGTTTCACTTCTGTTCCACACGTATCGTGAGTAAATAACTGCAGCGCTGGTTGCCTATGAATTCCAATTAGTCATTGGGGACAAAGAAACTCTCGAACGAGTATTTATTGGTATTATACTGACGGCGCTTCTGAAAAGAATATTGACCGCTCGTCTAAATCACAAATTATGTCGTGGCGTTCTTTGAGAATAAGCGAACGTCGATTACTCGAATCGTGGATCGAACGAAATGCTCGACTGAAATTTTCCATGAATAGAACTAAGCGTATAACCAGTTCATGCTCGAATACCAGCTAGCATCACCTTAAAGATGGTGCTTCGTTTATATAACGCATCATATTGTACAATCCACCTTAATACGAAACCACGTCAAAACCATCAGCACCGATACGAATTAGTGTAAGTTTCCACGGACAACTGAAATTCATTCCGTAATCCCGTAGCAAACTGCGTCATCAGAAGAATTTCTATGTACGCTCCCGTACATAGAGACGGTTATCCGACAAATAGCGATACATCAGTCCGCCAGACTAATGCGCGGAGAGAGTGCGTGGAGCAGACGTCAGAACCAGTATCCCATCAGAATGATGCATATCCGCACCAGCTGTTCGTAATCGCATACGAAATTCCGCCTCTCCGTCGCCCATAACTTACCCTCATTCCGCGCATCCCATTAAGCTCCTGCGTAAAATGGCCATGTTTACCAAAGCAAACCGCCCCACACATAGGCCCCCCGCATGGCATACCCAGCAGCACCTAAGAAAAGCGACTCCTCTCAAGTACTCGGTCCGGCCGCAAGCGTGCGTCGCTTGTTATCGACAGCGGCGAGATTGACGATCGCCGATTGGGACGCGTGCGGCACGTGTCGAACGTGAATGCTCAGTGCGCCGAGCGTCGCGTAGCCGCATTTCCGGCGAAAATTCCTGGCCGCGTCGGGCGGCAAGAACGGCGTGAACGACGGATGGCGGCAGCGTCGGGCCAGCAGCACGACGAGCCGCGTTCGTGCAGGGCGCCCTGCCGCTGCGACGACAGGGTCGCAGCCAATGCGCTATCAAAATGCCCGGGTGGGAAAGGGTGGATCGGGGGCGGCGCGCAAGCGTCGTCGGCGTATCGACGCCTCGACGCCCGGGCCGAGGGAAAGAAGCGAACTCAGGCGGCAGTAGTAAACCCCAGCTCGGGTCGGCCGTGTAGAGAATATGCGCGGAGGTGCGTGCGGATAGTAGCGTTTCACCCGTCATCCAGTTGCATCTTGGCCGCGTATCTCGGAGGGAGCCTCGAGAGATCGAGGTCGTGGTTGTCGTCACTGGTCGTGGTCGCTGGTGGCGAAGGAGGAACGCGAGGGAGCGCCGACAGACGGGAAAACGGGTTACGACGAGACGCAGATAGAGGAAGGAGAGAGAGAGAGAGAGGGTGAGAGGGTGAGAGGGGGTGGGTGAGGAAGAGACGGAGAGAAAAGGACGCAAGAGTGATCTCGGAGCAACGTCGGTGTTCGAGGGAACACCGAAAAGTGGCGCGAGCAGATAGACTGTGTCAGACTGGAGGAACGCGAGGCACCCACGAGACTGGTGCACAAGATCAGGATGAGATTGGAGAGGTACGTGGTGCGCCGATTCAACGGATAAGTGCCAAAGATGGCAGTGGAGCAGGTATCGTGCATGGTACCCACGTCGTGGATGCTGCGCTAACTCTCATCGAACCTATCACTCATCTTATCGTGATGTACGAATCTTACTGACGCGTACGTTTGTGCGAGTCTTATTCCCGTCGAACGAGCTTCTTTTCTGTTATGGATTACGTTCTCGTGGTCGTTCGCTGGCTCCTCGGCATTTCGTCAAAGAGCGGGAAAAGCTGCCTGATCAATTTGTCCCGTGTCTAGCCTTTCCCGTCTACCGTGACCGATTTTACACGTTACACAACAAAATGTCATTACACGAGCGCACCGCTGACATAATCTAATTATAAGAACACCCCATCGGATAATGTCTATCGTGCATTTGACGTTTATTATCTCTTTTTTTTTTCTACCCAAACTCTTTCCCCCCGCCCCTCCCACCTCCTCTTTCTTTCTTCATTTACCATGCATACGCACATGCACCGTCTCTGTCCGTTTTTCTCTCACTACCAACGCTTTCTACTCTGCTCCGATCCTTGTGTTGCACTCTTGAATCGGTCTTCTCTCTTTCGCCCTCTGATGCTTTCGCCTTTCTTTGATCTGAGCGCATACACTGGTGTTCGAAAATTGATGTCACGAGGTGGAGAGAGTGGAAGATACACAGTTACAGCCGCCACACATGACCGTCTATACGTGAAAGACCAAATACGTTGAGCATTATGTACCGGTGTGTTTCTCGTTGGTCGTACCTTATCGCGACATGCGCATCATTGGGCAAATATTCGGTTAACTAAACAAGAGTGGTGGCCCAATATCATTCTATATTGGCTATCGTTGGCGACGACAGCGGTTATATGGTACCCTGCATCCCGATACAACGCAACCAATTGGGTGAAGGCACACAGACAGCCTTTGCTTCGTTAGATAATTGAAGAACTCCACGCGGAAAAAAGGCATCCAACGTGGTCCAATTTTCGTCGAGCAATCGACATGTTCATTGTCGCGTTAAACGTTCGACAAAATTAGGAACAAAATAACTAGACCAATGTTATTTATACCGCGACGCGAGATACTCGCTCTGTTTAATCGATCCAACTATCTTCAAATCTACGGCTCATTAACCAGACAGTCGTAACGAGTATATACTTTCGAAACTTTCTTGCTTATAAAATTTTACCGTAGATAAACTTAGACGGAGTCTCCAACATTACACGGCCATTGAAAGTTCACACAAAATGTTTGGCATTTAATCACAGCAATTCGGGCTTGAAGTTATTCAAGGCCAAGAATGTTACTCTAATATCTAATCTCTCATCAACCGCAGAGGGTGTCATATGAGAAGCACCGTACATAAAAGCGTAATAACTTTCCTTTATCCTCTGTAATTTATGGAACGAGTTATTAGATGAGTAGTTAACTTGATCGAGGGGTTTAATAAACTCACTGACGTGGATTAATTTGTTTTTGGCCGCTCATCTAGGAGTGCCTTTGTTCCCGGCAATAAATCCTCACCGGAGTCCAGCCGCTCAGATTTGAACAGAAATCGTATCCAACCGTCATCATGCATCGTAATGTTAGCCGACTGTCAAACGCGGCCCGTTCCCGAATACCAGCACAGCTCTCCGTACGTCTGCGTCGTCGAAGCTAAACGGACATGTTCGATAGAGAAGAAAGTCCCTGTCGATCGTGCGCTTCGTGGCACAGACACAGACGTCCGGCGAGCCAGAGCAACGTGGACCCTTTCGTCGTAAATTATGCCATTTCGCGACCGAATCGATATCCTTTCGTCCGCAACAAAAAAAAGAGAAAGAGAGAAAAGAAAGAAAAGGCCTGTAGAGTTGCTCGGAAATTTCTCGCGTACCGACAATCTCGTCGATCGATACATCGCAACAGCGGAGTACGGGACAACCCTCAAGGTAACCTTCCCGTATTAAAAACAGCGAGAGCTGAGGGAACGTTACGATTGCACGGTCACGTGCCGCGGCCGGAGACCACTGGCGGCAAGGTGTTCGCAAGGTGACGAAGAAAGCGTGCGCTCGGAATCGGTGTGGCGGGTCAGAAGTCGACGAGGCAAATAGGCTCACCGAGAAAATAAATAGACGAGGTGCACGGAGAGCGCAATCGGGGTGGAGGCGGGGGGGTGACAGTGGAAACGAATGAAAGGGGGTGGCGTAACTTGCTAACGCAACATTATACACTCGAGGGCTTCGTTAAGCCGCTTTTCATGTAACAGACTTGACCGCTACGCGGCGGACCCGTGTCGGTGCATATGGGAATGTACTTAACGAGGCATCACCGACGATCGAACCTGATTCGTCATCGATTTCTCTCGCGGTGAACGCCACGCTTCGATCAGGCCGTCTCTGGAACGTGTGGATACAGATCCGACTTACGGCACATGTCATACGAGGACTCTCGATTCTGGGCAGTTGCGCGAAATTCGCTGGACGAGTCAATCTGATAGCATCTACAACTGGTAGAATAGAATCTTCACGATTATAGGTGGCAGGGTATTTGTTTCACGTATGTTTTCATAATTAACACTCTGCCACCCGTGTAATGTGTAACTGATTTCATTTTTATCATGCACGATAATTACCTGGTTTAACAAATAAACAGAACGATGACTCTCTCATTGCGACCTGCTAAAATTCGAAAAATCACGGTAACTCCAGGCCCGTTAGACTGTTGTGATGTGGCAGGTGACTTTATGGTACCACTTAAATAAAATACAGAAGCTCTACTTTAATTCGGGTAGTGCAGGATGGTGTACGGCCGATGCGATGCTACATTATATACCCCCCATTCAGGATCGACTCGGCTAAATTATGAATGGCGGTCGATACCCACAGGGAGAACGTGTGTACAGAACATGCGAGGCACTCCCACGAAGGGATAAAGAGCTACGTGGCATTCGTGGGAAATTATAAATGTGTATATACGTACATACGTGTCTGCATATATGCGCACGGTAATGGGACAAATGGTACAGAGGAACAAGAGTTTCGAATTCGGCACGAGTGTTCGTCGGCCGATTCGTATCTTCCTCAATCGGACGATCTACGTGGCCAGATTCACTTTCTTCTTATCTGCTGTGCGAATGCTGATACTTCCGACTCAATTTTGATCGCTATTCTTTGCCAGCACCAAGAAATGCAAAGTGACTGGATACGAGCAAAGATTGAATCTAACGAAAGAAACTGAGACAGCGGAGGAAGTTTGTATGTATGAACCTACGTACAAGGAATATATATTGATATATACGTAGAACAGATAGATATCTGGGGAAGCGGTCTGAACAAGGGCAGATGAGCATAAGTATATCTGCATGGTGAAAGTGAAGCCAACGTTCAATAAGATACAAGTAGCTAGTTCCTTTGGAATTCGATGCCGCTGGAAACATTATATCAGTCCAACAGTCGACTGATCTATATAATTGTCTACTAGACATGTGTATAGAAATATGCACGCAATATTTGTACAACACGCATTCGCTTCCGATATTTTCTATGCCCACTGTACTGGCAGATTTCTGGAAATATCTTAGCATAGACACCTATATCTATTTTACCGTAAACCGCATGATAAACTATGTTTCAAGTTTAGTCGAAGTTCGAAGAATTTATGTTCTTCGACAAATTATGTCCCTCCATTACCACGGATACGCACGGACCTCCACGTATTTCGCTAACAATTTTTATCCTTATCGCTTTTAAATACCTTACCACCTCTCCAATCCAACATGCAATTTCTTATCTAAACCAGGTTCGCAACACGAACACAACAGTCAGTTTACAAACCGTAACAATAGTTTACCACGATTTAGCGAAACGTGTACGAAAACACAGTTTATATTCTCCGTTCTATTCTACTCAGTACGTTCTACGTCGATCCATAATCCATAAGTAGTAGTGCAACTAATGACCACCGAGCATGTCGAAAGGATGCGGTCCGCAGAACGCTAAGCTTTATCTCCTCCCCTTTGGTTTCAGTGACACAAGCACGTCAATCCATTATCGAGATCCTCGAGGGAACATTACTTCCATCGAGGACCCGCTCACGTAGAAACGTGCAGACGATTTTGATTGGTGCAATCGAATATTGAGCGATCTCCCTCGAACGGATCAGGAGAGAGAGAGAAAGAAAGAAGATAATAAACGAAGGAGTCCGAAGAAAGGAAGGAAGACTGGGTGCGAGCTTTGTAGAGAGCCTGGCACCTGGGGCGAGTGGTGTCCTGAACGGGGTGAAGGGTAAAAGCACCTAAGGGCGGGTGGGGGGATGCAGCTCGAAAGGGTGACGGCATGGAGGAGCCCTCACTGGAGGCTCTCATGCAGGCGGGCCTCATCTTCGTGGTCGGCGTCACCATCATCCTCTCGAATCTCCTCATCATCGCCACCTACCTCAACTTCCGCGGTAAGACTTCCGATCGTTTCGACCACGCTTACATTTCTTCGCTATGCAGCTGACTGCGCTGTAAAAGAGAACGCGGGCACGAACGAAGTGTGACGAAATTCACGTCAGTCAGTCTCACAGTTTATGTTATCGTATAACGTAGTGAATCTGGAACAATGTTTGCTTCATAAGGTCGCTTGATAGAGATCATTGAAATTAATTTGATGCATTTTCTGGACCCGTGACTGAAGAATGATTGATTCGATTAGCACGGTGGATAGAGAATGAGTGCGAAAGAGAGTTGAGAGTGGATGTTTGATGGAAGTGTGAATTGTTTATGAGAAGAGGAACGTCATGAATACGACAATGTCGCGCAGGTCCCTCCGAGGTGATAAACTACTACTTGCTGTCGCTCGCCTCGGCGGACCTTCTCTGCGGTCTGTTGGTGGTTCCCCTCTCGGTATACCCAGCTCTAGTACGAAGATGGGTCTACGGGGACATTGTGTGTCGTCTGGTCGGTTACCTGGAGGTTACCCTCTGGGCGGTGTCCGTTTACACGTTCATGTGGATTTCCGTGGATCGTTACCTAGCCATCAGGTAAGCAGTGCTGATGATGGGAGTAGACACGGATCTGTAATTTAGTGCGGTGTTGTTTTAAATAATTGCCACTTGTTTTACAGTTACGACTACCACCTCTGTAATTATCAGTAGATTCCACTTTTACAGTCATTACATTGGCTGAATATATATATATATAGATTAGTACTCGGAGTAACTGCCTCATTTTTGATATCGTGAAATAACCTTGCCAGGTGCCGGAATATGACCGTACCGAATAAACCGCCTCTCGTGCAGCACTTCTGCATAAGGTCACCGATGAAGCAGTTGTTTCGTGAAACTTTAATCACTCTATCTTTACTTTCATTTGATTTCACCGATACGGACACTTCGCCATCCCGATTACGTAGTAATTAGAATTCGAGTGTAGTCGATCATGTATTAGATGAAACTTGCTCTGTAGTTTAGGATGGCGCACTAGGGCCGTATTGTAGCGTGGGCCGATGTGTTTTCAGAAAACCTTTGCGATACGAAACCGTGCAGACGAAAACCCGATGTCAATGCTGGATGGTCTTTACGTGGATCAGCGTGGCGATGATGTGCTGCCCGCCCCTCCTCGGCTTCAACAAGCCGATTTTCGATCGGGAGGCATTCATCTGCATGCTAGACTGGGGAAACATGGCCGCATACACGATCACACTGGGTATCCTCGTACTTGGACCGTCGGTCATCACCATCGTCTACACGTACTTCTACATCTTCATGATGATGAGGCGATTAAAATCCGGCGTTCTCATGCACGATAAGGAGTACGCCACTGCGCTCTCGGAAAACCTGAGCAACCCGAGTCACATCATGTCCTTCGTCCTGGTGATGGTTTTCTGGGTGTCCTGGGCACCGTATGCCGGTCTCAAAATATACGCTATCGTTAACGGACCGCCTCAGGTAATAAACATGAGCAAGACACTGACTGAACTTTATATCCTACAAGATCCCTCAACCCAGTTAGCTCGTCCTAGAATTGAGACTTAGACTGTTGCGAAGTGTTGCCGAACAAGCTAGTCGACGATAGTGAGTTATAGATTTTCTTTTGCACGAGTTTGTTCTTAATGTGGATTTCGTACAAGTAGAGGATATATCGAAGGCCCGAGTAGGAAATACGTCTAAAGCGTGTAGAATGTGTAAAATAGCCTCAAAGATTTGCTTCTCCAGTGAATGCCTCACTGGAGCAATTCCAACGGGAGAAAAGAAAAAAGCACTCAAGTAATGTCTCGCGAATTTAGGTCAGAGCGTTTAAGAAAGAGAGCGGGTTAATCAAGAATTCTGAGCAGTGAGGGGCGGCGATGTTTGCGTGATAAGAATGTGCCTCGGACAAATTTCTTGAATAGAGACGTCTCCTTCCGACCTAATCTTCCCCCGCGACAATTTCACAACCACCAATCGCTGTTTTTCCGTTCGAGGAATCGGGACTTTGACACACGGTCCGCCAACTTTTCGACATATGCCATCTTCTGTTCTAGTATGTTCAATGCAAGCTGTCACTAATCGGAACGTTGATATTTTCATAGGTTCAATTTTTTTTCTATGCAAAATCTAGTAGTTTCCAAGTAGTTTTCGACATATTTATTAATTTAATTTCTGTTTAAACCTGTGTAGCTGTCGTAACTTTTACTACTCGTAATTGTATTGTACATTAGGTACCGTTCCTACACTTCGCCGTGGTGTGGCTGGGGGTGACGAATAGCTTTTGGAAGGCAGTCGTCCTTGGCACCCTGAGCCCCCAGTTTCGACTAGCGGCGCGCGTACTCTGTCTCACTCTGTGCTGTCGGCACAGACGACTTCCACCGGAACTCCTTGGCCTCGATGACGACGACTAAAAAGCAACGCAAAACGCCTACGAAGGAGAAAAATGAAATCTTTTCTTTGCGTGCGAGCGTTCTACCCGCGTCGCATTCCTAGAGCATCAAGCTTTTTGTCCCAACACGAGGTCGGATTTGCGAGCCACCGTCATCGTCAAACGTTTCGAGGAAAGTTATGACTGCGAACGATGTTCGATCAGGTCGACATTTAGCGGGACGATCGAGGGAGCCTTCGAAGACGCGGTCTTGTTTGAGAACGTTGGTGTCGAGTTTCGGTGAAAGACAATGTCGGGAGAGTTTTTCGTACACGGGCAATCGGATTGACACGTCATACGTCGACGACGTTCGTGGCGTGCAATAAAAATGGACGCGTCTGGAAGCGGACGACGAACTCGTGAGAGGATCCCATTGTCGGTCTGAGCGACGGTGGTTCGTGAAACGCAATCAAACCCAACGACGTCGGTGGATGTGAATCCAACAAATCTAGCTCGATTTTCCAGCGTATGTGCAACATGTTTCTAACGTAATCTCGCTTCGCTCAAACGCATAGAGTCCGTTAAATATTAGAAATAACAGATTTTTCGTAACGCAGGCGTAAACGGCGGCGATTGACATTCGAACGAGATCGGAACGACGCGAAAGACGAGAGTGGGCGGGGAGGGGAGTCGTTCTGCGATACTTAAGCTAACCGTTGCCTATCTACGTCGTAAGATCACGCTCAATAAGTGTCGTAGCAAGTTATATGGAGAAATAAAAGTTACTAAGAACGTCACGCGATTTAAGCGGAGAGGGTGAACTTTAATTGTTATAAAAGTAATTAACTAAACGGCAAGCTGGTATACAAAGAAAATAAAGTCTAGTCAATTAACGCAGATGCCTCTACGAATGTGACGTGTCGACGCGTCCTTATCAACGTTTGACGTGCGCGCGCGCGCCCGTAGAACGCCCTGACGAGGACAGGAAATAAATAAAATTTGCGAACGAAGGCTAACCGCGGCGGATTTACGCTTTTTTAACGCGCTTCCTCACTTCTTCGATGCCGCGGTCAGCCTTCGCGATCCTTTCGTTCACCTCTTATCTTCTATTTTCGCTTCTCGAATGCGACGAGTCACTCGACTATCTTTGACTTACGGGGTTCCGGAGAACACTAACGTTGGACAGAAATATGTTTGCTACACGTCGGATCCATTTTATTGCCGATTTTAAATGTCGCATAATTCCGATACCTTGCTAGTGGGTATTAATAAAGTAGCGTGCACCGTTTCTCGTGCGTCGGTTCGATGACTATAGCAGTTTCGAAATTGGAGAGCGTCGCTTTGATGTTTCTCGAACCCCTCGGTTCGACGCTCGGCATCGCGGCGAGAGACACAATCAATTAATAATTATGTAGTGATTAGAATCGACAATAAAGCGGATTTAGCGGTTATCGCACGATGGTCAATAATTCACTATATATTCCTATCTCAAGCTTACGCGTTTAAGTGATGGCGTCCTGAATTTTACGGACACCAGCGTACATAACACTCAATAAACTTTAATCGTAAGTACAAATGCCGTACGGATTCGGCCGACTTGTATTTCTATGCGAACTCAAATCCGCTTCGTCCAATTAACGCACGTTCATGCAGTCCTCACGATTCGAAGTGCAACTTGCGAGTGGGAAAAATCAGTTGAGTGTTTGAAAACCGAGGAACTCGATCTGTCGAATTGATGACGAATATTGATTTGTACATTGTCCGCTGCAAAGACCCCGTACGTCGTAATGAGCGGTCTCTTCGATTCTCTTATCCAACCAAAGAACACGAATTATTTTCCTCGACCGTTTATGCATTCCGCTCAGCCAGCTGGGCCCAGCTAGCTGACACTCTTTCATTCACTTCATTTCTAACACTCGCCCAACATCACCGAGCGCACTGAGAACTCTCGGATGAAAACGTGGCGCTCTTCGGCCCTCATTGGTAAGTTCTCGTAGTTGTATATGCATAGAGATCGCGAACACTCCGTTTCCCTTTATTGCACCACGAGCATCCGGCGCCGTGCGATCGATCATGTATCAGGCGGTCGGCCGGGAGAAATTTCTCTCCCCTCGCGGCAATTTGACGGGCTGTCGACGGCAAATTCTCGCGATGCGCGCAACGTAACGATAAATACCGTATTCGGCGTGCGAGCTGCAGCGAACGGTCGATCCGTCAACAATATATCTCCGCGTGGCTGTGACGTTCGCTCGCGAACCGAAGCCGTTCCGAATTCGACGGCAGGCGTGCCGAAACGAGACCTCCGCCGCGCATTTCGAATAATCGTCTCTTGAGGTACGTTAGTAGAAATTAATAACGCCCTCCTCAACCTCCCTCCACATCCAACGCTGATTGTAAATAATCTGTCTCGATCCATGCAATCCCTCGCGGCTCTTCCCACATTTAAAAGTCTCTTTCTCCGTATGTATTGACCCCGAAAGAGAATAATTTCCGACGTCAGGAATTTTCTCTGTGAATACAACTACGAGACGAGATAAAAGAGAGAGAAAAAAAAAAGGAAGCAGAATATGGTCGCGCCTGCCAAGAAGTAGAGTAGGACAATAGGTTTAGGTGTAGCAGGACTGCCACACTGTCGCCAAAAATAAGCGGAATAAAAAGAATAAATAAATAAATAGGAGTGAGACAAGGGGAGACGACGATGACGATTACGATTCCGCGCCGTTCTCTCGGACGGCGTTTCGCGTGGATTCGACCGACGGATCCTAACGTATTGCAGACATGGTGGACATTAACCCTTTAACTAAACACTCACAGCGCGCGATACGATCGACGCGATACTTTTTCTTAGCCCTCTCTCTCTCTCTCTCTCTCACTTCAACAAAAACTGAGCTCCCTTGTCGTTAATTTCAACGTGACCACTACTTCACTTAACCAAAACCTCCCGCTTGGTGAGGCAGACAGAACCGTTGGGTCCGCAATAGGACATATCATGTCACTTTTGTATACCGAAGCAAACAATTAATTAAAGGGTTAAAGTGCTCGCGGTGCTTATTTGTATGCGCGTGATGGAATGCGGTTGTGTTAGCCGTTACTTCGCTACCTGAGACGCACTCAGACGAAGCCAGACGAGAGAGTGACGCGGTGTGCGTTACGGTGCTTCGATTAATTAACGCGTGTCAAGTATCGAGTAAGCGTCAGCGTTATCGCACGCTGCGACGACGTCTTAACTAATAGAACGGAATCAAACAAAACTCTTAACTAAATAGCACCCCGGCTAAAAGGAGAGAACGTATGTGAGGTATTGACGGCAGACGTATCAACCTGACGCGAATGAGATCTCAATGATAATCGACAAAATTGTACGAACATTTTATGAGCATTAAAGAATGTTATGAATAAATTATTTACTACCATGAGAATGTTATACAAGTTATTGCCGGTGCGATAAGTGACGCGCACGCCCCCGACGTTGCTTAACTACGTCGTCTCACGAAGCTAGTTGATTAATTGCGTTTAGGCGAACTTCTCTCAAGAGACGCGCGTGCGATCGCTTATTGCACTGAAAATAATTCAAATAAAGCTAATGAAAACTAAATGAACCGAAGTTTGTGTTACTCACGCATACGCTTCTGATCCCAGTACGCGCTCGTTCCCACCCTAATAAGTGTCGCAATTCAATTGCAGACGTCGCGTTCCGCGCGCGTTTCTGAAGCTAACTATTTTAGCCGGGGTCTACTATGGCAGGTGACACATCTTTATGACAGAAAGAATTAAAAAAACAACAAAAAAAATAAAACACTCACATACACACTATTTACTCGTGAGAAAAGATCGTGTGCGATCCGGGCTCTTCGTCCACGTCTGTTTATCCTAAGCTTTATTCCTGTATCTCTTAATATGTCGGGTGCATACTGATTCGAGTAAGTCACGATCCTGCGAAAGGAGTCCTTTGAATGGTACACGATCCGCGCACGATACTTGCATATTTTCGGAAGGACCTTCTGTTCACAGGATCCCCTGTCCCTTCTCTTCTCGTTTATTCGTATTACGATAATCTAAACACATCACGCGGAAGCGCGCTCTCTGCAAACGTGCTTCTCCACGATTTATTAGCCCGCGGCTTCAGTCTCTCGATGTTTGGATGTCTCAAGAGCCCTTTCACAGCCGTGACACTCGTACCACTCTGCACTCGTGAAATCGCCAAACTGAGCAGTATTATATTTCTCAGCGATAACGAAATTCTAAACGTGTAAATGTCGCTCAAGTCGAGGAGCAACGGCGAGGTTGGCGAGAAGACAAGCGGTGGGTGTGTAAGGAAGAAGTACGAGGCCGGGTTGACGAGATGCGAGGATATTAGGTGAGGAACATGGCGTATGACGCGTGTACTGTATAGGAGCGAGCGTACGCATTGGAAAATGTGGGTAAGGAGACGAACGGTAGGCCGCGGAAGTAAACGAATCGGAGAGAGAAAGTAACAGGAGCGCGGAGCTGGTCCCTGGCAGTTTCCCGGGCGGCCTCCATTATTAACGATTAATTACATTTTTGTACCTAGCTGCTAGTTTTGTACTAGTTTTGTAACGTACCTCACCATGGACGTGCTGTTATTACATATTTTAAATGATTGTTAAAGGGGTGAAGCAAAAAACGAAGCGTTGATCGATCACTCGTGGATGCGTGAACGCGACTGTGACTGTTATTCCGGGACCGACGATTTCGATCGATCGCCGTGAACTAGAAAGAGCGTTAACATATGTATACCCGGTGTGATACCCGCGCGAATCGGAAGCTATAGCGTGTCTCGGATTTAAAGTGTATGTCGGGAACGCTTTCGCGATCGGCCGTGACGACGTGAGATTGACGATCGAATTTTCGGGAAACTTTCCCATCGCGGGTCTCTCCTCGATAGACGCATCTTTTCTTCGAACGTACGATTCGCTGTACCGAAAGCCCGAGCATGCAATCGACCGGGGTGCTTCGCAGATACTACCCGGTTCGAGCGCACCCACGCAGGCAGGGTTTTCACGCTGGCCGAACGAGGCGTTCGAAGCTGATTTTCGATCGTTCGGGGCACGGTTTAAGTACGTGGGTCCGAGCAATGGGGAGAATATGTTTCGTTGCGTAGATATTCTATTGCATAAGATGCACCGTTTGTTGGTAGCGGATATTTCGATTGGGAGAACGTTTCGTTGGACCGAGAACGATTTTTCACACGCTCGTAAGCAATCAAAAGTAAGTTGTTAGCTGTTAATCGAATTTTATCGCAGCGAACGTAACGCACCGTTCACATGAGAGGGTTGTCTGCAATTGTACTTGGCACCGTCGATTGCCATTTATTTGAATGTAGATGCTGACGTAGGCCACGCTGGCGTACCGTTAGCACACAGACAGACACACACAGAACTCTCAATACGCATTTTCGTTTTCACATGTTCGACTCGATGAGAGTCTAAAGCGCAAAATTGCGGTGAACTTTGAAGCAATCTCGATCGTTGGAATGCAATAATGGATGTACTAGATACTTCGTGGCGGTAACGTGAGATGACTTTGATGATGACGGTACAATATTAACGATTACTGTCCTAGATTTTAGTATAGTTGAAGAATATTCCATTAATAAACAATGAGAGCATAGATGCTGCTGCAATTTCACTCGACGCAACCTGATGACATCTCATTTATTTACCCTATCCCTGTACCATTAATAATTCCTAATTTTAAGTAACAACCTACTTTATAAGATGATATACAGTAGACTATAGTAACGATAGCTTCTCAAATAACTAACAATTGATCGTCGGCTCGAGGACGTTTTTTAGTTAACAAAAGCGTTCCAAACAAAAGATTTTACCGCTGGACAACATGTAGATTGGGCCGAAATGAATTTCCGCCCCGCACGAATCGATACTCAACAAACGGGAACAAAGCATGCCCGTCCATAAAAGCATTCCACTACAAAAACTGCACTCACGCGATCCCTCTTTAAGTTTACAAAAATCGTCAGAATTTTTCCTCCTTTTTTACCAGTGGACGACCTTTTTCCTTCAACGACTTCGCCGAGGAAATGTAGGTCGTATGACGAAGGAGTCCGCGCGACATAGCTGCTGTATAAATATGCCTTAACCCTGGTCTTTATACGGACACACGGTAAACACAGACGCGTCGCCAAGTGTGCCTGTCCTGATACGGAGTGGTACTACTTGCACGGCGCATCAGCCATTAGTCAATACTCCGACATTAGTCAATACACGCTAGCCGTATACCTCCCACAAGCGACTACCACACGCACGAAATAGGGTCGAAAACCCCTACCACCGTAAATCTCTCTCTCTGTCTCTCTCTCTTTCTCCCCGATGCACCGATACTTAGTAGCGAACTTTTGAATTCTTGCCAAACTCTCCATTGTCCTCTCCGCGCCGGCCGATGCTATTCCATTATCGGCATATGCAAATTTTCAAAGAAGCTTCTCCGCGCTCGCACGCTGCAGCCACTATTTGCATTGTGAATAGCAACCTGCACGAGGGACATTTGCATTGAATTGAGGTGTACGGGAAATGAAGCTCCCTTGCTCGCGACGACAAATATGTATGCCGAACGATGCCTTACGCATATTGACGTACAATCGTCACAATTAAATCGTAATGTCTCCTCGTCCCTCGATTATGTAGCGGACGTAATTGGTTGTAAGAGGTCGCAGAAGTACGATTAACCGAGTCACGCTACCGACCGATATAGCGACTATTTTAACGAATATAGTAATATCCGCGTAAGCCGGGCATAATTCGTAGCTTCACCTGGCTACGAATCGTTCATTGGACGATATTTAGAAGGGTTGCTTTGAGCCCATGCCAGACTAACCAATGATCTCTTACATTATCTTCAATCAGTTCATTCTCGCAACACGACAAGTCGGGACGTCGTTAGGGTCTTCGGAATCGATCGAGTTTCGCAGTGGCCGAAGTGCATTATCTACGCGAAACGCCTCTGTCATCATATTCCTCGGTTGATTAGAGACGTTAAGCGGCAAGGGGTTGGGCACCTCTGACAGTGTTTCGCTCATTATCATAGTCTTACGTTGAGTGGTGAAGGAGGCCGAGCGAGGGAGAGAAAGTAAGTGCTTTGCCGAAAGGCCGAGAAACGCAGTTAATGTCGTATTACCGCGCAAGCTGCATAAGGACGAGGGTCGCCGGGGTTCTTCAGGAAGGAGGGCTAGCAGAAAAGGTCCGACGATGACGGAAACCGACGACGAGGCTCGAGTAAGCAAAAATTTCGGACGGTCACGAAAAGAATCTTTACAGCGAAATGCGCAGGGAAGCAGATCCGTATGACACGTTCAAGTGCCCGATTCGAGAGTCACTAGGTAGGGGTTATTCCTTGAAGGTCGCCGATAAGCGAGCCGATAAGCTTAATAACGTACAAACATACATGATGCTAATCAATATTTGTGCTGCTGTAGATAAGCCTAGCTTTTCGGTGCACCGTAAGCTGCTGGGTCAATGTACTGCGGGAAATTTTATCCGAACGCAGATCTTCGCCGTGCAATTCGGCATGGCGACCATGCGAGCTGTTACGTGCAGCGAAAAGCCCGATTAGTCGGCATTTCGAACGGATTTATGAACTTTCTCGCTGGTGCTGCAAGTTTTCCAGATTATCCGCCGGATCATCTCGTACCCGGCCGAAACGGGCAGCCTGTGATATCCTGTGTTCGCACGCAACAATGATCACGATAGCGGGAAGACAAATTGGAAATGCGCTCGTCGCGACGTCGCGCATATAATTGGCTAAATAATACTGGTAAGATCGCATCGTCCGCGCCAGCAGGGACAGGCCATCGAGTGGAAAAATCATCGTGAGTTACGTGCCCGGCACGTATGTGTCACGCGTATGTATCATATACGTCGCGTGCAGGGGGTCGATCCGATCGCTGTGACAGATAGCCTTTTAATCCGAGCCACATTTGTTAAGCTATTCAATTTGTATAATGCTACCTCTCAATAGCGACGTAGCCAGCGTTAGAAGATAAATTGGAACGATTGCGGGGATATATCGATTGTACGTGGCTGATTGAATCGTACGGAACGTCTCGAAGGTATAGTCGAAAAATGCAGAGCGAGGAGAAGGACGCTGTTCCGCAATCCGTGGCGGGCCTTTCGAGGAGAGAGCTGATAAACGTAACGCTTCGTTCATTCTCGATCATCACGCCGCGCTCTGTGCGATTAACGTGTGCTTAAAACGTTTTCAGCGAAGCGAAGGAGACGTTTTCGTCGAGCGACATTCCACGCAGCATCCTGAACGCGTCTTGACGCTCTGCCGTATTAGTAACCGGGGCCATGTGTCGGGAAGGACATCGTCCTCCGCGAAAGGATCTCGACGTTGTAGTATCGACTGTTAGCGGTCGAATCGCGCGGAAATTCCCACACGACACGAACGATACGTTGAAGGGCGGTGCCAGACACGAAACCGTGGCACCGACAGCCCCCTTTCCGCACCCTCGTACACGTTCTCGGGAAGCCGCTACGCCTGAGAATGACTTTCGGTATACCTTGCACCTCCCGTATCAGTGAGATTCTAACGTAGTCGCTCGCCAGATCTTACCAGCGGAGCCATGTTCGTGCAGGCCCCACAAGTGCTACTTGACCGGTCCGACTCTGACGAGGACAGCGAAGATGAGGATTCTGACGACATCATCCAGGTCGACACTTTGCAAATTTACATTCTGTGAATATCTCGTTTCCTCGCTCTCTCTTTCTCTCGATGTTGCAGGACAGGACGAAATGGAAATCGTTGGGCGGGAAGCCGTTTCTGTACAGAGTTTTTTGTAACATGCTGTGATATATCTCCTTTGATCATGTAGGAAGTTTAGATTTCAACAAGTGCGTGCGTCAAAATGTATACAGTGGTCATGTGGTGTCAACAGGAGTGCAACTGTCTAACCTAGTTCGACCAACAACGTAAACGGTGTTGGAAGAATTTATTCCTATTATCGTGTACATGATTTTACAATTTTTTATAGAGGAACATATTTTTCGATTTTTCACATTTACGCCAGCTAGACGAAAGTCATTCGTCAGTGCAAAGAAAGGCAAACAATTATTTCACCACCAATCATATGCGAACTAAATTCTCTCAATATTCATTTTCAGTGATCGAGAATAGGCCAAAATGTTTATCGATCAAGTGAAATTGTGCCGTTGCATATTAACGAGCATATCTTTTACGTTTGTCACAAGATGCCCAACATCGGATTATACAAAGTGTCGAATAAAAAATGTCGTTTATCGCAGAGACGGCGTGAAGAATGCGAGAGAAAGGCGCGACGTGGGGAGATGGATCCCCGTTTGGAGTTCGCATTTCAACTGCTGATGGATGCAACGCAGCTATCTCGCCACGAGGTCATGGACCACGTCTTCGAGGGTGAGATGCTGGACGACATCAATGAGCTTTTTCAACCGCACATGAGGTCGACCCTCGTCTGGTTCTATCAGGAGGTCGAAGAGCCAGAAATATGTCGTCCAGCTGAGACAGTGAGAACATTTCTTAAATCGTAGTTTAAAAATTCGTACGTTATTCTCATACGGACATTGTGGGATTTGATAGACGCAGCAAAAAACTGTTGGTGCTAGACCTCCACCAATCGCGGCGGTGCCTAAGAATAAGGAGCCGAAAGAAGTGAAAGAACCGCCGAAGAAAAAATTGTTCCTAACCGACGGTTGGCAAGTGCCCTGCTGTGGCATTTGCATTTATATGTTCCGGTAATATTTGGCGGACCGCAACTAGCATTACATGTTCGCATGAACGTTGACGCATATAAAATTCTCGCTTCACGTTCTTCCCAGAATCAACGTCTCGAAACAGTTGCCCGAGGAAGGATTTCAAAAGGACCTGTACACCGGCATAATTGACACGACCAAAGTCGGAATTATACCGTCGATTCAACGTGTCGTCGAGCACGTATTTATGGACGCTTTAGCACATCCTGGCACCGAAGGCGACGACGACTGTCCGATGATAAAAAGCCTCCTGCTGCCCGGCCTTAGATCCTTTTGCAGCGCATTGAAAGGTAAACAGTATTTCTTTGTTTCAGTAAACTGTTTTGTACGACGGGAACGTCTTACTTCCAGATCAAACTTTGCAAAAAAAATGGTCTGTGAGTCTATTTTATCGAGAAAATTGCATAAATAATGTAGAAACGGGAAAAACGGGAATAAATTGGGATCGAGATACGCTCAAAAAAATAGTGAAAACTTTCAACATTTGTTTTCGCACCGGATCCATGCTGTCCGATAGAACGTAGCTTGCGCTAAAAATAGACCAATGGTTGATGTTAGCGGCGCATTCATTCACAGAGCGCGTTTAGAAAATAAATACCTTTGCTCGAACTTTATCATCCGTCTAGTTTGTGAGGAGGTGGCTCATCAGGGTAGCATCTTCAGTGACAACGAGCCAATGATGACGGAGGTGCATAACTTCGAAGAGGCGAAAGCGTTAATCGCGCAGGAGCATGCCGTGGAGGAAATCGAGGAAAGAGTGAGGTCGTGGATAAAGAAATTGAAGGACTTCATGGCCGAGAGCAAGCAGGTCAAGAGGGAGAACGATTATTCGGGGCCGCAGCAGGAATTGGAATATTGGAAGCGAAGAGGCGCCCAATTTAGTCAGCTGGTCAATCGATTGCAGGTTGAGCATTGATACGCCGCTTAAAATACATTTATCACTTCGAACAATCAACACAATTTTCGTGATGCAACAGGACCAGGAAGTTAGAATGTCACTCTTATGTCTCCAAGTCGCTCATTCGGCGTTGATCAAGGATTGGGTCGACACCGAGGACGAAGTAACTTATTGTTACAACGAGGCCAAAGATAACGCCAAATTTATTCAAGCACTGGAGAAATGTTGCCACTGTCTTTATTTGGATGATCCTGTATGACAATATTTTTTATATACATAACATGTGATTAGCTTGAACAGACATGGTTCTAAACTGATGTTACATAGATTAAGATGAGGGACTCGCTGGTGTCCTTGCTGCAAACAGTCCGACTAATATACAGTGTCTCGAGATATTACAATACATCCGAAAGAACAAGCTCCTTGATGATCAAGATAACGAACCAAATGATCGTTGCCTGTCGAGATTACGTGACGAAGAGAGGTCGGGAGACTGTTTGGGGGCAGGACAGGATGAACGCTCGATCCAGATTAAAACATTGTCTACGACTGAACAAGTAATGGCCAAATAATTGTGTCATATAATATTATTTGTTCGATCGTGGTATTTTAATGGTTCATACTTGATTGCGATCTAGAGCTTACAGAGAAACGTACAGACTGGTTCGATGTTCGCCAGCAATCACGGAACAAGAATTCTCATTCTCGGAGACGCATGTCTTCGGACGATTTGATTCCTTCTGTGCTAGAATACGTAAGATTTTGACAATGTTCGATCTCATAGAAGATTATCAAAAATTATTTGAGAGAAGAATGGAAGGATTGCTGTTAGGAGAAGGTACGTGACGGCTCTGTTATTCGCGTCATCGAATATATTGTCAAAGTATAATTTTATGCAGCCCTGGACGAGGCTATCAAAACCTTCGAAGAGGCAAAGAAGATCGCCACAAGCAAGTCGTACGATTACCTTGATCCGCGGAATGCTGATTTCGATATTGATTATGATAATTTTATGGCCCAGACTGACAGTTTGAAAGAGAGTATCGGAGAGATTATAGAGAAGAATTACGCTGACGTTTGGGAAACGCCGCAGGGTATTCGATTTTTGACACGATTTGAAAAGGTGGAATAATATCAGTGTTAAATATTACAGCATACCCTATACACACGCCTTACAATATAATTTATCTGATTAATCACAGGTTAGCGAAAAAATACCGTTGACGAAGCTTGACGAAAAATATAACACGGTTGTAAAATATTGCGACAAAGAAATAGAGAGCATTCTAAAATTGTTTAAAAAGCAAAGAGACGATCCACCTTTGCCGAGGCACATGCCGCCAATAGCTGGAAGATTGACTTGGGCAAATTCGCTGAAGTAAGCGGTATGATTAATCCAAAACAAGATATTAACAGCGAGACCAAAATCATGCCGGTTTTACTGACGATAAATTTCATTTGTACAGAGTACATCTGGATGAATTAGCAACATCCGTATCGAATCATCCAGTATTGAAAACGCTACCGCTCACTGCCGACCTGGTAAAAAGATACAGCCATGCTATCGCAGTCTTAAATCAGTACAAATCAGACATCGCCGAGGTCTGGACGCATCAAAACTCGTGGGTCATTGAAGATTGCCTGAAGCAGTAAATATTAACACCGAATGCGATCCCACCGACACTTGATTATGATTAAATACTGAGATTCTTGATTCAACTTGTTAGACCACTATTGGCCATTGAAGAGAAATCGGGTAGGATCAAGGTCAATCTAGAGAATCGAATTGTCTTACTATGTCGAGAAGCCGATTGTCTCGCTAAACTGAGCATGGACATCCCGATCGTTGCCTTGACGATATTGGCTAAACGAGATCATTTCACTTTCATCGCTAACTCGCTCCAGTTGATGATCGAGGAATTTGTTTCTACGGCTCGACGAGTCAAACTTGAAGTCAGGCCGCTTCTTCTGCCGCACTTGGTGAGACTTGCGTCATTGCTCGAGCCAGGCTTGGTGACTCTTACTTGGACCAAGCCAGACTGGAAGGACTTTTGTCAGAACACGAAGGATCAGATTAAAACGTTCGATATATTAATCACAAGAGTCCACGATGTCTACGATAACAGGTTCGTTTCAATTGATTCTGCGTCGAGAAATGGTATTTTTTTCAACATCGTATTAACAGGATTCTCCAAGTACTAACGAGCATGCAAAAAGTCACGCTGCACGCGCTACCGGAAACGGATCAGCTGTGGACAATAGAAGAGTTCATCGAGAAGACAGAAGAAATATGTCGACTCTCGTCGGTAGATCTTTATCGTAAAAGTATGATGGTAGAAGAGGCAGTGGAGGAGGTGTTGGAATTAGTTCGAAACACAGCATCAAGTTTCAAGAACCTTTCTGACTCGAATCAATTTGATTTCCTGAATAATGACGGTAGATTGTTTAATTCTTCTTGAAACGTTTCATCGTACGTTCAAGTACGCACATTCCTATATTAGCATTATTATAATATTAGGTGCACCAGATGAGGATAATGCGGAAACGGTACAACATGATTGGTCCATTGTCTGGGCATACTTTGACGATCCATGCCAATTATTAATTTCCCCTGGCGACTTTCCGAAAGGTATGCAAGAAATGGTACGCAATGCCGTGTCAGAGATGAGACGCTATTACTCGAGAAAAGTAGTCGACGTACTTATAAAGGTGACGCGATCTTCTCTCGACGCAATTAGAAGACGATTCATTCGTGAAATCGATTCGGGTGAGTTTGTTTCAAGCACTTCTTTACTATAGTAATATTCATCATGCGCTTGCGGTACATTTTTTAGCAGAACTTCCAAATCCTGTGTTTCTGCTATATGCGACGTTAATGATTCCGGCTGTGATCGTAAGACCAAGTTTGGATGAGGTTCAAGAAGCGTTGACTTTGGTCGGTAAAACTATAGCTGGAGTGGCAAAAGGGATCTCTCAATGGAACTCCAAAAACTCCAGGGTATTGTACACGTGAGACACGTGTCGCCTAGTTAACGACCAGTTGAATGAAGTGTTTTACACGAGGATTGGAAATATGACTAAATTCGCAATAATCATTTTTAGAATTCCTGGAAAGGCCTACAATGGACATCGAAAAGGAATTTGGCAGACGTCGTTATGCGTGCGCAAGTGGATGCTTTGAGAAAGAAGAAAGAAGAACCCGAGGATCCAAAGACTAGGAGGCGGAGACTTTACAAAATCGTGTCGGAGGAAAAACCAAACTTTCCCGTTCAGGAAAGAAACTTTTATGCGTTGGTCATGGAGAATAAGGAAATCGTCAAACTATTATCTATTTTAAGTACTTGCACCCAGGAACTTCGACAAGTGAGTAGTATTACTATTTTGCACATGTAATTGAAGCTAATGAAGTACAACGTTCACAGGATCTGGCGGAATTTTTGGATCGCTGGAAACCGTACAAGTTCTTGTGGAAAAACGAGCGCAGTATGCGTGAGTTGTTACAAATCTCACTCACGGAATTTGAAACAACTCTCAGAAAGTATGGTGACCTCGAAGATCGATTAGCCACGGAACCTGATTTGGTGATCTTTGGCACATCTGTTGCCGTTTCAACAGAAAAACTAAAATACGGACTCTACACAGAGATTAAAGGTTCGCGCAAAGTATTGTCACACTCTGCGAAACTAGCTCAAAATTAAGTCCAAGATTTTATAGCAAAAAAAATATGTCTGCTGCCTAGGGTCGACGCATAAAATCGGTCAAGCGATGAAGAAAAAGTACCGCCGAGAGATGGAATACGTTTACGCGGTAATGAACGAGGTGAAACGAAAGTTAGACCGTCAGGTTCGGGACCTGGACGATGTTCGCTTGGTCATGGAGACTCTGAAGAAGATCCGCGAGCAGGAAGTGGACATGGAGTTGAAGATCGACCCGATCGAGGAAGCGTTTAACATAGTTACGCGATACGAAGTCCCCGTAGATCACGAATGCTTGGAGCAAGTCGACAACTTAAGGTATACGTGGCAGCAGCTGCTGACACGAGCGCAAAACAGCCACGTGTTGCTTTTGAATCTTCAACCACAATTCGAGGATGACCTGCGAAACAATCTCGAAAAGTTCCGCATCGAGAACGAAACTTATTGCGAGGAATACAGATCTTCCGGACCAATGCAGTCTGGCTTGAGTCCTAGAGAGGCTTCTGATAGGCAGATCTTGTTTCAAAATCGTTTCGACGGAATGTGGCGCAAGCTGCAGACTTATCAGAGCGGCGAAGAACTGTTCGGCTTACCTATGACGGATTACCCGGAATTATCGCAAATTCGGAAGGAGTTGAATTTGCTTCAGAAATTGTACAAGTTGTATAACGATGTGATCGATAGAGTCAGCAGTTACTACGACATTCCATGGGGCGAGGTAAGATAATTCAACGACCAGGTTCACATTTAACGTAAACCAAATTTTAATCTAATTCGAAGGCAGCTGAACGAATGACACTTAAAAAACTCTCAGGTCAACATCGAAGAAATTAATAATGAGCTGATGGAATTTCAAAATCGTTGCCGAAAATTGCCGAAGGGTCTGAAAGAGTGGCCAGCGTTCTTCGCTCTGAAGAAGACGATTGACGACTTCAACGACATGTGTCCTCTGCTAGAGCTGATGGCGAATAAAGCCATGAAGGCTCGCCATTGGCAAAGAATCATCGAAGTGACCGGCCACGCGTTCGATCTCGAGAGCGAAGGATTTTGTCTGAAGAACATTCTCGAGGCTCCTCTGCTCAAGTTCAAGGAGGACATAGAGGACATCTGTATCTCAGCCATGAAGGAAAAGGATATCGAGGCGAAACTACGAACAGTCGTGAATGAGTGGTCCTGTCACGAGTTGACGTTCATGACGTTCAATAATCGCGGAGAACTGTTGCTCAGAGGAGACACCACTGCAGAGACGATTGGCCAGCTGGAAGATAGCTTGATGATACTTGGCTCGTTAATGTCGAATCGGTACAACGCTCCGTTCCGCAAGCAGATTCAACAATGGCTGACTGATCTGTCGAACACGAATGAGATTCTGGAGAGATGGCTACTGGTGCAGAATATGTGGGTTTACCTAGAGGCCGTCTTCGTCGGAGGCGACATTGCGAAGCAACTGCCGAAGGAGGCGAAGAGGTTCAGTAAAATTGATAAGAGCTGGCAGAAGATCATGCAACGAGCTCACGAAACGCCCGGTGTTGTACCTTGCTGCGTTGGCGACGATTTGCTGAAACAGCTTCTGCCGCATTTGCAGGAGCAGCTGGAGCTCTGTCAGAAGAGTTTAAGCGGGTACTTGGGATACTTTTTAATGTTGCTTTGCTTAGTAGTTCTCATAGAGAATACAACTGTGGTTGTATTTTTCTTTGTAGGTATTTGGAAAAAAAGCGCATGATGTTTCCAAGATTTTTCTTCGTATCCGACCCTGCTCTCCTCGAGATTCTGGGCCAGGCTTCCGATTCGCATACGATACAAAATCATTTGTTGTCCATATTCGATAATACGCGTTATGTGAAGTTTCATGATATCGAATATAATAAAATGACAGCCATTGTGTCTTCCGAGGGCGAATCGATATCGGTGAGTAAGTCTTCGAATGCGTGAGGCGTTCGCACATTATGGAGCACTGTAAATAAAAGATTACTCAAGTTTCCAATATTTCACAGCTCGAAAAAGCAGTACGAGCAGAGGGCTCTGTAGAAACGTGGTTGATGCAACTTCTTCTCACGTCGCAACAATCTTTGCACGCGATCATTCGACAAAGCCACGCCATGATCAACGATCCAAACTTCAACCTTTTAAGTTTCCTGGACAGAATGCCGGCACAGATTGGTTTACTGGGAATTCAAATGATTTGGACGAGGGACGCCGAATTGGCGCTTGCTCAAGCTCGCGCTGATAAGAAGATTATGAGCGAGACTAACAACAGATTCCTCGGGCTACTAAACACGCTAATAGATCAAACCACCAGAAATCTCACTAAGATTGAACGAATCAAATTTGAAACCTTAATTACCATAGACGTACATCAACGTGACATTTTTGATATACTGGTGAGACACATTGCGTATGAATTTGGAGCAATTATAATGGCATTCGACATTTTCAGTGTCGCTTGAACATACGATCCGTAAATGATTTCGAATGGTTGAAACAATGCAGATTCTACTTCAAGGAGGATCTTGATAAAACTGCTATACATATCACGGACGTTCACTTTATGTATCAAAACGAGTATTTAGGGTGTACAGACCGATTGGTCATCACTCCTTTAACCGACAGGTACTAACCCATTAGAGTATTATGGCATATGAACAAAATTTAGTACTGTTTATTTCAGGTGTTACATAACACTGGCCCAAGCACTGTCCATGTCCATGGGTGGTTCTCCATGTGGACCAGCTGGGACTGGAAAAACAGAGACTGTTAAGGATATGGGCAAGACCTTAGCAAAATACGTGGTTGTCTTCAACTGCTCTGATCAAATGGATTATAGAGGTCTAGGTAGAATATACAAAGGATTGGCGCAGAGTGGTTCGTGGGGTTGCTTCGACGAATTCAACAGAATTGAACTACCAGTTCTGTCCGTTGCTGCACAACAAGTTGCAGTCATTCTAGCTGCTAAGAAAGAAAAGAAGAAGCAGTTTGTATTTACGGATGGCGATCAAATTGACATGTGTCCGGAACTTGGTATCTTCATCACTATGGTAATGCTGACATAATGTAGTTGTACAATTTTCAAGACGATTGATTTAATCAAATATATTTATAATAAAAACGTATCTACAGAATAAGTGGCAAAATACGTTTTTTTTTCACAGAATCCAGGGTATGCGGGTAGAAAGGAACTTCCGGAAAATTTGAAGATACAGTTCCGCACCGTTGCTATGATGGTACCGGACAGACAGATTATCATTCGCGTCAAACTTGCCAGCTGTGGTTTCCTGGAAAATATTACTCTTGCACGAAAGTTTTATACACTATACAAATTATGCGAGGAGCAACTCACCAAACAGGTAATCTTAACAGAGGAGATCGTTTTCGACAAATTTAAATGCGTCAATAAATCTATCAAATTACAAGGTCCACTACGATTTCGGATTGAGAAACATATTATCCGTATTAAGAACGTTAGGAGCATCTAAGAGAGTAAATTCAAAGGATTCCGAAAGTACGATAGTCATGCGTGTTCTGAGGGACATGAATCTGTCAAAACTCATAGGTCAGCATATGATCTAAATTCACCCCGGAAAATGATTAATCGCTACTTGTGCAAGAAACTATATAGAACATTCTGATCCTTTATTTAGATGAAGACGAACCACTTTTCATGTCGCTAGTAGCAGACTTGTTCCCCAATCAGGTTCTGGAGAAGACCTCATACCCGGAATTAGAATCTGCCATTGGCCAACAAGTCGAAGAAGCAGGTCTGATTTATCATCCACCGTGGGTCTTGAAGCTCATACAATTATACGAAACGCAAAGAGTCAGGCACGGGATCATGACGTTGGGTCCCACCGGTGCAGGAAAAACAGCATGCATACAGACATTAATGAAAGCATTGACGCAAATTGGCGATTGTCATAGGTATACATGCAATTGAATCGTGCGTCACCTGACGTCTTGACAGATGGATTAGAATGTTCAGTTTGCAGAGAAATGCGGATGAATCCGAAGAGCATAACGGCCGCTCAAATGTTTGGACGTCTGGATGTGGCAACGAATGACTGGACCGACGGAATCTTTTCAGCGTTATGGCGGAAGACATTGAAATTGAAAAAGGGAGACTACGTGTGGCTGGTGCTGGATGGTCCAGTAGACAGTATCTGGATAGAGAATTTGAATTCGGTACTTGATGACAACAAAACATTGACCCTTGCAAATGGTGATCGTTTATCGATGGCACCAACGTGCAAGATTATTTTTGAACCTCATAATATCGATAATGCCAGCCCCGCAACAGTATCTCGTAATGGGATGGTTTACATGAGTTCTTCTGGTTTAGACTGGAATCCTGTGGTTACAGCTTGGCTCAAAACTCGGACACCCCTGGAACAGGAAGTGTTTGATCAAGCTTTTAAGGACTCATTTGCGCAGGTACATGAACATGATAGAAAATAGAACTAATAGGATGTCAATCGTTGGAACTCTTAAACAAAAACGAGTTAATTCTGATTCCTATACAATCAATACATACTTCAAGAGTGGCAAGCTAAATTAAACCAAACGGTACTGGCGCCCGTTCTTGTACTATAATCTGTCTTTCGCCTAACTAGAATTATTTGAATTTCATTGTAGATATATTCATGGAGCACTCAAACACTCAGCGTAGCTATTAACGTGCTGCAATGCAACATAGTGCAACAAATGCTTTACCTTCTGGAAGGATTGGTGCCGTCAGAGGCCCCTGTAGAAGAAGTGGAGGATGAAGATATGGAAGGAGACAGACCTCAGCCATTGACGGAGGAACATTTAAAGCGTCTTTACATGTTCGCTCTTATTTGGGGCATCGGAGCTCTCCTCGAAACCGCCGACAGACAGAAATACGACAACTATCTTCGACAAAATTTTCAACACATGGACTTGCCAACCTCGGAGAAATACACGACGGCACTGGTTTTCGATTTTTTCGTAAACGGCAAAGGTAAATGGGACACGTGGACAAGTATGGTGACCAATTACATCTACCCCGAATATTCAAATCCGGATTACAGCAACGTACTGATACCCATACCAGACAACGTGAGAATCCAATATCTGGTCGATTTAATTGGACGTCAAGACAAAGCTGTATTACTGATAGGAGAGCAAGGTTCGGCTAAAACGGTTATGATGAAGTCGTACATGAAGAAGGCGAATCCTGACACGACGCTCAGTCGGTCCTTCAACTTCAGTTCGGCGACCACGCCGTATCAGTTTCAGAAGACGATCGAGAGCTACGTGGAGAAGCGAATGGGAAGTACGTTCGGCCCACCCGGGGGCAAAAAGATGTTAGTCTTCATCGACGATGTCAACTTGCCACAAATAAACGAGTGGGGCGATCAGGTGACCAACGAAATCGTACGGCAAACGATGGACATGAAGGGATTTTATTCTCTCGAAAAGCCGGGAGACTTTACGACGATAGTAGACGTTACGTTCCTAGCCGCCATGTGTCAACCGGGCGGAGGCAGAAATGACATTCCGTCGAGATTAAAGAGACAGTTTTGTATTTTTAACTGCACCTTACCTGACACTGCCTCCATCGATCGGATTTTCAGTGTGCTCGGCGAAGGACACTATAATTCTAAAAGAGGCTTCTCCGCGGAAGTTCGCGGCCTCGTGAAGAAAATGGTTCCCTTGACGAGAGTGCTGTGGGAAAGGACGAGAGCGAAACTGTTACCGACACCGGCCAAGTTTCACTATGTCTTTAGTCTCCGGGATCTCTCACGAATTTGGCAGGGTATGGTTGGTACGTTGTCAACGGTGATCGACCAGGAGAACGTGCTGATGTTACTTTGGAAGCACGAATGTACTCGAGTGTTTAGCGATCGATTCACGATACAGGTTGACAAGGATTGGTTCGAAGAGGAAGTGGTGCACGTGGTTAAAGATATCCTGGGAACGTCGCACGTTCAAATGATAAATTCCAATCCTGCCTTCGTGGATTTCATGAGGTACGACTAATTTTTCTTCGTTCGGACTTGTGGTTATTGCTGTATTTATATAGGTGTATCGTAAGTGCTCGCTTCTTACTTCTTTATCAGAGACGCCCCAGAACCGACTGGCGAGGAAGGTGAGGACGCGGATGTGGAACTGCCGAAAGTGTATGAACCAGTTTTCGACTCGCAAGTCTTGAGAGACAGATTGGAAATGTTCCTTGCGCAATTCAATGAAATGCAGAGAGGGGCTGGCATGGACTTGGTGTTCTTCCCTGACGCGATGATGCACGTAGTGAAGGTTTCGAGAGTGATTAGACATCCAAAAGGGAATGTGATGCTCGTGGGCGTTGGGGGCTCGGGTAAACAGAGTCTCACGAAACTGTCATCCTTCATCGCCGGATATAAAACCTTTCAAATTACGCTAACAAGGTCATACAACGTGGCCAATTTCTTAGAGGACCTTAGATTCCTTTATCGCACTTGCGGCGCACAGGGAAAAGGCACAACTTTTATCTTCACCGATCTCGACATCAAGGAAGAAGGCTTTCTGGAGTATCTGAATAATATCTTGAGTTCCGGTGTCATCAGTAACCTTTTCACGCGCGACGAGCAGGCCGAAATCATCGCGGAGTTGACGCCTATTCTGCGACGGGAAAATCCTAAGAGGACGCTCACCAACGAGCTCGTGATGGACTTCTTTCTGCAGCGGAACAGCCAAAATCTGCACGTCGCATTTTGCTTCTCGCCGGTCGGGGAAAAGTTCCGGAATCGAGCGCAACGCTTTCCCGCCCTCATATCGGGATGTACGTTTGACTGGTTCCAGCCGTGGCCAAAGGACGCTCTCATTTTGGTCGCCAAGCACTTCCTGCACGATTTCGAGATTGCTTGCACGAACGAGGTGAAGGTAGAACTGGTCAACGCTCTCGGTTCCATACAAGACATCGTCGCAGACACGTCCGCGGAGTATTTCCAAAGATTTCGCAGAGCCACCCACGTCACGCCGAAATCATATCTAAACTTCATCGGTGGATACAAGAACATTTATCGTTCCAAGCAGCACGAACTGGGCGAAGGGGCGAGAAGAATGGACACTGGCCTAGCTAAACTTGAGGAAGCTTCGATATCTGTGGAGATTCTTAAGAGAGACTTGGCAGTGATGGAGCAGGATCTTGTGCAGGCCTCGGAAAAGGCTGAGACAGTGTTGTTGGAGGTGACTGAGAGAGCGATGCAAGCTGAGGCGTTCAAGAATCAGGTGCAGAAGGTGAAGGAGAAGGCGGAACAGTTAGTAGGCTGTATAGCCGAGGAGAAGGCCTTGGCCGAGGAAAAATTGGAAGCTGCGAAGCCGGCATTGGAGGAAGCCGAGGCTGCATTGAACACCATCAAACCCGCTCACATAGCGACGGTTAGAAAATTAGGAAGACCGCCCCATCTCATTATGCGGATCATGGACTGCGTGCTGATACTTTTTCAACGCAAGATCGGCTCGGTCGTTCCGGACGCAGCCGCGCAGTGTCCGAAGCCTTCTTGGGCCGAGTCTCTGAAACTAATGGCGAGCACGACGTTTTTGCTACAGTTGCAGAACTATCCGAAGGATATAATTAATAACGAGATGGTCGAGCTGCTGCAGCCGTACTTCAGAATGGACGACTACAACATGGAAACTGCCAGACGCGTTTGCGGCGACGTGGCTGGATTATTGTCATGGACAAAGGCCATGGCCTTTTTCCATTCCGTGAACAAAGAGGTTCTGCCTTTGAAATCGAACTTGGCTCTTCAAGAAGCGAGGCTGAAACTCGCGATGGAGGATCTGGCGAATGCCGAGCGAGAGCTGTCCGAAAGAGAAATGGCCCTTCAGGCGGTCAAGGAACAATACGATTCCGCAGTGGCGGAAAAGCAAAGATTGACCGACGCCGCGAACGTTTGTCTGCGGAAAATGACAGCAGCGACTGCTCTGATAAACGGTTTAGGCGGCGAGAAGATACGATGGACACAGCAAAGTGGAGAGTTTAAGCTTCAACTGGGCAGACTCGTTGGCGATGTCCTGTTGGCGACTGGATTCTTATCCTACTGCGGACCATACAATCAACAGTTCAGAGCTGGCTTGGTCAACTCGTGGATGAATATCTTGACCACGAAAACTATACCATTCACTAAGGATCTGGACATAACCAACATGCTTGTTGACAGTGCCACTACGTCGGAATGGACTCTTCAAGGTTTACCGAACGACGAGTTGTCCGTCCAGAATGCACTCATCGTCACAAAGTCTTCTTCTTATCCGCTCTTAGTCGATCCTCAAAATCAAGGGAAGATGTGGATTAAAAATAAAGAAATCATGAATGAACTGCAAATTACGTCCTTAAATCACAAATATTTTCGAACGCATCTAGAAGATAGCCTCTCTTTGGGCAGGCCTCTTTTAATCGAAGACGTAGCGGAAGAACTTGACCCGGTATTGGATAATGTTCTCGAGAAGAACTTTATTAAGTCAGGGTCGATTGAAAAGGTGATCATCGGTGACAAAGAGTGTGACGTTATGCCAGGATTCATGCTTTATATCACTACGAAACTACCTAATCCGGCGTATAGCCCGGAAATATCCGCGAAGACGTCGATAATTGACTTTACTGTCACTATGCTAGGCTTGGAAGATCAACTGTTGGGCCGTGTAATTCTTATGGAGAAAGCAGACCTGGAAGCCGAACGTGTAGCCTTATTTGAATCTGTTTTAACGAACCAACGTTCAATGAAGCAACTAGAGAGTACTTTGCTGCATCGACTTACATCCTCTGAAGGCTCCTTAGTAGACGACGAAGCACTGATAAATGTTTTAAGAGAGACAAAAACCACAGCCGAATCGGTTAACGAAAAGCTTCAGGTCGCTGCGTTGACAGAGAAAAAGATAACTCTTGCTCGTGAAGAGTATCGGCCAGTCGCTTCGAGGGGATCCATTTTATACTTCCTTATAGTCGAGATGAGCGACGTCAACGCCATGTACCAAAACTCACTGAGACAGTTTCTAACAATCTTTGATAACTCCATTACAAAGTCGTCGAAATGTACAGTTACCTCTGAACGCATAAACATAATACTCCGTCATCTTACATACGAGGTATGGGCGTTCACGCTAAGGAGCCTCTATGAAAGACACAAGGCCTTGTTCACGCTGATGTTAGCTATGAAAATAGATTGTCATCGTGGTATAATCTCCCATACGGAATTCAGCGCATTTATTAAGGGAGGCGCGTCGTTAGATCTAAACACGGTAACTCCGAAACCATTCAAATGGATTCTTGACATAACTTGGCTGAACTTGGTCGAGATTAGCAAACTAGAAGTATTTGCAGACATATTAACAAAAATAGAGTTTAGCGAGAAAGAATGGCGCGTTTGGTACGAGCGAGAAAAGCCCGAGGAAGAAGAATTGCCATGCGGATACCAGAAAAATTTAGACGTCTTTCGGAAGTTGCTACTCATTCGATCGTGGAGCCCGGACAGAACTTTGTCTCAGGCGAGAAAGTACGTTAGCGAATCGCTGGGCAAAGAATACGGTGAAGCAAAGATATTGGATCTAGAAGCTACTTGGTCTGAATCTGAACCAAGAACACCTCTCATATGCATACTATCCATTGGATCGGATCCTAGTCCACAAATCACGACGTTAGCCAAACAAAAGTGTATTCGTAAGCATTTTGTGATCTTTTTGATGTCGAGAATTCTGGAATTTCGAAGCACAGAGCGTCCTGTATAAATTTCAGAATTGAGGTCGGTGTCAATGGGACAGGGGCAGGAATTTCACGCACGCAGAATGATAAACGAGGCGATGAAGAACGGCGGTTGGGTGCTCTTGCAAAACATTCACCTGTCTCTTCCATTTTGCACAGAAGTGATGGACGCACTCGTTGAAACAGATGTTGTTCATGATGACTTTAGATTGTGGATGACAACGGAGGTCCATCCTCAATTTCCTATCGGTTTGCTCCAGGTTAGCAGTGGTGTCGTCAGAAATGATAAACCCCGCCTATAACAGATGATGTAGAATTCATTCGCCACAACTGTTCCAGATGGCAATTAAATTCACAAATGAACCACCTCAAGGCATAAGAGCCAGTTTGAAAAGGACTTACCAGGGCGTAACACAAGACGCATTGGACTACAGCACTCAAGCACAATGGCCTCCTCTGCTATACGCAGTGGCCTTCCTGCATACCGTTGTACAGGAACGGCGAAAATTTGGTCCACTTGGTTGGAACGTACCATACGAATTCAATCAAGCTGACTTTGCGGCCTCAGTGCAATTTATACAGAATCATTTAGATGACATGGATCCGAAAAAGGGTGTGTCGTGGCCAACTGTATGTTACATGCTGGGAGAGGTAAATTGATCAAAGCGAATACTAATACCGCAGATATTGTTTCGTGATCTCACGTTTCTCTACGTTATACAGGTTCAGTACGGGGGCAGAGTCACTGACGATTTCGATAAGCGCTTATTAACAACGTTTACTCATGTCTGGTTCTGCGACGTTTTGCTTCGTCCTGGCTTCGAATTCTATCGCGGATATAAAGTGCCACAAACGAGAAATCTTCAGGGTTACATTGACTATATCGATAGCTTGCCGACTACGGACACCCCGGAAGTATTCGGTTTACATCCAAATGCGGATATCACGTACCAGATTAACACGGCAAAAGGGATTCTAGATACAATCCTAAGTGTGCAACCGAAAGAAGGAGGCGCGCAAGGTGGTGAAACAAGAGAAAACGTTGTCTACAAATTAGCTGATGACATGTTATCTAAGTTGCCGAAACAATATAATTCGTTTGAAGTGAAGGAAGCTCTTCAAAGGATGGGAGCTCTGTTGCCAATGAACATCTTCCTTAGACAGGAAATAGACAGGTAATTTTGGTGATTTAATGAACCCCTGAATTCTGAGGAACGCGCAATTTATACCATCCATACTCTGTTCTAGGATTACGAGGATTATTAAAGAAGTCTACAACACACTGACAGATTTAAAATTAGCTATAGAAGGTACTATCGTAATGAGCCAAAACTTACGCACGTCTTTGGATGCCATGTATGACGCACGCATTCCCGACAAGTGGTTAAAGATCTCTTGGGAATCTGCGACATTAGGTTTCTGGTTTACGGAACTCCTCGAGAGAGATCATCAGTTCAAACAGTGGTGCGCTCATGGCCGCCCAAAAGTTTTCTGGATGACCGGTTTCTTCAACCCACAAGGGTTCTTAACAGCAATGAGACAGGTCACTTTACAAAAATACATCATTTCACATTGTCTCTCTATTAAATTAACTATGAATTTCTGTGTTGCAGGAAGTAACCAGAGCGCATAAAGGATGGGCTCTCGATTCTGTGGTTTTGCAGAATCACATCACCCGGCACAATAAGGAGGATATTAAGGAGCAACCACAGGAAGGTGTTTATGTCCATGGTCTGTTCTTGGAAGGCGCAGCGCTAGACCGTAAAGCTGGAAAATTAATTGAAAGCAAACCGAAGGTCCTGTACGAACCAATGCCTGTGATTTATGTTTACGCGATTAATACAATGGCTGGAAAAGATCCGAAACTTTATGAATGTCCTATATACAGGAAACCTCAGCGTACAGACGCCAAGTATGTGGGTTCTATTGATTTTGAAACTGACCATAATCCGCGACATTGGACATTACGTGGCGTCGCACTCTTATGTGACATTAAATAATACAATGTAACTGAGAACCAAGAAAAACCTCAAAGATTAACCAAGCATTTAAATCTTTTATTTGATGTAACAACAGCGTTTATTTTCCACAAACTCCGCATGCAAATAAAGTAATTATTTCGAAGTGTACTTGTCTTAAAAAGCGGAAAAATAGGTTTACCTATAATAAGGAAAATATAGGTGTCTGTAAATAAATGACTGTGTCTCATATCATATTCCGATAATAATTAAACTGTTACCGGTTATACAAAAATAAAATTGTATATTTTCAAAAATGACGCTATTTGTTTTCAAAACAGACTAATTGATCAGCATGGCACCAGAATATGTTACTCCAGCCCATAAAACATAAACAAATAACTTAGATCTAAATTACAATTTGTAACAGGTTACAGCTTTTATATAAATTCCAGATATATAATAACCATCTACCCGTGGCTTTCATTTATATACGTAGACGGTTCATCAATGTAAAAAATAAATTGTGCTACCAGCCGTTAAAAAACATAAAAGATAAGAAGTTGAACGTGATACGTTGTAAGTGTCAATTGTAGCAAATGTTACATAATAAGATTAACTCATTTTTGTCGATATCTTGACTAACTGCGAACTTAAAAACAAAAAACATTAAATAGACCCAGCTGTCAGTCTTACATACTCTTGTCCTTCAGAATAAGAACTTTCTGAAATATGATACAAAAATGATATATTTCTAAGAGTATTAAATCTACATTGTAAGTAAAATATCGCAAAATGTCCATATGTTTACTTATAACCCAACATCGTTCATCATCTTCTTGAACACATGCCAAAATATAAGACTACAGAAGATAGTGACCCTATAGTTACAATATAGAACTCTAGAGAAGTGTACTTTACTTTATGATCTCTGTATTATGTTTAAGATTTGCTACATTACTCGAACAATTCCAGTAATGAGTTGGTTACCCGTAATACTACATTAAGCTTTGCCTCAGATTCAGTTTTGCCTATACCTATTTCAGTAATGTTAGGTTGTGTGTTAATGCTCAGTCGCTGTAAATAAACTGTATCTTCCCCTCCATATTCTACTCTAGAATTTTCATAACTGAGCTTCAACAATTCTAATATATCAGTTAGCGCATTAAATGTTTCCTCTAAATTTTCTTCGGTGCTAAGGTTTGGGCTAGAGTGAATAGATGTTAATTTCTCCCTTACTTCGCTACATACACTTTCTTCCATACTTCTCTTTAACTTCAAATGAGCATCAAAGAGCTGCAAACCTAAATTCACTTTTTTGGTTAAAGTTACTTTGGTAAGCTGATGATAGTTAGTTATTGCCATCTCCGTGGAAAGAATTCGTTTGCTTTGATTATCCTCAGATTCCCTATTTGCATAAAGATCATCTGGAATTCTAGAATCATCTATAAGCTCCATTATTCTGTAACACATTTTTCTTGCAGCTTCATGTTTTGCCTGCTTCTTTGTCGCAGCAATGCCTTCCTCATGAAATGTTGCTACTACACAATGGTAAGTAAAAACTTTGGCGTGTGGTGGACCAACGTCACTGATAGGCACATAATCTGGTTCTTCCAAATCATGTTCAGCGCACAAGAGCTAAGAAAATTTCTACGCATAGTACCCATAAATTAAACAAGTAACTTGTTGAGCACATATTAAGCATACCTGCAATGCACCTATCGCATTAACAAATGGCACATTTGGTGGAATTCTAGGAGACGCTGGTACTGTAGGAGGCACTGGTGTTCTGATTGGTGATTGAGCAGGTGACGGTTCTAATTGTGGATAAGCATGGTGAGCAGCTATTGCTTCCAGCATTGCCTTAGCTGCTTCATGTTTGGCATCCCTTTTACATCTACCGGTACCAGTTGCACTAAGCCCATCGCATGTAACTTGCCATGTGAATGTGTTGATATGGGACCCTCCTCCATCATGTATAAGTTCGTAATTAGGAGTTGCATGTTTTTTTGCCATCATCTCTTGAAGCATTGATACCGGTGTTTTATTCATCTTGTACACACACTTTTCATAAACAGTTCACAGCAGGCATGCACCCATACACTGTATCGTAACCTTGTTGGTTAACCTGTGGATTTAACATGTTTTCAACACTCTTGTACATAAATCTCATAGTGCACATGACAGGCTCTCAAAACAAACAGCTCGAGCAAAAAACTATTTAAATTGCAACATTTCTTTATGGAAATCTAAATATGAATACACAGATGTGTGCTGATCAACAAGGTAAATACATACCACTTGTACAAAATTGTTTACTATCAGTTACCGAAGTTGAAATGATGTTACAATCCCCAGTGTCATTAATCGCATACTATAAGCGTTATTATACTAGAATCAGAGTAGAGCATGAGTGTGATACCTATTTATTTACACATAGTTTCGATCTCAACATTTCTGACTCTACAGAAACTATGAAACAGTATTGCGTTTACGTTCTATGATCAATGTCCAATTCTTAACATCTAAACGACAATAAACGTGAATAATAAAAAAGGGACACATCAATCACCGTATTAAAATAGTAAAGCCTTAACCATATTCCGCAGCTGAAAATGGCAAAACATCTTCAAACTTCCCAGATTTTATTGATATCACGTAGCGGCACACCCAGAGGTTGGAGTTTGCAGTTTATGAACAATTCTGGCAGCAGATTACTGCTCTAACGACTGCAACGAAATATTAAGCTTCCGCCCTCTAGTAATAAATATGCGAAACCGATAGTATATCCCGTCGGTATAGATTATAGAACCTCTACCCAAGAGCGGGTACTCTAGTTTACTGCATGAAGCTCGCAGTAATGCAGCATATTACTGTGGTATGTAGACAAGTCATCACTGGTGAGCGAAATTTTATAGTTCCTCTAACCAGTCAATCAATCGTGTCGTAGCGTGTATTCATATTTGTCGCATTGAGGCGATGGCATTCAAAGCCACGGTGACCGTAGCGTAGGTAAAGTTTGAGGTGTACTGAGAAATGATACGAATATTTTGGGAGTAGCGGAGAGGGGGGAGCGCGTGCCGCGACCATCGTCACGTAGCACAGTCTGCTTAGACCAGTCGAGACCTGTTTATTGTATGTGTCAGAAGCCGAGAGCCGAGGTCGTGAGGTCGTGTATATACGCCGACTAAAATTTTGCGACTTCAAATAAGTGTGCATAAAATCGGAGTAATGACCGTCTAAACTAGGTAAGAATCCATGTAGATGACAGTGTTTTAATACAGACATGACTGGTATACCGTTGTACATGCATATGTACATCCAACACACGTGAGGAGGTGAGGGCCGTGATTGTTAAATGTTATTACAAAATTTGTTAAATTTGTGTAAACTATGTATGAGAAATGAATTTCGTAGTATGCACATCAATTTAAGAACGATACGTGCAGGGCGGAGACTCGTAATCGTCCGCGCAGGTTCAAACATGTCCACTTCCTAGTAGAAAAAAGTGAAAATATTGAAGGATAGAGATGTGAAACATAACCTAGAGCGCCGACGCGAACTTTAACGTCACATGCTCTTTTCAATATAATCTGTCCTTTTTATAATCTTGTCGTACAACGTACAAAGTATCGTTTGTAGAAGAGGTTACCTTATTACGACGTTTCGTTGCACTAAGTAGTCCAGAGACAAAACAGTTAAAAATTACAGAATGTCTTAGCTTGAGACCGTGCAAAATGTGGTTAGAGATTGCATTTTAACAAAAGGAAAAGATTTAGATATAACTGCACAATTGCAGTAGTGCATGTAGTACATGTAGTAAATGAAATTGAAAAGAGTAGAACACGCGCAGGGTGCTATTCAAAATCAGAGCTTCACGCATGATCAACCATCAAGATTGTGCACGATGAGTCGAGACAGTTGCGCATGATGCGTCGAGACAGTTGCGCGCTCGCAGCACTGGCTCGCACGCGCTCGTCAGGAGTTCAGTCACGTCAAGACCACCGTCGGAGTAAGAGCAACAGTTGTGAAAGTGTCAGTTTGCTTCAACAATCGACGAAATAATATCTTCCGCTAATATAGCATTGGATTTATGGATTATTACAGTGCAACAGTGAAGTGTACTGATGACAACGATATTAATAGTGAACATTGACAGTGACTTTTGATAGTGAATATTGACAGTGAATATTGACAGAGGCTTCTGACTGTGACTTCTGACAATGGCTTCTGACAGTGACTTTTGACTGTGACTTCTGACAGTGACTTTTGACAGTGGCACTGACATATAGCGCATACTGTTTGTTGTGACAGTTATACGTTCACATGAGACAGCAACAGGTGTCTGCTTTTTACGTATATCACAGTCATACTTATACTGTACGTTTGAGCTACGGTACTCTACTCTGCTTTGGTGAGTCATAATTGTTTTTACTATACGTTCTCTTTTAGATTATCTGAACAAGCTTGCTACCTATTTCTACATTTTTGCACATACTACACTGTTGCTCCTGTTTAATATTTCCCACCCATACTATAATTATTTAACCTTACTTTGCATTTATCCTTACGCTATTTACCATAGCTTAAACCATCGATACACTCATTATTCTACATATTATATAAGACACTTTTATTTTATTTTCATTGATTATTCCAACATTTTTTTAATGATTCCACTAAATTAATGCCGCTTTACATCCTTTACTCCTAGTACAAGAATACAGTGTACATTATAATTTGCTGCATTATAACTAAATCATTTTTATGGACACCATACGTAGCTACCTCCACGTGGTGTGATCTGGACACTGTTATCCCTGAATCGGATAATTTTTATCTGAATCAAGGATCACAGTGACTAAAGGCTGCGTCTCGCGTTTTTTTTTCGCTGTTACCCAATGATATGTGTTCCTACTGATAGCTTCATGAAACATCATTACAAATAGATTCACTTAACTTTTACTCGCTATTTGAATAACATTCAACACATTCTCTATTCGATCTCGTCAGCATTCGCGATAACGAAAAAAAAAACAAGTTCGTTTGGAAAAATGCGTACATATTATTTCGTGCCACCCTTCCCCTTTCTTTCAGCAACTTTGCGACTTCTCGTCGGTCTCTAGAATCAGTGTTGTTCGATGAACCTCGCATGCCTCCACCCGTGAGTGTTGAGGCGGACGCGCGCGGAATAGGGTTGCGATTTTAACATATTGCTCGCCGCGAAATAGATTCTGTGTTGCAAAGAAGTAAATACATAAAATCGATATCGAACGTGATTGCCTCCATCCGCGAATGTTGAGGCACGCGCGCGGTCCGGTGGTCTCCACCCGTGAGTGTTGAGATCCGCGAAATCGTTTTACTTCCACTCGCGTGTGTTGAAGTTCGTGCGTCGCGATTCCGACAGCTTCCACCCGCGCGTGTCGAAGCTCGCGAATTAGAGCCAGTGCATAAGAATATTCTATAATATACCCCACTTCATACTTAACTTTATTCACTTTCTTTCAAACTTTTCGTTCGTAGTCAATTTTTTTGTTTTAATATGTCTTTCCAATATGTCTTTGATATATCTTTCCAATTTTTATTTGAGTTCAATATTCAGTATATTTCCTAGTTCAAATTATCAAATGTGGGGTATATTGTAAAGCATTCTTGGAATTTTTGTGATCGCGCGCAATGCGATATTCGAGTCAATTTTGCTTTCGAGTTGATTATTTCCCTTGAACCGTACAGGTTCCTTAGCTTCATCCTTTTGCATTTCAAAGTAAAGTTACGCGAAGTAGAATCAGTGTTTGCTCGTAATGACAGATCCCCTTCAATCGTATTATATTTCTCGCGTCGCCTTCGCTTCAGTGTTTGTTGCGCCGGAATGATATTTTTGTTCATTTTCTTTTTAACATACTTCGGTCGCGAACCCGTTCACCGAAACGTATATACCGCGATCGCGAAATATTATAAGTAGACTCAGTGTTGTTGCGTCGTCAGAATTATTCGGTCAGTCTAAACCCGCGTCGCGAATTAAAGTCAGTGTTATTACGCCGGCACAAAAGATTTCGGTCGCGAATTTTACAATTAATTTTTCCGTCCGCGGCAGTAGAGTCAGTAATTCAAGAAGATGCTTGGTCCTGCTGATCTGATGCTGGTATCCCACATTCACCCCACGCCCCACAGTTCAGAATGCAGAGTTAGAGGGTCTAGGAACTGAGGGTCAAGGATCCGTCGATGCAGCGTGTTCCTGTGGTATGCTGACCAGGCGGTGAGTGAGACTTTTAAGTTCCTCCAGTCACCCAATCATGTCGTAGGACGAATGGTCCGAATCGGCACGGGTGACTGGTTGTGATTTTTCTCAGATTCTTAATTGGTTATTGATGATGAGCATAGTGACGGCGACTAGAATTTTTGCCAAGCAGAAACTCTAGTCGTCAGTGGCGTCTGTTAGGCACATTTTCGATGTCTATATTTTAGCTCAGGGTAGGCCTACCTTGCTTAATTTTTGTAATATATATTTGCTCGCGGACGTGTTCGCGTTTTGAATAATTTATTACATATAGTTTCGCACAATTGAAGTGTTTTAAGAAAATAGAGTAAAATCCGCATTTTACAAGTCGTTGGATAACGACGATTTGTATAAAGTTAGAGTCATATTAAAGTAGAGTCAACACGTTCGTATTTAAGAACGTACCGCTTGCGATCGTATATGATTAGTTCTAATAAGCAAGGTGGCATTTTGCGACGAGTAGATTCTATCATAGAGCGACAAGTGTGTCATAATTTTATGGTATAGAAAAGTTGCTTCTATAGTAGGATCACTCGAGGAATTTTATTTTTGCATGATAAATACATAACAGAAAAGTCGAGTCATTAATTCACGTCAAGTTTGCTTCTGAAATGAAATAAAATGAAAGTCGAGTCATTTTGATTATTATGAGAAATGAAGAAAGTACAAATTTGAGTCATTAGTTCGTTTATGCATTACGTACATTATATATTACTAATGTTAGCTCAGGATTTTTTCAGCAATCTTCAGTGAGTACCCTATTTTTTTGGCCGTACTCATGTCACTAAGGCCTGTCATCATGCATACGCCCAGGTGCAGCATGCATGGTGCAGGCCGGTGAGTACGGTTTAGTTTTAAGGCGTAGTTTGGCGATGCTATCGTAATAATGACTGCCGACGTACTTGCCACTGTATGAATGCGTAGTGTAATGTGGCATCTACGTCGGGAAGAGTATTAAATGACAATTGCTTCTTCGAATTCGGTCAATTATTCAATTTTATTTCATTATATATTTCAATATACTTATATGTCGCCTGTACCCTTGTACAGGCTTCGTATAATACACATTACATTTGGTCGTACAAATAATTGAAAATAAGTAGAGTCACGCGTTTCGCGTTAGTTTGCTCAGTCATTATACTTTGCAATCGATTTCAGCATTGGTACGTACTAATTCATAAGTGTATGAGTCAGTTTTGAGCTCGGGTGTTGGAAATTGTGCTCGTATGCACATCTCCCTAGGGAAAGTAGGCTATTTTGTGCACCCGGGTGGCGTGTATGAGTAAAAGCCGGAGTGAATGTGATAGATGAATGTATACATAGTTCAATGTGGATTCTGTTCCACTTTTTTTCCCCGTTTATATATAAGTATCAGGGCTAGGGTAGGCTATCACTAAGAAATTGCGCAGTGATTTGCTTATACCTGGGTTTACTTAACTCGTGCGACTATAATTTTTTCTCGCGAGTTCGCGTTATATAAATAACAGTCAGACATAAAACAGTAATGTTTCGTGCATTGACATTTTTCTTTCGTTCTTTCGTACTGCTCTCAGTACTCGTCTCTTAGTAACTGGTCGCACGAGTTCAGTCTTAGTTATAAGTTATCCGTTACTTGAATTTTAAGCAGAAATACGTACTCATTGCACACACGAATTAACACCTCATTGCACTAACGAGCGAGTGTAGCTTCTTACGAAAGTATATAGTATCATGCTATGCGTATAAAGTTACACTCCTCATTGAACTATCGAGGTGTATTTCATTGCACATTTGAAGTACGTATTTCGATCTGTTCGGGAAGTTCGGTTAATTGTGCACGTGTACGAGCCGTCGACAACTGACTCTTGGAATCGTTAGTATAAAGTATTATCATTACGATGATACTTTATACGCTGGATTTCTAGAGTTGGTTTAGACAGTGCCTACGTGTTTAGCCCTTGTTCGCGAAATTCTCACTCGAATGTTCATTGAGCGTATAATCGTAGTGTTCGAAAGGCAGATATCAGCGTTTATATCGACACGATATAACATATTTTCACATAGTTTCCTATTAATTGGTCCATATGTTATTATATCTGCGATACATTAACATATGAGGAATTTTTTGTGTACAAATATTATATTTCTTTTACAATTTCGTCCGACTTTGCGTTCGAGGTACTCGAATCGATATAAAACTGATATCTGTTTTAGCTCCCGAACAGTGGGGACTTGCTTATGCATGTCCGAAGAATGAAAAGGCTATTTGTAATAGTCGAAACGGCCCGGAGAAGAGGGCTTTCGTCGTGGGATTAGTTTCCACGATAGTCACTATGCTCATTGTGTCATATTTATGCGTAAATGGTTCCCTCAGTGAGGGAAGCAATTACGATTAAACGTGTACGCGGTTGGTCAATAAAATCCGAACAAGCGTCGCATCTGGATCAATTCGTTCAATGATTGTATAATTTCTTAAATTCACTCGTGAATTTTAGAAATCATGCATTCTCATGAATGAATTGATCTTTCTTGGCTGCTCACGTTTGCAAAGCACGTTCGTTCTCCGTTTCGCCGAGTTAGGCAGGTCAAAGTTTCGATTTGTGATCAATTCGTTGAAAAGCGCCGCTGGATTGATTCATTTAATGATTATGTTGGTCTTTAAATTTCTTCGGAAATTTAGAAATAATGCATTTTTATTAATGAATCAATTCTTCTTGGCTGCTCGCGTTTGCGGTAACGTTTGCTGGTAGATTTTTCTTTTGCGAATATACTTTCATTGAAATTTAGAACCGCGACATCGTATACGTATATCGTCTATGATTACAATATATATGGACATATCGATAAATGTTGAGCGCCGTTTGAGGCTGCTATATGACGTATTATTTAATTCGCGGCATGTTACCCCCGAATGCTGACGTGATATTTATTGCAATTAACACGTTATTTTTTGTATTTTTCACTTTATTCAAACACTACACACATCGCGATATTTTAAATTATCTTTTGCAAATGTAGTGAACATATATCATTGGGTATTTTTAAAATGAGTCATCTTCCATGACGTTTAGAAAGATCAAAGTTCAATTATCAAATCATACATATTATCAAAATCTCCGTTTAATACAATTTTTTTTCAGAGTTGTTAATTCCATCTGCTTTTTGTTTTAGATTCAGTATCCTGATATTGTAAAATGATGCTGAACTTTAGTGTCGGAGGTATTTAATAAATGATCTTATTCTTACAGATATTTTTTCAGCCTTTATCTCTGATTGGTTTGTATGGTATTTCTTCATTTGTAACGAGTTTATTTTTAAATTCATCTATTTGCAGGTTATTAATTGAATCTGCTTTTTGTTCTAGATCCAGCCTTATTATCTTGTGGGATAATACTAAAGTTTGCTGTCGCAGCTGTTCAATTAAAAATGTTATACTTGTGCCTAGTTTTATAATTGTGTTCAAATTATGTGATCGTTTATCTACTATCAGTTTCGTGTTAAATTTTTCTCTTTTCGCAGATAGTTTTGAGTTATTTTGTTTCTGTATTATTCATGCGTTCTGCTTTTTGTTTCAGGCTCTATATTCTTCTTCTTCTTCTTCTGAGATGGGGTTTCAACGTTGGTTATATAGATATTTAAATTTTGCTCTATACTCTTCTCTCTAAACGTCATTTGAAATTATTCTGTTACAGATTGGCGTTTCATCATATCCTTTCTGTCTGCATTTTTCAAATATCTATAGAACTTGTAGATAGATACTTTATTTTCAGCCTGACGGCCTAGAAATGGATCTTACACCCTTCCTTTGTTAACACTAATCCTATTACTTGTTAGACTATAATCTTATGTTTTAATTACATTTCACTTAACTTACTATTGCTATTACTTTATATCTCATGCTTTCCTATCTATTACTTTTTTTACTCTATAAAACTTATATATGTTGATACTGTAAAAATAGAAAACTCCCCAAAATAAAACTAAAAATACCAATCCAAAAAACTAAAGTACTGAATCTATAACACTTATTAAAGATTAAATTCAATTCCAAAAACATATCAATTTTAAAAGATAATGTGCCAAAATAATTATTAACCAGCATTCTATACAACCAAATAATTAATACTCTATACACCTACAACCTCATAAATAATGCCTTTCTTGTCTATAATATTCGTTTTGTATACGATTTTCTGTGTTCTTTTCTTTATTGTTTTTCAGTTAGGTATTTAACAGTATTCAACACATCCAACATTGAAGACTATTTCATAAGTAGTATGTAAGACTTAGTATTAGTACTTGACATTTTTGTAACTTCAAAAGTGTCAAGACGTAGATAATAAAATATATAAAATTTCGTAATTCTAAGCGGTACATAATCATAATCATCCTCATTGCCATTCTCATCATCATTATAACTTGTACAAGGACAATAGGCAGGCTTCTCCTGCTTATTGTTTTTTCCGGGTAGGTAAATTGAGATTCTTGACATTTCATTCATCGGATCAATTTTTGCGCACGGAAGAAATTGATCCGATCAATGAATGGAATCTAGTAGTAATAATGGTTGGGTGGATGGGACCGTTTTTTGGTGTAGGGTGGGTCACCATTCGTAGCTACCTCCACGTGGTGTGATCTGGACACTGCTATCCTTGAATCATGTAATCTTACTTGAATCAAGAATAGCAGTGACTAAGGGCTACGACTCGCGTTTTTTTGATAGCGTATTTCAAATGAGTGGCGGCACACATAAATTCAGCTAACATTTCATCGTGTGTAATATTATAGATCAGGGTAGTTTAACTTTGCTCTGTTTCAACCTAGTTCCCCCGTTTTTGAATAATGTATAAGCGAATTAAATGATATAAGGCTTGCTCACTGATCTACATGTACACTGGATACACGATTGGATAGAATCTCATGATAATAGTTCGGTACAGTAGTGATTCGGCATCAGTTTCTTACTCTGGCCGCAATATATTCTAGAGGGCGCCCGAGAACAGCGAATTTTGCTAGAGACACGATCTCCCGTAAGGCTGGTAGGCTTTAAGAATATCTCGTCGGTACACTCAACGTTACCGGCCGGATGCAGTATCATATCACACCGCTGCTTGTGGTAAGAATTAATACTAAATTCATTGATGCAATTGTCACAAGACTGGCAGCGGCTGTATAAAAGTTGAGTATTGCCTGCCAGCTATACGGCAGACGTGTAGCTCTCTCCCCGGCCACAGTGGCGCTGCGCGCTAGCAGACGATAATTCCTAGATATTAAACTTGTTAATTACGGGTAAACTACGATTTCGTAAACTCTGAAATCGATTGCGTAAACTTGCGTAAACTATTCGTAAACGATTAAGACCAAAATAAGCGAAAAATACGATAGTTGTCTGCTAGGCGGTCCCCATGGCCGTATGACAAAAAAATGCATTGCATGCTGTGCTAGTGTATGAAGTATGAAGCATATGCAGCTCGTTGTGATTGGCTCCTGTAATATTGCCATACTTCACTTCGGTAGTCTGGCCGGCGGCGCAGTGGCGAAAGTGACCATAGGAAAGTGTGCTCCCATGTAAGTGATTTATTTAATAAATATTTACTGTTCCATCCTGAAATATGTGAAAATCTTGTAAATTGAGTAACGGGCAATATGTCTGTGCAAATGTTTTAACTTGATGTAGTGAATTAATCGAAGTATCAGATTCTGATTCCAGGTAACTTTGGCCGCATGTGAAATCAAAGTTCGCCGCGGATTTCAACCTCGTTTTCGCAGTTTTCACATAATTTTCAGTGAGTTTGACCCAATTGTTTTGCTATACGTTGTCTTTTAGATTATCTGAACGAGTCTTAAACTTGTTATTACATTTTTGCACATCTGTTGTTCCCGTATAATATGATTTGTCCGAATCGTCATATCGGTTCTTAGCGGACAAACAAATGTTATAACACGTTTTATATACAGATTGTTTTTGTGTACAGGTTTTTTATTGTCATGCATTTTTTAAACTTAATTTAGTTTATATATATGTGCTCTGTTCCGGGATCATCATTACGCAGATTTTTATCGTCTAGATCTTTTGCAGTGAAAATTTCTTTCCTTTTAGAATTTGCCATTATCGATTATGTTGTGCGTTAAAAAAAGTAAAATGTTGACTGGTTAAAATATGCTTATTCTATGATCTATTTTAGGGCAGTTTCTTCAAGCCTCTTTAGAAGTAAAATTATTATTATTTTGATAAAGAATTAAGTATAATGCAAGTAACTGATACCCACTGACAGCGGAATATAATTAAAATTATAGTATGTAAATGTTATCAAAAATATGTTTACCAAACCAATGTACGAGATTAAATTATCTCGAAGTTCATTGATATGCATATGCACACCGGTTGTGCTTTTCGAGTTACGGCTAACGTTGAGTGTGGAATGTTGTGATTTACTTGAGCGGGAAAATATCGTCAGGTCTGATAATATTTTGCTTTTACGGTTTTGAAGTTGACTGCATCCCTGTTCATATTTTATTTTATACATTTACATTAAAACTTGTTAACATTTGAATATTTGTATATATGTAGTTGTAAGTTGTATACACATAAATATGGGTTATGTATAATATAACCTCAACGTTTCCACTGTATACAGGAACTTACCCAGCCAAATGAATTTTCAACAAACAACCATGAGGACTTTCAAATCATTTACGTTCCATTTGCAATTTTTTCGACGTTCGTTAGTAATCGACAGAAGATTAAGGCAAGCTCACTTATACTGTACTGTTTTGAATGAAAAATATTCACATAATTCAGGATGGGTTAAAGGTTCTCTCGCATCAGGGAAGTGTAGTGATGTAAAGTTTATGAAGTACTATCATTGTGATCCTTCTCTAAAAAATGCAAAGGAATTTTCAACATCAGGTACAGCAATGGCTAAAGACAGAGGACAGAAAGACAAAAAACGAAATGTGCAGAAAAAGATTGATGAAGAAGAAATTGCTTTATTAATCAGCGTGGAGCAGTTGAAGAAACAGTTAGACAGAGCAGTTGAGGGTTTGAAAAATGACTACATAAGATTTGTGTCATTGCGCTCAGTTGCAGGCACACTTGAGCAGTTACCCATTTATTACAAAGAGCAGACTTACGTATTACAAGAAATTGCTCAAATTAGTAGAAAACCGAACTTGGTGGTTATAAATGTAGATGCTTTTCCAGACGCTACACCAGCAATTGTTAATAGTCTTAAAAAATCAAATATGAACCTTTCTCCTCAGCAGGAAGGAACAACACTTTATGTTAAAATTCCAAAGTGAGTTTTATTGTATGCTTATGTGCTACATTGCCCACTTACAAAAAAATATATTCTTTCATAATTTCCATTAATAATGTTAATAGAGTAACCAAGGATCATCGTGAGGGTTTAGCAAAAAGTGCTAAATCTTATATGATAAAATGCAAAGACAATATTAAGGATGTAAGAAATAAGTATGCGAAACAAATTAAAAGCTTGGAAAAGCAGCCTAAAGATTTAGTTCATAGGGTACTAGAAGGTTTAGACGGGATTATTGATCAATATAATAAAGAGGCTGAAAAAGTATATAATACAAAACAACAAGAACTCTTAGGAGAATGAAATGTCTACTGACATCTGTGCTTCATTTATATGAAGCATCTATATTGTATAAAAGTAAACACAAAATATTAAATGCATTGTAACTTACATTATTGCATTTCTGCTGCACATCATCTTCTGTTTTAGGCATATCGTACACGACTTCCAGCAGTTATGCCCAGATCTACCAGTTTTATTTAAGAAATACTAAAATAGTGTATAATTTTTGTATATTAATGCTACTTTGGGTTTATAGATAAGTTAAAGATGTATGGTTCTTGGAAGGAGACAGGAAATGCTGAGACCTGAGAATGTATTATAAGTAGATAACACAATTTATGGGTTTTTATATTACCTGCATTACAGTACTTGTAAAATTAACGTTAATATACTTAGTTTTCAAGTTTAGATTCTACACTAAGGTGTTCGCAAGCAGTGGTACGTTGGTACCAATTTGATTGTGCTGAATTTATTTGAACATTGTTAAAACTTTCTTTTATCAAAAATGTCATACTACTACAAACATTTGGGGCGATTTCTAATATATACTAGCAAAGCTTCGCATAGTGTTCTTGCAGCCTCCTTTAAGGTGTCCTTCGGATGAAATGCAAAGCTAAGACGAAGAAAATTTCTATTGTTTCCTGTATTTGAAAATCGAGCACCAGGTATTGCTGAGACCTTGTATTCCTTTTGACACCATTTCACAAATTTTGTACCATCCACGTCTTCGAAAGAATAAATGTATCATTAAGATTCTGTTTCACATCACTCGGATGTAAGTAAATGCATAAAAGTAGAATACTTGACATACCGTCTGGAAGTCGAACCCAAACGAAGTACCCACCACCTGGACGACGGTATGAACAGCAGCTTGGAAGATAACGGTTCAGGGTTTCACACAGAACGTTTAAGCGTTCCTAAACAAAGCTCAGATTACGTACTTTGATATGCAATTACTTTTTTTATCATGGTTTGCACAGTGTATCAGGCACTTACTTTATACGTTGAGATAAGTTTTTCGAGATATTCGTCTTCGATTCTTTCCTGGAGCAAACTCGTTATTACCCCAGAAACGTAATGATTAACGGCACCTCCGCTACACAGAATTCCTCTGTGAAAACAAAAGATTGCACATTAGACATTTTTAGTTATTTTTAAGCTTACAGCATTGTTACAATGTCATCCATCGTTTCTTGTAATATCATTGAAATTACATATTATTATAATTGATCCAACAATGCTGAGACAGCGAAAGCGCAGTATTTCACCACTTATAATATATATATATATCAGTCACTCACGATGTTTTGAGAATATTTGTTGTACGTGCGTTGCATTCGATCCATCCAAACCTAATTGCCGGGGATAAAATTTTCGAAAACGAACCATTGGATATCACATTACCACCTTTATAGTTTGGATCCTCGGGGTCATCGTAGTATAGCAAACGGTGCGGTGGAGCCGCTTCCCCGTAATGCAATAAATTATATACGTCGTCACATGCGACGACAATTGAACTATTCCGTGCAATTTCGACTAAACGTCTGCAATTTTCTTTCAAGGAAACGTTGCTGCAGTGAGATAACGTGTGATTTATCACAAAACTCTGTCGAACGAAAATAAATATTCTTACCAGGCGATAAAGTCATTCCGGTCGGATTGTGATAAGTGGGTATAGTGTAAAACATCGCCCAAAATATTTTCTGGTCATTCAGAAAATAGTCACCCTTCTTTCTCTCTTCCGCTACTATTCTTTGAAAGGCATCCAAATCCACTACGTCATTCTTCATAGGCACTAACGTAATAAAAGTCCCATTTTTCAAATTCCCATCGTGCATTAACGGAGGTCGATAGATTGCTTTTCATCAGCGGTCTAATTTAATATTGAACTAATTGTGACACGGCGTCTTTCAGGAATCACCACGTGCGTAATCATTGTCATTCAAGATGTGCGTGTAAAATAGAAAGGTCAGTGACCGGCGCGACCAAATACGTACCCGTGACTACCCTCATTAGTGGAAACTGTTTAAAGGCATCGAGTGCAATCATATATGTCACTTCTTCTACGAAAATGACTCCGTTCGGGGACATTACACTGGTTAGTATGGTTTGAAGTCCATGGGTTGCCCCGCATGTTAAGATTAAATGCTCTCTTTTCACCGGGTCGCCATAACGTCGGTTCAGAAATTTCGCCAGTTCATCTCGGCATTCCCATAAGCCAGCAGTTATGCCGTATTGAAAGAGATAATACTTGCCCTCCTTCTCTTCTTCGTTCTGCATACATGAAATCGATGGTCAGTCAATTAAATTTCTTAATTACACAGATTTGAACAAAATGTCCCGTACTACTGTGTGATATAACCAGAAAAGGGTTGATTCTCGCGTACGTTGTTATAATATATAGTATTTGTACAGTTTCCTTCGTTAGCAAAGTGGTATATGTACAAAATTCATTTTCCAATTTTAGTCTATTTTTACACGAAACATTCACACGGATTCCGGCTGAGTCATATTACGGGACGCCCAGCAAAACATCGGCAAAAATGCAATTCATTGAGATAACTGTTTTAATAATTCATGTCTCTTGTTGTGCATTAAGATATTGCTGAAGTTATTGTTGAAATTGTGATTTAATCGAAGTGCAACGGAGAAGTAGTACTCACCAGTCTGTGTTGCGTTGACCTAGATATCATCTCAGTGCAATGCTTGAGAAGGTCAGGACCAGGTGCACCGACCGACATATTTACGGCATCTTTGTTGTAAACGTTGAACACGGGGTCTCCGTCGAAAAGATGTCTCAAATGTGGATCCGTCACGGTATTCATTTTTAACGCGCTAGTTCGTAAACTTCTCTTATTTACAACTCTTCTATACACATTTCCAACCACAGAGCTGATGAAATGATTCATTAGTAAGATTATTGCGTTGAAATCACGTGCGCTGAAGTAATCGAAGCTGTTACGGAGTAAACGTTAAATTGGCTTAATCATTCCAGACAGACTTTTTAGTTCTACGCAGTGAAAAAACTTTGTGGGAATCCGACAGAATGACGCGTGGCTACTGTGAATCGAGAATCTTCAAACATACATTAGACGTAGTGTATTGTTCAAAAGACACACAATCGCGCCTGCAACTCGCTGACATTCAAAGAAACACATCTATATCGATCTTCTAAACGTTTTCAAAACTTCCAACTCTAGACAAACATGTCAGTAATACGTCGTCTATGCATTACGAGCTAGCATTTTACGGATAATGTCAAATGGTAAACATGAATAGAATGGTACAAATTTACCGTTAACGTTATTTTTTTATCAGCACCGAGAAAACTGATAACTCCGGCTTATTGTTAATCAGATATGGCTAAAAATATTTTGGTAGATTTGCAGGCACAGATATCTTTACCGTCAAATGAACGCAGCGTACGGCTTATTCACAACGCGGTCGATTCATGGATTATTGTCAGGGTCCGAACTAACGTACAGACGCGCGTTGAATGACAGCTCGCGAACGACTGACTAACAGAAGGTTGAACCGCCGTCGCAGCGGGAGCCAGCTACCGCATTTAATCGTTTCACATCGTCCGGAACAGTCACATGCTGCAGTTTGCCTGAAACTTACATGCCCGCATGGAAAAATTCTTTTATATTTAGAATTGTGCGATAGGCGCAACGTCCATTGTAAACTGTAAATAAATTTCCTTGTTAGCTACGACGTTACAACATTCGAAATAGAAATACGCGTGCAGGATCAATACAATGAGGAATTCAAGTTAATGACGCATGATACGTAAAGCAGTTTGTCATGCTGTAGTATATGTACATGCGTATGTTGCTACGTTATCAGTGACGTTCGTGATTCAGTAGTTAGCGTTATGTGACCGTTGTTGATAAGCGAGAGACTAGAACGGAGATTAAGTGGTCGGAGTTGGAGAGGGAGAGGGATTTAAGGAGTGGGTACCATAAGATGTCAGTAGAATGAATAGTTTTCTTTATTACAATAGCTTGTAACGATATATAATGATATAATAAAGATCTATACGTTCTATGCCCACAGTTGTGGCAAATGCAATACCTTGCAACTATAGCTTTGCCTCGGCGTCCAATTACAACATACAATTTCACAATTTACGAAATTAATCACGATCGAGTTTATAATGAACCGAAAGTATGACGATGGGCAGAAATGAAGGAGAACGGCAAGAAAATTTAAGATAAAACGACATTGTCGAATGAGAAAGCCGTTTAACAAACGGCCAATAGGTTCTCTCGCAGTTCTTACTGATCAGGGCGGCGCTTTAGATGATATGTTACAAAATACAAATAATAATAATAATAATATTAATAATAATAATAACGTTAACAATAATAATAATTAGTATCACTTACTGCAATGTACACAATACGTGTTGACTTTTGTCGTTATTGATAAGATACCGTATCAGGCGCAATGAGATTGCGAATTTCTATATAATTTCTTTTTCTCTAAAAAAAAAAAACGAAAAAAAGGAAAAAAAACGGCGTGGAAGTGAAATTACCTGATGCCCCGTCACCTCGTCTATATCACAATGGGATCTTTCGGTAACCAAAATTTTGCTAATGTCACTTCGTGCGTATCAGAATCGATCGAATAAAAGTTCGCGAGATGGAAGAGAGGATCTTGCAAAGAATTCGTTTAAATGCAAATGTTCATTCGTCGTCCCATACAAATCTTTTATGTGTTGCATTTCCTGTACAAACATGGCACGTCCTATTCTACGATTACGCTGTACGCTTTTTTTGTATACACATACACTCGGTACGCTGCGCCCGATGTTTAAACCAGTACACGCATATATATATTTATTTATTTATTTATTCAAGTACTTTCTTCGATTTCTCTGCTCGTAGAGGTTTCGCTTATTGGCTAAAACGCTAAACTATTTACAATCACGTCAACATACAAAAGTCGATATATATCTCGTTGGTTCCGTACGGGTCCCAATTTGATTGGTCCTCCAATAAGGCGATGGCATGATAGAAACGCAGACGACAATAAAAGATAGTTTTCGCAGAACTATGGGGGGGAAAGAAAGGAAAGTCCCGCGCGCTTAAATACAAATACGACGCGGCACGATCGACGATAAAAGCAACACGGCCTATCGTACCGTTCGTCGTTCTATTTTAAATTTCGTCACGTCGATCGTGGCCAGTCAAGACGCCACTACGGTAAATTGGGACAATCGTCGCACTATTTCAGTTCGCTTGTGGTGAGAGTGCGTGAAGAACGAAGGGGGGAGGGGGGATATATAAAAAATTGCGGTTCTTTTTAGCGTCCTCCAAGAAGTAGCATATTTCTTATCACAGATAGCGGCGTGCCGCGCGACGCTTCTCAAATATGTTAGACCGCTAGTAAAACTTGGGTCCAATGCATTAACATTTCATAAAATTTCATGTTCTCCTGCCGATCAATAATATTACGCGACGAACAGTTTCGTTATACGAAAGAGATATACATATGAAAATAGGGTTATAAAATGATCGCGGACGTAGTTTGATCGCTAAAATTGGACAGTGGACAGAGTATAGAGGGGACGAAGAAATAATTGCCTACATTGATAACCGTACGTTACGATCCTAAACTTCTCGTTGAACCTTCAGGAGGGAAGTAGGTAATGGATAGTCTTTATTTACAAGCCACGGCGAATGGCACATTAAGAATATTTTTGCACTACATGTTCATCGACGTACGACTACGCCCGGAAGCGACCGACCTTAATTATATCGTGCGCCACGATTGTTCCTGGACAGTCGCCCTTTCTTCGCTGGCAATTTTCCGCGCGTAATCTTCTTATCTTAAGTCTAATCACAATACAGCGCGGCACTCGGTAGAAGTGTCCTTTCTAAGTACTGAGAAACATCCTCGGGAGAATGGCCGAGATTGTCATCACGACGATCTTAACTGTCCATCCTATTTCGATCGAGAAGTTCGGCGTCTCGCGAGGAAATTAAATGTTTTTTCGAAGCGACTGCCGACGTCCTGAGACCATTCTGGACGCGCCTATCGAACTTTCAGAATTATTCACTCTCTTCCTGTGATCACGTCACAGAGTCAGACGGTCGTTTCGTTCTTCCTGAGCGGCTTCAGCGGCTGACGCTCGCGTTCCAGTCGGTCGAAGTCGTTGTAGTATTCGTGATCCGACTCTTCCTCGGAGCTCCTCTGTCGTACTTGAGAGCCAAAAGCGCCGTTCGTTAGAACCTTCTCTAAGTCCGGCGTAGGAATACCTAAGGTCTGCGGCGAGAGAGGTCCTTCGTCCTGGGACATTATGTACTCTGGATTGTCCAGCGACGTCTTTCCTTGAATATGAAGGAAATCTGGATACTTTCGGTGATAGATGGTGTTGATTCGCTTTGGCTCCGGTTCTGTAGGATTGATATATAACGGCCGGTTTAGAAACTGAACTTGCATCATGGCAGTGTGTCGTACATATATTGTCATGAGAATAATTCTTTACTTACCCGTCGACTTTGAATCACCAATCAGGTCCATGTACTGAGTCGTGTTTGTTGGCAACTGTGGTGATGGCATAAGGTAGTCGTCTTCGTCCAATGGCAGGTCCAGCTTCAAGTTACCCACTTGTGCTTGCTGGTGTGCGGAGTTCACTTCGCTGTCGAAGCAGTCGTCCGTTACGTCACAATCTGCAAAATAAATATGTATATAAATACATGGTTTTACATGCAAGATTGATAAATTTGTTACTACACATTGTATCGCATGTTGTCATAGGACGAAAGTTTTAATATTTCGTTAAGCTCACCTCGAACGCCGACCATCTTCAAAGGATCGGAACAGTATCTCGAACTTGAACTGTCGGATGCAGCCACATGGCCACAGTGCCCATTGGGATGTGCGTAATGTGGATGTTGTCCAGAATTACCGGGCTCGTGAGACGCATTTCCGTTTCCATGATTCCCGCCATACCTCAACAACTCTCTATCCCAGTTTTGCTGGTTTTGAGGCGTCGGTGAGTCGGCGGCCAAAGGTTTGCCGTTTGGCCAGCAAGTCTTCACCGGTGTGTTTGGCGGCGAACCGGATGTACTAGAGGCGGATATTCCGGGTGGAAGGGGAGCTCTTGATTTCGGCTGCAGATACTCGTCTGCGTCCACCAGTGCCTCGGGACCGTCCATGGCTGATGCGAGATTTCGTATCATCTCTTTCTCGTCCTAAGATAACATAAGATTCGATTAAACGAGCACGATAGCATCCCTTGAAACTTCAAGTATAAATTTTGGTGCCATCTATAAATACGCGATTTAAAGTTAGGGAATTTTACAAATGATATACCTGTAATGTATACGAAGGCAGTCTCATGTACTTGTCCCCTTTGATGGCAAGATATCGCCCAGGATCCCTGGACATCTTAGCAAAGTCTTCCGCCAGTTCCTTGAAGCTAGGTCTCGACTCAGCGTCCAGCATCCAGCACTTTATCATGATCATATAGACATCAATAGTGCAAATGGCGGGCTGCTGTAACCTCTCGCCCTTTTCCAACAGCTCCGGAACATTTCTCGCTGGGACGTTTTCGTACGGTCTACCGCCGTACGTTAACACTTCCCAAATGGTAACGCCGAACGCCCAGACGTCCGATTTGTGCGTGAAAACGCGATGCTGAATGCATTCAAGAGCCAGCCACTTGATCGGCATCTTCCCACCAGCGGCTTTGTATTGCTCCTCGTTAATGTCAAGCAACTTGGCCAGTCCGAAGTCGGTGATCTTCACGCAATTAGGCGTTTGTACAAGAACATTCCGCGCTGCCAGGTCTCTATGAACCAGCCTCCTCTCCTCCAAATAGGCCATGCCCCTCGCGATCTGCGTGCACCAGTTCAGCAGCGCCTTCGACCCGATCTTGTCCTTAAATCTTCGAACGAAGTCCAGTAGACAGCCGAGCGGCATCAGCTGCGTGACGAGCATCATTTGCGATGTCATGCACACGGCGAGGAGCTGCAGTAAGTTCGGATGCTCGACGCTGGCCATGATGTAGGCTTCGTCCAGGAATTCCTTCGAGGTGTTGGCTCCCGTGCCGTCGTGCAGTACCTTTATAGCTACCGGAATTTTCACGTTCTCGCCCTCTGGCACCCATACGCCCTTGTAGACGTTGCCGAAAGCACCGTAGCCCAATATGCCGCCCTTCCGCATTTCTTCCTCTTTGATGATGCGCAATTTCGCCAAATTCGGCTTCATGCCGGTCGGCCTCAGTGGCTCGTTGTCATCCAGACCGGTCAATGCCATCGTCATTTTCACCGTGTTCTCCTTGGCCTTGGCACGCATGCGCCATAGATACATGACGATTGCAGCGACGACGCAGAATGCAACGGCGAAGACGACGATGCCGGCGAGAATGGCCGGTTGAAGTTCATTGTCCATTTGGAATCCCAGGCCGACCGTTTCTAGGGAACAGTACGGTTGACTGTCCGGTGGGAAGATCTTGTGAGGATATTCAGGTGGACAGATATCTGTGCAATTAAATGACGTCGTATTGTCTCCCGGGTCGCCCTCCTGTAATCAGAGATGAAACGAGATTCATTATGAGCAAATCGGTTTTGAGTGGTAGAAGTTAAGTGAAGGTTTATCGATGGGTGGATGCGAATAGACTGCAAATGTTGCGTACCGCGTATATCTTGTAGTTCCGACACTTGTAGCATTGATTCGGGCCCGAACCGAAGCAACCCCTGCATTCGACGAAGCAAGGAATACATTGGTGTGTTTCAGCGTCGGCGAAGTGATCAGCAGGACATTCGTCCTCGCACTGTTCTCCTCTTTTGTACCTAGTACACTGCTGGCAAACTTGCTCGTGGAAACCGTATCCTGTGCACTTTTTGCAACGTGGGTGGCATTTACGACAGACTGCCTTGCCAGCGAGCGGTTTCAGCGCTCCTTGCTCTTGGGGACTGATCCATTCGTAATAGTGACCTGTGAAAATGAATATGATACAGCATATAAAACTCCAAGTTTTAGTAGTGGCTATTCAATTAGTGGTAGGCGATGTCGGAAAACATTATCGTGATCGTTTGCAGGTACCAGTACAGTGATATTAAACGCATATTAACAAACTATAGCTCACCATCAGGACATGCTTCTCTCTTCTGCAAGCAGCCCTCAGGTACGTGTCCGTTCATAATTGCCTTCTCGCAACTGTGACATCCGTTCGGGCCGATGTTGTTCTCTGGTCCTTCGCAGCCACCCACGCAGTTCTCGTGGCAAGGTTTGCACTGGCCGTTGTCGTTGTACTTCGAGGACGGACACTCCGGCACGCAAAACGGACCGTCGCGCGCGTGTTTGCACTTGACACAGTGTTCGGCGTTTGGTCCCGTACAAGCGCCGTCACATTCCTCATGGCACAGCTTGCAAGTCTTTTCGTCCGCTTGATAGATCCTATAAAACCGTGAAGGAGGTACGAATGAGTGGCTGCGACAAGGGCGACGGTTCGGCTTGCGAACAGATGCGCGAAAGACACGCATGGAAAATCTGAGAAAGAAATGGATGAGAGGGTGCTTTGGATGCTCGTGCGCGAATGAACGAATAAGAGAAAAAACATGAAGCTGTATTTTGTTCCTCGATATGTTTTGCGATTACCTTTAGTCCACGATCTATGGTAGGCAAGTTCAATTGGACATAATTAGAATACGTTATTCGAGGATTTGCATCAGATGCGACGGTGTTTGGCTAGGCGGACTTACCCTGGCGCCGTGCAGTCTTGTAGGCAGTCGTTGCTGCGAATGAAGTTCTTGCAGGACAGACATTGTGCAGGGCCCGGTCCCCAACAGCCTTCCTCCGAACACTGTTCGTCGCAGACCTGTGTCTCTTTTACTGAAATGCAGAAAGTTACGTTTGAGAAACCGGACTTCTGAAACAATATGCAATGTTGTTCGGGTATTCTGAGGTACTCACTGCAGTCTGTTTCGTTTCGGTTGCTGGACAATAGACTTTCGTGCTCAGACGATTTCTTGATCCTGCTCCAATTGATACTTTGCGCGTAGCATAAATCCTTGTTCTCCAATATGACGATCGATCCGGAGTAGATTTTTTTGAGCGAGTTCAAGCCCAGTGACACGAGCGACGTCTTAACGATGTACAAAGAGGCGAAATATTCGGTGAGCGTTCTGCCGCCGATCACCTCCAGATTGCGGAAGTACGAGAGATTTTTGAAGTCCTCGTGATCGCCTTGAATATTCAGGTAACCGGTGATTTCTTTGAGCGTACTGAACACCTCCAGTTTGTCGGGATACATCTTGTCGTAGCGTCTGCCGAACGTGAAGTTGTTGAATATGTGCTGGAAACCTTCGAAGCTCTGATCCAAGATCGTGATTGAGCCCTCGATGATCGTGCAATCCTTGAACGTATCGATATTGCCGGAATGCACTTTTTCGACTCCTTTACATGTCTTCGGACATGGCCCGTCGCAGGGCACGCATTCCCCGTTCATCGCTTTCTTTTTCGGCGGGCAGGATCTTACACAGGCTCCATTATCCTTCAAAAGGTGCTCCGGACACTTTCTCACGCAAGTGGCGCCGTAGGCGTACTTTCCCTCCGGATTCGCTTCCCAGGAATACGTCGTAGGATTGTACCTGAAAGTATTTCAGCAAATTAGTACGCTCGCGTCCCTCGTCCGTACGACTCTTGACATTTGCACGAACGACTACAAAGTGTGCAAATAATACACGAAGATTTATTCATTACTCGTGATTGGTCGCCTAGCGATGTACAAATTTAGCGATCTGCATGTATAGGAAATTTGATGGAAATTATTAGCGAAATGAAGGGATTTGAATTTAACAGCAGATGATCATATTATAAGCATATAATCTGATTGTGGGGGTTACTTACTTTTGCATTGGCGGGCACTCCTGCGTGCAGACGCCGTCGTCGAAGAAGTTTTTGCAAGCTAGACAGTCGCTTTGTTTCGGTCCAGTACAGCCGCCAGCGCAAAAAAGATGACAACATTCACGCGGATTCGGGCCGAAGCACCTGCCCTGCCAGCACTGCGGCGAGCAGTTCGTCTTCGAGTACTTTTGACAGTTCTCTGGACCCTCGCCCCAGCATCCCTGTACGCAACTCTTGTCGCACTCGGGGCAGACGGGTTCCGATAGCGGGGCAAAATTGTACGCGTAGAAGTACTTGTTACCCTGACCCGTTATTATTTCCTCCCAATTGATCGTACGGATGTGACAGAGGTTGTAGTTGTTGTACACGCCCACGCTGCCGTTGAGTATGTCTAAGTAGAGTCGACAAAAATGTTACCGAAATTAAAATTTAAGGCAGAAGTAAGGTCGCTAGATTACTTCTCAGTGTCTTAAGTAATGTTGTTCGAAGAACCGTTCCCAGTGATACATTTCTACTCTTCTTTCGATATACCAACTTTCATTTAATATTAATTACAAGTGATTTATTTTTTCTTAAGAAGTTTGATATTGACTGTGTAAAAACATTGCCAACAGGAACGAACCACAAGCTGCACGCATACATACCTCTGAGCGCCGGCATCTCCAGGTTGTGCATTTGGCACATCGTGACGAAGAGAGCGAATTCGTGATCATGAATGTTGAGCTTGAAGAGGGTTCTGCCGCGGATGATCTGCAGCCTGGGCAGAACGATCCTGCGGACATCGACGTGGCTGATGAGGACATAGCCGGTGACTTCCCGTATATACTGAAGGAAGCTGAGGTCGAGGGTGTCGTTCTGGAGCCATGTGATCTCCAGATTGCCGTCGACGTAAGTACAGTTGGTGTACCGGTCTCGAAGATTCCGGTAATGGTGCTGCTTGTTGGACGGCACGGACAGGCGGCCATTTGTTCCGATGCAAACTACAACAGAAAGGGGCAAAAACCGTACGGTTAATCTCGGCTAAACACACTTCGTAATGAGTCGATTTTCCTCGCACACAAACAGCGACAGCGCGCGTGATTTACGAACATTCAAAATCCGCCCACGTGCCCTCCCATTCAATCGTTTCAGTGCATAAATTGTCATAACGACCAAGTAGTCACCGTGGCACGTATTCATGACTTAGTATCAATCCGCTTACGTTTCCTAGTTACTAGACCACGGCTCGAAGTCGAATCGTTTGCCCTTAGTGTCGCGCGATGTATGTTATAATAAGGACCGTTCAAAATATAAACATTCGATCCTCGACTCTCGCCTGTTTACGGCGCTGCACCGGGTCCACTGATTTATCGACTCAAATGGTCAGGGGCCGCCACCCACATAGTCGAAAGCGCTACCACGATCTATAGATAGCTTTCTAAGCTCGAAAGCGTGCCGTACCGGTGGGCGAACCACTTCCATAAAGCGGACTACACGCGCCGGCGCGATTTCGTTGTGCAACAACACGTACTAGAATCCGTTTGATCGCCTCGTGGAAGGCTCCTTCCCGTTCACTCTGCCACGAGATAGTCCATGGGTGCAGCGTGTAGAGTGCGCGCGCCGCACGTGTATCAGCCGCGGTAAACGTTCGTGTTGATCTGTTAACGGGATTGCGCGTTTCTTTTCGCGTAACGCATTATACCATCTGGCCACGAATCTATGGCGAGCTGTATTCCATCTAGTCTATCGCATTGCTCTATCTCTCCAAGCGAACCAATTCACTTTGACCTTCCTCAAAAATCCATTCCCTTTTTACTACCGCCGCGAAACGGTCTTGTTACGTGTAACAAGTACGTTATTGCATCTTGCGCTTTTACGGTTATTAATATTTAGATCGTCTTAGCATTAATATTTGTTTTTAATTATTATCCATATTTGCCGCAGCTAACAAGGTCGAATGTTTCGGAACAGAGACCGCCGGCCGCGGTCGGCGATTATTCAATAACGCTGTTACGCGCGCATCGAAAGAAACCGCCCCCGTGCATTGTTCGTTACCGCGAGGCATACGTGCACGTAGAGCCTTTCGGAATTTGGTTTGGCCGGGGCCCGCGTTTGTTCCGCGCTCCCATTCTCATTGTGCGTTCCAGACGGTACGTTCCATTGTCGCATCGCCGAAAGGGCAGTCTTAATCTAAGCGGCCGATCGGAATCACCCGAAAATAATTGCACGCGTAAGGACGGTTTCTTCTTGCGCGACCTGGGGGGTACCGATGAGAGAGAGAGAGAGAGAAAGCAAAACGAAGCTTTGCCCGATGGCGTCATCGGCACTACGTGCGGCAGCGACGGGACTGGGAGCCAAAAGGGAATGGGCAGCCGAAAAAGAGAAAAGGGGTGTGCGAACATTGAAGCGCGGATGGGAAGGGATGGTACGAAAGAAGCACTGGAACGGAGGAACCGGGCTCGGTATTCGTACCGGCCAGATGGTGCGGATCGATCGAACGCGAATAAACGAATGCGCGCACCGGCACTGGCGCCACGCAACTTGGAGAATGCGGATCGTCGCGGATCTGCATCGGAGACGGACACCGCGCTGTTCGAAATGCTTCTGCTCGAGGCTCGGGCTCCTTTGCCTCGTTAAATCAGTCCGCCGAGAATGCATGACCGCGGTCAGTTTGCGTCGGGTTAAATGTAGACGAACGTAAAGGAGACCGGCCAGAAGTGTTGTGTATGGGGCCGCGGCGAAGTTGTAAGATTCCTTCGGAGCACGCTTCTATGCATCGTAAGGAATGGGAGAATCGTATTCGTTTTAACGGGAAAGTGAAGGGAAAGTTATAGAATCAATTGTTGATGCCAGTCAGTGGTGGAGATATGATCGAAATATGGTGAGAAAGTTCAATGTTCTTTCGACTATATCTTCGTGACAGTTGCAAATTAGAGGGATTCATCAGTTTTAGAAATAACTTCTCTGATTTTGTATACGGCGAAATTTATTTAACTCGGACAAATGCTCGTAAAAAAAGTAAGAAAGACTGGCGTTCGCGGAAAGGTAAGAGAAGCGCGAGCGTGTTCTTCGGTTCAGCGGTGGACGTTGAAGTGGCGCGAGGGAGTATGAAAAAAAGAGCAGGCACGTTAAGACGGTGGTCGAATGGACGTTTAGACAGAGGAAAGGTGGTAGTTGGTCGGAAAGTATCGGTTAAAAGATCGACCCGCAACACGTTCTTGGTTTCTTCTTTGCCATCCTCGAGCGCCTTTCGTGGCGCAGAAATTCATCACCAGCTCTCGTGGCCCGAACCCTACACTTCTGGTAGGAACGTGGTGATTATCCCCGACAGCGGAGTTACGAAAATTGCCGGAGCGCCTCGCGTTCGCGCGAAATTAACATTCTGCCAAATTTACGGTGCCCACAATCAAGACAATAGCCGGTATTGATTACGGACAGAGTGTTATCTCGAAGCTCCACTAATTATCCGACGAATTTCTATCAACTCTTACGGCTTACGCCGACCCGTACCTCCCGCCAAGAATACTATAGACGTCGTCTTGCCAATGACGAATTTAAGCGTCTGCGCAAGCACTGAACTTTTCGCCATTTTTGTTCCCGAACATTCCGTGGTAGACTGTTCAAAGAAGGCCTCGAACGTCGTTTATGATACCTCTTGGACCAGACACACGCACGGCACTCGACAGGAGCGGGACGAAGATTTAATTGCCGCGAAATCGGAAAGTTTTGACGGAAGCCCCCCGAGCACTGTCGCCGACTCGTTAAGCAACCGACCGGGCGCTCGGGGCAAGAAAAGGCAACGGCGAGGAGCCACACGCGGCGAGGAAGACGAAGGACGTGAGGGAAACAAGTCCCGACGAGGCGAGACGCCGAAATCCCACGGCGAGGCTTCTTTTGTGAGCGCGCGAGAGTTGTCCGTCACCGTGTGGGCTCGCTACGACGTTCATCCGACGCGGCGGACCACCTTCTGGCGGGGCAGGGCGTCGATTTTTATGCGGCACTTTAGGACGCCATTAAAGGCCCAAAGTAATACGAAATAACCGCACACGCCGATGGCGGTGGCGGCGCCGTTTATTTGAGCTCGTAAACATCGATACGGCTCGAGCCTTTTCGTATCCCCACCTCGTAATCTCCACCTTTCCCCTCCACTTAACCACCGCTATCCTTTTCCACCTTCTCCTCCTTTTTCTTCTTCTTCTTCTTCTTCTTTCCGCAACTCGTCGAGGTCTTCACCGGGTCTTTGAAGCACGGCGCGAAGGGTAGCGATAGCAAGTGGCATGAAGGTCAGGCGAGAAGAGGGCGAAGCCTGTGGCTAAATATCCGTCGAAATAAAGGCCGGCTATCGTAAACGCGCGAAATAACTATCGGCTTCGTCGGGTCGGCGGAAAGGGACCAAAAGGTAGTGCGACCCGGTCGGAAGATGCGGGGAAGAAATATGTGTGTGCGAATTAGAGAGAGAGAGAGGAAGAGAAGGGCACGGTAACGGAGGGTGGAGAGGAACGAGTGAGAGGCTGGCAGTGATCGAGGGCAAGAGAAGGAGGGGAAGGGGGAACGACCGAAAGCTCGAAGCAGAAACAATAATTTAGGACCGGCACCGGCGAGGCGTCGGGATCCTCGCGGTGGAACAATAGGCACCCTCCGCCGCGAAGGTGAACCTCCTCGTACCGTACGAAACACCACCGACACTGATTCCCTAATAAAAGTCATCGTGTAAACATGCGTTCGCCGTCCCGCCGTGGTAACGCGACGCGGAATGATTCGTGGCGATGGCGGGAAAGGGCACGGGACGTCGGATATTCATTTGTCTACGCGCCATTTTCCTCGCGACTCCCGGATTTGTGCGCGACGATGTTTATGAGGCGAACGATTTCGCGTCGGCCGACCGTTCGAACCGCTGCTGCGACGGCGTTTTCATTTTTTATGCAAACAAGGTAGACGCATCATATTTTCCGGGTAGCAGCGCGTAGAGCGGATTCGCTTCGAAAAAGTTATTCTGCATCCTTATTCTTAGATATGCGATTCGGGACGTACATCGTAAACTGCGCGTTATAATTCACGTTGATCGAGGGCATGAGCATTTCTTGAGCCGTTTCTAAGAATTGATCGAAAAGTTTAGGGTTCCGCTAACGCTGCAAATAATTCGCCAGACTATATCTTTGGTTAAGTGCATTTCTTAAATCGTGCTGTCGTATTCTTTTGTTCATGGCGAACGGGTCTGGGAGGGAGAATAGGAGAGTGACTTGGCGAAAGAGAGATGACGATAAAGACAGGGAGAAAGGCAAAAGCGGAGAGGACATAGAGCGAGTGGATAGAGAATCAGCGTCGAAAATACATACAAGCGGGCCGTATACGCGTTATAACCGTGGCATAACCATTGCAGGGCGTAACATTAATAGCTTTATGGTTTATTGCTTTCGAGTCTGCGGTTTAGCTTCTCCACTCCCTGCAGGATAGCCGTATAGAGCGGTGTATGGCGAGCGGAGAATTCGATGGGATACATCTTCCCGCATTCTCGCGTACCTTCATCTTTGATTTCGTTACATTGACCGCCCTCGTTTTGTTCACGTTTTTAACCTTCGATCAAAGATCCGACCCCTCCCCACGCTTTTTCGTGTATGTATTTCAAATATGTTCTTCCTCGTCGTATCTTCCCCGTTCCATTCCTTCGCTTCTTTCCTCCTTGTTTCATACTCGAATCGTTCTCGGGTAGATGTAACAGAGGGCATCTGCGACGATGCACATTTCTTGTTCTTCTTTCTTTGTCCGATTTTATGATGAAATTGAAGATACGACGGGCTTTGAGAAAATTGCTTCGTGGTCGGAGTGAGCAAACTAATATCGGGTGTTTTGATTAAAGATTAAGGGACGCCCGGAGGCTCCGCGACAGCAACAGGTGTTGGCGGCACGTGCTCCGTGCCGATGACCGTAATCCTTATGTCCCCACATTGAATTACGGGTATTACGTCTGGAACGTAGTCTGTCACGCGCTGGTACCGTTCTATTCATAATCTCTACAGCATATTTCCGAGTTTCCTCGTACGAGACGGATATCACGTCGAGCGTTCGGCCTGTCTCGTCCAGGGAAACTAATGACCTGGCAAAATGATCGTCGACATGTTCAGATTTATAACTTCACAGGGACAGTCCACGAACTACGCAGATCGAGAAGCACCATGCGCATCAAGTCCAAGTCTAAGCTTTCCAAGATATCGAACGAGATTGTGCCGGTCAACATTTACCTACCCGCTCTTTTTTTCTCTCACCCTAATAAAGTCTGCGAGACGGGGCGAGGCGAAGAAATAATGACGAATCGAAATCAAGTACCGGGGGCAGCGCGGACAAGGAACAAATGACGGCATGTGGAATGCGCTTTGTTCGTTCCTCTCTCTCCTCACGACGTCCTGCGCATTAACCGCGTCCCGCTCCTTCACTCTCAGCAGGTTCTCTCTCTTCCCCTGCGACTCGCTGCTCCTTCAGCCTCCCCCCTCGCCCTTCACACGTTCTCCTGCTCTATCTCTTGCCCTCGCTACCTTTCTACCGCTCCGTTTCTTTCTTTCTCTCTTTCTCGTCTCACCTCGGCAACCTCAGCAGCCGGCGGGTGTGGACCACGCTTCTGCCGAGGGCACGCGAACTCACGTTTGCCCTCTGGGAGGATATTAACTCCTGGCCACCGCTCGCAGGCGGATAGACATCGTCACAGGGAGTGCTTGGAAATTTATCTTTCACCTCCAGAAATTGACCGTGCAATCTTTTAATGCTATCCCTTAGTCTTATTGCATCTTTTATTCAGGCGGTGGAACAGATGTATTTAGACGATAATATATTCTCGTGAGCGTTAAAAATTGCAGTTGTATCGACGTCGCAGAGCGTTCTTCGAAATAGTGTGTTCTAGCGTGTTTCCTCAATTCCTACACGTCGTGGCCGTCATCAGCTGTGTTATTCTCGAAACACCACCGGTATTCAAATGCGACAGGGACTAGAACCCGCGATACCTGCACAACGATAACTCCCGTCACAGATAAGAGTCATCATACAACTCGCGGCTCGCGCCTCGTGCAAGTCTTAATATACGATCGAGTTGCAATCCCTCGTACTCGGAGTTCCGCGAAAACTCATTCCATCGCAGACGCGACGTCTCGGAATATTCCTGTCATCAACATCTATCCTCATCATCCGCGCCAGGCCATGCCAGCCTCGACTACACGTTTCATTTATTTCTCTCTCAGCTTCACTCGCGACGCTAATGCATCTTGCGCTCCGACAGAACGTCCTGCGGGCCGATGCGACGTTCTCGGCTGAAACTGTCCGGACGAATCGAGGGCGCGTCGAAGGCTCACGGGGGATCGCGAGAAGATCGATTTATCCCGCGCCAATCCCAGCCCTCGACCACCCTGGGAGAGACGTGCATCTTCTTCGTCTTCCTCCTCCTCCTCCACCACCTTCCTTTCGTTCTTCCCCTAGCCCGGAGGTGTAAAAAGGGAAGAGAACGGAGTGGCTTCGCGTCTCGACGTGGCTCAACGTAAACGCGGATAGGCGTCGTGCTGGCATAGACGTAGAGTCGATGCTAATTCCTCCGGGTTGTGGGAATCCACGGAGCGCAGGATCGGGCTGTTCAAGTAACCTCCCCCGATCCGCGAATCACGAGCTTCCTCGAGGTCATCGGTGCACCGCCATTTTCCCGCGATCTCGCTCGCAGGTCCGATCGATCGATAATCGAGCCCGATCCCTGTCCCGTCCGCGTGCACGTGGGCGTGCGCCTTTACCCGGCTTTGAGATCATGTAAAGAGCCGCCCCGATCATTCCGTCCTGATGATCTCGCGCCGATCTGACCTCGGGCAGATACCGCTTCGCGTCCTCGATCGAGTACTTCGGAGCGGGCGCGTTGTCTTTGTCTCAAGGATTCCGCCTCGCTTTCGGTACTTCATTCGCTGCGTGGCCTGCATCAATTTGCTCGTCGTTTTTTTCTACTGGCTAATTCCTGTCGCGGTGCTCTTTGTCCGTTTTCTCCGTCCGCTCGCGGATTCTCCGTAATTTCAGATCGGACGTTGCAATGACCTCCGCATACTGCGCAAATCGATTATGCGCGTACTTATTTGTGGAAGCTACTCCTTACCCATGCATACCTAGAATTGTCTGCGATTTTCAGGTAATGCGCGGCTCTGTTACACGATCCATAAATTTCTCCGCCAACATCCGGGTTCGCTTTCATGCCATATGGCAAGACGCGTGCGTTCCGCGAGTGTCTACGTTACATATCGTACACTAGGATGATGTATGTTAAAGCGTGCCGGTGGAGCGATTAACACGAGTGACCCGTAAATCTCAGTAAAATCGCGCCATCCGTTAAACGCGCTCGCAGCACGTAAAATCCGATAGTCACGTTTCACTAAGAACTGCCTCGTAAGATCTATTGTTCCCTGCGGACCTGTCGAAGTCGTCAAAAGCCTTTTTTTCCGTCTACAACTCTACATTATTGTTTCCGATCGAACGCGAACGACGCCGTTGACGCGGCGGGTGTTGGGCAGGCTTCCTCGCGAGAACGCGTGATCATACAAATGAGACTAGCGTGACTGTGCACCTGCCAGGCTAGAAGATTCTTGCGGCCAGTACACGTCGAAGGACGTAGATCGGTGTCTTTCGGCCGGCTCTTTATCTCGATTGGCACTGGCAGGCCACTTTAAGTCGGCGAGGCCTCCGCGGGCTCCATTACGGTTCTCGAAGGTACGCCTTGTGCGGTGACCTTGAAGGTCGATCCACATCCGCCAAAGCTAACCCGAAGAACGATCGAAAGATTGCCCGTGCGTCGGCTGACCTCTCTCCCACTCTCCGCCGTCCTCTTCATCTTTCTTCTCTCCACGTACTCGCCGCCGACTCCGTGAACTTCCTCCAGGCGTTTGATCGCATCGAGCGATTCTCCACTTTTCTAGCGTTCAGCTCGCCAGGCATATTTCTCGTAGAAATACTCGGGGTGAGGAGGTCAAACTCGTTAGAGGTGTTGGAGACTAAAAATGCAATCGGTACGAAACAGCATCGCCAACAGGTCTGCCAGCTGCACGACGGGCCAGCTTTTGTATCGGTAAAGGCCCATCGGCCACGGGCTCCATTGTTCGGCCTCGTCGAATGCTCGCGACGCATCGAGAATTCCTTCTCGATGCCTCCACGCGCTGCGCTGATAATTGACAATTTTCGCGGTTCTGCCCTTTCGTGCGACGGCACGGAGCGAATCCGCATCGACATCTGCGGAATGACTTTGAATATAGCAGGGCATAATGGTCATTCGTCTATCCGGATAAAGCAATGGTCAACGGAATAATCTCTGCTTTTTCGACTACATTTAAAACCTCTATTGTTATCGCTTTTGTTTCTTAGCTTATCTCAATTGATAATTGTAACTATTTAATGTTTCTCTTGTTCTTCTATTTTCTTGTACTATCGTCAACATTATCATTGAATCATTGCTATTATTAATTCATGTTCTGTTCTTCTCGTTCAGTATCAGTAATTATCGACCCAATATCGTTTCAATACCTTCAACATTCGTGTCTCTTTTTTTTCTTCGCCAAAAGAATTACTGTATGCGAAGCTATTAAATAACCTTTGACCCTCGATAAATTCGATTTTACATTAGCACAAAGTAGTCTACGTGGCGCGAAGTCAAGTGACTCAAGACCCGCTGCAGGAATGAAAAGCGCCACGTGAGTTACGAGTCCATTGACCGAGCGTTATTTGTCGGCCAGGTTGGTTGGCCGAGTTGACCTTAAATCGCCGCGCAGCAGTCCGTAAAGATAACATACCTATCGTGCTCTATCAGCCTGCGAGCGATCATCGACAAAGCGAGCGCAATTGGCGGACGGCTGGCAATACCTTTTCCGCGAGTAACAGTCGCCGCACTCGCCGCCGCCCCGGTCATGCGTCGATTGCAATATACACGCTCGCTTTGCTCTTTTCTCGCCACGGGGATTTCTCTCGTGCGTCGATGCGTGAATATAGATCTGCAAGCTAAGTCGTATTTTCCCGACGGCCGCAGCGCGCCGATTCTTCACTGCTGCGGCACGCTGCAGGAATGTATATTGTACCGGTCGAACGACGCAATATTTGCTTCTTCGTCACCGTGCGAGCGGGTGGGAAAATCACTCTCATCGAACATGTTCGAGCGCGCGGAATTCGTTTCGTGGTTGACGAAGCGTTTTGCACTAGTGCTGAAAACGGCGAAGCGAGGCATGCCGATGTCACGTGTGGACGTCCGTCGTCTTGTCCGCTCGACGATATACAAAGCGCTGCGCTAACTGTTGAGTAGTCGTGGAATGCAAGCGGCAGGAGTTAAGTGACAGGGCGATTAAGGTGCAATTAAACTCGCGACACGCGAGGAATATGGTGGACAAGAAAAGACTCGTCGCCGGACCGTTTGTTTGCGAACAAAAAATTCGATTTCCCACGTGCAAGGAGTCGGCCGGCGGATCGCACGAAACAGTAGTCGGCTCTGCCTACGGTGCAGTGTCCGTAAGAGTCTGAAGGCACAACGTAACAGCGTGTTCCATAAGCTGTCATTGCGAAATCGGAGGGTTTCTTCCGCAGCCATTTCTCTCGTACGCCTCTAGCATATTACTGTACGGCAGATTTATTAACCTGACTGTCCGTTGATATTCTTCCTTCTCGAGCCCTGTCAGCAATCCCTCTCGCGGCAATTATTAGAGTCGCAATTTTTCTCGCCTCAATCAACGTACATCGATTCTAATGTCCGTTTCGTTTCACTTTCGCGTTATACGCGTTTTACATCGCTCGTAGGCAATCGAGTCCTTGAACGTAATAAATATTATGTCTCTCCTTCTCATTCTCATCTCGTATTTCACTTATGCTCTCTATCTCGGTTCTCTCTCTCTCTCTCTTTTTCTCTCCCATCCTGACGTTTCTCGATTCTCGATCGATGAAAAACCCACCTACTCGCTTCTTACCCTCGTCATCCACCCACATTTTGTTCCTAGACCTGCCGGTGCCTGCGGTCTCGGCAATGCTCGCCATCGATCAAGCCAGTCGAGCCATGGCGAAAGAGCCGTGCGTCGGGCAAACTTTTCGAAAGGCACGCCTTTTGACCTGGCCGACCAGTGGAAAAGATGAATTCTCCGCTTGTTGAATTATCCCTCGGAGTACCGGCTGTCCTTAGAGACGGCCTGCTTCGCTATAGTCTGTAGAGTAAGCACCGCTTTGGTTCTGCGAAACGGTCGTACGGTCAGTAAAGCTTCAACTCTCGCTGTTCTTTCCGAATAAATGCACTCGTTAACCGTACCCTCCAGGTGTCCTTCCAAACTCAAAAACTTTCTCAGACCGTGACGATTTTTTGGTAACGCCGTGCGGCTTGCATTCAGTCGACAGTCGATCACGAATAATACTTTATTATCGTCTATTCACGGTGTAGATAATAATTTTTTGTCAACTTTGATGAAAACTTTCATTGTCTGTATCATGGTTTACCCGATTACATTCATCATCATCATCATTATCATCGCGATAGAAGGTACTTCAGTGACTTCTTGACGTACGAATTTCGCTAGGTTTTACATCACGGGTCGCAAATCATGGTTGGAATGAATGGGGACGATTTTATGGGCTGTGTACACACCTGTGCAGCAAAACCACCTGTTGCCGCGCAAGTCGTTTCTCAGAGCTGTCCACGGGTACGCGAAGCTCCCCCTAGTTGCGAAAGACATCGGGCGAAAATGATTAATAAAACCAGCCTGGTCCATTATACCCGCGCGGCACGCAATCACTCTCTAGAATTTGACCTTAATTGATTCAGATTCGGTACCTTATTTGTACAGATGACGTGTGGGCAGTTCGTTGCCGACAGAAACTGATTGATCCTCCCGACTTGCGTTTCATTTCGCATCAAGGATTACCCAAAAATCCTTGTCCATACTTCAACAGTTTAAATTGCAACATTAACACCTCGAATAGACGAATACCGCGTCATCCAGAATCTAATAATGACAAATGTTCGTGGCGAATTTTGAGATCTAATTCACACCTAATTTCGTGCAAATATTATCTATCCAGATCGAAATATCTATTGCACGATAAAAGTCCGGTTAAATAGCACTTTTTCTTGAACGAAATACTGTGGTAGCCTCAAGCCGACCGCATTGCGTATTCGTTCATCAAAATACGCTTTGCCGGATCGAGTCGCGAATTTTCTTGCCGACATCGGCCGGCGCGGCGCATATACCATTTTTTCACGCCGCACAAAATCTTCGGTAAGGACTTGAGAAAGAAACGACACGGGCGCCTCCTACCTCGTGCGTACGCCCCAATCGCAGACATGACCACGCAATCCCCAGAGTACATAAATATTTGCTGAGCATATATTGAGCGGTCATATTTCATGGCGGTGCAAAAAAGCAAACGTCCCTCGGAAATTCAACGTCTCAATCCGTCTCTGGGATCTCGTCAATATTCCGAGCGGTCAATTAAGGCATGCCTCCCAGATGTCCCCGTCAGATCCCGTACATATACGTCGATAGAGTCGTCCTCAAGATTGGCATTACGCTGCACGGCGGTATCTGGCGGTCATGGTTATGCTCCGAACGCTCATCTTCTTCTCCTCCTTCAAATCTCTCTTCCTCCGCGTTTCCTAGTCTACCCTCTCGTTATTCGCTCATTTCTTATTTACAGTTAGGGCAGAGAAGGAAAGAGGTAGGACGTTGGCTGGAGGCCGGGAGTGAAAAGCAGAGTCGGGGGAAACATTTACAATGTCGTCGAAGTATCCGATGACCGATCGGTTGTCTCGTAGGCTCGTACGATTAACGAGGCATCAGCTATCCTACCTACTTAAGGAGAAAGTCAACGTTCCTTTCGGCGAAATAAATGAATCGCGGCGCGATCAAAGAGGAAAAAACGGATGGCATTATCGACGGAGTAAATTTTCAAACTGACGACCGATCGTTCGCAACGTGATATTATGCTCGGGGATAGGCGGCCACGACCTGTAGCGAGCAGCGCGGTATTTGGAACGTGCTGTCAACCGCATGCATCCTCCTGTTCCGCGGTTTAAGTTGAACGTGCGATGCCGGCGATGATCGCTCTCAGTGAAGTGTGTGAAACGAAAAAGCACGGACGATACTGCCTTCTCAAATTCGTTCCATATGCCATGCGCGTTATATTAAAAACTTATTTTTGCATTGTCCCAGGCAAGAAAGCCCACAGACGCGATCGTGCCGTAATTGACATCTTGCTCGTTGCATCGATGTTCCTTAAAAGCTCAAAGTAATAAGCAGCGAGCGATTAATTCACCGCATTCCGTAATTCGTTCCGAAGAACCACTCTTGTCGCATCGTATATGGTGTAAGAAATATCGAGGCGTTTCCCCTCTTGTTTTTTTACCTCTTTTCCCTTTCCTTCCCGAGCACGACACGCAAGTAAAAGGAATTAAGGGAAATTGAGCGCGTGGAAGGCAGCGTGGCGTAACTTACTCGCGCCTAATGGCCACGCAATAATCGGGCTCAGCTTATCTCACTTTAATGGAAACCTTTATGGAGACCACTTTGGGCACTATCTCCCCGAACTCCCTACACTCCGTTGAATCTTGGGTGGCTATCGACCTGACGAGGTGCAAGTTTTGGCTGATATAATCGTCGAGATGTTTTTCTGCTTCGATGCTTTGCGCTCTTAAGCTTCCTTAATTAAAGCATCATCGTCGTAACAGTTTCATTAATAATCAGTCTATAGCGGCGATTCAATGCTTCTGCCAGCATTTCCGTGAACTTTCGAACGGTTCTTCACGATTTGTAGAAAAAAATGCGTCTTCATTTTCGCGATCCGTGCAGTATGTTTTTATGCGCGCTTGGAGAAAAAAAAGGGAGAAGATACGGCTGTTCGATCAGTTGGTATGGCTGTGAGAATTGACGTACAGAGGTAATCCTTTCGACGTCCCAGTAGAAAAACCGCATGAAACGGCCAATAAATTTCGACGAGGTTGCACGGGCTCGTCGTTCGTCGACGTGAAAAAAGTCGTCGTTGAAGACCGAAAGCGAGTAGGATGATAATCAGTGCCGATAAGTTAACATTTTCATGAAGCTGCTGATAGAAGGTAAAAGAGCGTAAGAGCGAAATTGCGCGAATAAATATAATCCTCTGACCACATCGCAGAGACCTCTCTCTACATCTGCCTTCTAGTCAAACTTTTCAGAATTTCTGTTTCTTCAGTCTTTTTTTTCCTCTTTTCTCCATCACTCTTCCGAGCTACTCCGTGCTGTGACTGTAACTCGCTCGATTGGTGGCACACTCACAATCAGCACTTTTGATTTTTCACGTGGGATACGGAGTTCCATAAAATGATGGGATCAATCCTATACCTCGTCTATCATTACCGCGAGCTTGAGTAGATACAACAGTAAACGCGGAACAGTAAATGTCTCGCGTTACAAAATAAAATCGAATAACGGATGAAATTTGATCAGTTCGCCGGTCGTTTGGCCTGATGCTTCATCTCCTACTTACCTGGCCGAGGATCAATTGATTACAACATACAGAGGTCTCACGTTTTTACTCTGGCCAATATACGGTGCCGAGGGGCCATTTTACATCCTTACGCCTCGCGTGTGGTCCGTGAGACGCAATGCATCAATAGTTACGAGGCAATAAAAGCGGCAAAGAGCGTCACGTAGAACGGTGTCGCATTATGTAGCTGCACCGTTCGCGCCTAATGTGGGTCAGGATCCTCGACGGGCACGTGTCCGATCGTGACCCACACTTTTGGTCGTGCCACAACGAAGCAAATGATCGGAGAGTGCACCTACACGAAGTTACTTTCTACGGGAGTGAGGATGTGCTCCGTGAAAGAAACAAGATTTTTTCGAGGCACGCGTTTCCTTTCGCCCGAAGTGGGATGAAACGGTACTTTCCAGGGACGCTGGAGTAACAGAGGACCCTTCGGCTAGGCGAACAGCCGCCCACGCACTGCGACTGGCGCAACACATTGCTTTCTACGTTTCCATACACTCCCGACTCCCGCCGCCGCCGGTGATCTACGCTTATTGATGCCGGCCGAGGCAGGAAACTCGGGAGAGAACAATTAAAAAACGCCTGTTCGCGGCGGATAGTACCTGACAGGAGAAAGTCACGGTGAATGTGGATTTCGTAACTTATGCATCGCATCAACCGACGTTCCCTGAATGTTAATTGGATTGAATCTTACCATACGCACAGATCCGTACACAGAGAGACTAAGTTTATCTTAAAACTTAACGAGTCTTCTCCTTCGAGCTACATGCACGCCGTCTTCGAAAAGCGACGAAACGGGGTTTCGGTCGATTTTCGAGCAAACACTCACTTTTCCCTTTGACGAACTCGGAATTGAGGTCTGCCGACACATCGTAGCTACCGATGACGATCAGTAGAAGGAACGTGACGCCGAGAAGGTTGCAGGTCGACAGCGCTCGTGGCCAGTGTCGGTGGTTGAACATGATGAGCTCTCATGCCCTCCTCCACGAACCCGTGAGCCTTGCCAAGCTGGCCTCGAGGGCGATTTCCTCAGCTTCGTGCACCCTTCGACTGTCACGAACGAGGAGAAGATCGGAGGAACTTCGAAGACACGTTCCAGCCGCTGCCATCGCTGTCTCTTCACCGTGTTTGGCGCATGTCCGGTGTCAGCAGGAACTCGATTACCTGGAGCAAAGAAGCAAACGAGACGAGCGTTAACGGAGATCTGCCGGTCCACCTACTCCGGGGAAATTCCCGGCGCCCTGTTCTGGCAACGAACGATTCGAGGGTGCGCTCTCGCTGCTGGCCGAAAATGTCGAACCGGCCGTTTCGAGAAGCAATCAGCGTAAATCATGCACGACAGAAGAGAGGAGACCCTTGCTCTCTCAACAGGCAATCACATCGGATTATCTTTTACGAGTTACGCGTGTAAATCAATAACGATCAGTCGCTAGGATGAGTTACGCTGATCGATCTGTCCGTGACGCGCATGTGTCAGGAATATGTTGCTCTTGTTCAAACGTTTCATGTACGTTCGCAAGTGTCATGTCCTAACACTAACATATTAAAGAGTAGCACCGTGCGATACTTGGTGTCTGCTATTTCCGGATGGCTGACAATGAGACCGACTCTAAGAACATCGCACGCGACGTGTGAGATTTCAGAACTTCAGAGCCGCGCGAACCGTCGGCCATACACGGCTCGCCTGGGGTGCTCGTCAATTCGGAAATGGCGAGCATTTCAGATGGCGAAAAAACGTCTATTCGCCTTTTACGCGGGGGCAATTGTTTTGCAGTCGCCCCTGTTAAGGGTGAGGGGGGGGGGGGGTGCCTCTCTCGCGGAGGACAAAGAAAAGGGCAAAAAAGAGCAGAAGAATCGAGAGGCAGGCGGTGGAGGCGAAGGAGGCGAAGGGAAGAAAAGAGTGAAAGACAATGCAGCGAACAGCAGGTGTCTGTCGTTCCCTCGCCCTTCTCTCTCTCTCTCTCTCTCTCCCTCTCTCCTCGGCTCTCCTTTCTCTATCTCCTTTCCCATCCTCCGATCTCATCCCGGAGGGCCCTCTCGGCACTTACGACTCCTTCTCCCTCTCACTTCTTTGTTCTTTCGCACTCCCCGCGGAGTGGCGAACACGAGTTGCCTTATTCGGACGCGACGAGCAACGATCAACTTAAACAAATGACGTCGACCGAGGTCTCAGCTCTCCGAGTAGTCCGAGTCACCCCGTCTCCGGATCAGCCTGATTACGGGCGCCTCGTTAAGGTCGCCATTCTAGACCACCGCTATTAATTACAATGGACCCGCAGGGACGGCGCGCTGACGACGAGACACCCCTTCGTGTCGATCGTGATTGTCGAGAGTCCGCTTTTCGCCCTGTCGTGTGTCCGTCGTTTCTTTCCTCGTTTCCTGCGTCTGTTCGTCCGTCCGTCTAACCGTCGTCGTCCTCTCTATCGCTGCTAGCCTTCGAGGTACCAGGCTGTCTGCTGGTGAGAAAGACGTGGGTCGCTTTGCAGGAATGCAGTCGACTGTGTGTGTCGGGTAGTTGTACTTATAGTACGCGCTGGGTACGTAGTACTAATTGAAGCGATCGGTTGAAAAAGTCAGCGGACAGCTCTGGGCGTCGACGCCGATTCTCATTCGAACGGTCCGAGTTCTCGGCACGGTGACGGTTCGTGACCTTTTCTTCTCGCGACGTACAGTAGAATATAGGGACATACGTTTGTGATATCGTGATAGGCGAGTACCCTAAACTCAGTCGGCCCTGCTTACTTTACCGTAAGCGGTGAAGTCTAAGTATGTCCATTTTTGGAATTCGCATTGGTTAAGATTTACGATCGCTGTCGGCGCGGAGGCTCTACGTCGCGGCGGTTTCGTCAAAAATTTGAAGACATGGAACGAATTACGACTCACGAACCGGTTTCGAACATACCGTTCCGGACGGCGGGGTTAACTCGAAGTTAAAAGGCCGTGCGCCATCGGCAAAGCAGTTAATTGCACAACTCTCCGTAATCCCTCGCAATTTTTATCGTTCGTTATTCGGACTCTTAATCCTTTCATTATGGTCGGGACTAATTGTAAGCACGCTTCATAGGTATGCTTCGCTTAGCATTCGCATCCAATTACTCGGCGAAGGTGGTGGTCGTCTAATGAGGTTTATGATCATCTTAATTTTAGATTCGACGTGGATAATCAATATTGGCCCGTGCATTATGACGCGACATTTATACGGTCCGTCCGATGCATAAAGATTTTAGACAAGACTTCAGCTACTTTTTGCCGTTCGCCCGTCTCATAACCGCCGAACATCGACCGAACTACAGTACCTCGACTCCACCTCTCACCCTCGCGACTCGATCCCGTGGGCTCCAGCGCTCATTATCACGCCGTACGATCGAAAGAATCGAAATCGACGCATTTTTTCTCTCTAGGCAGGCCGGTCGCGCGGGCAAAATGCATTTGTCATTGTAACGACGATTGAAACGACAGACCGATCTTTCGCTGCAATGACTAATCGTCGATCGTCAAGGCGTGTCCGGTTCTGGCCTTGTCAGCTTTCCTCCCGACTCGATTGCGTTTTATATCGTCGCCAAATGCCACGCTACGAGTGCGACACACACTCGTAGAGACGCGCATACGCGGATCGAACTGTGTGTATATGTATATGCGCGTGTAACCTACGTAGCACCCCACGTATTGACGATTTCATTCGCGATAAACAATAAATGTCGAGGCGTGCTGCAAGAGGTGACGTCAAACTTATGAGTGTAACCGACGGCGGCGCAATATTTACGGACGGGGGTACGCGGGTGATTGTGTGTGTATATATATATATATATGCACTTTTTATTTATCACGAATTCCTTATCAAAGTTTGTGAGGGGGAGATTAAGAAATGCGGTCCTCCGGTAGGATATCGAGACGGCGGGGCATGAGAATTCGTTTCGGGGGAAGCAGAAGGGAAGTAGGATTCCGATAAAAAGGTAGTCGCGGGGAGAGGTATGCGAAGGGACAGTTTCCGTGCGAGGCGAAGAATATACGAGCATACGATGACGTGAATAATTTACTGAAGTTTCAAGTTGTACGCTTGGTGCGCCCTTCGCGCGGCAATGTCGACGTTGCCAGCTGACCGACGCCCCGCGGAAAAATCGCTAGCTCACTTTACGAGCGCGGACGGCGGAATTTAGGATCTCACGTTGACGATCGTTTCTGTCAAGCTTGACCAACGGTAAACGAACAGTAAATTCCGACATGCATCCCGAGGGCGTAGGCGAGCGTCTACGTATGCGCGAAACACGTGCTGAACGAAGACAGAGAGAGAGAGAGAGAGAGAGAGAAATAAGGGCTAGCAGGAGACATTGATAAGAGGAAAAAATTGAAAGAGGAGAAAGGACGAGGAAGGAAAGAAGAGAACACGCGTTCAGCGCGAGTGGAGAAGCGCACAAAGCGATGACAGGATGAAATAGATGAACTAGATATCCGAAAGGTCGTAAGAAGCGAGGAATTTCCTTCCCGCTTCTGTCTTCGGCTGGCACGAAGAGAGGAGTCCCGATGATACGCCGCAAAATACATAGCTCCGCGAATGCCACGGTCGAGTTCGGAACATGCGAAAAAAACGAATGGGCCCGAGCCATACAATGATTCGTATTTATCTGTCCCGTGTTTCCTCTTCTTCTCTCGTTGGCCGTCTCTAGAGGCGCTCCACCTCGTTCAGCTTCTCAGTTCGTATATTCTCCAGCGCCCTCGTCCTCTCGGTCGCCCTTTCTCTCCCGTTTCTGTGCCACCATCTCCTTCTCTTTTTTTTTTCCTCTCTCTCTCTCTCTCTCTCTCTCTCTCTCTCTTTCTTCCTCCGGTGGGAGCGTAAAAGCGGCATCTTTTGAGGGGGGAACCAAGGCAAAAAAGGGCCGGTGGAACACGGCGAGCAACCGTGTTAACTGCGCTGCTTATGCATTCATATCCCTGTTCCGCGACAACCTGCTGATTGTTTCCACAAAACGCGACAACCCCCTTGTTGCCGTGTGTCTGTACCAGGGCCGGTTTTTCGGCGACGGCAGCCGTACGGGGCGGACTACACGGTAGGTGCCGCTCGAGACGCGCGAGAGCGGCCCGGCAAAAAGGATCAATTTGTATGCGGGTGAACGCCTTGACTACTCCGTTTCTCTCTGTTCCGTCCGCATTTTAACGGAGCGCCCGGCGATGCCTGTACGCACGACAATGGTGCGAGCGCGGAATAAGAACGTGCGAAAAGTGGATGACTGTCGACGCGACGGGAATGGACGCTAAGAACGGACGTTGCTCCGAACGGCGGTTATGCGCAGAATGAGCGCGTTTTTTCGTACGGCACGATGTGTCAGTGAAATTGGCGGATCTGGCGGAGGACGGTGCTGGCGGTTTATAAGTCGACGGGCACTGTTTCAATCGAAGTTCCAAGAGAGGTTCAGTGCGGCAATGTTGTCACTGTATTTTTATGCCTGACGGTCACTCATATCGCGGTTGACATTTTCTACAATGACGGGTTTCGGTGAAAAGAGCAAAGGGGGTAATGAGGCAGATAGGTTATACTGGTTATTATATTGAGGACCGCAAGGTTCGGCCGTTTGATGCTGGTCGCCATTATTTCAACATACTGTCGGAACGTATCGGCGCAAGATCAATAGCCGGAGTCGTAAATGTGACTATTAAAGTACACCGTACGATCAACGACCCGTCACGCCGATGGACGGGATGGGATAATTTATAACTGTTTAATGTCACGTAATACACGTTAGTATCGACATAGTACTTTTTATACCAGGTTACCGTGAGCCGACGATTAATGTCGGTAAATTTGTTCGGCAATATTTCTGTCACGCTTCATTCGTTTTGAGTACCATTTTTTATTTATAGACCGTAATAATTAATCATTCGCGGCCACTTGCAATTGGGGTCATTTGTACAGATCACGAGCGTAGGATACAGTGGTACAGAAAGCACGACTTAAGCACGTCAGAGGGATCAATTGATCGTGTCAATAAACTGTTGGTCAGTGCTTCCTTCGAATCAACGGACATACTCAAACGCGTTATCAATAAACACCAGCCAACATTGGATTACACCGGTACGATAAGAAGACGTACGTCGTCTTATCTCGTCCTCTCTGAAGACTGTCCCAAAGGGCTCACACCAAACCAAACTATGTGTACCTTCTGGTCGGCACACGGGGAATCCACTCGTCCCAGGTGTGTCGCGAAATGGATTGCGCCTCGAAGAAACTCGAATCGATCGTCAATCAACCGCGGCCGCTCAGCGATAATGGACCGCAGGAAGGGGGCTCGACGGGTCTGAAAAACAGCACGAAGGGAGTAGAAGAAGGGTCGGAAAAAATTAAGGAGACGGGAGTAAGAGGCCGGCGACGACGGTCGAGACGATGATGAAGAAGAATACACGGCAGAAGCGACGTGGGGGAATGGGCATAATCAAGAGTACGAAGGAGAGGAAGAAAGATAAAGTTCGGGCTAACGGTAAAGACGAACGTGAACGCGGTCCCGATCGTATGGGAGATCGTGAAGGGAGCATTAAGGTATCGCGAGTCCAATTCGAGGTACCTGTCTCTTCCTTCCTACCAGAGTTCGTCTTCTTTCTACCTGTCTCCCACCGCGTCTCCCTTTCTACTTCGGCTCTCTCTCTCTTTCTTTCTTTCTTTCTCTCTGTGACTGTCGCCATCGCATATTCTTACCACAACTGCAGAGAACGAGGTTTGATTTAGAACGCGGCGCAGTCGCCGCCGGTCAGCCTGTTGCCTGGCAAAAACGGCATCTGCTTAACCAACTGAACGAACCGCGCCCGGCAACGATTCGTGCATCGGCTCCACTTTCCCACTGGGCCGTATATGGCCCAACATTTCATCTTGTGCAGCCCTTCGTGGTCGGCCGATTGCGTGATTTGGGTGCTGTGCAGGCGAGCCACCTTCCCGCGATCGTTCCTTCTGTCGCGTTTTCATCGAGGAATCATCGGAGTTCACCTATTTTCGAAGTATTTCAATGTTGATCATCGGTAGCCATTGTGTTCGTGATCAATTGGTGTACGATCGGTTTGTGAGTACAAGATGACGAGTATTAAGCGTTCCGACGGAGCCTTGGCCAAGTATTTGCATATTTCGACGGATTGTATCAAGCCGACTCGAGTTAATTACGTTATGTAAATCGAAATTCAAGTCACTGGACGTCAAAACATTTTCGTGACCAACTAATTGCACCTGACGTATACACGCACGAAAGAAAGTTATATATGTGATACCTCGCATTGTACCGAAGAAATGCGAATGCAAACTGCACGAAATAACTGACGCCCGTAGGACGTTCGTTAGCCACCTGCAGTTTCTTGCTGCCGAAAGACGTTCACCTCCACAAATCTGAGTCTGCAGATGGGTAATAATGTTCGTGACTTCGCGGTAGGATTGCATTGATCGTGCCACCGAGAGAGTACCGGGTTACGGGCGAAAGATGGTGAGCGCGGTAAAAAGAGCACTCGGAGAGAGATGAATGTGTACAGTGGGTACAGCGAATCTGAAAATCACGGAATAATTTCTGCTGGGAAGATAACCTCTGCGCTTCGTGCTGCTCCGGATCGTGACTGTCGAGAGCTCACGCTTCGCGGAATGGCATCGCGGAGTCTGTAAGTGCACGAGTGTATATACTGCACTTCCTCCTTCCTTCTGCAGCCACTCAGCTGTTCAGCACTCGAGTCGTCCGCGATACGAAATTTGATTGCGACTTTGTTCATAAATACGCGCATAATAGAACGAAGCTTTTGTTTCGCGTCCATGATGACGCAAGCGCAGGTTACAGATTGAATTAGATCTAAAGACGTACATTTGACAGATATTAAACACGGTTAGACGTACGTCTTGCTATAATTGATCCGACAGACTTCGACGAAACGTACGTCGTACGTAATTGACTCGGCAGGGTCTATGATACAGTTGGCGACAGTTGGTCGAATTAGTCCACATCTTCGCTGTGCGAAGGAACGAGCGGGGAATTGTTGCGCAAGACGCGGAGCCGGTCGTAAAGTCGGATGCGCAGTAAAACTGCATAATAATCATTATCGCCCGCCATCGTCGTCGTTATCGTCCGCGTCGGATCGTCGTGGCAGTTGTCGCCGTTGAGCTTCGTAAATTCGTGCGTGATGTAATTTTTGCGGGCTGTGACTCATTACAGGACGCGCGCGCACGCGAGCAAAGAGTCCGGCTGCCGGTATCGAGTCGTGCACCTTAGATGGCCTCATCTTTGCCCCGTCGTGCCCGTCGATGAACGCGGCCTGCACGATTCTGTTAAGCACGCGAGTCGAATCGTAGAGACCGGTCGCGGGTCGTGCGGAGTTATGCGGCGAGTCGTGAATTCAGTCATCCGAGGAAGTATCGTTCGACCGATTGCTGGGAAGTCGTCACGACACCGACGTCGAGAGAGGGAAGGGCTGGTGTACGGTGCTGCGAAGCGCGCGATAGACTTCTCTGTGCGACTAGCATATCCCGCGGCGTCGGTGTAAACAGATGCGGGGGAGTGATTAGAGACAGTCGGCATCGACGCGCTTACGGACAATGTAGCGGGAAGCGTTGATTCTAATCAACACTTCCGCAATAAAGATTAACACGTTGGATGCCACTTAACCCTGTGCACTGCCGTGGAACAAGTATGCGCGGGCCTGCGTACTGCGGCGAGGCAATTAACGTGTTAATGGAGGATCCGTCGACAAGTCGATCAGTTTTTGAGCCTGGCTCTTTTACACAGCAGCGGTCGTGCGTCGCATCCAGAGCTCAGGCTGAACCGCGGTCACCTTCCAGTCACTGCTCCTCAAGCGTCGATTATTATTCTACCCTCGTCGCAAGTTATTCGTTACACTCCCAGCCATCCGCTTTCCGGTCTGCTTCTTATCTTTACCCGCTTATCGGCACACTTCTTCCGCGCTCGCAAATGCAACGCGTCACCATCGAACGCAGCGTTCTACGTTACAATTCTCTTACTCCGCGCGCGCACACCACCGAGCGTCCCTTAACACTGCGCCAGCAGCGGTAACGAATTCAATCTGCGTTTCAATTTTCGCCCGGGCATCGCGAAAGATTGATTGATCGCATCTCGGGAGACTGGATCGCGAGACTAATCAGCGGTGCGTTGCGCTGGTGCGCAAATTGCAGCCTCTCGGGTAGACAGACTCTGACGAGAGGTGCGAGAGTGGAGCGCGACGAGGTGAACGTCAAGGATCAGGCGGGATCAGCGATAAAATGAGCGTGAAGGCGGCATATCGAGGACATCCTGAACGCGCGCGGAAGGCAGGGAGAGGGAGGAGACGAAAGATCGTGACGATAAAACGCACGATCGGCCGTATTGTGCCACGCCGCATGGGCCCCTGCGTTGAAGTTATGTCGGGCCAGAAGCGATCCTGAAGATCCTTATCCTGGCGTTCTCTTACAGGCAGTGGCTCGCTGAAAGTGCCGCCAGTGCCATTCTTCGCGCAACGCCGGGACAAAGCAATGAGGTTGCGCAGGGTTTGCCGACGAAAGAATCTGGCCAACGGGCTCGTACGTGCTGGACTTTCTTCGTGAGAATTTACGGGAAACTTTGAATGTGTCGATACATCGTGCGCGTTCGATCATTCTTATATCGTTGCGTAGGGTAATAATAAGAGGAAGGTGAACAGGGTTGATAGTAGTGCTCAGCTGAGTTGTGGATCCGTGATGGGTGAGCACGGTAAATGTGGTGTGCCCGATATATGAAAAGAAAAGATGTGAAAGGTACGCTGATGTTCCCGGCCGATTCAGTTGTTTCAAATGACGTTTCTGAGCGTTGGCAACTACTTTCATCATGCTGCAAAGCGCCCGGTAAAAAGTGTCGAGAAATTCCATAATAATTAATGTTTCTGACTTGGCCCGCTTTCAAAATTTTACCTGTTTATCTAGCAGTGTGCCACGATTTGTCCGATGACATTGTCAGAGACACAGAAAATTGCATTGTGTGAAAAAGGGGACCTGTCACGAAGATGGTATAATGAACCGTCTAAAGTACATTTTTAGAGTAAATGTCCCACATCGCGTTTCATCGAGTAAGCATCCATGTTTTCTTCAACAAATTCGATACATTCTCAGTAGAAATATACATTTTTGTCGACACATATTTTGAATGACATTTTACACGAAAGACGCGTATTTGTTTACGTGGCCATATCTACATAACAATTATACGTATTCATTACGCTCATAACTTCTTATTTCTCTTCCTCCAAAAAAGCTATACATTACATACATACTTCTTCCACCAGGTGCTACCCAACCTCGTTGCGGACATCATAATGGTGCCTGTTTCAAGAGACGTCACTCGAAGTTGCGACTGTCGAAATCGAATAAGTTGCTTTCTTCAGCGAAAGAAACCATTAGGCGAAACTATAACCTGACCGGCGCCCAATATAAAGAACACCTTTGCAGCAAATATTCGACTGCCACGGATCGACAGGCTATCCAGGCTTGCATGCAAAATGGTAGTAAAACGCTATCAAGCTGCACTGATCCCAAAGAGCAAAAATGTCACCTCGGAAACGTCTCGGAGTCAACTGGTCTCTATTCACCGCACGAGCCCACATTCTCGAGTAATGTCACCTGCGAGAAGTTATGGGGCCGGAAATACGACAATCTCGACGAAATGAACGAGCTTAACGAGTGGGATTCGAGGCCGAAGATTTGCAAAAGCGTCTGCAACCTGGCGCAGAAGCAGACAGAGGTACGAACGTATGCGCAGATGATAGCCGATTACAGCGAGCTCATGTACGTGAAGCAAAGTGTGTTACCTCCGCGAATGTATATCGTTGAGCAAAATTCGTTCGATGGCTTGCGAAGAGTCTCGATGAAAGATCGGTACGCGGAAGACAGCAAGATGCCGGTTTACTCGTTGAGTTCGCACAGAGAGAGTAGACCTCCGCGCTCGAGGTCTCCCGGTTCCTTCGGCCAGTCTGTACGGTTCAACAGCGGAGGGCCCCCCAATCAGTTCGATCGCATCGACGACAGCGATTTTCAAGTGACCAAAGTCTTGAGCAATCCCGCCATTTGCCCCGCTTCGGCGGACGAGGGCAAAGAGAGTCGATCGTACGCGAAGATGATATCCGACTATAGCGCCGCCTTGTATATGCACGCGAGTTCGTACATCACGAACGTGAGAATGACTGCGGAGAACGAATTTTCGCGCATCCACTCGCTCGACTCGGTGTGGCTGATGGCGAAAGACAATAGGAACCCGGACGACCCGACGAACCCGAACGGCGCCGCGGAAGCGTCCGAGTATTCGTCTTACATGCCCGCTGGCGACGATCACGACACGGAGAAGCCGAAGGACAGAAAGTGTACGACGGTCTCGAAGAAGAGCGCATCTTACAGCGATTCTGCGCCCTTGAAAGATCTTCAGAAAATTAACATGGTTCATCTGTTGGACAACATCGGCGAGCAGAAGTGGCTGGATCGAACCGCAGGCAGTCACAAGTTGGAGACCGTTATGATCGATCCCGCGAAGCCAGTGAAGCATCTGGAAAACGTCAACCCTCTGCACACCGACCGCGATCTGAACCTCATGAAACCGTACGGTGCGAGCAGTATGGAAGCGGCGAAAGAGAAGACCGCGTCTGGCTCGACTCCGAACATGTCGAGTCTCTCCAGTCAGGGTTCGCAAGCGACCGCGCAGAAGAAACCGCCGCGAGTCCCAGCGGCAGGGCCCGTAGCAGCGACGCGTCCACAAGTGGAGCTACAAATGGCGGCCTCCACCAGCGGCGCCGTGGTGTCGATCAACGTGGACAAGGTAAAGGCGCTGAACGCGGAAAGCAACGAGCTGTCGGTCGTTGTGCGATCCAACAAAGCCGATGCCGCGGCAGCGCAGCCGGACAAGCCGAACTGGCGCTCGTCGAGCTTCCAAAAACCAGGTATGGCGGGCGCACAGAAAACGGACTACGGTCCGATGCGCTTCTCCATCACCGAGGAGTCCGCGCCGGTCAAGCAGATCGAGTTTTCCATAAACGGCAAGCCCGCGTCGGAAGTGAAGAGCATCACCGCGCTGGCGGAAAAATTGGACGTGGTCAGTTCGATAGACAAGCTCGAGGTTAGGGTACCGTTCGCGCAGAACAAACAAGCGGCCGGTAGTCACGGTGTGGTCAAGACGTATCATACCACGGACCCGGTGCTGAACATTCAAATATTGGCGAAGTTCGACAAGCCGCGCGCTGATCATTTGATCGATACGAGCGCGAAGGTGCCATCGAAGAATGAGCCTCTGCCGAAACCGCCGGAAGCGCCTAAGACGCAGTATGTGTTCAAGGGACCGCCCGCTGCCGAGGATAAGAAGAGTAAGACGAGCGCGAACACTATGCCGCTTAAGGACAATAAGGGGGGTGGTCGCGGCAAATCGGGCTCTGGGACGCCGGCGCCGGTTGGAGTGCCAGGGCAGGCGCCTAATACGAACGTGCCGAAGGGCGGGTTTAAAGCGAGCGCGTATGATCTACCGACTGACGCTGGTCAAGAAAATATCGTTGACGTCAAGGGCGACTCCACTTACACCAGTAATCAAGTCGTTCCGGGAGGTGGCGCCGCGAAGGAAGGAAAGCAAGACGAAGATGGGAGTGTTGGTTTCAAGAAAGAGGCGACCGATCCACGAACGCCTTCGAGAATGATACCTTGGTGGTCGTCGGACGATTGCTTTAGGAATATAAGAAAACTGGATAACGATCGAGAAGTAGCAATCGACGACAATCGGAAAGCTTCCCCCCAGCAGCAAATAGCACACAGACAGAATGACCCGCCGCTGTCCTCTACGACGGAGCTAGAAGAATCTGGAAGACCCACGACAGAAATCAAGAGCGTTTTGCAGGACCAGGTGAACAGTAAGGTGAACAAAGTGGCGCCTTTCAAAGTAGAAAGCAGAAAACCATCGCCGAGGCAACAGGCTAAGTCGGCCACGCGTACTCCTCGTGAGGTTAGAACTGGATCCGAAACTTTGCAGAATTTAGGGACTTTGAAAAATATTAAGAATGAACTAAAAAGCGCTTCCGACAAGACAGAATCCTCGAGGAAAGAACGTGATCAGCAGAAGCAAGATAATATAAAAGTTGAGGCATCAGACGAAGCAGGCAAGAAATCGCAGAGGGCCGACGCAATAGCTAAGGAACTCAAGCCTACTGTAAATGTCGAAAAAGCAAATACATCAATCGAAGATACGAAGCAACCGGTCGCATCGAAGACGTCAAGCGATATAAAAGAGCCAGCGAAGAAGCTCGATCAGAATGTCATTCTAAAAAACGAAGCGGACCCGAAAATTGCCAAATTGAAAACCGCTAAAGGTGATCCTAGGGTGCCAACAAAAGTTGATCCGCAGAACGTGAAAGTGGAGCCAAAGAAAGAAAATGATGCACCTAAGGTAGTGAGAAACAGTCCCATCGACTCGGGAACAATTGAACCTACCGATCGTGCTTTGATGAATAAAACAACCCCGTCGAAAGGAACCGCCAGTCAGCAAAAATATCCGTCTAATCAATCAAGTACCGCGCAGAAAGTATCTGCTCCCGAAACCAAACCACCTTCGCAGTCGAAAGCAGATAAGGAAACGGACGACAGTTATGCGAAGTTGATACGTGAAACGAAGTATACCGGTAAGGTAAATCAACTTGTTAGTGACGCATCAGAAATGGAAAAAGTAAAGAAACCTACACAGCAGATGCCCAGCAAGCAGTCATCCGTGTCGAATAATTCGACGCCGAAGAAGGTGGATTCGATGGATAGTAAGAATAAAAACGATACTCTGAAAAGCAAGCAACCCAGCACTGTCAAAGGAAAGAACGTGTTTGACTCGATGCGACCCATTGAGAAGAGAAAGGATGGAACTCTGATCGATTTTGGTGTGAAGGTGTCGTCCCGAAAGAAGCCTGAAAAGTTAAAAATTCGCGTCAAGCCTATCCGCGATACCACGTCATTCTCGAAGAAATTGAAAGAAGCGAGCGCGGAGAAATTGAAAATTTCCGAGAAGACGTCGAAGATTGACATTAAACCTCGTACGACTTCTGCCAAACAGCAAAAGGAGACAACTAAATTAACGTCGCCTGCGAAATCCGAGACAAAAGTTCCAAGCCAAACAGATCCGAAGTCACCGGTGAAAAACAAAGATGAAAAGAAGGGCGCGAAAACACATGGGGTGGAAAGTCAGAGCAAAAGTGGAGACGGTGTCACAAAACCAACGAAACATGACAAAGACGGCAAGCCTTCGGGCACTGTGAAATTCACGACCTTCCCGTCTAGAAAGGACAGTGTTTTGGCAAGGTACAAAAATTATGTGTCCGTCGGACAACGCTTGAAATCGGCACCACCCGAGAGATTAAGGAAATCGTTGCTGGACTACCCTGTGGTTCAGCATTCCTTAAAACAGTTTTCCGCAAAGTCGGTGGAACCTACATGCAACGGTAAGTCAGCAAACATTTTGAAAACGAAGAAGGTCAAGACAGTGGTATCGACACCTCTACCAAGTCCCAGGGGCCTTCCGGGGTCTCCTTCACATGGAACGATCGTTTTACGTCCAGTGAAAAGGTCAACGGAAAAAGTACAGAAGTCGTTGGAGCGTTCGTCAGAAATCAGTCCGCACGAGGATTTCGTTCTACCGAGCTTCACACCATTCGCCGGCACTATCATCAGCTGCCGACCCAGCAAATTCTTAACCGCGAGCGCAGAGAATCCCGACGATTTTCCAATCCCGGGAACTATTACGCAACCGAGGAAACGATGGATCAAGGCACGGCCTGAAATTAAAAGTGCTAATAACATGGAGATATCGAAACAGGCCAAGACTCGATTGTTGAGCCGCATTGACACGGAACAGGGTGCCTTTCCAGCGAACGTGCACGGGCCTGGATCCAACACCGGAGGTAATTCCTCAGAAATTGTTAATTTTTCGAATGCTTCCACTGAACATGAGAGTGATAAATTAACTAACTTTAGCAGTATGAAACGAACGCAGATCCGCAAGGCGTTCCTTCGTCGCTGGTACATAGCACGAGCGTACCGGTGGAGAACGAAGCGCAAAAGAAACCTGGCCACGAAGAACCGAGCTCAATACATGACAGAACCAACTCTCGTACCAATCTCGCATGCACGGACACGCCTTCGGATGTGTTCTATCTGAATGCCACCGACAGACCGGAAAAAAGCATGCTGTATTCCGTTTGGCTGCAGCGTTTCAAAGATGTCAATCAAAACGTTTAAAGGTATTGGTACTTGTGTTTTTTTTTTCTACGGCCCCCCATCGTACTTCATCAAAGTCGCATGACGTACATTCCTGCGGCTCTGAAATTTCACTGCAATAACCGTACTGGATACTAACGCACCCTTTCGATCTGTGTTTTAAAGTTTGATACGACCTTGTGCAAGTCCGTGGAATCGCCTTTCATTTTACGTACAATACTCGCCTTATATGTCATTTATATTATTTTTTGAGACGTAAGTATGGATCTTAATAAAAAAAATTAAAAAGAACAGTATCTTTACTAGCGACCTCGCGTCGTATAATTAAAACTGGTAGGAGATTCTGTATCGGTAATATTCTAATAACGCTTCTGATCTTTTGACAGATTACCGTCTTCGATATCCCACGTGAACTAATAACGTTACAGCGAAAAAAGTCGAGTTTTGCGCGAAGGTCGCATACTCTCCATTACCGAAGCCCATCGGTCGCTTCTGGGCAGCGAGCACGGTCGAGGCATAATGCTTCAGTGTAGCTTACGCAAGAGCAATCGCTCCTCACGAGTGTGCTTGCGTTTTATTGGTGGCCGAGATGAGTGAGCAGGATTGGGTAATTAAAATTCTCATTAAAGCCGCCGCCGGCATCTTGAAACGCGCCGCGGGACAATGGAGGCCCGAAACGAGGCCGCAGGACTCTGAAAGTAAAATAGGATCGAGCGAAGGGAGCGAGGTGGCAAAGGGGCGGGAAACGGTTTGCGGCCAGAGAACTAACTGGCCGCGGAAGAAGGAGGAAACCCGTGCCAGAATCTCGTTTACAATCGGGATACCACGAGAGAGAGAGAGAGAGAGAGTGAGTGAGAGAGAAAGAGAAAGAGTGAGAGCCGCTGCCGTTGCACGTTCCTTTGTACTTTGAGGCCACTGCCTGCTACGACTATGCGGCCGAATACGATCGATCGTAAAGTTCCGAGCACGCATCGATATTCAGCCGTATCCCAGATGGTCCCGTCGAGATATTTCCTCGTTCAAGCGTATCATCGCCTCTTAAATCTCACTCCCCGATGACTCTACATCTGAGATTATCCCGCGGAACAATGATCCGGCCGCGCGCACTGGCGATCGGTCCGAAGTGTTTACAGTCGGTCCAAGGATTACGGACGTCGGCGTCGGCGTCGGCTGCGAGGTTTTATTCGCGACGCTCTCTATCCACCGCATTCCCGCGAATTTCGATCGGCCGTACGATACGCTCGAGTTACATATAGCGCGATACCACGATCATTGAGGTTGAGCAATCGGTGCACAGCGATACCCGTTATTATGCCGATTCGTGGCGCGGCAGCAATTTGGAGCCGGGGCCGTGCACGGCACGAATTGCACTCGTCCAGAAATGGGGGCCGCATCGTCGAAGGGCGCCGTGGTTCGTGCCATGCCCCGAAACCCATCATTACGCGAGGCGTTTACTGCGAGCATAACTTCGTTCTGGCAGCTTGCCAGTCATCCGACGTAATGCATCTCGGGGTTAAACGAGGCTATATCGACGGCCCAGACTGCGTCACGTTCGTGCCGCCGCATCGCGAGTATTGCACCTCAGGTGCGATGCCATTCCACGTACTCGGTTTCGGGGTAGAGGAGAAAAATGTCGGCCTTGGCGTTCCGAGCGAACGATCTTTCACGACCTCCGCTCGGGCGCTACGTTCGCAGGCGTGCGAGGGAAAGTTTCAATGGACCGTCGTTCGAACAATGCGTCTCGATAAATGCTCGATATAATCATTCGTCATAGTGAATTTCCGCTGCCTCATGCTCCAGTTTCGGCTCTTACTTAAAGACGCGACGAGCGTACGGTGAGACACAGAGGTTACAGAGTCACTGGGCCGTAACTCTTGGCCGAACGTATGAGCGAAGTGTTAATTAATCGAGCCCCCACTCGCCTCCCGCTGACCCGTACCAATAATTACTGTCGAGTGAGACCTGTGTCGGGTGATCCGTAATAATTACGTCTGGCGAATGCTGAATAACCGGTGGTAATGGTAAAAGCATACGCGCACCGCGCTTCATCCATCGCGCTGGGCCATGCAAAAAGGATCGACAATCGCGAAGTGTATCGCCGCTGAGCGAAGTTCGCGTGCATAGTCACTGTGCCGCGCGCGCGCGCGATAAGGCCGTTAATTATCGAGAGCAACGGAGAGCATCGTTCATCCTCGGGAATGCAGATCAGCTCTGGCCCCTTTCTCCGGCTACTCGGCATTCATCTTGGATCTCAGCGTCCTTCCTCTCCCACCCGGCCTCACAACCTTCTCTACCTCCTCCTTCCCCGGTTATTCTTCTTCTTCTCTCTGCTTCTGCGCCGCAACGAAAGTTGATCTGACCTCACGAGAGTCCGGTTCAACCCTCCAGCCCAGCCTTGGCCGGACTCTCGTTTTGATTTATCATGGCGTTGCTGGCAGTCTTTTATAAATATCCAGGAACAACCCTCCGTGCAGCTTCATCGTTCATCCTGCCTCGACGCTGATGGCAGGCGCGGGAGGGGAGAAGGAATCCCGAGAGAGGCCCCGCTGACTTATCCGTCCCTTTCTCAAGCGCCGATCAGGTAAAGGTAAGGGGGACTGGATTTTTGGACCTTCGATCCCGGCTGACCTCGCCCCTCGGATCGCGGCAGGTACATCGGGGAAAGTGTTTTCCTCAAAGGAACACTGCACCTGACCCCGAGGGCTTACGTCACTCGAAACAGAGGGTCTCCGCTAAATACCGGTTGTCAAGTGTTCACGCGTCGGCCACACATAAATTTGGGTAAATTTTCGTTTTCACAGAAGTCGGTAAAGCGTCGCCATGGCGTCGCGGTCGGGGCAGTTTGCGAGCATACGCAATGAGCCTGGGTAGCACAAAAGTGTCGCCGCGGCCTATCGTCAGCTTGAAAGAAGGATTCACGTGCAAATAGAGTATATCTTTATAATTCAGACGCTTTTTGTGCCCGCTCCGCTCGTCGGACAAAAATCCACCGACGACTCTGACTTACGCAACGTCCGTCTTGAAGAAAGAAGATCTAATAAGCGGAGAGCGAGGACGAGAAAGGGAGAACGGGGGAGGAAAAAAAAAAACAGGGAACGTCGTTTGCATAATGCTTTCATTCCCGTGTGCCAGGTACCGCAACGAGTACGCCGAAGGAGTGTAGTACGAGAGCTAGTGTAACGCGATCGTAAAAGCATCCAAGTTACGATCGTGGAGGACCCGGATCCCCGTGTATTCTCGTCACGTGCGGGGTACAGTACGCGTCATCGATGGTCACATAAACGCCTCCCGCTGACGTTACGATTTCATTGTCGGACGCGGCTCGTAAATCGGCGAGCGATCAACGACCGTCTCGTAACAAAGTGTATCCCCTTTCTCCAGTGCCCTCCTACCCCCGTACAGGAATCGACGCGAAACGTTCCAAGGGGGAGGCGCAAAGAAACGGACGGGACTGGCAACGACCGATGAGCGCGTCATCGACGATCGCATAGCTCACCCCCCGCTGTCGTTACGTTTCAATTATTAAAAAAGCGTTGTAAATTAATTCGCGACCAACGACCATGCGATCCCCGGCGAAGCGCATTTTTCTTTGGATGCGCGGCCGCGCATGCGCCATCGTCGCGAATTCGCCTCCCCGTCATTTCTGACGGAATCATCGTTCACATGCGCGCTTTACAATTCAATGAGGCAATATGAGCGACGTCGACTCGTCGACTGCAGCGTCTCCCGCCTCTTTCTTCTCCCTCGCGACTCCCGACTCCCGACTCCTCGGCGTGGCCGTTCCCGAAAACAATGGGAGCGTTCTCGCGGAACGCCACGCTCGCGATGGCCGATGAGTGCTAAAAGTGCGTCGTAAATCGGCGCCGCCGCGGAACGACCGTCGCCGAGCGAAACCCGTCTCTCTCTCCTGGGGATAAGAGAGCGTTTAAAATCGCGGGGATGCAAAAAGTTCGCCGGGCCATCGGTCGAGGCTCGCTGCGCGCAATAAAAGCGCGTGCACCAGTTCTCGGCCGCGCGAGCCTCGACGGGACGACGCGGCCGGGGGGAAGCCGGGCCAGGCCGCAAGGCCGACGAGATCCCACCACGCCGAGACCGATTCGTCGCGCTTCCGATCGTCCTTTGTTTGTTTTAATTATGCCCTCGCGACGCCCGCCACGGAGACGACGAACGACGACTGTGCTCTGCACTCTGTGTCCCAGCGTCCAATCACCACCCCTCCCACCTCAAACGTTCCGTCAAACGTTCCGCACGAGGCGTCGATCTCAATGAAAATCGATTTCTGCCGCTCATTTACGGCGGGCTCCGCTGCAAGGCCGGATCGCTCTCTTTGGTATTTCTTCCGTCACCGGGTGGCAATCCTGGAAGTCGTCTTTGTCGCGGACGAGCACTTGAAACGGTGTCAATAAATTATTTATCGCTCGCTGCGATTCCCGGGCTGTCCTTCCGAAGCCATCGCGGTTTTTTCTCACGATAGGCGTCTTCTCCGACTCTGAGACGCCATTGCGGATCGCTTCAATGCGGAAGAGTGAAGAGTGACGTATCGAGCGGAATCTCGGGAATTTCGTGCGAGATCCTTCCTGCTAACATTTTCGCCCTGCAGTACCGAGGCGAGAGACGTGACTCGAGTCGCCGGTTCGCGGCCAGCCGGGGGAGACTTATTGTGCATAGCCGCGCGTATGAGCGATCGATCACACGCGCCTTATTAACCGGGGATTATAATCCTGTCCGACGGTCCGGCGAGATTTCTCCAAAGCGATTCCATCCATTCTCCTCTCCGGCCTCACCCCTCCGCCGCTCTCCTCGCCGGCTCTTCGAATCCTTTCGATATAATCCTTCTCCCCCCTCCGCTTCCCCTCCTTCGAGCGGCGAGGATTAATTATTTTTTCTCCGCACGACGTGCCAGAGGCACCGTAAAAGAGATGCCTCACAATCACGCTTGCCCATCCGACCCAACCTTGTATCTACCCGGTGCATTGCTAATCCTCTCAAACACGAAGTACTCTCGCGCTCGGAGTCAAGGACAAAGAGGGCCCAGAGGGATCCTCGTCGGGATCCTGCGAATTTCGGACCGCGCGTCATTTTACACGCACCGCCGCCGCCGTCCTCCGGCCAGTCTCGCGCTCCTCAAGCTTCCTCTTTCGCGGCCCGTCCCCACGAACTCTTCGCAGACAGTAGAGGTACCCACGCATACCCGCGCCTCACGTGCGGCTTAATCCTTTTCGATAGCGGCGAAAAAAATTTACGACGGCCGGGAGCAGATTGAGAACGGAGCAGAGTAGCTTGTCTGTGTGTATGTATGGTAGAGAGTGTCGTGGAACGAGGCAGAGTGGCGAAATCGTGGATCCGCGCGAAAGAGAGCTCTAATCCTCTTACGGCGCCGCCGCCGTCGAGCGAGGAATGTCCACCGTGGAAGGACGAAATCGTTGTTGCGCGGAGAAGGGAAGAAAAAAGTAGGAAGAGTGAGAGGGAGAGAGGGAAAAAAGGAGAAAGGAAGAGAAAGGGGAACTCGCAGACCGTGGCAACGGCGCTTAAGTCGCGAAATTATAGAAACATCAAGGGACCTTAAGGGGCGACGCGTGTCTCACGGAAATGAGCTTAAGCCGGCCGTAGTTGCCGCGTGTCCGCTTCGCCTAATGGGGTTGAACGACACCGCGCGCCCGATAAACAAGATTCCGTGGGTAAGAAGCTTGCTGCCCCGTGGCGAGCGGAACCGACCTCGCTGTATTCCGCGAGGTTTCGGGGCATTTTTCAAAATGGCCCGCCGGACGTTTACAGCCCCGTTGCCGACGCTAAGCCGCTTAAATTTTTTCAAGAACAAAACTCTCGCCGGCCCGTATAATGCGATCCCTTCTGAGCTGCCGTTCGATAAAGATGTCGAAGTTTTTCACCACGCCCCGATAGCCGGAGATTCAGAAGTACCGTCTTAGTCGCATTCCTTTCGCGTCTCCGTTTATGCGCAAAAATAAAGAAATACGTATTCGAAAATTCTATGACCTCGCGCAAGTCTGAAACGTCGACTCGAAGAACTCTGCCCTCTGACGGTGGACGAACAAAAGGAAGCTCGAAGCTGAAGAGCCGACGAGAACGTTCGTGCAGACTGTGCAACAAGTGGCCCGCGGAGCGTGAATTGAGTACGCATTGATACGTCGCTCCGCTGCAAATCAATTACTTTACAGTCGATCGTCTGAAATTTGCGATTCTCCTGAGAAGTACACGAAGCACGGAAAGAGACGAGACCGAGTAAAAGATATAAGGTCGGCGAAGGAAACACGAAGAAACCCACCGAGGAAAGTTCAAGATGTTCGAAGAATCGATAAGGAAAAGAGGTAGAAAAACGCGGGAGGCAGAGAGAAAGCGGGGAAGGGCAGAAGAGGGAGAAGTGTGATGGGGCAAGGTAGACGGAGAGATCTTGAGAGCAAGATGTCGTCGATATATTAGCGTAATTCGCCTCGCCCACCGCGGGTAATGGGGTAATTGCTTTGTGGATCTCCACGACCGCCGTTCGAGCGTGTCCAACCTGTCTCGTCCCCGTTGCCGTTGCCGTTTATACGTCTTGCGGCCTTACTCTCCACCGCAACCGTCCACCGGGTAATACCGCCAATGGATACTCTCCACTCGAATGGTTTACACCGGGATCGGGGGAACGGAGCTCACTATACGCACGGCAGCCAAGTCGCGAGATGTGTTTACGTCTCGTCGAGCGAAAGTCAGGCATTGGTTTAACGAGATGCGTTAACGCTCGACGCTCTTAAATCGCTACCAGCGGACACACGCTCGGAGAACGTCCTGAATTCAGCGCTCCGTTCTATATTTCGTTCGTGTCTAACATCCGGCCTTTGTAACGGCTGCTCGTAACGAGTCGAGCGCACTCGATACAGCGGACACATGTGTTTGTTGATGGCTGATTGTCTAGCAGAAGCTTTCTATGTAATTATGCATTAAGGCGGTTCATTTTTATTTATGCGAAATTAGACGGAGGACGACAGAAGGTAGTTGTCAGTCTAGTCAGCGCTGTCAAGGATAGTTGTATATGACAGTTAGAATCGGATGGCGCGGACGAGTGCGGAGTCTTTAAATCAGCGAGCGAGAATGATCAAACGCGTGATTCCGTTTGAATGCCGAATAAAAGCAGCAAAATAGCTGGCCTTACACGGACAACGATCGCAGTGTTTCGAGCGGAGCCTACTAATCGGAATCACCTGCGGTTAAGCCAGAAATGGCGACGCGGGCATTTTTCGCTACCGTTTGTACGCTGCATTCTTCCCTACCAAGCCGGGGGACTCAGAAATCGTTTCTATGGCCCGAAGACGCGACCATTAACTACGCCGGCGACTTGTACGGAGACAAATGGCGTAAAATACACGGGAGTTACTATCGCACATCGCGGCTCGGTATCTGTTCCTCTCCTTCTCTCACCGCTTCTTACTCGCCTCTTCTTCTCCCTTCCTATCCATTATTTCGCCCCACACTATCCGACCCGTTCAATCTCAACTTCTATTTTCCATTTGCATTCCAAGCAGATACCATACGCAATGTAACGAATCGACCATTGTCGCGTCACGGACATCTAAGCCCAAGTGTTGCCGCGGCGCGTTGCACACGTTGTTTCCAAAGTGGTACTTCCTCGTGAATCGACACTTGTTCGAGCGAGTGCGAAGGGAAAATAAGACGAGAAACGTTGTATCCTGGCTTTTTCAGAGTTCAGCATAAATGTTTGGACAACCGTCGATGTTATCGTAAAAATATTGCTAGATTAAATATTGTCAGAATTACGTATTTCGCCACAAAAATGACTCGGCAAGAAATGACTCGAGTAGAAAGTTCAAACTATCTATAAAATTTAGAGTGCTTGTTATTATCTAAGAATTCTTGCAATTATCTCAGTACACGGCTGCTGTCTTGGGACATCACAGGTGCGATATTCATGATTGGTTCGCGCCTTATGGCGTTCGTGCCAACGTCTGCCCCTCCATATATCTCACTCTCTCTTTCTCTTTCTTACGCACGTGCACATTTTTTCTCCCAGAACATAATCGGGACTCCATTAAAGTTCCTGGCGGCGAAACGCGAATCGTTACGTTCGCCGAGGCGTATCTGTAATGAGAATCGAAATGCCCTCTCGCTCTCTCTTTGTTACCCATTTTCTCTTTCTCCCTCGCCTACTCTTCCCGTCGGTGCCCTTTACATCAGTCTCTCTCTCTCGGCTTTTAACCGCACGTGAGTTACGATCAATACCGCGAGCACGTATTTATGAATTATGTCGTTCGGCAAGCATGTTGCGCTCTTGATTCTGCATCGGTATTAATACTCTTTTCTCTCTCTCTCTCCGGCGCGGCGGTCGTCCACCTCCTCCTTCTTCTTCATTCCGCGAAGAGCCGCGTCGCAAAATGTCTACATGCCAATTCGTCGAAGCACCTGTACGCGTCGCGCTCGCGTACGACTGGGGGCGTACATTATCGGCCGCACGAGCATTAGCGATCGTAAATTAGCTGGCCCATTTGTCGACGGGGCGACACTGTTTTTCGAGCCGCGCCGCGCCGCGCGCGCTTTTCGGACTCCGAGGCGCGTATAAATTACCACGTCGAACGCGGAACGAACGCTTCATGCGAGACACGGCGAGGGCAAATTTACGAGGAGCGACGCCGCTGGAACAGTGTTGCATTGACGCCCGTTCGGCGTCAGCTACATGAGGCGGCCGGCCGATAAATATTCACAAGGGGGCACGTACGATCATTTCGGAGAGTGAACCGAGCGTCGCGGACGGAATCGAGGCGAAATTTATTACGCAGCTTCGCGCAGTTTCTTTTCCGACGAGCGACAGTGGGGCCCGGTAACGAATGGCGCGGATGATGGACGAATTTCGGACTTTCCTGATAGAGCTGCCAATCACGGGGCAGCGTGCGGATCAAAGTGCCGCCGGCGCCGATCGTCGGAATGCGACTTGCGCTTTTGTGCATGCCGATTGCGATCGGTATGGAGAGGCCGATCCAGCTGGCACCGGTGATCTACATGCGCTTGCCGGCCGGACGTTTCTTGTGCCAGCGCACGCGAGTCGCGGCCTATCTCGGACCGTCCGGACCGCGCGGATCGATCAGATTCCACGCGATCGTTAGGCAGATTCTTCGCGAGTACCGGCCGGCGACGTCACGTATGTTAATGCGTTCTCCGTTCTATTGTGATCGAGGATTTGAAAGAGTTAAAAAATGACGGAAAGAGAAAGGGAGCCAATCTGAGGAATGTGGTAGTGCGGAGTACATATTAAGAGGACGGAGACTAGCGAGACGGATATAGAAAGTGAGACGGACGAAGGAGAGAAGATAAAAAGCATAAGGCAGATATAAGAGAAGATATGTAGATATTAGGAAAAGTGGTCGGGTTGGGAATCGGGTGGCAGAGAGCGCTCGCGCGCGTACGAGATGAATAAACACGACAAACTGGATGTAAAGATGCGGAATCAGCCAAGCAGAAATAGAGGCAGCCGTGGAGGACGGAAGATGAAAGCCGGGCGAGACGGGCAAATATGACCAGATGTTCGGAAAGACAGATGGAAGAAAAGGCAGAAGGTGCGTGTTCGAGAAGGAAACTGAAAGTGAGGAGGAACATGGTCAGGACGAGCTGCAGCCTACAGAAACACGGGCCAAGAATTACCGGTAGGGGCGGTTTATCGCGGCCTGCTAAGTCCTTCGCACCGAGTCGCTTTTCGCATCATAGATGTTTACACGCTTTTCGCATGCGCGGAATATCTCCGGCGAGGAATCCTAGCGCCAAGTTGCTTCATTAGCGTTCGCGAACTTTCAAGGTGGATCGCTTTCGGGTTCACGAGATGCCGTGAGAACGTCTCGCGCTCGCCGGTCTCTCGGTGAACGTTATGGAAAGCCTTGATTCGATATTCGCGACTGTCATTTCATATTTATGCGACTCTCGCGCGCCTGAGTCACGCATTGCGAAAGGCGATCGATGATTAATTACCTAGCGAGCCATTAGCGCCGCTCGTTGTTTCGAGCCACCTCGAGATGTACCCATAAATGAGTGACGATCCACCTCGCCGCGATTACGTTCGACGAGACTCGATCTGATAAATACAGTCATTAGTTACGATAATGCCAACAACCACCTTATAAAACACGGACGACGCCGAGGACTTCTTCACCGTCACGTCCACGTTGCCCGGAGCCTACGTACATCAACGGGACGAAAACAAGAGCGCTCGTCCTTTCCCATCCCTCTGCCGATCTTGATTAGATCATCAGGAGTCATTCGCTAGAAGGCGGGGGTGGGCAGAGAGAATGGGAGAGAGAGAGAGAGAGGCAGAGAGCGGACCAGTAGATGGCGGCGCACCGGGCAATGAAATGCAATTTATTCAGGTTTAGGGATCACTCCCCGCGAAGATACAGTTCGTCTGACGCGTGGAACACCCAAGAGCGAATCGAGCAAGAGAGAGGGACAAAGACGGAAAGCCAAACGACGAGGCTGAAAGGGGTGAGACGGAGAGAGGGAGAGGGTAGGGTACGCGCTTGCTCGCTTCGAGAGCTCGTTATACAGCCAATGGGAATGCGCCGTGTAAGAGCGGCGTGCAAAGCCCGTGGCGGACCACCCTGTTCGAAAGGGGCCAAGGAAAGGGATCGAAGGACAATGTCTCACTTGAATTTACTATCGGCCCCCGTATTCCCCGTAGCCGTTCAACTTTCTTGCGGCGAGTTTCGCAGTAGGTAGGGGTAGGTCGAGCACCGACCAGACGACCGTCGATATGTCGTCTGGACTCTGGAGCGACGGCGAACGTCACCGTTTTAGTCCTTTCCAAAAGCATTCGGAAAGCGCGCCTCTGGGCCAGTTGGCCGTTCCCGATCTGCCGGGGCAAAAAGGATTCTGTACGCCGGTACCATCGATTCTCTGAAAAAGAACGGACTCGCTCGCGCGTCTCGGTATAATGGCGCGTGTGTATGTACATACCGCCGTTCCGCTCCGTGTGTTCGATCGTTCGCATTTCTACGCGTCACGCGCAGGGATCGTCCGTGAGATACGCGCGCATAGTGTTTCGAGTGCCATAACAATTTCATTGCTACGGATGATCAGTGTATTATCCGCGAGACTGCTTCGCGCGAGGCGCAGAGAGTCGCTCTCGTAATTCGAGCGTCCGCGGGATATTCAGAAATAACGATGATGACGGTCGGCGTCGTTAAGTCCGTCGATCCGGAAAGGAAATTGTAACAGGTAGCTGTGGCGAGATAAATCATTGCGTCAACGGTCCTCCCTGCCCTCGTATTATCCCACAAGCTATCGAGCCACTCGAACCGCGGGGTCGACATTCGTCCGGTCGCGATCGAGGTCGTTCCTGATTTGACTGCGAACGATAGTTACAAAAGCGACGACAGCAGCGTCGATCACGCCGCGCACTTTTCTCCGCTCTTTCGCTCCATCTAAGTCGCAGTCAGCTGACTACGCACGTGATGATGTCATCATTGCAGCGTACTCCTCGGGCACGTTCTCCAGGACGAGTGACACCCACTTGGTCGCACACCTACTTACCGGTGCGACGTCACGATCTCAGAGAACTCCTCGTTCTGATTCCGCTCTTTTTTTTTCGTTCCCTCACCCCTCCACCTTTCCCTTCTCTTCTTCCTCCTCCTCCTCCTCCTCCTCCTACTCCCCCTTCTCGGCGCAAACGTTACTTTACCCTCCCCCTTTTTTAACCTGTCATTCCACTTGAGCCGATATCGTTCTCTCGCTTCTCTCTGTCCTGCCCTCTTCCTCCCACCCACGCGTCGAGCGGTCATGAGCCTGGCGCGCTTCATCTATACATCGCATTTGTATACTCCGAGAGAGCTTATTAGAACACAGGCGAAGAATCCGTCGGGGAGCGCGTAGATCCGTAAACGGCAGGATTCGCCCACGTGCCTAGCGCCTTGAAAGGTATACCTGTCTGTCGTTTTCAACCATGTCTCTTTCCAGTCATTAACGAGCTCTCTCGCGCAGGTTCCAATGCAACGAAAGAGAAACGTCTCTTTGTTCGAGATATCAAGGTGACGAGTGCACGGTGTGCTTGGGAAAATTGATTAATCGCGTACCGTTAGTAGTCGAAGTCGCGAGCGTCCTTAGGAACTTTCAAAGCTCAATCCTGAGTTAGCAAGAGTTCTCTCGCGTACCCCGATATTTTCGTCCATCGTCGAGAGCACGCATACTTAATATAAATTAAAAATCGCTAACGTCAACACCCGACAACCACCGATACACTTTACGCGCTCACACCTTACTTCACTCGCCGCTTCCAGGTTCCGATTTCCGAATAAGTGCTCGTCGGTGCCAAGCACACGATCGACTCGCGTCCAATGCTATTTGACGAATACGAAAGTTCGGCGCGGTCGAATTCTCGAGGGATTCGAGGCACGTTTACCCCCGCGTTTTCTCCGCATGGCAAAATGCGCCGCGGGCGAGCGTCTCGCTCCTTTTTCTGCGCGCTCCGTCCGCGGTGGCGGCGGGCGAGAGCATTTGCCCCGATCCGCCGAAATATCGGGGTGTCCAGCGTATAATAAGACACGGGAGAACGCTGCTTCGGACACCTCGGACACATGTCAGCCGGGCGCTGTCGGGTCCGATCGGTGGTGCACTCTTTCTCTTTCCCCTTTTCCGTTTCTCTCGTCGCGCAGAGAAGCGTATACGTCCGCCACTCGTCAATTAGAAGCGACATCCTCCGCGACACGAAAAACCCGACCGGGCTAGTACCTTGAATCGGGGCCGAGGGGATTCGGAAGAATGACATTAACATACCGAACGGTGCGGAGGGAAGGACTCTACAGACTGAGGAGGAAGAGCAGCGGGATAACAGAATGAGGGAGCGATGAGAGAGAGAGAGAGAGACGGGGGGAGTCTGAACGGAGGCAGCGAACACGACGACCAACACGTCGACGAAAGGCGAAGGAGCAAGAAATCAGCGCTTACCCCGATGACATCGGCGCACGGCTTTCGAGAAACTGGTGGATTCCAGGCGTTTCCCTGGAATCGATCGAACTTCACGCCTGCTGGGACGATTGGCCGCGGGGTAATTAAGAGGGAACGAGCCTACGCTGGCGTCTTCATCAGAGAACGCGGATTAGCTCCTGGAAACGGTCGATCGGAATCCGTTGTCGCTGATTCCTAGACCCGTGTCGTTTATGTGTTCCGTCTCTCTGCCATGTATGGCATGCGAGTGACGAGGGATGAAGACGGCTTTACGCGCACGAATTGCAGGCACGTTTTGGAAATCATCAGGGGTCATAGGATGTACTGTATTGGTATCGTCGTTGGAGCATCGATCGCGTCACGATGACAGCCCCGGTAATCACGGATCCGCGCACATTACCGCGCGGCTCATTGAAATCCTCGATCATCCTAATCATCCTCATTTTTCACAAATAACAATGAACGCCATTATCCGCCGCGAGCTCTAAAAATGCGAGATAAACGTGCACACGAGCGTGCAACAGTAAATCACGTACGTTTCCGCGAAACCGATCGGTCTTGCGTCCACCGACACAATCGTCCTGGCGCCGAAGTATATCATTAGCCCGTAATTACATAATGGCAGCTCATTTTCAAAGGAGGTGAAAAAGTGCGCGAAAGTCGGGGCGTAGACTGCGCCGTAAAAATCGCTCGCCGGACGGGATTTCCCTGGCAAGCCTCTCAACTTCGACGTCCAATTAGAGTACAGACGGCATTCGGGCGGGTGCGCGAGCACCCGCATTCATTTGGACGGGTGCGAACGAACCGACGAGTGCGCGACCTTCGATCCCGCAGCCCGCCGAAAGCCGAAAGGAGTAACTGCGCGCAGGAGACGACACAATGGGCCGACTCCGTCGGTACAGTTCGCGCAGGAGACGAGACAAACAGGACGGCGGCTCGTAGGAGCCGGTGAAAAGCCTCCGGTGCTAACCCAGACACAAGGCGTCGGTCAATTATGTAAGGCGCCGCGAGAGTTGCCCCCTCTATGCTGTTACAATGGACGTGCACCGTTGCCGGCGAGAGGGTGTTGAGGGTGGAGGAAGAGATCGTTGTTTTCGTCCTCCTCGGCCCGTCGTAGCTGTAGTCGTTGTCGTGGGACACGCCGCAAGGTACGACGCACACAGGGTGGGCGTCAAGGACTCTCCGAGCGAAGCTGGAGAGACGCCGCACGCCACGCCGGACCGGTAACGGCGGCCATATCTGGACACCGTGTAGAGTGTGTAGGGACGGTAATACGCGCTCGCGCAGCCAGTTCTGTGTACCGTGTACTCTATTCTCTCTCGACTCCTCTATCCGTTTCTCTCGTACGCCTTCCTCTTTCTCTCTCTTCCGCGTCGTCCACGACAAATACGCGCACGCGTATGGCTGTCCGTCATTTTCGTTCGTCGTTTTTCCCACATTTTCCGGTCTTGTGCCCTACGGCTACTTTCTTTTGCTCCTCATTTTCTTACCCCTTTGCGCAATTTTAGTCTGCACAAGTTATGCCGTCGCACCGAACGCAGCGTGTGCCCGTCTAGCGTGTCGTGCTACTGGTATCCGTGCATTAGCTACCGCCACTGTCAACGACCAGTCGAATTCAGGCGTCGTGTTTCTAACGAGCCCGCTCGGCGTGCCGCGACACAGCGCGTGCCAGCGTAGCCGAACATTTCGCGACCGCTGTGCGAGCACCGATCAATCGATCGCCTTTCTTTGCACCGCTAGGGACCCAAACTGGTTTCGCAGGAACGTACTTGCGTTAATGGGGCGCCCCTGTCTCTCTCTGTGGGATGCAGAGCGCGCGCGCGCGCGCGCCACATCTAGGCGGGACGAGTGGTAGTTGTTATTAGGATGACGTGCGAAGAGAAAGGAAACACGAATAAGTATGTCGGACCAGAACGGCTCTCGTTCGACCAGATGCGAACGAGGCCTGCCTCATACTTCCGTTTGAAACTTCTGTCTCGATTGATTTTTATGCGCTGTTCGCTCGTCTCGTCCTAGTCGCGAACGTTTCCTTTTTCACGCAACGCGCACGAAGAGGAACGGGAATCGTGCTGGTTAATAACGCTTCTATCCGTCAAACGTGAATGCAGAATAAGGCGTGTTATTACGTTAGGCAGCGTTTTGTATATCGCATGAGAATCCAACAGGTTGCAGGAAGGAGGAAACACGGACAAGTGTATCGGATCGGGATGACTCGAGTGGGCAGATGAAAACGGGGGCTGTCCTGTGTTTCCGGTCGGATGACTTATTCAGCCTGCTTATTTTGCATTACAGATCGCCCCGCTGTTTTTAGCACAACAGCAACTACAGCAGCATGTGCGTGATGCCACGAGTAAGGAATGCCAAGTGTCTATTCTTGAGCAGTTAGAAATTACATGATTGGCTTGCAACACCTGAAGTTCATCGAGACTTCGGGAACGCGCTAAGCGTAACAAAGGAATAGCTTTCCGTTAGCTCACGATTAATTGCTGGCTTCCCAATTTCTTCACCGATTCAATTACGTTTTCGATTATACGCGGTTCCGCGTTATTAATCAGCAGCGTTCGGACGTGTGTAGGTATCATCGATAATCGGCGATCTGACGATCGGGTGGGCACGTTCCGCGCTGTTCTCCTTCCACACACGAGTGCATATTTGCGTAAGGGATGCGGAATCACACGTAGGCCCTACGATCCAGCGATGCAATCGTAAAAACCACATATAATCGACGTAATTACAGGCCAATGAACGGTTTTTACATCTAGGCAGGTACAGCAGATATCTGCCTACCTACCTGGCGGTCTGCCTTTCATTTTGTACGGCCCACGTAATACACGTGTACCCTATGTACCAGGTATCAGCGAAAATGAGAATAGCCGTAGCCAATGAGTATGAGAGTGAAAAAGCGAGGGAGAGAGGCAGCGAAATTCCGATAACACCGCAAATGCCGATTCATTTCAGCAAGCGATCGCTACAAAATTACATACGCTTACCTACGCCCCTTTACCTACGCTTCTACAAAACAGAAATTTTCGCATACCCCGGAACTTCAAAAATATTAAGCATGTCAGCGTAATAAAAATCATCATAAAAGAAATTTTCTCCCACACTAGTTGACGAAGAACAGCGATATCGCGTTACGCAGCAATTTTCTACCATTCCTTACGATTATAAGGTAAAAGAAAGCGCACGCAGAGACACGAAGCTCCATTTTCACCCCCTGTCGTACCTATCTTCCCGTCCGTACCAGGCATGTGGAATATTTGTGGAGAGAGAGAGAGAAAGAGAAACAGATACACCGGCGGATTCTTCTGCAACCGGACTTGGACACTCAGCTACGTACTCGACGGTTCGCCGTGCACGACGCTGAGGTATTCGTATGTACCTATACGTCTCGCGCTGGAGGTTGAATTCTAGCTGTGGCGGGCCCTCGTAATCTTTAGCCCCCGAGGTCAGCACGAGCTCGTCCGTACGACTGGAGATCCTCCGCAGATAGAAAAGCCCGCCTGAGAAACTCGTGTTGGTATGTATCCAGGTACACACGTAGTTACCCCGTGTATTGGTAGGTGGGTACCTACCAACCTGGACCTTCTCCGGGGGCCCCCTGCATATTATGCGGCCGAAGTCGTGCTCCGGCTAAGACAAAGAGCTCTACGGATTCCACGGCGAGATAGGCGACGAGAGCGAGAGCCAGAACGGTCGCGGGGCTGAGGAGGCTCCAGTTTTCTAATTTATCCGAGGGGTTCGGATCGTCAGAAATCACCCCCGTCCAGGTTGCGCGGGTATCGGCTGGGTTAATCTTTTCACAGCGAGATTGGACAGATTAATGACGGGATCGCTGAGGGAGTAGAGGGAGAGCTAAAGGTTGCATATTTCGAGTTCGTTTCTTCGGGTTTGGTGGACGGTTTTCATGGCTGTAGTGGTTTACAACATCATGGTTATTTAGTGGTTTAATTGTGTGCAGACTGATTTTTGGTTCGGTCGAATAGGCTGGCGCGGACTAATGCAAACATTGGTACGTCGAGGTAGATCGGGCAAGTTGTTTGCTTCGAAGCTTTCTTTAAATTCTTCCGCGTCGTCATTCTAGCGCTCTCGACGCTGATGTGAACGAACTTTAACGTGAACATTCCTTGGCCTTCGGTGAAATGTGTAACCCACTACCGAGTCAGTGTCACTTTTTTAAATCTTTTATGACCGATTTAGGGGGACGGTGAGGAACGTATTTTTAGATAGCAAGAGGTATACAGGAGGTACCGCTAACTTGGTATGATAAGAGATAACGATGTTGCCTGACGGTGGTCCGTGAGTTTTAGTACGTACAAACGACATGCAATAAAACGTCGTTTATCTCAACGTCGTCGAATTCCTGATTTTAAAGGTATCCGTTACTCGGGACGTCTTTATCAGCGCGAGAGCACATATTTAGGAAACGAAAATGTCTTCATGAGCCTGGACGAGTATAACCGTTTTATCTTCTAACGTGTAAAACATGTGTAACCGTTTTCAAATTCCCCAGTCGCTGATTTTTTACGTTCTTTTCACTTATGTCGACTCGCACGTTATATATTAGACAACCCGAAGCGCCGACACTCATTGCAGCATCAGACCTCATTTAATGTCACGAGAGCACCGTGCAACTTGTTGTTGACCAAGATTTCGCGATCGATTAAATATCGGTAACAGAAAAATACTGTCATTAAGTCGAAGCAGGTACTAACAGATGCAACGCTGCAATGTTTGCAAGCATGAGTCGGAGCAGCACTCGCATCGGCAAAGATTATCCACTCAATTGAAGAGGCCGCAAGCTTTTGAATGACGACATAATCCCTGACGAGGAAAATATCGAAGTGTGCAAATGGGAAGAAACGGAAAATCCGCGGAATGTCAATCCATTAGCGGCACGGAGAAACACGTTTCGCCGCGTTTCCTTGGTATACGCGAGATGGCTCGCGATGACGAACGAAAAAGAAACGCGTCGGGCGCCGTCCGTGCGTTCGTTTGATTCACGGGGATTGCCAATCGCATTCCCGCGTTATCCGCGTGGAAATCGAGAGAGAAATCACCGGGGCTCGAATTATCCGGCTCGAATCTTCGCCGGCAGAAGATCTTAGGTGAGCCTCCGAGTGAGTGCTCGGCGAAACGCGAGATGGATCCGTGATGCAATCGCGGATCTACGATCCTCGCCTTTTCTCTTTCTCTCTCTTTCTCTCTCGGCAGCGATGGACGGGAAATCACAGGCCGCCCCGGCTGAAATATCCTGGGACCTCGACTAGAGTATCGCTCAGGAGTCGATCAGCCTGTTTCATGTGCATCCCGGGCCGCGCGCGAACGCGCTATAGCGCTCGAGTCGAGAGTGACTTTAGCGTCGGTTTAACCTCATTCCTGGTGGTGACGTCAGTCTTCGCCTTTCCCTCGACTCTGGACCTTCCAGCATCTCCCGAGATGTGCAACCAGCCACCTATCGACTATTATAGGCAGGCGATTATCGACGCAGTCTAATGCTGACTATCGTAACAATGCACTCGCGGCCCGGCAAATATCGCCCCGGCCTTTGCCATTCGTGCCACGTGAAATCGTGAAATAACGATACGATAAATGTTTCAGTAAAACTGACGTTCGCCATCGTTGGAACGTTTAAGGTGCACGCTCGATGCGGCTGAAAGTACACTCTTGATATCTGACATAATCTATGCTTCGGTCGAATGCATCGCCTCGTTACATTTCGTCGGTGATCAACGGTTAAAACTCAGTCCATTACGTATTCTACGACAGAATATGCGTTTGACGTGAATAAATTTCGTATGCTCGTCTGACAATATATTTCCGATAATCAACGTGATTCATTGATGAGATAATTTCCACGACGGTCATATGTATTCACGAATTGCATCAACAGAATCGTGACTTCTTCCTCGCAGTCATGCGACAATTTTGACGCGTACGCAGTCTTCAAATTGGACGACAGAATCGACTATTCCCGATCGTGCGATTGCATCGCGCTCCGAGCGATATTGCGGGTGCATGTCGGTGGCACGGTAGCGAGTAAAATTGAAAGTCGACGCCTTATGAATTTCGTTTCGCGCGAGTCAATGGAGCATGCTGTTTGTTCCTCTTTTTTCCCTCCTTTCCCTTGATTAAGCAGTACCGCGGTTGAATGATCCGGCACGTACCAAGACGTGTAAGCTGCCACCTTTTATAGGCGCACGGCGAATGATTACGGTCGTCAACTAATGACGTTCCTCGTAACCGAGCGCGCGGCGAACAGTATGTATTATTGCACTTCTTTGCCAGTCCCCCTTCTCTCTCCCTCTTCCTCCCTCGTCCTCTCCCACTTCGTTCCCGTCATAAACAATAATCGATACGGCGAACGATAATGATCGTTCGGAGTCCCGGCAACGGTCATTAAGACGAACAGTCGGTCAGTCGGAACGGCGAACTGACGAAATAATAGAAACTTTCTATCACGCAAACACAATGACGGAATGTCATGCGTTCTCTCATTCGGCCGGCGAAGTCCGATCGTCCGCAGGTAAATGCGACGGAGCGCAAGCAAGTGCGTGCGCGTCGGTGTGTGGACACGTCGTTCTCTGGCTGCCAAAGCAGGTGGGGACGCTCATAGAGACAGGGATCCGGCGTCAATACCCTCTAACTAAGATCGGCCTGCCGGGGCCCTGCGGGGTCCCGGACGACCCCTTCGCCAGAGAAGAATTCGTAAACGACCCTACGCAAGGCCATGGGGGGATACTCTAAAAGGCACGCTCGTCCCGCTCTCGACTTCGGACAATGCACCGGGGCGGCCCGTGAAAATCTTCATAAACCACTCGAAAGGTACCTACTGTGCCGTGGAAACGGCGTGTAAAATCGGGAATGTAGCTGCAGACGCGGAGATGCGCGAACGATACTTTACGAATGGCAGCGTATGCGTATGCTCTGAGACTCCTCGCGTCGATACTTTCGAATCACCCGTGAACTTTAAGGAACTTAGATTCAACCTAACAGATCTCGTAATGCATAGATCCGTAATCATCGCGTTTACGGTACTTGCACAAATTTTACATTTTTTTAGTAATTGCCCTTTAAAATAAACTCATTTTATTCGGTTGTTAGGTGCACCGCATCGACACAGCTACTGCAATGTCTATTGAGCGTTCGATATGCGAACACTGGTCGAGCGGCTTAAATTAACAGTAACAGTTCCGTTACCGTTTACGTTGGCATTCTCTGATCATTCGTCGAGCGAATTCAATCAGGCTCGCCGCGGCACAGAAACGCAAAGAGTACAAAACCGTCCGTTCCATTATTCGTCCGTCGTCGTGCCTCGATCTTCCCGGCTGCGATCGCGGTCGATCGTGAGTGTCGCGGCCGGGAAACGTCGTCGAGAAAACGCGCGGTGGGCTCTCTCGCGTTTCGCGATTCGAAAGTGCACCGTCGGGCAAATTCGCGCACAATACCATAAAGCGCCGATAAAAATCGTGCCGTTGCACTTGTACCTATGAGGTATATGCGTGCGCGCTTATTACCGTGCGCATGTCACACGTGCCTATGCGAGATAAATTGCGATATTTGAACTGGAGCGTTCGCCAAACCACTATTTATCGTTCGCTGGTCCACCCCACGAGGCGTACCTGGCGCAAAGCGAACGGCTCGCGTACCAGCAGCCATTTGCATCGCTTCGGCACCGATTGACAAATTACACGCGAATCGACGGATCAGAAAGTGTGGCATTATGGCACGCAGCTTGCGCAACCGATCCTGTCGGTGCGCTGATTTTTCTTTTTGAAAAAGCTTTGCGATCTAGGTGTCAGGGAGAGGGGTGTGTAAGAGAGAGAGAGAGAGTGATCGAATGATGACCGTATTGTTCTATTACAGTTGCGCGACATTTTTGAACACGTCTGACCCAGGCACGTTTTTCCGCATTTTGTGCGCATCGATAATATTCACGCGACATTTATTTGATGTTCACACGATAAGGAACAATTCGTCGATTGGTCGTATGCGTCATTGATACGCGATTCGCGCTAATAAACGTCATGTTTGTAACCGCAGATAAGGCACGTCGATGCGTGCCGTGGGCGTAAGGAAAAGGCTAAACAATTACGTTGAACTTTTTCTTCTTCCCCTCTCGCGTGGATCCCCTTTAAATATCGCCTTAATGACGCCGATGATATTCTAATGTCATCTACCGGGCTGTGCTTTTCTTTTTATATTTCTCTGCGCCTTCAGCCAGCATCGACCCCGGGGGAATTAATGCCCTTTTGCTTCGATGTAGGCGCGTCCATAGGAGAGACTGGAATACATTTTTCGAGCGAACAACGCGGGAACATCGGTCGCATCCTACGGATGCACGTCGTTGCCCAGGGACTGGATGCGCGCATCCATATGTACGCATAACCATAAAATGACGGCCCAAATGTGGTCGTCATTCCGCACGACGAGTCGAGTGATGCGGCAAACTCGGAGGCATCATTGTTTCAATAAACGTCCAGGTTAACTAACGCCCGATTAGTCTGGCTGCTGCATTTTTTAGCAGGTAGAATAGAGGGCAGACGCCCCTTATGGGTGCGAGTCGTTGTATCAAAATCAGGGTGAGTCGAAGTAGTGTTAGAGTAACGTTTACGAGTTATGTAGAGATAGAGGCAGATGTTAGCATCAAGAGAGGATGTTAAAAGAGAGGGTTGCTCACGAGGCGATAAAGTGCTGAGTAATATTGTTGTCTTTTATGTATGATCGTCAAATTTGTGCAAGATACGTAGTCAGTGGAGTACTCGCCGTGTAATTCGAGAACTGGAAAAGTTTTACTGGATCCGTTGCAAGCACGGTATGACGACACCGAGACAGCTGTTTTACTGTTACTATGATAATATGTTGATATTCTCATACCTACACACGTATGATGATGCATCAAGAAGCAGAAGAAGAAAGAGACGGAGAAAGTCTGAACAGGAAATAAAGAAAGAAACAAAAAGATGTCAAAGTTGTTAGCATACACGGTCTGTTCTGTTCTTGATTTGACCGAATACATTAACGCACACCGACGAGAGGTACGTCCTGGGACATACGTACTTCGTTCCGTGCGATATGTTTGAAGAAATAAATTTTAAGAAGAGTAAAGCTGGACAACTCGAGTATCCAAAGCAATATTTAATAACGAAATCTGCCGCCTCCACTATTATTGCAAGTATGTATGTCGTACCTTTGTCAACTGTTTATACGACAGAAGCATCGTAATCGACGTGCTGTGTTAATTTGGTTAATGAGATGAAAATGTTATTGTAGCTTCCTGCATTACTCAAACCGTGAACTCCATCGGAATAATGAGACGTCAGGTTTTACGCGTCAATTGTCCAAACAGCGACAACACACGGCGAGATGGAAAACGAGCAGGCAAAATGTTATTCCGAAAGAATTTGAAGGTGCCTAATGGCATGGTAGGGCAGATGTCACATGCTCGGGCAGCCGATGTTTTTCAAATGGACGTTTTGCCGCCAACGCAAGCCGACGGCTTCTTATCCCAGCGTTCAAGTCTCCGGCGGATACTAACGATCCTGCAAACATTAGGCCACGGTGTTCCCGGCAGAGGCCGAGAGGAAGAAATTCCAAGCTTGTGCAATTCCTTCGCGCACGAATACGCGGTAAGCGCATGTGTCGGCATTTTTAATTATTCCAAACCATTCCGAAGCACACCGCGATCCATACACTCGCATATCCGTCCGACATTTTCCAAACGATTCGATTGAGACGGGTCAGCAACATTCCTCCGTGAATTCGATAACGCGAACGTCTCAGCAGCATGCCCAACAACACACTGCACACGTAGCCGAGCGAACGAGTGTACGAATTCAGCGAATTGTGCTGCGAGAAACGAGTACGTGTGGAAACGTGACCGCGGGATGAAATCGGAGTAAGGTCGATCGAGAGTGCTAATTCAGATCTAGTAACGTGATACGGACACAGACGATAAGTCGCGATCCACGCGAAGTCGCGCTGTTCGTCGACAACGGAGTGCCTCCTTTTCATCCTCCGTTCGACGTGCGATCGAAGTCCGATCGTGTTGCCGAGACGAAACGGAGCGACGAGAGAGCAGCGGAGTCAGTCGGTCACGTAGCGTCGGAGTCTGGCTGCTAATGGTCCCGTGGATCTGTTTACGTTCGGCGCACGATTTATGGAGCGGACGTGTGTTCCGGCGTGTACATACGTGGAAGTCTCGGGCGCGGGGAGAAGTTCGCGCGGTTTCGAGAAGAAACGGGGTGCAGTGAGGCCGTGCGTGTCACCGTCCACGCATCGCGGCGAAAACGGGGAGACGGGGGCGCAGCGGAAGAGACGCGGACCTTTATAAATCTTCGGCTCAAAAGCAACGTCGGTATGTGCGGCGTTTTTACAGAAAACCGACGGGCTCCCGCGACGACGATCTGCGGCAATGCGCGAAAGTGCCTCGGAGTGTACGACATCGCCGAAGGTACTCAGGGCTGTTGCACGAGGGAAGAATGTACGCAAGAAAAGTTAAGGCGTGTCGATCTACCAGACCAGCGCGAGCGACAGAGAAAGAGAGAGAGAGAGAGAGTGAGAGAGAGCGCCGGGGGACGGAGCGGGAGACAGTCTCGAGCGTTCAGTTCGTGTTTCTCCAGAAAACTTTCGCCGCTAGGTACGACCACCTCGGCTCAAAACGGCCTGCGCGACGAATATGAACGGAAGAGGCGAGGATTCGGAGAGACTCGATGAAACGATCGGTGTCGGAGGTTCCGCGAGTGTCGAGACCACTTGCAACATGTTGTCACAGTTTCCCTCGGTCTGTTTCAGGTAATTGAATAAACAGCGCGCTGGCTAATAAATTCAACGCCGACCGCGCACATACTGCGAAGAGACGCAAGTCGCATCGTTGATGCCGACAGTCGCTGCTCATTACGTCACGATTTAAATTGACGTCAAAAGTGCAACGCAGTTTTCGCATTGCAGCTTGCGAGTAAACGGTTACGTACGTAAATGCTTCACTCACCGATTTAGAAACGATCGACGTTCGTCCCATCAACTAAGTATCCAAAACGAGGCATTCGTGAATGTGGCGTACGCTTGAACTTGCGACGAAACTAACGTTCACTTTCAAAACACGTATGCGCGCGCGCGCGCGCGTTCACCGAATGCAGTTCGTCGTTCGATCACTCCGAGTTGGTGCGCACAACGGAGCGATGTCCTGCGATTTGTCACGCGCACTGCTCCTCCTCGCACGTCGGCGATTGCGCGACGTGAAGAAGCACGTGGTCGGGTTCACGGAGCTTCGCTCGTCAAATGCATCGAGTTCGATCGGCTTGGTCCAGGATGCTGCCGGCCTCGTTCGCCAGACGATCGACGTGCGCGTCAGACTCGCACTGAGAGCGCGGCGCGCCAAGAGACGAGTTGGAGAAGATGTCCCCGAGTAAACAAACGTCCGTCAGATGAAGTGATCGCGGGGTACGAGACACGGGATCGGGTTTACGCGTCCGATAAGACGGTCGCGCGCACGCGCCTTATCACCGTCAAACACGTCGACTCGGCAGTCAGCATCATCGGTTCGACGAAAACAAGTACTCTCGGCTGCGCTCGCTTGCGATCGATTCAGGCCTCCTCAGGCGTCGTCCGTTGCGATCGCGCGCTCACAATAGATCACTCGCTGGTGGCGTGGGGCGGGTCAGGTGTAAAGGGTAATTAGCGGCGTCGCATGAAATATCTCGATGAAAGCACCGTACCGCGTCCACTTGGCGCCGTGTCACCGCGCACGGCTCCGATCGGCCAACAACATCACACGGCCAGAGAGTCGCTCGTCCGCCCGGTCCACTTTCGCGTCCTGACAACTCCGTACCGATGTTCGACGGACAAATTCTGGCGGAACCGTCGCCGCGGACCGACCACTCGCGTTTTCTCGAGATACGTGCGGAGCGCGAGTGCGCGCGCGAGAGAGTACACGGGAGAGGAAGAGGTGGCTTTCACAAGAATTCCTGCCGATCCTTCGAGACCTCCTCTTCGGTCCGCGCGTCTCACCTTGCGGAGAGCGAGTCTCCAGGTCGGCCATGCAACGACGCACAGGTCCACGCTGGGCAGGAGTCTCCCTTCGCCTCTCCTCACCTCTCTTGCACCTCGTCTTCTCTCCCTTTCCACTTTCCACTACCACCGTCAGCACCACCGCTATTACCCACCGCCGTCTACCGCTATGCGATACACTCGAACACCAGCGCAGCCACCTCTCCACCTTCTCCTTCAACGTTTTCCCCTCCAAAGGTACCACTTCGGGCCCCTCTTCCGCCTTTGGCCTGCCCTCCCTCCTTGCCTTCTTCTTTCACCTCCCCTCTCCTGCCGCCTCATCGTCCTTCTTCGTGGATCGCTTAGTTCCCCTACTTTGCTCTTCTAGCCAGGTACGACACGCAGGTATACAGGCTCTGAGAGAGAGAGAGGGCCCTCTCGACTAGCCGGCACGTTGCAGATGTACGAACGAGCATGCCTTCGTCGTGTTGCCTCTGTGTGATATGTATGCATCTCCCCACTGCCCCGCCCCCGCTTTGCACTCACACGAAAAACGTCCGTCTGTCTGTCTGTCTGTCTGTTTCTTTCTTTCTTTCCCTCCATCTCGCGCCGTCTTCCCAGGCCTACACCTGAGGGGTTGCGTGTGGTGCATCTGGACCACAGAAAAAACATGTGTTCTGCTTTTAGCGCAGATAGGAACTGGCTTCAGATCGATGGAGGATGGGAAGAGGCAGAAAAGGTAAAAATTGACATAGGTCAACTATTTAGTTTTGTGAAATAAGTGTTAAACTGGGCCATTAGCTAATGACCATTTTTGGTCGGAGAAGGTGGTACATATATATGGGTACACGGATACACGTAAAGTACGTGCTCAACACGGAGGAATATAATTATGGGCGATAGACGGCAATTTGATAGTAAACCATGCGAACATGATAGCTCGCAATTTTTCCGCTATTCGTAGATATTGTCCATACGAATGAAACACCGCACACGCCTGATGTTCAACAAAGGTCTTGTCCCTAATTGTTTATAATAACCTATGCGCAACGTCGCGGCAATTTTATTCATGATTGCCGTGATAATTACTGCGAAAACATTTGTCCGCGGTGCAAATGTGTGTATATGCAGGTATGGACACAGGCGCTATCACAGCATATTCAAACCGACGCAAAGTGCTGCACCGGCAAGAATGTACAATCGCGTTATGTAAAAGCCACCTTAGGCAGGCGTGAAAATACATCGTGCGCAGGTTCCAAGAAGAATCCACTCTCTCGCCGCTTTCGAGGAACGGGGAGCTTTTCAAAAATCGCAAGAGCGCGATGATTCCGCTAACGATCTCCTCTTTCCTCGAAGTGAACCCAGCGCGGAGCGCATCTCAACATAAACAGGTACATAATATCCACCTACAGATGCATCAGCGAAGAAGAGAACGCTGAAACGATCTTCTCGCCGATTATTCGCAAGATTTACAGCGTTCCCGGCAAGTCCTTCTTACCGCGTTCACCGTTAAATAATTCGAAATTATTCCAGACAAACAACTGTCACAACACCTGCCTGTCCTCGGTGACGATTGAAAGTGTTAAGAATTAAGGATTACAACGTGAGACAGGTTCATGTGTCAACATATTATTCACCAAAAATCTTCCGCAAATAATACGCAGCGTACAGGATAAAACAGTGGACACTGGTTTCCGAGAAAATCGCAACATACTTTCCCCTCTATCATCACGAAGAACGTCTGATTCGCCAGATTTTCTACGCGACCCACGATTTGTACGAAATTAGCCCGAAAGATTGAAATCCGAGAGCGGAAGTCCTTTCTTGACAGGACCGAGTGCGTTCGCACGACAAAGTGGCTTTTTAGCAGGTGTCTCGATTCAACTCATCCCCCACCCTTGCCTATCGATACATCCGCAATACTTGTTCAACCCTCGAAGAGTTATTCCTCGATTCACCCTCGAATTGTCCTTCGCTCGGAGCGTTCGCTGGAAACTGCACTGTGCGAACGCCGCCATTGTTCTCGTCAAGCACTTCGGCTATTCCGGCGGTATTGTTTGCTGCTACCCAGAGAGCATCCCCACCTCCGCAAGGGTGGAAACCCCGCGGAGGGACTCAAGCGGCGTCAACAGACGTAACGACACAGGAACAATGTTGCAGAATTTTGAGGCAAGGAAAGCTGTCACAGTCAGTTTGCGGTGTTTGTACTTCCAGACCCAAGCTCGGCCGCCGATAATGTGCTTTTACCTTTTCGAAGATGTTCTTGAGAAAGGGATTGCGACAAAGCTAGCGTAACTACTTTTAATGAGATCTTGGTAAATAGAATATTGTGCATTGGCATTTTGTCGAAATTAGATATGTGTTTGGTTCCTTTTCAGGGATGGCTTCAAAGTGAAACGATCTGTGTATAGGCAATGGGAAAGTGAATTAATGTTTCAATTATTGAGTCGGTGGGCGATACGGACGGTAGTGGAAATTTAACTGTCGGATAGATGTGCGAATATAGTCAACGGTTTGCTTAACGCGGAGCTCATCATCCTCGATTCTCGCCAATTCGTGCCGGACGTTACTTTGCATAAGGAAATAGCAGTTCACTCTTAGCGACAGCACGGTTGCTGGAAAGTGAAGGCTACTCGACAGGGTAATGGTGATCAGGCGCGTTCGCCAAGAATCAACAGGTGGTTCCACGAATGCATGGACCTAAATTTAGATACGACACAACCACTCTCTTGCTTCTCACAGCGACCTGTTCTCTTTCCTTCCTCCGTGCCTCTGATTCACTGATCTCACTTTGCCTCAGTCTATTTCGTTAGTCGATCAGTTGTACATTCGTTTAGTCGGTGCATATAGGAATTTTGTCATTAGTTAGAAGCTTTAACAGATTAAGTTGCGGATTGACCAAAACAATAAGTACTGTCAGTTTTACAAAAACAGTTGTACAACTGAAAATTCGTTAACAGAACTTTAGTTCATACAGAACGAGGACTTAAAACGGCCCAACTATCAGTGGAACCGTTCGACAAACATCACTGCCTCGACACTTAACAGAATAAAATTTTACCGCAAGTCTCGAACGTAATTAAGAGAGCAACGATAGCAGGGGAAATAAGAAAAAGAACCGCAACAATCGCAACGAGAACGTTGCAGGCGTCGTCAAATTGCCAGACGTCTAACCGAATGTCACGTCGAACAGAACGCGGCTCGTATCTCGCGTTTCGACGTGCGATTTACAGCTGGCACGCTGCTTTATTCGCAACCTGTTCTGTTCTTCGAAGCCTGGCGGAGGAACGTCGGGTTCGCATTCCTTCTGTAACCACGCGGCAATTCGCGTACGTCGTACGCTCAAGTCAGTTAAGAGCGGCGCGGTGCCTGTACAATCGTACTTCCACGGTGATTGAAGGAACGCGGTGGCTTCGTGGCATTGTACGATATAAGGCAAGCTTAGAACGAATGTATATTCCTGCAATTTTATCGATGCCGGAACAATACCGGCCAATCGGTGCGCATTCTGCGTGTTGAGTAACTTATCGAGGATCCATGTACGGAAAACAAAGTTCATTCTATGTTTCGAATTTCTTTAATATGCGACTTACATGTAGGTGTAGCTGTTATGAGGGAGCCTGTAGAGTTTAAGATTTGATATTAAGGGAACCTTGCTTCGAGATTGTTTCATTTTTCTCCTGATATCACGCACGTACGTCTTTTCATTACACATGCCATATAAGTCTCGAATTTTGAACGGAATTTAATTCTCGCGCGATCTCTGCTCCATCCACCCCCTTCCTTTTTTCTATCAAAGCAGCGCCTTCAAAGACGTGACGGCTTTTGTTGGAAGTGTCAGACTTCTGATCGGGCGGCGCATCGATAGCGTTGCCTTTTGTCTCAAGCATCATGGGCAACGCTTTTCACTGTGCTTTCCCAAGACGTGATTGTCTTGTCCCCATGGTGCTTCAGCGGCTCTCTTATTCACGGCTATTGTTAAACCGCGGGAGTATGGCACGGGAGAACACGTAGAGTGGCAAAAGTGCCCTCGAGGCACCTAGCAGCGTGACTCTCTCTCCCTCTCTCACTCTCTCTCTCTTTCTCACCGACGCCGACGCTGCAGCCGATTCTCCCCTCACGGGACTTAGAGGCGCTGGATGCACCATGGGCATAGAGCGACTAAAATACTCCCCAGAAGAGAATACCGGTTCAGGTGAGTAACAGTGGCGGCGCTACATGAGGGTCCCGCATTTATGAAAACCTATCAGCCATTCAGCCCTGCATTTTATTTGTATCGAGCGGAATTCTACTCCGACGGTCGTTCATTGCAGGATCGGGATCGCGCCACTCTGCGCTGTCATTAAGAGTGGCGCGATAAAATGTGCTAATGTATTCTCCGCACTTTCAAATACCGTCATAAGTACTGACTACAATCGACCGCTAACAGGTCCGAGGTTCGTCGTGCGCCAGTGTCGTTTTAGAGCTTCGGTCCGAAGTTCAAGTACGTCTTTGCGATAGAACTTCGTTTATGACGATTCAGTTCGCAGGATCGGAAGGTCCTTTAGAAGAGTCTCCGTAGTTGGAAGGGGTCGCGGAAAAGCGGCGAAGGGAAATTTCTTCATCGCGATCCAGACTGGTTGATAATAATCCGGGGCGAAATAATTGATTTAGTCGATTTGCGCGGGCCCGGCTCGTCTCAGCGTCCGTCTTACTACGTGACTCCGGCAGTAATGAATCCCTCGTATACATCCGTGAGTTACAGCGAGCCACGGCCTCCGACCGAATATACCTTACCTACCTGGCTACAGGCTCGTGCAAAAGATGCGCCGCGAGGATAACGCCGCGCCACGGAGCGTCCACCTTTTATTTTCTCCTTGCTTATTCATTCGTTCGTTCGTGCCTCGAACCACTTCGCCTGGTTCTATCTCCTACCGCCGCCGCCTTCCACCGTCGTCCGCTCCATTGGATCTCTCCTGTTTCTCCTCTCCCGCCTATATACCCTTTGTTCCCAGCTCCGCGTTTTACTTTCACGCGCACCCATGGGCAGCCATTGTTTACCGCGTAGAAAATCGAACACGCGCCCGCGAGCCGATTGCGATCGGCTCCTCCATCCGGCAGAAATGTCACCGACTCGTAGCTGATCTTTGCGACAGTGGAAAAAGAGATGGTCAGACGACTTTTGCTGATTCGAGTCGGGCAGATTGCGACGACGACGGGGCGCTTCGTGTTCTTGCGCTGCGTCATTCGTGCCGATTGTGTCGTCTCGACGCGTTCAACGTTGTTGCGCATATTCGATGTTGAATTAATGAACGCTGACGCATGTAATCAGGGTATCGGTTGAAAAGTGGGAAATGAAGCGGTTTGTGTGGCACAGTGTGCGTATCTCTCTCTCTCTCTCTCTCTCTCTCTCTCTCTTTCTTTCTTTCTCTCTGTTTCTGTGAGAAATAGACGTACTTCTTTCTTCGGCTTACTAAAAATTATAATTCATCACCATCTATACTACAGCATGACACTTTCTGTTGATTTCAGGGCTGCGTGTTTTGGATCATACGAGACTTTCAGCGAAAGTGATGAACGTTCGATAACATCGAACTGCGTCGCAGCGATGGAGAAGAACGACCTAGAGGATAGGCGGGTAATCTGTTGGCCGTTGAATCGACCATAACCGCGGGACCTTGTGGGACGACAGTTTTCCTTTTGCTCGTCTCGATTTCCACCGTGCCTCGGCCCTCCTACGAATCGTCCCACGATTGCCAATATTTGCAGAAAGGAAAAGAGCTGTAAACATACGGGCGCCTCATCGGGACGTCCTTCCTTTCGTCGTTTCGTGGCTGACCAAAACGAGGAAGGATTTGAAGGAGGAGGATTCCCTACAAATTACGTTGGGCAGGATGTCGCACCTTCAGGCGAGTTAAGTAACGCTTCATTAGTCCGAAGAAATTTTAATTGCGCGGCTGTGCATCCTCGCCGACGCACGATGTTTGATTAAGGATCCGTCATTTTCGACGATATTTATAGAGGAAGCGAGGGATGTTTACCTTTTTTATTCGACGCGTGGATCAGCCCTGATCCGGGTACCCGGCACGGAAAACATCCAGAACTAATTGACGCTGGTGAGTCTTTATGAAATCATTAGCATGCCGATTAGGGGCATGCTTAAGTATGTGAACCGGCTGGTTTCGTGAAATGTCGAGTCTGATAGAGTATTAAAAGAAAAAAAATATAGCATTCGCGGAAAGCGGACAACATCCGGGACCGAGGTTGAATATCATTTGAATCTCGAATAAATCAACGGATAATACTTTAGTTTCTTTCGGAAATTATAACGCGGTCAATTGTTAGTATCGTAAAGGGAGGCCGCCTGGGGTCAGGAAGTATCGACGAACGCGGTTTCCATATTAACGTCTGCGAAAACGGACCAACAATAAGATAATTCAGTCATTAGCAATACACGTGTAGCGCATTAAAATAATTTGTCCTAATTGCCCGGGCAACGTTCCTTTTGAAGCAGGCCCAAAGAGGCTCCTTACCAAAAATCGACCAATTTCCGACACATGTTCCACCCGAGAGCCGCGTATGACGTCGAGGGCGGGGAGCAGCTTTTTGCTGGCAAACTCCCGTGCGCGCTTTTGAAAGTCAACGAGCGAGCGAGGTGGACTGTTACCGTTTGATTGCGCCGCGTATAACCGAGCCCTCTCGCTGAAAAACGGCCGCACTGTCGATATTTTTTTGGGAATTAGCCGGGACAAAAGTCCGAAATGCGCTCGAAGATTACGATGTGCCGCGAGTGAACTCTCCGCGAATCAAAACATTAGGCCATTTTTTTCCTCTCCCACCCCTCCCCCGACGCGCCGCCTCGATCTGTGTAAGAAGGGCACGCTCGAATAACAGGTTGGTACACCTGCCACTCGAACGTGGAATTTATATTTGGTGCGTCCGCGTCGGTGCGTTCTTCTTTTGGAATTGTCACGACACTCGCCGCGAGAGTGAACTCTCTGAGAACACCTTCGGTATGGCTCGCGGCGATGCGCGGCTCTCTCGTCAGACTTGTAAAACGAGACACCGTCTATCATGCGCTCCTCTCTCCGTCCATTAATCTGCACGCCGTGCGCGCCTCGGATCGGTACTAATTCACGTCAGCCACGTTTCTGGCCAAATGTGCCCTCGAACCTCGAGCCGAATTGGAATATCTTGACGCTTCTTTCGTGCCTCCTTTCGAGAAGCCTCGCGCGCTCGTCCGTCACGTGACTCTCTCGTGATCATTCATTCTCGCCCCCTTCTCGACATTTTCCCGTGCGAATAATCGTCACGGCCCCTATTCCCTTCAACGTCCCTTTCTTCGCAGCGCCTGCCTTTCGACATCACCATTCACGCATACGTCCGAGCAAACGTATCGCGCGCAGTTGACGAATCCACTGACCGGTCGCGGGCTCACATCAGCAAGCCGCCAAACGATCTTCCGCGTTCTTTCATTGGCCACGCTGCTCGGACAGGCGTTAACGTCGTTGAACCTTCCGCGGGCCGAAACGTAAATTCGAGCGGACGCTTCGGCGTTCTCCACTTCCACCTCCTCCTCATCGGCGCGCACCGAGCTGAGCGTCCGCGTCGTCCGGTAGATCTCGGCTACCGACTTTTCGGGACCGTCACTCCAGATCCCAGAAGAGCCTCGGCACTTTGTAGTGACGAAGAGAGGCACGGAGGGTACATCACCTTCGCGTGTTTACCTCTTCGATAACCGGTTCTCCCCCGTTGCCTCCGCGCCCCCTCGCCGGCCCTCTCCTCTCGAGCGCGAGACGGTATGGAAGGATCCTTTCTCATCTCCGTCTGTTCACTTCGCCTCTCTGAATCTTCGCTCTCGAGCTCTCAACTTCTCTCTTCCCGCTCCCTCACTCCTTCCTTCTCTCTCGTCCGTCAGATTCCCCCGTCTCGTTCTCCACTCGGTACTATGGTATTCAAATGACCTCGGATGATGAATACGCCCGTCTCTCTCGTGCCCTCGGACCGCTACGGTAATTGCCGCTATTTCTGTCCTTATTTTTGCCCGCGGTGCGTATGGTTCTTCGCCGCTACACGCGTCCGTATGCACGCACGAAACGCATTCTCCCTCTCGGTCGCTCGCACCACCGCAAAGGGTCGACTGCTCCTTTCCTCCGCGTATTTGTCTCTCTCTCTCTCTCTCTCTCTCTTTTTCTCGCGTCCCGTGCCCTTCTCGCCGGTTCTACATTTTTGTGCCAGTCGTACGTGCCTTGGTACCTCCTCTGGCCCTTATCTCTGAGAAATTTTCGTAAGGAGGGCGCGGATAAATTGCGCGGGAACCAGGAACGAACGTTGCTCCCCCCGCGTTCTCGACCCTTCTGGCGTGTTCCCTTTGCCCGCCGTAGGTGCGAACTCGCAGGGACGTCGTAGCAGCGCCGATTTACCTTTGTGCTTCGTCGCTCGCCACTCTGCGCACGGCGTCTGCGGAACCGAGTTGGGCATCGCTCGGGCTGCTTCGAATAAATAAATGTTTATTGAAGACAATAATGTCGATTCGCGCTGTTATTTTGTCCGAATCAAATTGTAGTCTTTGTTCTTATTCTGTGTCGGTTAATCGATTACAAGTTTGTTCAGTTATTCGCGTTTCGAAGATTTATTTAATGATTGAGCGCCGACGAATTTTCCGTTCCCTCGTTGCTTTGCCGCGGCGAGATTCGTAACGGCATTCTGCTTATGAGAACAGTCTGTCGGTAGATGAAGAATATTTGAATCTCTCCCGAGGCAGGGTTATTGATCGCTGAAAAGCCGAGTCTTCAAAGATCGACGTAATAAGCGTTCACGCACGCTAATTAACGCATTAGACGTTTCTGAATGAGAAAGTTTCGCGATCCGTTAGTAGAATTTCGTTCTGTAGGCGATAACCTTCGGTCGGCACGGGTTCTTTTTCTCGGTCGTTTTTTCGGCAAACATCAATTTGTCAAGGAATTCCAAGTTTCTCCGGCGGTGAACACCGAACGGTATTTCGCGCACTCATTCTTGTCACTTGCGAAAAGAACATTAGCAAGACCGAGGCGCACGTCCAGACGCGACTACATAGCGACGATCTTTACAAAAACGTCCATTTTCGTGACTGAATGAAACGGGAAAAAAAATATTCGTTCTCTCAGCCCGCGCACCTTTCGTTTCATCCGTTCGTTACGACCCTGAGATCGGTCCTCTATGTTGCTTTATGGTATAATTAACGCTTTCATGTGTCTGTAAAACGTGGCATTGATTCGTCATACATTCTCGACGAGTTAAACCGAGGTACCGTGAAATCGCGAAAAGCAATATCATTCACCTCTCACTTCACACGTAACAGCGGGCCAAAACGTTCCCTCGAGAGCTTGGTAAGTCGGGATGAAGAATTTAGTTACACCGAATCACATTTTTTCCCCATATCGGCGGATGCGGCGGTAGCGTTCGGTATTCGTGAATAATTCGACGGCATTAGATTTTTAATCATACCGGGTCGAACATCGTCGGTCGTTTACACGACCTTTCTACCTCTGTGAACCAAACGAATCCTATCGGATCGCGATGCGATCGATATCGTCCTGGCGTGCCAGCATTTCTAATCCCAGATTACATTCCCACGCCATGAACTGTAGGAGACTGTGTATCGGGGATGGTCTTCTAGGTTTTCTTGCACTACTGATATATTTTCGGTCGGTACTGTTGCTTCACGCACGCGTATATATGGAAGAGGCCACGTACATTTGCGCGGAGCCATTGCACAAGACGATGAACTATCAAGTTTGCTGGATCCGTCAGTGTCCGGATTGAATTTCGAATCGCAAGTACTTTCAATCTCCGATGTATCACTGCTGCATGCTCTTACTATGCGAAAGTATATTACTTCAGTCTGGTCGCATAAATTGGCTGCAATCATGATTTCGCTATGCAACCTCAAATAAGATTAGCTTATATTGAAACCCAATATAAACCTACCATAAAATGTACAGGCGGAGCTGCAAAGAACGTTGCGCCGTTGTCGAATATAATTTCGCACAGAAAGAGCATTTAACAGACTTATTTGACGCAGTGAACGCTCACTCATCTGTACATAGACGCTTACGTCGACGTTCCGTTAAATTAGCGCTGTCAATTATCGGAGGAAAGCTCAAATATTTCGCGGATATTAAAAAGTGTCCGAACGCACTGGAGCCGCGCAGCGCGGAATATCCGTGCGTGACGCAAATTGACGCATAACTTTAGGAACTGGCTGTACGTATGCGCACGAGTAGCTACGGGGCAAACAGCAATCATACTCATAAAGTTCCCGTGATCCCTTCTCATGCTGGAGCCTCGCATGCTGAATAACAGCGACTATTAGTGCCCCGTCGGTCATTACATTCTGTCGGTTAAATATATAGTCGTATTAATATTTTCAGGCGAACCCGGCGCGAAGAATAAAAATACGGCATTGCACTTGCACCTTCACCGCCAGCGCTCTTCCTCCTTTCTTTTCGTCCGCCATGCGCGCTGTCAGAAGATGCAAAACGATTCGCTGCCGTGCGTATATAATCGCCTATCGTGCTAACGTCGTCGCATTGCGTGTGTTTCGCTAGCGCATGATGGATTTCGCTGGGACCATAGTTATCTGAGCAGGTACAATGACGCTACCGAATTCAATATATCATTCTACTGATTTGCCAGACGAGCCTTAACGGCGCTATGCAAGCGTCACGCACCGGCCATACGTTACCGTCCCTGACTATATTCGCGTACAAAGATTCGACTAGATCGTCAATAACAAATCACAATACACATGCTTGCGCGCCTTCGAATTTCTACCCTTTCCACGCACCGCGAGCCCCGCGACCACCTGATCGCGCGCCGCTGCATGAGCTGCATCTCGTTCTCGTACTCGCCGGATGATGTACTTTATCGTCGCGGCTCGCGAGGAGGAAGAAGTAACGGTGCTACCGAGGTTGGCGATTGCGCGGCAGGGGACGCGGATCGCCATTATGTCAAGGAATCGCTGACTCAACCGCGCGCAACCGGCAGAGGTGTACGTTGTCTCCGAGCGTCTAGCCGAGTTCGCCCACATAGCGCGCCGTTGCTTAGGCGTACAATCGCTCGCAGGAACGTGCCCGAACGGGCAACTGCGATTAGGTAATACCCGCTGTTTTATAATTGTCGCTGCCTCCTGCATGTGGCACCCATTCCTCGGGCCCAGCCACCCTCTTCCCTCTGCTCCCTTCGCCTTGCTTGGCTGTATGTACTCTGTGTGCTGCAGGAGACGCGAGATCGCGCGAAGCCTGACGACGTACGTGCAGCGCTGGAAACGACGCTGTCGAAGTGTGGAACTCGTGTTTCGCACGATCGACTCTTGATCGCGGTAATGAGGTGTTTCATTTTATGAGACTCCCAGTCGACGTCTGACGTTTTCTGTCCGATCCGGGGGAGTCGATGATCAGGAATATGGGGAATGAGGTATTTTATTGGAAGTTACGGTCTGTGTGGGGGGTAGCCTGGTTCGACAATCGTGATGTCGGAATGAGTATTGTACCGCGTTAGGTGTCGGAAACTTATGGACTCGGAAGAGTATTTTGGTACAGCTTCCACCAACACGCGTTGGATAGAACGAATTATTACCTACTGCCTCCGTCATGTTTAGTTCCTACGTTCTTTCGTAATTTTACAATGCATCTCATTGTCAGCTGCGCGTCGTGTCCAAATCATTTTTCATTAAGCAGGTATCTACGTACGCATCGTTCAACGCTTCCGTGAACTTCAGCATCACGACGAGAGCATTGGAATACCAAAGCCACCGGCTACCGTTCGATCCCGATGTCAACGAGCCTCATGCATGTCCCAGGGATTGAGACACAACCGCGTTCCTGAGAAAACAACGCGCGACAGCGTCGGGGCATAGCAACGGCGGGTACTACGGGCACGGTTGAAAAGATAAAATTCTGACCAGTGCCACTCGTAAAGATCCGACCTCTTGGAACGGGACTGGCGACACCATAAAGCAAACCGACGGCGTGCCGATATCGTACCGTTCGTGTTTACATTTTATACGCGAGTATACGTATTCTCGGCCAAAGTCCCGGCACTTCCCTACCACTCTCGGGCTCGGGTCCAGATACGTGAGAGTGCACGGGCTTCGGCGCGGGTGAGTTCGCAAGACGCGAGCGCGCGCGCGCGCGCTCGAAGAAGAGAGGGGCAAGTATGTATGGGTAACGATAGGGGATATAAAGTGGCACTGTCGCGAGTGCCGTGAAACATAGCTGATTGGGTGGATTTAGCCGCGCCTTATCGACGCGGTTACTCAGCATGCATCCAGCATGGACCGGCCTCGTTGCAAGTATGCGCATTCGTTGAAGGGTATACAGCGTACGCCGCCTTCCTTCGCACCGTCTGTATCCTTCCCTTTGGCCATCGCTGAACTTCCATCTCTTCGCACCCCCTCCGTAACGTCGCTCTTCTTTACAGTGTCCATCGGCAGGCTCGGCCTTCGAGGCGACTTCATCGACACGTTATTGCGACGGTGTGCCGCGCGCGAGAAATATCATGCGCGCGTTATCGCTGGCAAAAGACAGGGCAGATTGCCAAGTAGCCTCTGAACGATGCCTGATGGCCTTCTCGTCCGTTCTCGCTACTTCTCCTTCATCGCCCCTTTTTATCTTACAAAGCACTTCGGGATAATAGAGGCTATGCAAAGAGCGCTGTTGTCCGGACGAGGATCAATACGTAATGCATCAGACGTTGACACAGACAAATGGTTCAAAAAGTCTCGTATCGCCCCTCTGCGCAACGAGCGCCTTGTACTAGTTACGGGTATGAGAAATCAGTGGATCGCCCTCGTCGACTCTATTTTTCGCTAGGCGATGCCTGGAATAATGGAGGTGCTGGTAACTGAGCGAGAAGATCGAGCGAGAGGTCTGGGAGGCTCGTAATGTCGATGTTCGGAGATCTAGGTGTACGTGGGAGACATCCGTCAGCTCTCGTTTCTCAAAATGTTTTTATTATATAAATATTTGAGTGCGATAAAGCGCGTTATCGAGATAAACTTACGGCTGTATGTTTGTGTTCAGTTACAGTCTGGCATCGAGGCACCGTGATTTATCGTCGCTCGTAGGCTTGCTCGGATAATCAATCATCGCGTTTTTGGAACAACGAATGTTACACATAATCTTACGTATGTCAGTTAGCACTGGGCTGTGTTTCATCAAATTCTCTCCTCGCCTTTCACTGCGACCGGCGTGCGTATACGACCAAACGAAATTCTGAGTACTGCTACAGGATCTGGAATTATCGGCAATGGTATACCGAGTCAAACTGACAAATATGTTTCGGGAAAATTGCAATGCATTGACGAGGTTATACTTTAAATTTGACAATCGTCTAAAACGTTCTTCGCAGAATGACAGAAAAGTTCAGTTGGATAATTCTGTCGGTAACATCGAACTAATTGTAAGTCGTGACGGTCACCAAGTTCCCGTCGCTCTTACATTCGTGCAATACGCAGAATCCTTTAGCGTCCGCTCGCCACCAGCAGGAATAATATTGTTGTACACCTGGCAATAAAACGCTCGTGTGCAGTTCGATTTATCCGTGACGGCTATTGCGTTCGGCCAGCCAATCGACGCCAGCCCGGTTCATATCGCTAGACGTTATCAATACTTCCAGTCGTACGTTCAAGTCAAATATTGCGAATCGTCGTCGTTGCTCGCCGATAGCGCGAGAGTTTTGCCCCCGTTTGCACCGTAGATACTTTACTACGACGATAAATCGAATGTATTTCAAGATATCATGGGACCCGACGCGCGCAATGCCACGTTTGCCATTGCGAACGCGTGAACGTTTTGCACGTCGGGAGGTTTAGCTGAGTTGACATCGATGATTCGTCATAAATAAATACGAAAATCTACGCATCGGGTATCGAATGGGAACCTTCGTTCAAGGGCAATGTCAAAAAATTCACCGGATTACGCTGTATCAGCTGTATATTTTTCCATATTGCCGTGGCAATACCTTCGTACGCGGCTCCCATGAAGAATGGAAAAAATTACGCAAGGATCAGGAAGATGGTGGTATTCGACAAATGTGAGCACAGTGCCAAGCGCAACCTCTGGCTCGGAATGTTAACATTTAACCATGGTCATGCGTAAGAATAATGTCGACTTCTTTATAGGTCGCCGTAACAACGCGAGGTACCTGTGAGTACTTGCTCCCCACAGCGAACGAGTATGTATGAGAATACCGGCGTAGATCGTTAAATGAACTTGTGTTTATATCGCACGCCATACGCGCGCATGTAAGCGGCTATTCGTGTATTGACGCGAAAGCTCTTGCCATGTAAAGAAAACGAATCGCGAAATCGGTCGGGCAATACTGGTACAGATACGTTTCCATGGTTTACGTACTGTCTCGAATACTGACACTTTTCCACAGTAGCCACATAGGTGACATTGAAACGATCCGACCATCTGCACCATTGCAGGATTACGGCTTAAACTGATTACAGCATGCAATAGAAAATGTAAATTGGTATTCGAACATCAAACCAAATTATTAGAAATTTTACGTTACAAGCGGCTGTTGTTCAGTTATCTTTATTTCGATATACAGACAGTAAGTACATAGAGAGAGAATAGAAAAATATCAAATAAAGATGTCACACTATTATCTCATTAATTTCTAAAGAATAGAGCGACACAGCCACAATGATCACCTCTAGGCAAAGAATACTTATTTATCTCGTGAGTAATCTTAAACGCTCGATACGATCCTGCAGATTCGACAAAATTTGATTTGCTACTTGTTAACTCGGCCAACACGAATCAAATGGAGGGGAAATGAGCGTAAGCAGCGAAAACGTCGAGGTAGGCACACGGCTATGGTTTCCATAGCTCCAGCGATACATGAGCCGTAAGAAAACAGAACGTTAGCTCATGCGTGTCCTTCGTTGAAGTCTCAACTTAAACAGTCGAATGCGTGTCGCTATTCGTCGTGAACATTAACTTCGTACCGAAAGGGTCGATTGTTTGTCAATATCGGAGCGAAATGAACTAGTAGGCAGTAATTTATGGCTCGGTTATCGATAAGCAATGCTATATACCATTGAAAAACAACTCCCATACACGAATAAAGTGCAAAACCGCGATCAAACGACCACCTTTACCAGAGAGCTGTTAAAATATTTAGAAATAATTCGACAAAAGAAAGATTGCTCTCAAACTAAATTCCCGTAATAAAGTAAAATCTGTTTCGTTCAAATCGGCCCGTAATCGTTAGCGGATTTGTAAGGGGGCAGGATTAGATGTCTCGAATGCTAATTAGTACAACTGCCTCAGCCTGACGTTATTACCCTATCAAGTTACATATCCTTGTGTCTTGGTCACCTCTCCACCGTATGGCGTATCGCCAGAGCAACGGTCGTGGGCATTAAAATTGCTAATCACTCGCAAGGGTGCCGAGAGACAGACTCTTGATCCTGTTCGCTTGCTCGATTTGTGATTCCGCTCTCTTTTTGCGCGTGGCGAACTTTTATTGAAGGATCGGCAACTGTGTGTGTTTTTATTTTTTATCGCGCACGCTCCTCCCAGCGCTAAAACTGTCCGTCGTAATTTCCGCACTTTATATCAGCGGCCAGCGCAACGTTGTTCGCGAATGACCGTAACGACGGGTGCTTGAAACAAACACAAATTATTGACGCGGTCGGCCTTATGTAATTGCGGTAGTTAAGCCGGCTCTAGGTCTAGTTAGAACCGTTTCAATTAAAAATGTCGGATGTCGAGCAAAATAGTCGTAAAACTCTCGCGTGCACCTTTCGGGAAGACGTAACGATCGCGGAGATTTATTGTTTGCTAGGAGCGATTAAGTGGGTGGTGTATGTGACGTAAGACGCCATATTTGTCGCTCGTTACTTCTGGATCTTATATTGCCAACCGCGAGCTGCAAGCATCCCTGCGTCTTCTGCGTGACAACGAGGAAACTTGTTTTTCTAGTACTACCACGTACAATTAAATTCACCAACAATCATAGTAAAGGCACGATTATCGTTCGCTTCCGTGACGCAATTTGTCAAAACAAATGTTCTTACACCGCGTCAGACTAATTCGTTAAAATCGTTTCCTGGGACTTTGCGCCATTCTTTCCCGATGTCGTTAAAGTCTAAAAGAGCCTTCCTTTTCGTTCGAGGAACCAACGCGAGCGACGCACGTGTAAACTGTTGGCAGTTTTGCATGTTTCTCCGTACGCTCCTCGTTCGTGCGAGTACGCTCTCGAAGCCCGAACGCCTTTTAGCAAGCGATAGCTAATCTTCGCGCCTTGTACTGCTCGCAGACGGCAGACTTTGACAGTTGGCAGCATTGTTAGCTCTGCACAGCGATAATTACCTGACTCCGTAACGGTCCGTACAGGCCAAGCATTACTGTGCTCTGCTCAGACTTCATCTCTCCTCTCTTCCCCTGCCTTTCCATCTTCAACGAGTACGTCTCCCTAATTAGTACATTTGTCCCGATTCTTCTACATACTAAGAAAACTTGCTATAGCATACCTAGAAGGAACATTACAGGCATGGAACAGCAGGTAAGTTTTGGTCAGTTTACATTTTACAACGTTGTTTCAGAGTTTCATGATCGTTTCCGTTTCTATACGAAGGGTTTGTATCTGCCCAGATACCAGTGTCGTCAGAACACCAAAAACCATTCACAGCCACACGTCAAGTGTGTGCGTACCACACCTGTGAGTGCACACACACACGGTCGGCTGTGGAAGGTTTCTGCGACACTGCCAGCAGTGCCAGGTACTCATACTGTGTCCAACAATAAGTTCTGCGCGTTTGTTTAGACTTTAGAACATCCACTGACTCGAACCGTTTCATTTCCAGGCCTGTACCTCGGCCTACCGGACAATGGATCCAGCGCATTCCACCCGCAGCAACTCTACTTTGCGTGCCATTTCACACCTCTTCCAATATGGCAAGGTTCCCGGAAAAACGAGGGAGGGCACCATTCACCAGGCATCGGCCTCCGCCGAGAAAAGCGACATCGTCATGACGCTCCCGGCTTCGAGCAGGCAACGGCCTCGATGTATTACGTTGGACGTTCGAGAGTGACTCAGATTTTTCTGCCTTCGGGGCTAGGCACTTAGGCGAAATCGCTGTACCGAGATCGCCATGGCGGAATGTATCCCTCCGTCTTTTTCTCTCTTATCTCGTATGAACGCCTACAGTCTCAACGAGGTACGACTTTTTTTCTCTCTCGAAGACATCAACGAACCGTGTGTGGCCTCTGCATGGAGGTGTCGCTTTTTTGCCGGCCGTCTCGAACGGTATCGCGCGCGGTATGTGCGCGGAAATACGGAAACGAGACGAGCTATATTTTGACGTATCTCTGTACGTTTTTTTTCCGGGCAAGATTTACCCGTGCATTGTGACGTAATGGACCTCTACCACCCCATGATGGTGGCACAAAAATATGCATTGCACGATGGGTTCATCCTATACCTCGTCTTTGATAGAGCCCGAACGATTAACAGAGATCGTGTTGCGATCATAGAGTTCGAACGCCGTGGAACCGGCGGCGGTGCGCAGATCGTAGACGACGTCGTTGTAGCCAGCAACTGCTCGTTGTACGGCGCAATCGATCGATGCAACAATATTGAGCGACGCGAATGGCGGAGAAGGAAGCGAGAAGAAGCACGAACCTCGCGTCCGACGATCGGACCGTGTATTACCGATCGCGACGGCCATTACCGTTCAAGAATTTCCTCTTTCCCGCACTTCTTCTCTCTCCCCCCATCCTTCTCCCGCGTACCTTTTCACCTACGATCTCTCTCGCACCCATCACCTCCTCTCGACGAGCGCGGCCCTGTCGGCAATGAAACAGTACCTGATCGGTGTTCCGCCATTATTATCTGCCACCAGATATGCTGGTAGGTATGCAGCGAGTCGCACTCGCGTACTTTAGACCCTCTCTTACACGGAAACAAGAGAAGGAATCGGCGAACTCGGGCCGTGCGGCACGGCACGGCACGGCACGGCACGGCATATCTTGACCTCGGCGTGCATCTCTAAATCGTAAATCAGCGTGTCGAGACTCTCTGGCGGATCGGACGCCGATCACGGCCGATCACAGGCAAGTGTGCTCCGCCGCAAAGGTTCCGTTGGTTGATCAGGTAGCTTGTCGGGGCGGGCGGGGTGGGGGGTGCTATTGAACATTGATCGTCGCCGATTAGAAACACGCGCGCGAATTAATTACTGATCCGCATCGTATACGTTTGATCATCTGTGCGCATTGCCATGCCGTGGTCGGTTCGGATGTGTTCGTATGAAAGATTCGCGCTTGAGTCTGAGTGCGAAGACAGACCACCGTGTTATGGGTGGTCAGAGAATTCTGGAGAATGCGAACAGATTTGGGAGAAATAATGTTATGCGGAATGCGGAATGTGCCAGCGTAAGAATTGAGTAATATGAGAGAGCTGGCAGACTTAGTGGGTTCGCGTTTTTATAATCGAAGATGTGCTAGTGTCAACGATTTTTCGTGCGCACGGGAAATTCTTCTTATGTGATCACGTATCGTTTTGCGTTGTCAAATTGACGGAAAAATCATGAATCTGTTTAAGAAAGTAGAGCGACATACGTCCACATAAATTGCCTGGGTTGATCTTAACCGTAAATCAGAGAGCACGACGCCTGCAGGACGCAACAATGATGCCGGATGCGTTGCACGTAGTGGAAGTGTCGTTTGAAACGAGGTCGGACAAAATAGCTCAATAAATAACCGACGATCAGGAAGAACAGTTGGATCAGAACGGCGAATTGACCGGCCTCATAGATAATTCAAGGATTGTATGACAAGAGGCTATGAATCAATAAATCCCTGAGGTTGTGAGAAATAAGCGCAAAAGACGTTTCATCTCGTTCGTCATCCGTTAGACTTAGACAATATCTCGCAAGCATTGAACGCGAGTTTCCTTTTTCCGCATAGCAACAGAGCATAATCATAACGTACTCATAGACACGCAGTCTATATATTCACTTCATCGCGTCACGCACTCATACCACCATCTCTCCACAAGTAAACAAAAACCGCGTACAGATCAATGATTCCATTGTCAAAAAAACAAAGATTCGCTAACGTAAATAGATTTTCACTTACCGGAATTCATTTTCGTGATCCTCGGACCTCGCCGGCAGACAGCAGGAGGCGAAGTCTTCATTTTTCACTCGTTCCGTCCGTAGTCGGCATACGTCGACGTACGCTGGAAGTGAGTCTCTTTAATCTGCGGCAGTCGCGCGATCGCCCCCGCAGGGTGAATCGTTCCTCCGCCACGCACATGCACGGCAGCCGAGAGGACGCGCGAAAGTAGGTGTAGCGTGCGTCGCGAGCAAATTGTTGGAAATCGTCGCCCGCAGCTGATGTCGAACGCGAACGCGAGCGGGCGCGGAGGGCGAGGGCGAGGGCGGAATGCCAAGCGCACGTTACTTACCGTGTAATTTGTTTATCAGATCGAGAAGGATGCCGGGGAAACGCGAGAAATACGGTAGAAAATTATAGCGACGGATCGGCCAGGCGCCGGTCGAAGGGCCTGATAAATACGATCGCTGTCGATCCTTGATTCTCCCGTACGGACCGCAAAAAGATGAAACGGGGGAGAAGATGATCGAAGACAAAAGCGAGGGGGTTAAAGATTTCGCTTTCGAAGATTCGACGGACAAAGTGGACGTTGCCTGGGAGGGTCCAGCTCGCGGATGAGAAAGCTGCATATAATAGCTGACATTACGGGGAGGACCTTGATTCTGGCGTGAGAAAATTGTAGCCGCCCCTGCGGAGTGTAAACTTTAAGCGGAAATAGGTGGATCGCGGGTGCCTGTGAGAGGGGTCCGGCCGACGCTAACGATACTCTGCGAGTGAAAAGTGAGTACCGACTCACCGTCTTCCACGAAAATGAAGCGACTCTCGTAAGAGTCCCCATTATACCGTTGCCAATATCCCTGTTCCACGATGGCGCGCCGTGCGTGACGGAGGCCTCTTCTCGGTAAACTCAAGACTGTGCGTCGTAGATACCTGGAATCAATCATGCATGTAGCACGTTTCTGGAGGCAGATCGCTTTCTCGTCCGTTCCTATACGTTCATTATGCTACAATGATCCCTCGTTCGCGTTCACCGTTGACAAGAACGGCGTCCGCGGAATCGCTCAATCCGTCCCGCGGAACGGGAAGTCTCGCTTTAATTGCAATTAACATCAGCGCGCGATAACATGCCTCCGGCGAGCTCGATTCAATTCGCTGCCTCGCGACGGTCCCTTATTGATCCGTGAATCGCCGTTGCTCGCCGACGACGCCGGCCGCGCCGGGTCCCAAAGTGACCGAACATTCGCGTGCCTTAATTAAGACGGGGTCCTCGCGCGGCGCGGCGCGGCGCGGCGGAGCAGAACGCGCGGGGAATCCTTATTGCCGAGTAAACGTAACGAGCCGATATTTTCTCGTGCCGGGTGCCGTGCGAGCCCGGGAGAGCGAGGAGTCTCGGAAGAATTCTCGGTATTTCGGTGAGCGTACGCATACGCCGTCGAAGCGAGCGGATAAAAGCGGAATCCCGATTAAAACGAAAATCCACGCGATCCCTCTCCGGGCCCCGGAGAGACGCCAGAAGCATCTGCCCGGTTCCAGGATAATTATTTACGTCAGATAGGATCTTGACCGGGGTTGGCCGCGCTCGAAGACAAAAGAATCTGCGCATCGAAAAGGACTAAGGAGAGGGCCCTCGGCTTGCCCGTAGAGTCGCCACCGCGCGCCCTATTTGTTCTCCCGACTCCCGACTGCTATCCCAGTGCTCCGCGGGCCTCGACGCTGAGAAGGATGCGGCATCCGCAGCTCCTGCGAAGTCCTTCATCCTTCCGAGCGACCCGCGCTTTTTCGGCCCGCCTGGATAAGGATCTTCGACAGAATGCTGGTATGCGCGCCGCTGCCTTCGTATAATTTTCATTCGCCGCCTCAGTTAATTCAGCCGCTGGTGCGCGGAATTTTCGGGCCCCGCGGAAGGCTCGCGGACGATTCTGCAGCGCGATAATGTGTCGCGACCGTCTCAAATGCAATGCGTCGACTCGTTAACTGTCTCGCCGCGCTGAAGTTACTGCCGCGCGTTATGCGATATCGTTGACGCCAAGGTCCGCTACTTTCTAAGAGCCTTACCGGCGACGAAGTTCCGTTTCGTCGACGCGCTATCGATGCCGATCGCGCGGTTTTCTGAAAGCGAGCGAATTTAGTGGGACCGTCATCGGGAAAAAAATGGCGAAGCCGATGAAATGTTTATCGGGCGCAACGAGATGGAACGAGGATTTTTCAGCGTTTTATCTTTCAGGCCACCGCTACGGTGCGAACTGAATTATATGCTCGACGGTGAACTCGATCGAAGGATCATGAATCGGCCCTGCCCAACGGCCGGGTACACGCAGCGCGGGGATAATACCGAACAGTCGATGCTATCGATTTCCAATTAACATGTCCCGCATTGCGGGTCACAAGTATGGACCTTATATATAAGGTCTACGGTCACAAGCCGCTCACAATTCCGCGGCACACACGCTTGTACCGGGCCGTTGGTGCTCGGTCGTTATTACGTTTATTGACATACGACTACGGCTACACAGTGTCGTTAGTATCGAAACTTAGAGGAATAATCAGGGAACGTCGGTTGATGCGGCCGAGTCGCACAGACTCGTTTCTTGCTGATTAACGAAGGACTACTTTTCTATCGTAGCTCGGAGAGCACAACTCACGACGGCGTGTTTACACGCCCCGCGCGGAACCACATTTCACAAACTCGAATCGTCGCAGTGTCGTGGCAGGGCCGTAAACCCGTGGGCCCCATAAACACTTACGACGTGTGCTCGCTATAAACAATGCCGTCGCAAATATACCCCTGGCAATTGCAACCGCGGCAACGAGTTCTTTCGTATTTCGTAACGTCGATGCCGCGTCGAAGCGTACGCACGTACCTCACCCTGTTGCCTGGAGACCTGAAAAGTAACCCGAACGAGTTAGCCGTCGATGATACGATCGTCGTGCGTGCGCTGATAAGCGACCGCGACACTCCGGGCATGGCTGGAGTCCGTAAACACGGCGCGTGGAAATTTTTCTCGTCCTCGCCGGCGCCTTCCTGAAATCCGTGCCCCGGCCCCGAGGATTCGCTCGCCCGGCAGGATAATAAAATTGATTTTTATCGGCCGATTTCGCGTAATTTGATTAACAGCGTGAATTTTACGCGACGTTAATTGTGATTTATAGATACTCGTAAACGGCCGACGAGAGCTGGGAGCGCGAAACGAACGGCGAGCGTTGGGAAACCATCGACGCGTCGAGCTTGCGCGCGTTGAGCGTCGAAGGCGTTCCGGCTGCTTTTTGCTCGAAAGCTCAAAGTCCGCCGCGACCGGGTCGCACGAGAAATAGTGCGTTTTTCTTCCATATTTTGTGTCGCGCTCGAGAGGGAAATATGCCGATATGTTAATCCCGCATAATATTCCGGAATATCCAGTCTTTCCAGTATCGGCAGCTAGCGCCATGCTAGCGAATACGAACATAGAAGTTAACGGCGCGGTTATGTAACCGCTTATTCTATTAATTGTTCGTGCCGTGATCCACCGCGCGCATACGTCGCGACAAATCGACACGCTGAGCGAGCGAATCGCATCATAAAACGATAAGGTGTATTTTTTATTCACAATCAGTGATGCAAACTCTTCGTCGAGCGAACGTAAATTTAATCAAACGGTCGCGTGTCCTGTCGGGTCGGTACTTGATGTAATTTACTCGATGTCCCGGATCTTAAATCGAAATGACTTCATTTGCATCCAGCACCACGAAAATCGACTAACGCTTCGATGGGAATTTACTTCAAAACGTTGCGGAATAAACCGCAGAGCGCAGGAGAGTGGCAGGCAGCCGTAAGAAAACTCTAAATCGAAATATCGCGAGTCTTTTTCCGCGTCCTGACAGGCGTTGCAACTGGACATCGGAAAAAATCGATTAGTGACTTCGTGGAGCGCGCCGCGTAATTCAGGCGTGACGCAACAGACGAAACGCTCTACTCCTTTTGATCGTAAAAAATGTCAGCCCGTGCCTCGCTTCGGGAGCATTTGAGGGAGAGGGAGAGGGAAAAGGTGTTGGCGCGGATCGACATGGACGAAACGTCGTTCTTGGAACAAAAGGAAGCGCCGGCAGTTCTTGCCCCGAAAAGACATCGCGACGGGACAGTGCCCTCGCTTTAACCGCTCAGCGTGTGGTGCTATATCTTTCCGCTTGTAAAGCGACTCGTATAATGTCCGTTTTTTTATGATGCCTGGCCTTCTCTATGATCGATTGTCTTTATCGCACGCCACACTTCCACGGCTCCCGACCTCACGTACATATATTCCTTCTCGTCCGAGCGCACCTTCACAATCGCGCCTTTGGAAATTGAAAACGGCGTAATAAATATTGAGGAACACTTTAGTCGAAATAAGGTATTAGTTACGCTTTCACGATTCACTCTGAACGGTCTCGACTCATGCATAATTAGATTCACTTCGATCGCCGCGAAAATACCGTTACGCGAGGTACGTAATGTTTCGCTGAGTTTGAACGATATCTTTGTTAGCCGCGCGAAGATTAAATTCAAGACTTCCGAAGGCACTCTTCTGTGTTTGATAAAATCGTCAGTATTGAGAATCGAAATGAAATACATAGCGCAACACGCGGGAGACTCGCGGTGTGACTTCGCTAATTCTCCGTTGCCTGCTCGCAAACTCATCGATTTGCTCTCTGCATATAAAAGGGAAACGTTCTCACACTGCTCTCGCGCGTTCCGGACTTGCCGGGGGAAGAATAAATCGGCGGCCGCAGGCGCGCACCCGTACAGAACGAATATGAAAACGCTCGCGCCACGGGCCTTTCGCATTTGCATAAGCGCAGGTCGCGACTTATTGCGTACGTCGGCGCGTTTCATACGCATTGCCCACGCGGTTGCTCGCAGCAGACAATTCGCTGAACGACGCTCAACATTACGTGGCGCGCGCTCGTTCAAAGCGCACCAACCGAAGCCTATCGCCCTCGATAATTGGCTAAACGCGTTGCCTATAACAATTTTTCTCCCCTGCCCGACGAAACGAGCCGATGTTTTTGTACGACGGAAATGAATTCCGTCCGCGAGCGCGATATGCGCGCATTCGTCGAACCAGACGAGCGATTTCCGCGTCTGGCGTGTGCGTGCGATATACCGATGCTTAAACCAGGTGCAACGCCGTTCGAGAGGACGAAACGGAGGACTTACGCAAGCGGAACCGTAACGCTAGAATCGCAGGGGTGTTATCGGGGGAGGGAGCGAGAGGAACGAAGGGAGTGGAAGAAAAGGAGACAAAGAAATCGGAGAGGACGAGTTTCCACTAGTTCTCGGCCGATGGAGTCAAGATACCCGGTTAAAGTGCAATCGTGTCAATCTCGAGGTGACACGTGTATCCTCCTTGTAATCTACCCTCTCGATCTAGCCCTCCTGTACACATCGAAAGGACCGACTCCGTCCGCCGCTCACCGATTGCGGACACCTACACGCACTCGCGCGTTCGTGCACGTGTGTCATGTATATATGTATACGTCACGGGTTACACTCCGTTCCACGAAGCCCGACCACCGGCCGTTGTATTTTTAAACGGCGGTTTTCGGGCCTGTTAACGAACGGCCATGATGGTTATCTGGCCAGACCCGGTGCATTATCGTCTTTCCTTAAGGTCAGTGCCAGCGTCCAGTCGAACCGAGGCCTCGGGGCTTACCTGGAACAAAGAGAGGGAAAAAATGAGTCGGTCAAACGAATAATCGCGGACGCCTGCGCCTAATTTAATTGGTTGTTAGCAAGCTTGTTCGGGCTGGCCCGTTCTCGCGCATAAAGGGAAGCTCACGGCGACCACGCCATCTTCCTTCCTGTCCGACGAACAGGAAGAAATTTCGGCCGACGCCGCTCGCCGAATAGCTCGTTCGCATATCAAAACATCCCTCGCCCTGATATTTCGCCCGGCAGATGTGCATTGGGCTCCTTTCACGAAGCGTGAAGGTGGCGACGCAGAGCATGATTTACATACGCGCCGTGAGAATGGATAGCGACGAAACAAGCACGACGCCGTCCTCCACAACACCCAGTTCTCTGTTTCTCAACATTACGTTTCATAACAGCCATTAAAAGAACCTCGACGTTCATTCACGTAAACCCCTTACAACAATTCTCACGTCTCCCATAGACTCGACGGTACCCCGCAAATGATCGAAACCTCTCGAAAATTCTATCTACCCCGTCACATAGAAATGTCCTTTAAGAACGTTTCGTTCTCCTCGTTATAAATTTCTCGTAACTCGCCTGCCATCGACTGACTCGACTGGTTCCAGCAGCGCGGCGTTGCGTCCAGGGTTCATCCTTGGACCGCAAGATCGTATTTCGAGGTGTTTAGAGCGAGCTTAGAGGGGCTCCGACTCCGGTATGCGGCTCTTGATGTTAACGGTAATCTGCAGCGGCAAAAAGCGTCGGCCGAGAGTGGGGGTGGCATCGGGAAAGACGTGGAGGGTTTATCGGTCCGCTCCCACCCCTCGCGAGCGTAAAATATTCCGTCGGGCTCTCATTTCGGTTAGTGCCTTCGCTCGCGTCCTTGCTATCTTCTCTCGCTAATGGATCCTGCCCGCTCGATCTCCGGCGTCCTGAGCCCTCTTTGCCGCAGGACTCGCCCGGACTAGTTCTGGTATCGGCGAGAGAGCTCGGACCCGGCGCCGTCGTATACGCGCGGCAACAAAAATGAAACGCCGAAAGGTGCACGTGCACGGACTTAAGCCGTTTCTGCAATACCGTCATTTTACGATACCCACGCCACCGCCGTCGCCGCCAATTTCTTTCCCGCGCGCCGGCCGATGTTGCGTTTGCTCGATTTTTCAGACGTGCTAATTGGTTTTTATTTGCGCCGGCGATTAGTTATTAATTAGACTTGCTCGGTACCGACGGAACATACGAAACAGGATAAGAATATATACTGGCCTTTCTTGGTCTTATTTTCAAGGTCTCGATACGTGGGTTAGTAGTCATGGGAGTCGTTGGGATCGACGGTTCATGGGTACGTATGGTGGTCGTTTTATTGGTTGGATATCATTTTTGTTGAACAGTAATCGTCGATATATGCTGATGCCAGGATAATCGTTTATTTAATTAATAGTAAAACGGTGTGTTAGAGGAAAGATAAAGCAGTTACCAGCTCGAGAAGCGTTTATCCAATTGCAATATATTACTTTCGAGTCTTTCGACCCGGCATTTCGTTGTTTTATTAGCTACCTTATGGGAACTCGAACTGGTTAAACAAGAAGTCTCGTGGAAAATTGTTTAATTACACCTTGCCATGGGGCGAACCGCGCTGCGTAATGCAGCGAACTCTCGAGTCCTAATTACCGCAGCTTCATGTGCCTAAACATATGTACCTTTCACATTCATCGTCCAGCGCTACGAGTTCATCCTCACTACGCCCTGCTCTTACACCATCCTCCACCGTTTTCTTTCTTCATTTCGCCACGAGGCTCGTCACGAACTTTCGTGATCCGCGCACATGCTTATTATGAGTAGGGCGTATCGAGCGTATCAAGCTCTCATATGGCGCGCCGTGGATCATCGTTGGTGGCTTCATCGACGTCGCCTCGAAGCAAAAGTTCACAGTATCGAATGCTCGTGTTCATACATACTCTCCTCATAATGCACACAAAAATCAAGACAGATGAATCATAAAAGTTCAATCCGAAAGGCAACGTATACCCTACTTCGACTTCTTCGCTCTTTCCTTCCGGGCGTTCCTCAGTTTGCCGCAATCGGCATTGTCGCGATTATTATCAAGGAACACGTTCGTACATTACAGAAATCGGAAGGCCCTTGCCGGGCAGGTTCCTCCGCGCGCCACGCCGTTGACTTATCGGGGGTGGGTATTTTCAGACGGTTCCATTAGACCGTATTGTCGACGGTGTCGTGCCTTTCGTCGAGCTTTTTTCGTATCAGGAAGGACCGGTTGACGACCATTAATCGCCGACAACACCGAGTACCTATCTGCCGTCCTTCTCGAGAAGCAGCATCGGCAATGGCCCCCTTTCTCGCTGTTCTCCTCTGCCTCGCCGGACACCTCCTGCCTCTCTCCCTCTTTCTCTCATCTCGTAAAGTGCATCCAGCCCCGAGATCGAGACGCGGAGTTATAATTGCCTACTCGGCGAGTCCGACATTCCACGTGCGTTAAAGTTATCGCGGCTCGATCGCCGCGTGCGCCACGGTGCTCCTTGTTTCTCAGTTTCTCCTTCTTCACTCTCCCCTCCCTGCTTATCCCTTCGTTCACCACTCTCGCCGGCCGTCGACGTTGCCAGCCGGGTTCCATGCTCCGGTGAAGAGGAGTGAGAGAGAAAGAGAGAGAGAGAGAGAGAGAGGGGGGCAATATCTCGGAGGATCTGGCCGGAGGATTATCGCGGAGTCATCCCGCGGTACTTTGCTTCTAAGAATTCCATGATATTCCACCCGCTCATTTTTTCCTCCCCCGATCGACCGCGATATGTACTCTCTTTGCGCCAAGGCGAAACATTTTTTGGAAGATTTCGCTGTGTTCGAGGAATTCTGAGATTGCCGATCGATTCTTCTAAGAATTCCATGATACTCCACCCGCTCATTTCTTCCTCCCTCGATCGACCGCGATACTCTCTTTGCGCCACGGCGAAATCATTTTTCCGAAGATTTGCCCGTGTTCAAGGAAGTTCGATATTGCGGATAGAAATCGACGCTGATTGGGCGAAAGAAACGTAGTCGTGTGTTTTTCGAAGGTAGCGCGAGAAGCGCGGCTCGGTAAGAGACTATTCTTACGCCGCGGATCTACATTGCTTTCGATCATATACTGCAAAGTGCGCAGCGCAAAAAGTACCTGGTGTCCCCCGCGGCGAGGCAGAGAGAGAAAGGGGGCAAGAAAAAAGGTGGCGAAGAAGTGCCATTGATCATAATCTTCCGGCGTAACTACGTCATCGTAGTCCCCGTCGCTCGTCCTGCAGCGCAAAGCACTGCACGTGCCCGCTTAATAAGTTTCCCGGCTGCTCTTTTTCTCTTTGTTTCATTAACGGTCGCATGAGCGAAGAGTAGTATCTACGGGCATCGACGGCAAAACAAGGGTCGTCAAAAGGCCACGTCGGCTCACCGCTAATTAGAATAATTAACGGAGGTACTCCGGCGGATGATCGTTCCTCGTCCGTTTATCCCCGCCAGCCATTATCCGAGCGCGCCGTCCGTTTTCTCGTAAACGCGTATACTCGTCCTCGCCGGAATCCTGCGCGCGGAGCCGAAAGTGGCTCGAGAAGGAGCGGGTCGGGTGGCATCGGGGCACGTTCTGAGATTGTGAGGGAGGGCGGAGAGGAAAGAGAATGGAGAAGGTGGGAAAAAAGGAAGAAAAGGGGAAGCTCGCGGGAGGACGTGAGAGGGGAATGGGTGTCGGGCGTCGAACGGTGCCGCATTCTGCCGTCATGTCGCATGCAAATACGTCCCTAAGAGGACGCGGCGCGCGTTCCGGGGTGGGAAGCATGACGACTCCTCTTCTCTTCTCTCCGTCGTCTCGACTCACTTTCCTAACGCGGTCGGTGGAGTCGGAGGGGTCCCCTTCGCCGGCCAGGGTAATTAATTTGAAACGCTAACCGCAGTTCTCGTCCCTTTCATGGAACTGCCCGGCGCTGACTCGTTGTCGGCCTTCCCGCGGGAAAGCTTATCGGATGTCCGACGATCTCTCCGCTCGTCCCGAGGCCGCCTCTCGCGAGAGCGCACGCCTCTCTGCTCCCTGCCGCTTCGCGCTCGCTATCGGCCGGTAAACAAACAGGTAGTTTACACGTGTAGGCGCGATCGATTGTATGCCAACCGGAGCGAGCCCGAGCGCTTAGCGGCGACACGTGAGCGGATACTGAATTTTCTGCCGTCGATTAAGCGTGGCGCTCGGGTCACGGGCCGGCCGTTCTCGAATATCCGTTTCGTAAGCCGTGCGCTCGCCGCTTATACAGGTTCGCGTATATTGACCTCCGCGCGTTTTGTTTTCGTAAATGCGCGCCGCGCGCACGCGCCGCACCGGGGGCACAGCGGGAACGTTTAAAGCGAGACTGCTGCATGCATAAGCGCGATTCGTAAACACGCCAACCGCACGGCGACCTTATCCGATAAACGCCCCATTCGAATGGATCGGATTCAAATCGGCTGCCCTACAGCCCCTTCCTAACCTTCCGAAAACGTTCACGTAAATTGAGTCGAGTCCCTCCCACGCTGCTACTCAAAGCCTGCCTTTGAAACAGTCTTTCTCTTTTTTTCGGGCCACGCACACAAGGTATTTGCAAACTGTAGGAAACAATTTCATTTCATTTTCTCCGTATGCACATTTAATTTTTTTTTTCTCATTTCTTCTTTCATTTCTCATTTGTTCGTCCGGCTTCATACGATTGTACATAATGGACCTTTTAGTATATGACGCAATACTTTGGTTAATACTTCTACAAACAGAGTCTTTTCTTAACTACGTTCGCGTCGTTATGTGTCGGTTACACTTCATTAAATCGGACCGGTAATTGTGCCAGAGATAGATAAGCCATAACGGCACAAGATGCTGTATATTGCACTCGCCATCGTGATAGGAACTTGATCGTTAAAATACTCTGGGTGCGGGTGCATGGGGGCCGAATGCGATATATCGGATGACTCAGCTATTGTTGTCCAGAAAAGTAAGAATCCCGATTCGCGGTACGCACTGCCAGGCGTGTTAGCGCGCGTACGAGAAGGGCAGGGTGGCGAAGGCAATGTAGTTGAAGACGGTCTCGCATGAAATTATGATCCCGACTCCTCGATGCCGCGGGTATCTTTGAGAAGCAATAACCGATCGAGCGCGGAGATAGGATTGGAATATGAAACGGATGACATGGCCGAAATTTCTTAATGAGTATACGCGGCTCCTTAATTAAAATTCCTGCTCGTCAAGTCTCACCGTCTCTACGACGAGCTCGACGCGTGCAAGTACGCTGACGCGAGGAAAAAACGCTCGACGCTGGTCGTGCGCACGGCAAAATTTATAAGTTAACAATTAGCCCGAACACGTCGGGGCCGATGAAACGGCTCGCGCGTAATACTTTCGAGTCGTGTACTTAAATGTCATGTGTCAATGGAAAATAAATATCACGAGCGGCAGGGAGAGGACGCGGATGGTCCGACGACTACTCGCATGCTCGCGTATAATTTGTACTGCTCGCCTTGAGATGCCCTGTTGACTCGTAACTCGATATTCGCCTTTACGAGGCTCGCGCAACGAAGCCGATTCAATTTGTTAATTCGCTCCTTTAATTTGTCAATTTCGTCGCGATCGCCGCGAATCCCTAATTATAATAATGTAAAAACTTTAATGCAGGCTAATGTCTCGGTATTATGTAAATATCACGTGCCGATGTCAAGTAAATCTTGTCGGCGGCAGAAAAGAGGGAGAGAAAGAAGCGGCGATAGGCTAGAGAGACGAAAAATGAACGTAGAGAGACATGTTCATAGGCAAGCTAGTGTTCGTGTCTTACAGCGCCTCGAGGCTCCGCTTACCCATAATACGATGTATGCCCCTGAGGTATGTACAGAGGAGTGCATAAATAATGAGTCCGTACACACGAGCCCGATACTGGATAGGTGGGTTACGTGACCTAGTAGCGACATATCGATACTCGGAAGCTGTCCACCAGGTTATTTCATCGTGCGCAGCAATTGTCTCTCCTCTCGCTTCGTTCCCGCTCAACGCTACGTAAGGTATAATAACACACACGGTGCGCTCGTTGAGTCTTGGAAAGCGTACAGGTAGCTCTACAAATTTTTCAACGTACTAATCTAACATAATTACATAACATTTTACTGAAGTAACACAGTAAAACGTGTGCACACCCGCTTCCTGTATTTCATCTTACAAGCAGACACGGTTTATCGTTAATAGCGCCAAATTTCGTGCAACACCCCACGACACGACGATTGGTACGTGTCGCGCTTGATAAAGCGATCAACAGTTGGAACGTTCAATGCGCGCAACCTGAGCGAATATCTCACCGCCCTGACACAATGCGCATTGTCAAGCAGCGAACAAGCTCGTGCAAGTCCGCGCCGCGCGTTCAGCTTTCTTTCCCCTGCCCGTAACAATGGCGTCAGGTCACCCGGTATAGCAGCGACGTAAGCGTCCCGGCCAGCCTTGGATCCGTAGTTATGATGTTCTTGTTATTAATTTGTTTTGCGCGCTACCCGCAACACGTCGTGCGGAAACCAGTTTTTCAAGACATATAGGATTACCGTCGCGGCACGACCCGAGGAACCCACCGACAGCTTTCGGCCGAGTAACGCTACCACGACGAAAGCTCATCGCTCTTAGAGCGGTCCCGAAATTTGGCTTATCTGCACTGCTCATCCTCCGTCTTCTCCGGAATGTGAAAACCAGTTTTGAATTTCGTCGGGCCGCTTGACATCCTTCAAAGTCCAGGCTTTTAGCTTGTAAAACGTAACGTTTGATGAGTCCGTTCCGACGTTTGCTCGTTTGGAGTGCGCTCGGAGCGACGCGGACGGTTCCCCAACATTCCTGATACCCCGAATGCAACGTGAGCAGATAGATTTATGACCACGAGCCGTAAATTAAAAAACGAACGTCGGACCTTTTCTCGATTTCATATAATTTCGTACTGAATTTACGTTTAGAAATAACATGTCTCCTCTTAAGCACAGCAAAGTACTCCGAATCTGTTCAAGGTCTCTGTTAGCATCACTCCTCCTCCTCGAATCAAAGACACCTGAAGCACGTAACAGGTACTCTCAACCGGCCTCGCAAAGCCGACATTGTTAAATGCCAAAGCGTCTGACGATCGAGTCTGGAACATCTCGTTACTTCGAAACGCGTCTTCTCCCATTGAAAGAGCTGCTCACATTCGGCCGCCGCCTCTCAGGAGGATGCGTGACATTTGACATAACGCCGCGCGCGCAGAGATTCCTCACGCCGGCATTCACAGCTAGGCCGGAACCAATCGGTAAACGAGCGGCCGGACGAAAAAATTAGTTAAACGAGCGGCATACACCTGAACGTGGGCAGTTTTTTTTTCCTCTCCTCTTTCTTCCCGAGAAATCTTGAACGATAAGCGGGTGAGACGACTGGTGCGCGCGCGCGCGCGCGCGCTATAGGAGGACGCCGCTGGCGCAACAATGGAATATGGAGCGCGGCTTCTAAGCGCACGAGGGAGACGGATAGAGGAACCGCTCGAAAGAAATGGCTGTCAGCTTTGTCAGTCGCCATTACCGTTATCTCGCCCGTCTACTCGCTCTCTCGTTCCTTCTATCCCGTCCTTTCACCAGCTCTGTCTCAACGGCTCGCCAGCGTACAATACGCGGCGCAGAAAGAAGAGGAGACTGTTTCGAGTCCAGGACTGTCGAGTGCGAGGAGTCAGTGAACGTACAGGTGAGGCTAGAAAATCGACCGTGAAGCGCGGCTGGAATCTTAATGACGCGAAGGTGAATCTGGATGTTTCAGGCGGAAAAATGATTTATGGACGATTTTCCCCTTGTCAGAGTTGTTGCTAGGGTTGCCGCGGTGCGACAGAGGTAATTAAAATGAGAAATACGGACTCCGAGTCATTCCATTTACTGCGTTTGTACGCGAAGGATCTATGTTCCAGCTTTGGAATTGTTCTTATAATTACAATTTTGCTGATTGAAACCGTCGTTGGCCGACGAATTGCAAAGGAAGCACGGCGACGGAAGGAGAGCAAATGAAAGGAACGTGAGGGATGAGAAAAAGACGAACAAAGGGAGTGAACGAGGGAAGGGGGGGAGAGAGAGAGAGAGAGAGAGAGAAAGAGAAAGTAGTGTGGCTAGCGAGGAGAAGCGCACTCGACTGACAAAAACCTTAAAAGGTTTAAAGACTACAAATTCGGGCCTGTGATACACGAGAGAGGGCCGGTCTTTAACCATTATTTATGAATTTGGTGCGCCGAAAAAGACGGACCAACGGGTCGGCGATAGATGGAGGGAGGGCATGATTGGGGGGAAAGGGGACTGAAAGAGGGGCATCCATTGGATGGCTAAGAGGGGTGGCAATGGTGGCTGGCCCGAAGCGACGAGTCGGGCGCTCTACGGATTTCAAATCGATCGGCAATCCGGATAAAATATTTTATGGAGAACGAGCTTTAATGGTCCCTTACGATGGAAGGGGCCCTCGCCGTCTGCATTGATTTGTGGTCATGGCCAGTCGACAGTCCTTATCGATTGCCCCCCATGTCGGTTCGCCAATCCGTTCCGGGAGAGATCGCGATACCGCGAACCTGTCTGTGGTACCAACCTCGCGAGCGGACCGAGAAATTCTAGAATTTCATTTCTCCGCAAACCCCCGTATCACGCAGCCCGATCGTCTCGACGCTTGCCGAGATTTTCGTAGCTTCGCGGAACTCTTTACTCGTAAGTCGAAACTCTCGGAGACGAAGCGTATGCAGATATTGATCATTCAAACATTGTTCGGTGGATATTTGCTGTCATTCGGATTGACTCGTGAAATACGTGTAGGTTGCTCTTCGTGTCTCTAATCGGTATCATGTTTTTCTACACGAGAATGCGGAGGCTGTTTCGTGTGTCCGCGACCGAAAATTCCAGAAGTCTCTAGCGGGCGGTCTGTGCGACGATATTTCGAGACCGTCGCTTTCCGTCGTGATAGAAGTTTATAGGACAATCTCTCCAGGCGCACGATGTTGCGCCATCACATTTCCACCGTGTCCCGACTTAATTTAAGGTGCACCGTAACGTTTCTTGCCTTTTTACGTGGGCGTTGCGCGCGCGTGCTGGCCGTTACTACGATCGACGGGGTGTTACACTGCATGACGTGGACGGATAGAGGAAAGAGCGGAGATAGAGAGAAGTCGGGAACGGGGACAGGTAGATAGAGAGGAAACATGGGAGGAGAAACTTTCGAATTCGTTCCGAGAGCGAACGGCTCGCGTCTTTTTCCACAAAAAGTCTTCGCGACGTTAATCCTTCGAGCTCGAACGGCGTCGGGATTTTGACTCGGCATTAATTGAAATCTGCTTTGAATGACACCCGATTTAATTAACTGCTCGGATCGTTTGCGTCTTTTGACCGATTTGACGTGTTTGTTGGCCTGACAAGTGTGTATGAGATGTTCGGATGAAATCTTTAAGCCGACGTAGAACTAAATCGTTCTTGACTGTCGTTACGTTTGGTCGAGTAAATAGAATGAAATAGATAATACGGTACGTCTGTCGCTAAATATATCAACCTATAAACATCATAAAACGACAATCCCTCTAAAATTTCGTAATAATAACGCCTACACGATATCGCCAGAACAAAAATTATGTTAACCAACAATCAATGATGTCTGCGCAATGCCCTTCTCTATTAACTCGAAAGAAAAGTGCCATGCCCCGACATCCATCGGCGAGATTGTTTCTGCGTAAAAGTATTCTTTGCATATCACCCGACCAAGTTCATTTATCGTACGACGCACGCTTATACACAAGCGCGCGGTTCGCGCTGGATCTGTTAACGCTGTAACCCTCTTCATAAATACGCGAAGGGCACTTCTTTCTTTACGATCAAGTGGCCCTGTACCGAAAAACATTCGCCCCGGCGAAAGGTTGAGCGAGAAGGAGAGTTTATCCATCGCCATCGGGACGACGTGTACATGGCGTACGGTCAGATCTACGACGACACCGTCTGGACTGGACCGCACGATCCGAAGAACCTCCGGAACCTTCGTGTAACCGCTACCGGTCCATATTAATTGGTTTCATAATTTAAAGCGACGGTACGTAATACTTCCTCCCACATCGTTTCTCTCTTAATCTCTAACCCTCGCGGTTATCTCGGTCTACCTTGCTATATGTATGCATCCCTCTCCAGTGGTTCGTTTTTGAACGTCGAGGCATGCACAGGTATAAAACAAGACTGACTATGCAGTTTTATGGTTGTTTAAGAATCATCGTGTTTCGTCACGTTTTTAGGCCCTACGCTGTTTGTGGGATTATTGGGATGTTTATTGTTTCGGAATTATTAGAGATTTTTTAAATTTCCAATAGCACGATTTGATTTCTTGAATATGGAGTGTCACGGATGCCGAATGATAGTACGAATTTCCAAGACTTCTAATCTGAAGGACGCTTTAAAATAAATAACTGGCAAAACTATACGAAAGGAATTATTCGGTCAAAAAGACAATCGGATAGTTGCCGGCAGAAGTGCAATCGACTAATTGCATCATTGTTATACGAACAACGTACGAGCTAACGTTACCTGAAGGTTCGGTGTACAACGTCAATTTCCACTGCCATGCCGGTAGCCTCGGGGGACCAATAAATACTTAGGTTTTGGTATATGGCCGTCGAGGGGACGCGGGTCGGTCGCCGTGGACCAGAAAGCAGCAGATAATATCTGGATCGGAATTAATTTCACGTCTAGCTTGTTAGCCCCGGAATATGCCGAGGACGAGCAGCTACTGCTCAAGTTCGACGAGCATCCGACGACCGGCGAGTTACGCTAATGGAGATTTATTATTCCTTCGAGATCTCCGCCATTGTCGAGAAGCGCCGATGATGCACGCTCTCGATTCTCAACCCGGTTGTTTCTGCTCGACAAATTTATAACAAACTGCCTTGACGCTCTGCGCCGTTCGTTAGTCGCGACAATATTGCTACTGCAAGAATCAACTACCACTCGGAATCAAGCTCGTAGTTATTAAAGGATCGTTGAATTTTTATGAAAAATCCACAACTAACGGGTCTGTTGTGCCAATGAAATGTAACATCTTCGCTATTTCTGGACGTACAATTAGTGAATTGAAATTCAGCCGTTGAGGATAGAATGTCGGAAGAAAAATGATCTGACGCGTTGTACGATTTGTATCATTCCGAATCCGCGCTGCACCGGTTCGCGGCTGGCACAGACAACAAGAGACGGTTGAAAAGGCAGCGAGATTACGAGGCGCGCGACTATCTTCACGGCATACGCATGAGGTGTCTGCCAAATATTAGCACAGCCGGTGCAGCTGCCACCCACAAGTTCGCACCGTTGATTTGCAACGGCGGAGCCTCGATTGGTCGAACGTTTCCATTCTCCGGCAGTGCGTGAGACGTCTCGCACGAGATGAACTTTTGACTGTTACACGCCAACTGTCACGGGCTTCTGGAGCACACAAATGGCAGCGACGGCACGCGGGAGAAAGCAACAATTGCAGCCGTTTCTACGCTACCTCGACAAGACGATACCGTCGCGTCGGATCCAACGAGATTAGATAAATTTCGTGCTTTCTCGTTCCCATAATTCATCGAATAAATGTGTCACAGACCGCGTTAAGTCGCCGATACGCTTCCGTGAAAAGAAATATTGGCGAAGTTTGTTGGTACATCGGTGTGTATCGATGGATCAGCGCCAGATATCATACACTCCGAAAATAGCGCTCGCAGTGAAAGTAATTCCGACGAATCTCGAGCGCGCCTCCGCTACTCAACTTACCAAAATGACATAATTGAAACTACAGTCACAGCCACGACATTCTCCTCGCGCAACACGATCGTTAAATGTATCCAACATATACACGCGTCGAAGTTCATTACACCGTAACCATAAACAACTTGTCAGCAGCGCTAATCTAACGTTCCTATCAGCCGCAATAATCAAGCTAAACGCCGGAGAAAAATTCGCGTAGCTCGACGTGCGGCCGATAAGCGGCATTGTGGCAAAGTGATTACGCACAGGCACGCGGCGCGAGGCATGATTTCAGGCACTTCTTTCGGACGGCGCTGGCCAATCGAGCGAGGCCGCGTCGATCGCGGAGAAACCCAGAGATCGAAGGGGGTCACGTTTCGAGAGGCCGATAAAGAACATTAGGCGCACCGAGAGCGGGCAAGAAATGCAGAACGATAATGTACGGCCCCCCTTCCGAGCGTGCGTCTGACCCGCACGTAGGTGCAACTATGCCCGGTAATCGGCTTGCTTTCGTTGCCACCTCGGCATCGTAATTAACGCTTTTTGCTGCGCGCCGGGGCGCCGTCGATGCGCCCCCTCCCGACGTCGAACGCGTGGCCCGGAAATTGGGCCGAGGGTTAATTACGCGCCAAATTTGCGACGGACAACAAGGCAGGGCGCGGTGGGCGTGCGCTCGCTCACGCCCCACACGTTTTTTTCCACGGATCTCCGTAAAATATTGCAAACACTCGCGCACTTCGACCTCTTTTCCACGGCCGGGGCTGCACGGAGGCTGCTTTATCTTCGTTCGAACGCGTGCCTGTCAGCGGCTGGGTCCGGCGCGCCAGAAGTCTTAAGTACGTACTTTTATGCGCGCGCGCGCGCGCGACTGTTACGGCTCGTTCGTGTTTGCAGAGTGGAAATAGTTTAAACGTTATGGCCGCCGTTACGACGAACGATCTGTATTATGCCATCACTTTCCCGTTCGCCGGCCGATGCTGAAGATTTCTACGTCCGCTGGAGGCGACGGACGGCATACGTGTGGCGTGTACAGTGGCCGCGGTCGTCTCTAATTACGGCGCGCATAATGTGACGTTTACCCGTGTACAGAATTCTCCGAGTGATATACCGGCGACGAGTACCGTTCCGACGCATAATCGAGCCGCGTACAACGTGCATCTCTCTCCCGGAATCGGCAGCACGTGCCGAAATGCGGCCGAATGACGCATAAACGCGAGAGCTGAGTGGAATCTGAGCGTCCCGAATTTGGCCGTAATGCAGCAGTTTGGAGTTTAAATATCCGCCGGGATCGCTCTCGGTCGGGCCGAAAACACTGTTACCGGCGCCGAAGGAGGAAGAGAGCGGTCGTGACATGGGCGATTCGAGCCGATGATAGGCACTCGGCGCTTTCGACGACTCGCTAAATTTGGCAAGACGACTCGCTAATCGCGAGCGATACTTTTTGCGCGCCGCTCTTCAGGTAGCCTAATTTGCGTCGTATACGTTACCGTCGTCCGTCTCATTCGCTCTTCTCCCTTTCTATCTCTCTCATTTTCGATCGGCTCACTCGCGCGCCGTCTGCCTCCGCCACTTGACTCCCCTTCCTCGACGTCGAGACGAGGCTCGCCCATTTTTGGACGCCCAGTGACATTTCGACGAGCGAATATCACGCTATCCAGATTAGCCGTGATGTACGGCTCGATTGAAAGGCTACGGTGCCCGCATTCGGCGCACGTTTTCTCCGTCGCCGAACAACCGCAGAAACTCGCGCGTAATTCAATAGAATTTGCCCGCGCGTAATGATCGATGGTTTTGTGTTATATTATATAATGACGTCGGTAGGATCGTTAGTCCGAGTCCAAGAGAATTTATATGCTGATTTTCTTCACATTTGGCTACGACGATTCCTCATGATTTAGGCAATTCTACTGTGTTAAGCATCTACTGCCCTTCATACATTTCTGTAGCCATTAAGTAAGAGCATTTTGAATATATTCCGCGAAGGACGGAATGCAACGGTCGAAAGTGATAATATACGAAGCAGAAGGCGCAAGACGCGGCCGGGGAATTGCTCTGACAGCATCTCGCACGTTTGCGCGTGTGAGCAACAGTCGAACAAACGAGTTTCATGAGCGAGCGAGATTTTAAAGGGGTCGAAACGGCCCGCTCGAAAGTACTTCGCACTCGCGTCATAAAATAATCGCCCGTCGGCATTCTCTGATACGCTGAGCAACCGAGCCAACCTGTGCCCTCTATTAACGCTAAAGGTGCGTCTACATCTGAGCACGAACGCGGACGAGGCAGCCTGAGCATGACGTCATCAGAGACGCGTGAGCAAGCCGAGGCAATCCGATTCAATGGTTTTACATTGCACTCATCGATCGATCGGTTCGCCGCCGTACGAGAAAAAATTCAATGTGTTGGAGATTTATTCTAATGTTGGAGAATCGGTGTAGCTTGCTCGGACCGATCCGCAACTGTCTGAGCGCGTGAACGAAAAATCATTGGTGTGTTGGAGATTCATTCTAGTATTGGAGAATCGGTGTAGCTTGCTCGGGCCGATCCGAGACTGTCGGATCGGGCAGTGAGCATATGTGGCCGATCCGCGACTGTCTGAGCGCGTGAACGAGAAATCACACAACAATAACAACGATGTGTACATGGTCAAAAACACAGTCACAGTCACAGTCAATGAAACCAGCGTATAAAAGTCAGTCAAAAGTCGGAAAAAAGTTGGAAAAAAGCTGGAAAAATGTCGGAAAAAAGTCAGAAAAAAGTTGGAAAAATGTCGGAAAAAAGTCAGAAAAAAGTTGGAAAAATGTCGGAAAAAAGTCAGAAAAAAGTTGGAAAAATATCGGAAAAAAGTCGGAAAAATGTCGGAAAAAAGTCGGAAAAAAGTCAGAAAAAAGTTGGAAAAATATCGGAAAAAAGTCAGAAAAAAGTCAGAAAAAAGTTGGAAAAATATCGGAAAAATGTCGGAAAAAAGTCAGAAAAAAGTTGGAAAAATATCGGAAAAAAGTCAGAAAAAAGTCAGAAAAAAGTTGGAAAAATATCGGAAAAATGTCGGATATTTTTCCGATATTTTTCCGACATTTTTCCGATATTTTTCCAACTTTTTTCTGACTTTTTTCTGACTTTTTTCCGACATTTTTCCAACTTTTTTCTGACTTTTTTCCGACATTTTTCCAGCTTTTTTCCAACTTTTTTCCGACTTTTGACTGACTTTTATACGCTGGTTTCATTGACTGTGACTGTGACTGTGTTTTTGACCATATACACATCGTTGTTATTGTTGTGTGATTTCTCGTTCACGCGCTCAGACAGTCGCGGATCGGCCACATATGCTCACTGCCCGATCCGACAGTCTCGGATCGGCCCGAGCAAGCTACACCGATTCTCCAATACTAGAATGAATCTCCAACACACCAATGATTTTTCGTTCACGCGCTCAGACAGTTGCGGATCGGTCCGAGCAAGCTACACCGATTCTCCAACATTAGAATAAATCTCCAACACATTGAATTTTTTCTCGTACGGCGGCGAACCGATCGATCGATGAGTGCAATGTAAAACCATTGAATCAGTTCGCCTCGGCTTATTCACGCGCCTCTGATGACGTCATGCTCAGGCTGCCTCGTGCGCGTTCGTGCTCAGATGTAGGAGCACCTTTAAAGACAAATTGCTCACGTGATTTCGCCTGTATTCGCGGCCATCTTCAAAGCGCGCACGAACTGTCGCGCCGACGATCGCGCGCGCAAAGCTTATTACAAACGTGTCAGGAAATTCTGTGAAACCGTCATGCTAATCGGGGGAACATTTAATGCAACTTCCGTTCACTAACTAAGCGAACTTTTTCCTCGGAAGTCCGAAAAATGAAAGGGACCGTTGCGAGCATTAACGATCGGCGGTGTAAATTGTTCCGGGTAGATTGTTTACTGCTTGCAATGCGAGGCGGCGGGTTCAACAAACGCGTACTGAGTCGTTAGCTAATTGCACCCCTTACCGTTACTCTGCCAGATTTATTGTCCGGTCTCTCCAAAGTCGTACCCAGACTCGCGTACAGTGACACTTTGTAATTTACATCCGAATGGTCGATCGGTCATTCCATTCGACGGTCTATGATTTTTCGCGAGTACCCGAGTGAAGTGTCATAAAGAAGATTCAGCTGTCAGCGACTCGCGCCGATAAGCGTACCGTCAACGTCGGTAAGTGGCCGCGGTTAGAGATCGAAGCATGCGAGGTCTCGTAATAGTCGGCGCCGCGCAGGATTGACCGTCGCTACAATTTTAACGCCCGGCCTCCTCATCCTTCCTGCTTAATTACACGCTTCCCCCGTCGCCGTTATATATCACAGAAGTGCGCGCGACGCTAATAAAAATTTAGCCAGCCATTATTAAATGTCTACGATTAACATCGCCGGAGCGGCAATAACTTTCACTGGGATGTAATGAATACTTTTATAGGCGTCATTACCGTGACTCCCGATGCGTGACGTATACATCTTTCACTTCTGCTGCGTACGTCGTGGAATGGACGAAGAAAGGAGGGACAGAGAGGGCAGTCTATGTCGCCTCTCCTCATGCATATCGTTCCCTGCTCGACATCGACGTTGTTAGAAGGGACATCGTTCCACATCGCGACCCGGGATCAAACGGTATTAATCAAACGCGCGTGTCGTGCGTTCGTTCCTTCCGAATACAGATTTCCTGTATCCGCACGCCAATGTATCGCTTCCCTCATGTCTAACGAAATTCGTCGCGAAGGATCTGCACATCTTTTCTGATAAAGTCACGACCGTCAACATATTCTGTCGGCGTCGAAAATCGTTTAAAAGTCATCACCCAGTCGCTTTCACGCCGTTCTTCACTGCTACTTCTGCGTTTTCGGTTTAAACAGAGTGCCATCGAGTCGCGATATTTTTTCGTCGAGTCTCGCAGAGAATGTATAAATAATGTATCCTTCGCGGCGCGTTGTTCTCGTTGAAAAGACTCCGCGCGCTTATGTGCTTACCCACGCGTCTTGCTCTATGGCCGCCCCCGCGTAATTCGCCTTAAAGTTGCGCGACATCGTTCGCGACCAGGGTAGTTCCTGCCTTCTTTTTTTCTTTCTCTCTCTCTCTCTCTCTCTCTCTTTCTTCTCTCTCTCTCCTTCCTCTCGCAAAACTAGTTCGAACTATCTCCCGGGGCGTCGTTGCATAACGTCGTCCTTTTTCCTCGAAAGGAAGCAGGTGACCTTGAGAGAAGCGTCGAGAGCTTCGTCCGACTTTCACCGGTTCTGCAACTGTTCTCCATCCGGTACAAATAGCGCCGTTTCCAGAACGTCATGACGATCGTCCTCGCAGCAGACGTAGGATAGGAATCGATTTTTCGACCCGCTTTCGCGAGCCCACCTCACCTAGCGACTGGAACGACTTGTCCGCGCGCGACCAGCGCGTATGCCTCGGCACTATGCATATATGTAGCGAGTTAGCGACGTGTGTACAGCGAGCCGCCGCATCGACGGGCAAAACTGGTTGCTGAAGAGAGCCTGACCGTAATGACTGGAAGCGGTTAAATCATCATTGCGTTATTAATATGCGCGGAGGTCATGCTCCTAATGTATGTCGACAGCCTGCCCCGGCGTCGAAACCTTTGAATTCTGTCCTCCGCGATATACGCAGCTGCCTCGTGTGACGGAGTTACGTTAGAGAAATATATAAAAAAAAAAAAGCGCGACGCGACAGCCTGTGCCGTTACGTGATTGTACTTTGAACGAGGGCAAATTCTAACACGTCCTGCTATTAACTTTCGAACGTTGAATATCTAATTAACTGATCTGTACGTCTTGGGAGTCGGACACTGTTCGGACGTATGTACGTACGCAGCATTATTTTGCAAACGTAGCTGCATACGTGAAAAGCGCGTGTTACACGAACATACGCACGCGCCGTTAAGATTTCGATCGTTTCACAGCTGTCAGGTCGCATTGTTTGCCGTCATAACGGAGCCCAAACATTCTTGCGCACTGCCGGCGCACAAAGGATAACATTTTATCCCCGGGTGTCTCGAAACACCGTGATTACGAAGCGACAGTAGATCCTGGTAACGGGTTTCTCTCCCTTCTCGTAGAATGCGGATTACGAAGGTGAGTTTCGTTCTCCGTCCGATAGGTGATGCTGGACATGGTGCTCGATCCTTACGAAGGCCGTCGACCCCGTAGTAGTAGAGATACACGCGCGCGCCACCACCAACGATCGAGCGAACGTTACTCGACCACATACCTCCGCAGCAACCCTCGTACGTGCACGCGACCGCGACGGTGTAGAAGGCACAGGAGAGGATTCTTCTTTCCACGTCTCTTCTACGCCGGGCACAGAGCGCTCACGCGAACAGCTCGTGCAGCAGTAAGTCTCAGAATTCTTTGGCCGGTTTCGTGCTCGCTCGATAGGCGCGAGATCGTTACCGGTTTGGCGAACGGAAAAAATACTTTCCGTGACATTAAGCTGGAGCAAGGAGTCACGGTTCAAAATGTTCCCCGCTAACAAGCCGCGCGAGTCAGTCGGTCGATAAAAGCACGGTAGGAAGCGTCGCGACTGCGATCGTCCGGATTCTGAGCACTGTGGCACGTTTGTCCGTGCATGCCGAATTAACGGGGTAATTATTGCGACGAAACGCGCGACACCGTGCAGAACGCTTTGACGTTGCCCGCGTCGACCAGTTAACGTCCCTCGTCGTGGTCACGGACAGCCTCTGCCAACTTGTGTGGGCACTCCAATATTTGCCCCGAGGGAAGCAAACTTTAAGCCGAAAGCAAACTGTGCGGCCGAGACCGCTAATATACGTACGGACGTTAAGTGCGCGCGCGCGCGCTCATGGGTCCGTGAGTGTGGATTAGACGAAGGTGGCACGGCTCACAAAGAGGCTCGCCACTCTCTGTGGACGAGTAGACATTGACGTTAATGCTTCCCTTGAAAGATTGTCAAATATTTGGCAGAACCGGCGACGTCGCGCTCGGCAAGACACCTTTCGGCCCGACAGAATTCCCTGTCTTATGTGTACCGATCGTTCGTAGTGGACTATATGTATGAAAGAGAGAGAGAGAGAGAGAGGTGGTTGCACAATTTTCTTCACTGCCAGGACGCGTCGCATTCTTACTTGACGGGTAAGAAAAAACTTTCACCGCGTGCCGCGCATTGTCTCATCGGATACGGTCAATAAAATTAGTGAGTTCGCTTCGTGTCGCTTTTTGCAAGGTGAAAAGTTTCTAATTGCGGGGGTTGCGTCAGTGTGCGAGCGAAACGGGTTAATGTCTGGCAAGAAGCTATACGTGCCTGTACGACTGTCAACGTCTTTTCGAGCCGTTCTTTAGCAGGCATTTCGCCTTTTGCGCGCGTTCAGCAAATGTCGATTCGTGTTAAGAAAAGTGCATAAAGTGCCGGCAGTATAATGACTTGTAATTAGGTTCGGCGGTTATCTAGAGCATCTGTAAGAATGATGTGGAATCATACATATGAAAATCTTGTCGGCAACGCATTCTCAGGGGCGTCCTACTACAATCCTCAGTTATGAATCATTTTGCTGATTGAAACATGTTTCACCATCGCAAGGTATTGCACCACTGTTCAGCGCTTATGAATGAAAGATTCTATTAGGCATACTTAGGTTTTGCGGTGTGAAGTTGTCTTTCTGTTAAATGGTCTTTGCACTTAGTGGTTTCATTTCTTCATTGCTGATTCGTAATTAAACTTATTACTTATGGCACTCGCACAGCGCACAAAGTACGCTTAACGTCCATATTAAAATGTGCAAATATCAACAGGTGACCATAAGAGTTAATATTTGATATATTGATTTAATTTAAAATCGTTACCATAGTGAGATCTTATTTCTTTCACAATTAATGCTGTCGGTGATTATGTTCGGGGCTCACTTTAACAGAATCTTATATGTATTCTTTTTGGAGTTTCGTAATTCATAATAGAATCCTCAAGTGGGAGATTGGTGCACTAACTTGGTATAAGCGATTGGTAACGTACCTTGCTGCATTACCAACCATAGAATTTCTTTATGGGTTTACCATTGAATTTACCGACTCTGCGTTACCAACCGGTCGGATCTGAATCACTAACTCAGTTACCAACGGGTCTTTGTATCTACTCACATTTATCGATCCTACTTTACCGACACAGATCAGTAATGATCTACAAAGTAGTAACGGCAGGTAGTAGTCTGGCGAAAGTGAAAGTATGATTATACATTGACATATACGTTTTCTTTTTCCACTAGTACGCCTTCCGTTTCCATCCGAAAATTGTAAAATGGCGACCAACTTAGCATTGCATTTAATCAAAAGAATCTTCATTAATGCAACTGACTATGAATGTTTCATAAAACACCGTATTACGCGCGGAGAAAACAAATTGCACAACGATGCAGTACTTCACGCAACAAGAACTTTCGTAAAGCCGAGTTCTCCCCATTCACAAGTACCGCTAAAAGCTTCTGTTGACTACACACACTACGTACAGAGTAATGCCCAACTTTTGAATCTTATCAGTCGAATTTATATGAATCACGATAAACACCGGTCTATTGTATAACTTACTACGTATATTATATTCTTTTTTCTCACGTACAACGAGGCATACATATTCCATTGTACATGTAATTGTCGTCACGTCTACAATTTGACTAATAACTTCGCAAAGAAATGCATTTGGCCCGGTGTACTTAAGGACTCTGTACCCCTCTTATCGTGGACTCACTATCAGGCTGGTCGCTAAATCACGTGCCGAGAGGGAATCGTGACGAGTTCGGATCGTATTCCACGTAGACGTTGGCCTATTCGTCTTACGTTTATGCGAGCGAAGGTAGGGCGTCACGGATGAAGGCGTACGAGTAGAAGGAAGCAAGTCGGCAGACTTGTGCGGCACCGAGTTCCAGAGTTGTTTCGGTTGTCATGCGAGGACATAAGAAAAACATGGCGACTTCATTGTCTTGCGTTTCGTAATGCGACGTTTATACGCCATTCATGGGTAAGATACGGACGGATTAAATTCGTTCAATACTGAGTGTCGCGTTAATTCGGGAATTTCTGGCAATGCTGGTACACGAAGTAACTCGTGCAAAGAGAGAGAAAGATAGAGAGAGGGTTATCGAGTAAAGTGGATAGATTCGAATGAACGCGTGGGTGATGTAATGGAATTTTCGATTTGATATTGAAGAGCACACGCGTTTCATCATGATGGTGGGTTACTGAGTCGGCAAATTCCCAAGTCGCACATAGCTTATCGATACTTTTTATCAGAAAACATTTCGAAGGAGCGGACTCGAGGCTGAGAAAAAACATAGCAGCATGTGGTTTCTCGATGATTACGAACATGTGAGCTCGTGAACTTACGAGCGAAATGTGCTCACATTTTTTTATCACAACTCTTAAACCTTGAAAAAGTGATATTCCAACGCTGGGCGTAAGATTTGCTCTGGTAAGCCGCCTAACGGACTGCCTGTACGTCGCGAAACATTCGAAAGTTAATATTTGAATGACAATGTTTGAATCCTAAGATACGAATGCTAGTGTTTGAACGCGAACGAGTGACATTCGAGAGCTGGTATTTGAACGCCAACATAAGCATCGAAAATTTGATGCTGACACGATGCACCTGAAAGACGAAACTATGCCGCAACCCACTTTGTTCCAAATTTTCGTTAGTACAAAAAGGTACGCTGCTGCATCGCTGATCATAATTGGTACACAGAAATAATGTCCTTCCCCTCTGATCTCAGAAACCTCAATAGCAGACTCTTTTCCACGGGCGCGGGCGGTGGCACGAACGGCCCCCGTTCTTTTCGTTGTTTCCACGTCGTAGTCGACCCCGCTTTCGAGAGCGCGCCTCGTTCTCGCCATTGTTCTAACAAATTATGCATATTAATTCTTCGCTTCTTGCCGCGCGTACTTATCCGCGAGACCGCGAGACGTCGGCAGAAGTGCGAGGTGTTCTCAGGATCGACCCACATGCTCTGACAAGCAACCGCTCGCAACCGTTAACCTGTCCGATTTGCTATCGGAACAAACAAACGTTGACCGGCAGAATTTCGTTCCGTCCCCGCGTCTCGCTCGAGTCAGTCGATCGCAGGTTACGAATCTGGCGGAATGTTAATTGGTCTCATTGACGCTACCTTTTCCGATAATTCGAGCTCATTATGTCCGTAAGCGGGGTGGGTGCCTTATAAGGACACGCCGGGCAAGAAATATTTCCGCCGCATTACACCGTTTCAATAATTGCACTCGTTACAATATCCGCCGCACGTCGTATCACCTGGATAAATGCCGCACGTCTCGATTCTCTTTCTTCAGCACTCGAGGATCTCACGCGCACCGTAACGGAATTCTGCCGCAAGAAAGTACTTGAAGCGACGATTGTCTATGAGACGATGCACATTAAATGAAAATAATGGGAGCGTCCTTAAGAGGGCGGCTGGGAGATGCGATTGGTTCGCTTCAAATTCTCTTCATCGAGGTTGCACAGCGAATCTTCGTGACATTCGCGGGGCCCTTCGCGAAATCTGACCCTCTCGAGAGCCATCAATATCATTTCGTGCGTACAGAATTTTCCTCGCGTCCTTCTCTCGAGCCGCCACGGCCGTTTATTTTCTCAGGAGTGCCGGTAGCGGCTTCTCAACTCACTCAACTGTCTCTCTCTCTCTCTCTCTCTTTTTTCTCTCTCTCTCTCTCCGCGTCTTTCTACGCGGACGTCTTTCGCACGATCGAGCGTACTCATCAGCGAACCCACCGGATCCGAGGACCATCTGCTCGTCTTGCGTACACGCACGAAGCACGCATATGCACGCACGCGTTGCAGCAGGTTAGACTCCTTTGAAAGTGGGCGTGTTACTCCATTTCCATCCTCGATCCACCTTCCCTGCCGCTTGCCCACCGTCATCGAGGAGGGGAAAACTGCACGCGCTTCTCTTCTACCGACTAGGACCGATATCGAGTGTCATTTTCTTCCCGTGCGAGTGTCACGAGACTCGTCCTCCTTGAAGAGTGTCATCGGAAGCAGGATGCGTCGACGACCCTTGCGTTACACCCCACCCCTTCTCTCGCTCCCGGCTGCTGTTGTTTTTTTTTGTCCGCCTCCCCACGAAACTCTTCCCGATCGGAAGCTGCGATAAGATTTCCGCTCAACTTGCTCGCGGACGATCGGATGTTAGACAATGCGGAAGAGTGAAGAGGCAACGTGGTGTGATCCCGGGGAAGCCGGACTAAAATTTCGGTGTAAGATTGAAGGATCGTCGTCCTGTCATGCGCGAGATCCGGTCAGCTCGCTGCTGCGTTCAGAGCGAGGCGTCAAAGAAGGTACTAATTGCGCAATGAACGTGATTATTGTGGCTCGATGAGTCTAGATGCTAATAATGTCTTTCAGTGTGTTCTTTGATCAGGAATAATTGACGTTGCTAATGCGGATTTATTGTTCACAGATGATTTATTAGACTTGCTCGATTTATTATTTGACGTTTTGTAATGTAACTATTATTACGAGATATTTAATTTCGCGCTGCCGGCATCATCTCACGGGTCAGGTCGCGATCTCATGTTTTTTTAATGCCGGAAATCTTCTGGTATCCATGCCAATTACAGATTCAGGCGCGGTAGGAATGACTTTTCCTTCTTGGCAAACGAACATGTACGGTCTGCAAGGATTCCCTGTCTCTCGAATTACAAGCGCGCGATCGATCGGTTCGATCGTCAACCGACGCACGATTGTCTCGGGCGGCATAAACATGGAATATTTTTCAAATAACGTTACTCACACACGAGGCGAGTGCAAATTATGGAACTCAATCATCGATAAACAATAAAGCGTTCGACATCGTCGCGATTTATCGACCGAAGCTATCGTGATTCTTTGTTTTTTTTGCTCCTCGTGGTTTCTCGCACCCTCTTGATAAGAAATTATCGAGAGTCACGGACGAGGAATGTATAACATTGTCAGACACGAGAAATTGAACTCGTGGAAAAATTGATACGTATAGTGCATATTTCCCCGCATTCTTTGACCGCGACGATACTCTATTTCGCCTGTACAGCACTTGCGACGTGTTCTATAACTACATTACAACGTGATGGAATTCGCAGTGTCTGCGACCTCTTGGTAGCCACGTGTCCGTCATCCATGGGCGACTTTTCGCAACGTGTCAAGTACATGATCTGCTTACTCTTGCAAACTACACCTTATTTCTGTTCCACCTTGCAAATAGCTACTTGTTCGATGAATGCGTGTTAATTGCAGAAAATATTGTAACGTCCTCGACGAATTCCTTCATAGGAATATGTATTCTATCGACAAAATTTTTAATCTTTTAACGTGCTTCAATAATGTATTCAAACAAATCTTCCGATTTGCGTGTTGCCAGCAGAGTCTTGCCTCATACGACATCTGGTCCAAGTTACGACTCGCACTTTTTGCTCTTCCTCGTTGACGGTGTCTCTTAAGTTCAACTGCGCGTCATTACGTCATCGCAGCCTCGTTACACCGAAAAGTTTACGTTATAGCCGGGTTATCCATCTTACAGCATGTAGCTTTGACCTACCTAGCTGACATGTATTATCGTGTTAACCGAAGTGGGTATCTCTGGGAGACGGCATATGGCAAGTTTGCCTTGGTTAAATCCATTGATTCGGTCGACTAATCATCAATCAGTCTCATGTTCAGTGAGTCAAGCTCGTTAGAGCACAATCACGAATGTGAGCAATACTAACTAAAGTAACGTGAGACACGTGCGTGGAAACAACGATTGACATCAGCATTCTTTCTCGTTTATGCAGAATTTCCCGCAACATATGATACAACTGGTCAGGAAACGGTTTTCCACCAAAGAATACTTCCAACATATGCAACGGCATTTCTTCACAGGACATGGACAAATATTCGTTCAACAATGATCAAAAAGTACTTACTCGCACCTACGTAACTCGATTTCTGTACTCTAATTGCCTCGCGAACTCACCTGAAACACAAAGATAGAAGAATGTCAGACAGATATATTGGGAAAAATCGAATAATTACGCGCGTTTGCAAAAAAAGACCTATCTTGGAAAATCTGCTGACGCACGTATCGTGGGTGACGATCGAGTATGCTACATGGTAATCAAAAGCTCATGCCCGGTCAGTACGTGTGTTAGCCTGTACATGTCGCGTCGAGGAAAAAGGATGGAATTGTCTCAGCGTAACATAAGTCAGTGGGCAATACTCGCTCGTAATAAATTACCATTGGTAGCAAAGGCACATGAATTAGTTGCTGGTCAAGCGGTTAGCATGCACTGCCTTTGCCTTTATGTTAATTGCATGAGAGGCCTGAGAGCGAACGGCGCGTTCGACAACGCTCGCCTTGCAGATTCGTTTGCGTCGACTTCGATTGATTTAAGTATCCTCGTGTAACGCTTGCCCGGGTAAACGTGAAGACTTTTAGCACGGTGCATTGCTTTTCCTCGACACCTGGCCTGTCGTTCGACTGGCTCCGAAGTCGTAAAAGTTTATCCGCCGAACGGTCGGACTAACGATAAGCAATCTTCCGACAGTTTCCAGGCCGCGCATAATACAGGAAACGAGCACGCTCGCGCAGAGTTTGGCGAGTGGCCGAGTGAAGAGAGAATTAATTCCCATTTACCGATCGGCAGCGAATCGTGCAAAATGCCTCGATTTCTTAGCGCGTTGCGCAACTAACGACGCCGAGGATGCATTAGCCTTCCACCGGCTGATGTCTTGTGTCGAGCTGCACTCGACACTGATCGCGTATGCAGTACAAATATCTTCTTTCTTTAGATTTTATTCCAAGATTAATATGTCCCAGCGACGTCTGGGTCCGTATCGGAAAATCATATTAGAGACTACTGTAAAATATTGTTATACTACGAGAACGCCGTAGGAACGACATAATGAGATATTCATTGAGACGCAGTAACGAAGTAGAATCAATCCGACTGGAACTAAATAATAAACTAAAATCGAACTGCGAGTGATCCCCGGGACTCTGAGAAGTACAGTGGAAGCATCAGAGGGATAATACAAAAGTATTGCAGAATCGTCCGGTCTATTAACGTCGACGTTTCACGACGAGCCATCGCGCACGCATGCGAGCCTCCGACAGAGAGCCACGACGCAATATGTCGTGAGCGCGATTTCCGGTGCGCCAGGCGGAAACCGGGCGAAGAAAGCGACGGAGAGCGGTTTTGAGTGGAGAGGTGCGAATTCACGGTGGAGAACCTGTTAGCGAGACGCTCCGACGCGATGGTAGGCGCGCACTCGAGTCGGCAGCCGAGCGGTATCGCAAGAGAGGATGTCGTTACGTAAGGTTCGGCGTGCAGGGAGTAGGCACCTCGTGCTTGGTAAAACTCTTTTTGCGCGGCAAAAGGAGCGTCCCGCGCTTAATGGCGCCGACTAATGGAATTAGACACGAAAACGAGCGTCACGATCCGCTCTTGATGGCCTTTCAAAACGTTCTTTTGCGTGTTAAGGGCGGTTATTGTTGCAGGGATGATGATCATGTTCGCGAATTATTGCGCTGTGATCGCTCGACGGGATAATTGCGTGAACGCCATTTCGAGAGGAGGCATTCTTTGCAAAGTGGATTAAAGAAAATATAACCCTGGTGTGTAGCGCTGGTAACTCTATTACAATATTTACTCACAGACATTCCGACACGTATATTCTATGTATGTGTTCTATGTCCAACTTCTTTACTACGTACGAGTTTTGTCACGACAGCAATATACATATTCGCAGAAGAGCTCTCGAGGATCCTTGTAAACGCGAGGTCGACGTTATGGTCGTAGAAACAATTATTACGTGTGTCTACGGTGATGCACTGGTAATTAAAAATCTGCAGACGGTAACCGTGGAGAACATAGCATGTCTCGTTAACGTGAGCTATATACTTTGCACATCGCGCTCCGCGTGTGCGCACAGTCGCACACACACAAGTCTCTCTCTCATATATTGATCATTAAATTATTGCTGTAACTGCAGAAAAATTAAGTCTTCCGAATTCAACGTGTCAATCCCATTATATCAACGCACGAGCTTTGTCCACAGAATAACGGCCGCAAAATTATGTTAATCCCATAACACCCACCGACTTCAATCGTTCGAATCAAGCTCCTCGATCAGCGCCGCGCATAAATTCGAGCGCCGACGGCGTAAGTCGGGCCGGAGCGGGAACGTTTAAGCAACACGTTCAAACTTTTCTTGCGTGACCCGGGTAACGGTACGCAGAATTTTCAGTCCATTGAATCGTGCGAGCGGGCGAGTAGCATTCGAAGGATTTCAAACATCTGTATCCTGCGGGAGACTGCAAATGATCTGAGAACCGCCCCGAAACTTTCACTTCGATTCTGGTGTAAGTGGAACGGACGTGGCAAGTGCTTGGTGAGCGTGCGTACGAGCGAACTAAACCGTTCGATGCCTCGCACACAGTGCCGTCCGAAATGCACACACGTCCGTCGCGGCACGAGGCAATTTGCGATCGGTTAAAGGTCTCCACTCATACACCGTACCGTGAATCTCTTTCTTAAACGACAACCAACCCCGCGCCCCGCTCGTATATCGAGGCATGATGAATGCGTTGCACGGAACGAACGTGCGGCCGGGCAGGCGGCAGGACGCGGAGTTACGATCGTTTGATACTGTAGCGAGACAAATAATTCACGGCCGGCTGACGGGGTGTACCTATGTCGCGGCCGCGGAAGAGGAGCGAAGGCGAAGAGGCAGAAGACAGAGAGAAATGTAGCCGCACACCTATGCAGGTATACCTACACGAAATTTATGAATTCTCTCACCCCGCAGACGTAAGAGCGTGGTTAACCGGTTGGTTTACATCTGTACAGGTTATCCGTCGCGTGGGCGAGCAAGAACTGCCGGCAGAGCTCAAAAAGGCAGCTAACACCCGAAGACGGGCAAGGGATATCAATCCTCGCTGCCCCGGCCAGTCTGGGCTGCGTAAAGATTGGCAAGAAATCGGAGCAGTCGGCCGGGCACAGGGCGGCGATGAATAACGATCGGCAACGGAGCTGTTCGATTTGCATACAGATGGAATATTAAGCGACTTTGTAATGTCCGCGGATCGCAAGTTCTCACCCCGTCGCGCTGACGTTGTCGAAGAAGTCCTGCGATCGGACGACAATGGACGTGCATCGAGATGTAAATCCCGCGCTCAGAATGCCGGGCCGAGGATGAGTGCGAGCGGAATCAGTCGTCGATCTTGGCGCGACTACTTTCCAGTACCTGCGAATCGCGGTAGCGTGTTCTTCTCGCGTCCGTTCGGGAATATTAAGTTGTCGCGGCATTATGTATTCCTCGAATGGAGAACTGAGAGCGTCGTACGTGCGTCGCCTCGGCCGTCGAGCGTTTCGGAAGGAAAAAGAACGACTGACGGAGCTCTGTGCATGTGTGAATTTTTGCGCGCTGGATGGTGGATGGTGGATTTTCAGGGGGTGAGGACGTCGGAGGAAGTGCGCGGAGGGAGTGGCAGGCCGAACTAGAGAACAGTCTCACTACGGACTGCATGGGGTGTATAGGGTATTGATTACATTCGGAGGAATAGCAGTGGGTTTTATTTTTGCGAGTCAATTAAGCATCTTACGTCATTACAGCCGTGTCACTTGCTGCGACTTGAAAATATTGACGACGGGTAGGAAGTAGAAGAGGCGCAAAAATAATGAGACGAAAGTTTCGCTACAGTTTAGATGAGGTGTATAGATTATGGATGAAGCGATCAAGATAGGACTAAATAGAATCGTTCCCGTGAGTCAATTAATGTTGTTGCCTCGTTACCATTATATCATTTTTCATATTCTCCTGCGAGTTCCGAGCACACCGATGGTTAGGCTCGGCGCATAATTAGCATGCCTATCAACTCTCTAAATATTCATTATTTCATTTGAGCCATTCGATACCGCAACAAAGTTCTGCGCCGTTTGCGTATATCATCAGACTGCTCTTCCTGTTAGATGCGCGAAGATTAATGAAACCATACGGTACGTATCCGCGAACGGGGAATAATAACTAATGCCACGACAACATCCGGGCACGAAGATCTTGCCAGTAGAACGAAAACGTAGTGACGCTGCAACTGTATCCGCGCGATCGCTTCTCAGCGCAAGACTTTATTTTTCCCGGAATATTAGTTTGGCAGCAAACGAGTAAGCAAACAAGGAACGAACTCGTAACTCTTCCAGCGGAGAGGAACAACTTGGTTTTGTAACGAAATCCAGCGCTGTGCCAGATTGTTACTAAAACACCACGTGAGAAGCATATTTCATGCGATTCCGAGTGCACGTTCTTGATACTAAACGGTGATGAAAGACAGGTATTTTGCAGAGCTAATTGAGGAATGCAAGATATTTGAGCGACAGTGGACCGCTGTTAGAATGTTTCACCGCTGCGCTTAATAGAATCGTTCGGCTTATACCCTCTATGGAGGATAATATCTAATATCACGACAGCATCCGGGTGCGAAGTTGCTGTTAGAATCAGTGCACGCTGCGCGACGAAGAGAACTTACTATGCGTCCGAACACACAAACAATTTACTCCTAAATTTTGCTAATTTCCGCAGTGCTTGAAAAAAATACGTTTAACAGGACATCTTTAATATCAATCCCGTTCCGTCAAATCATGCGATCTTGATCTGAAATAAGAAGACAAAAATACAATTCGTGTTCCTTTACTTCGAGTCTGAAAATGTCTCTCAAAATTCGACCTAAATCTGCGCCTCTTCCACCGCCGTCTCCATTCGCCAGCCGTTTCCGCGTATCTTCAAAAGCAGCCGATATACTGCATACGGCCACGATAAACGCAACACTCTCGTGTTCGCATGAATGAAATTAATGGAGACGCTGCGTTCTCAAAGTGTACCGAGAAGAACGTTTCGGTCCGCGTCCTTCCAGAGAGTTCTCTTTCAAACTGACGCAAGCAGAGGCCACGGAGTGAGAGAATTCGGAAGAACAATGTCTGCCGCGAGCGGAGAACTTCTAACGTTTCCACACGCCCTCCAGCATCGTGCCTCCAATCTGAATGAAGTAGCCAGTGAGAAAATTACGAAGGACGGCGATGGACGTGCATTAACGCTCTCGGATATCTCGGTGGAACATCACCGCGGAAACGACGTTCTTATCTTTTCCCAAAGGCGCACTCGTACGGCGTACGTTAGATTATGCGCACTTCGCAGTACGTACTATCTGCCAGCACGAAACGATTCGCTACGAGGCGAGCTGAAAATAACGCAATTTACGCGGCGTTCGTTATGGCATCGCTGAAACAGACACCGCCGGACAAGCTGATCCTGCACGGCCGAACTTCGATTAAAGTTTCATTAGAAAGTCAGCTCCGTGTACACTGAAAACGAAGTTAACATTCTTAACCAACAGCAAGGCTAGCCCGCGTCAAAATCAGCGTTCGTTTCGTGCTTAGTCGAATTAAACGCAGAATCCGATAGAAAATCAGAATCTTTCAGAATTCTTACAAAATGGCGAGCTGGCCAAGAGATGAAGAATTCGTTTCCCAAGCGGACCCAGAAAGCGCCCGCATCGTTTGGGACGGCTTGACGCGAGTGATATGGGCCACTTATGGAATTCTGAACGGTAATTAAGGTATTTCCTTAATTAACGGTTAACAGTAGCCGGAACCTGCTGGCCGACGTAAGGACGACGATTGAATTAGTACCGCTTCTCGGTTATGCTCTGTAAAGTGCAACCGTCGGCGTCGGGAGTCGGGACTGTCGGGAGCGCGCGAGACGATGGGCGCCTGGCGAGAAGCGAGAACGGCAACGGAAGGGAAAATAATTGCCCGCGGCCCATCCGATTGCCTAGATAAGGAGGAGTTATAAGCTTGTAATTAAATTGGAAACAATTTGCGGGCGATAACGATGATACAAAGAAACGTGGCTCGTTTGTCGACTACATCATCCGGCAATGGCGGCCGGGGAGTTGAAGGAAGTCGGCTGTGCTGAGAGAGGCGCAGGGTCGCTGGTCGATCAATTGTCAGAGATCGATGATGTTTCGCGGAATGATACGGGGGAATGAGAAAAAGGCTCGATTCTCTAAGAAGCGATTTCGCGTGTTAAGGCAAGATGGCGGGACGACGGTCGGCAGACGTTTCAATGAGAAAATATCGTCTTTGGTTGTCTGTTCGATCGTTGGGGTAAGTGGGAATTGTAAGCTTTGAATTGAAGTTAAGACCGGCTTGTCGGCGGTGAGAATGAAGAAACGTAATAGTGCTTGTTCATGATCGGCGGTGTACAAATAGAAGTCATTCCTGTGTATGGAGCGTGCGTATAAGAAGTTGTTCTACGGTCACTGAAAAATTGATCGTGGTGTGTGCGGAGGGTAAGGGTATGAAACAAGCGTTAACTCGACAATGCATTATGTATTCCAAAACGACATGCCCGAAATGACGGTAACTGGATGAGAACGTCCCGGAATGGAAATAATTAGGTGCATGCTTGCATAAGAATCAGGCGCAGTTTGCGGAACGGTACAGATAAGGCAGAGCAACGATATTATATATCGAAAATTATTATGGGAAGAGGATGTGAGCTAATGGGGCTACCGAAAAAGTGCTCATGAACTTGCAACAAGATCGTATGCAATTAGCTAGATTAAAAATGAAGGGAATGATGCGATTTTAAACGTACCGACAAAAAGCCTGAGTTTGCGAGTGATCTGGCGAATATATTCCAGAAAGATATGCTGAGTAAGGAAGGTCAGAGCCTTCGGAAATAATATATTCCAATAAGATATGATTAACTTACACATCACGCCATATAATAAAACATCGGCAAAAGAATCATTCCAGACACAACGCTTCTACATTATATCAATATTACGCATTGCGATATTATAATCAGTAAACTGATGCTATCTAACAATAAGAAGAAATGACTGATCATCAACAAGACGCGTACTCTTTTCACAAGAGCATCGATAGTGCGTTTTAATTATGCACAACCGCTCGCAGCTGTAAAACCTCGCGAATGCAAGAAAAAGCGTGCGATAAGCGGAACACTCGCGTGGCTCACAGGCGCGGAATCCGCGTCGAGGAATACAAAGAACGATGGACCGTTATTGCTCGGCGTATGGTGGTGCGGACGTCGGCGAGATTTCCGCGGGAATAACAAATATACCACAGCTCGCTTTCGTCCTCCTGCCCAGCAATCTTTCCTCCGACCCCGACAATTTGGCCGTCGCTTCTATCATCCGTCGCGTCAGCACGCAAGCTTACTCATCCGTTTTACTCGACACGAAATCTCGCCCGAGAAATTAATGATTGAACGACCAACCTCCCCACAAGCAAAAATGCTCAGGATTTTGCGACCGATAAAGTTGCAGACTGTGAACAATCGGAAGAATCGACGACCGACTAAATGAAGTCCACTATCGCGGCCTTCCTCTATCACCAGTCGCAAATCATCGGACTGCTTAATTAATAACGCTCAATTAAGCCAGGGAAAGGGAGCCGGGGTGATTCTCTATCGAGATTCCACTCGAAGAAAAGGATCCTCGTTATTCGATGGACGGCAGCCGCACGATCAGAGTCCGCCCTCATCCTGCTTCGTCCGCAGTAATCCGAAGACGGAAAGCGTGATAAACGTAGCGAGGTGATAGAGCGCTCGCGGTATCTTGTGTCCGTCCGAAAATGTTCTGCTAACGAATATCATTTCGCGTGTCATGCAATAACTCGATATCTTCCGAGGCTGCTATTAGTGTTCGGCCGCAAGGGTCGCTGGGCTCATTCGTTTTCTCATGCCAATTATACCGTAAATGCAAGCGGGCGCATATGAAAAATCGTTATATACATATATGAGACAATGGACATAAAAAGTAGGTAGTTAGCAATTAAACGTACGGCCGGGCGCACGTCGTCGCGTCCCATTATTTCCATGTACGTACGTCCCGAACCGTCAATTTTCGACGCTACAATTCGGCCCCGTAATGCGTACCTGTCCTCGTTAAGTATGCGCAACGAGTGCGTGGGCCGTGTACGGGTTAAAGCGACTCGCGCATGACAATCGCTGTGTGTAAAGAAGCTTTAATGATTTCGCGTACGCGGCGTAAAACCACTTCCTTATCTCAGCGACGATTATACCGGCGACCGCGGCCAGTTTATTGGGCACTTTGTGCATCACATGAATTAGAAAGTGCAAATGATATTGTGCGTCACCGCTCGCCGTACCGTGACGGGGGGAGAGAGAGAGAGAGAGAGAGAAAAAGTTCTAGCCAGCGAAAGAACTGACGTCCATTTCCTCGCAGGTGTTTCGCTGGATGTACGCAAATCCGTTGTTTCTTTGAGTAGGAGTGTGGTGTCCTTTTTTTCTCCTATTTTTTTCCAATACCATCGTCATATCGTGAGACACTGACTTTGCGGCTCGTGTGAGAACGTATACCACGGCCTAGTTAATGGGTTTCCATGCTTTCCCACGTGCGACTCGCCTCGACTTTTCTGCCGCGCACCGATACAGTGCGGCTTTTCAGTCGGTATCTTGGCAGAATCGTACGATAAAACCGATATCGCCACGCTGCTGGGTGCGCTAGCTCGTATAGACTTCTAAGTGGCGGGGAAAAAATTGCACGACCTTAGTCATGCGTCGATAAACAATGTCGTATCATTGATGCTATCGGTCAATTTCTTGAAATCGACACTTTCCGAGTGACGCAATCCCAAGATCATGCACTGTCGATCGGACGCGCACTACACTTCTACCCAACAAATGAAACCAAAAATTAGTCTCAGTGCATCGAATAAGTCATACGTAAACCAGAGTAATAATGATATAGTAGCCCTCATTCGCCTGACTAAAACGAATCCTATTCCTAATTCTTCGCACAAGCCTAACGATTCTACGGATCAGCGATACATTTACCGAACGCGACAACCAGCTCAAAAGTTTCTCATTCTCGCGGGTCTCATTCTCACCATTACGATGGCGTGATAGAGGAAAAAATGATGCTCGCCGGCTCCGCAGGACGACTATAAACGAGGCATCGCGCGTTCGTCGCCGTGCGAACGGGGCCTAAGGTGAGCTCGAACGGTTGCGCGGTTCCCAACGAGCGAGAAATTCCGTTACAGGGCCGTATCCACCAGCGGCGAGGACACGCGTCTCGTCGCAGGGCGAAGCAACTTCCGTCGCCGTTTACGATCGCGATCGTCGCGTTCTGTTATGATAATTATCCGCACGCAGGACAGCCGTTGACGCCCCGCTCGAGAAAATCGGTGGAGTACGAGAGCCGGCCGATTCTTCCTCGTCGACCCGGTTGCTGCTGAATAACGATAGGCCTCCCCTTCTCAGAAGCTGCCGGGACGTGGGAAGCGCAAAGCAGGGGCTTCGAAGTATGCTGCACATGTGCCGAGAAATGGGTGGCGCCCGTCCATGTGGCAACGAAAGCGCAAAGACGGCGGAGGCCGGCAGGGGCGAGGGGAAAGTTCTTGGGTGGAAAGTGAAGGGGGAGGGAGAGGGGTGGTTTATGGGCAAAGGTGGAGACGCGTTTCTTGTGCTTTGGTACCTACACGTCGTGTTATGTTAAGCGAAGGACATTCGTCGATCGTCTCAACATCGCGTATGCCGGTGCGCTCGTTGTGTGCCGAATGTTCAACGTGCCTTGGTAGTATGTACTGGTTCTTAGGAATACGTTGTCATGAGTAGCTGCGGCAGGTGATTTCGGTTTCGGGGGAGAATGATGGAAATATTGTACGAGGGAACCGGTATTACGCGCATCATGTATGAACGCAGTGAAGAAAAGGCCGGCAGTGATCGCGGTGATCAACATAATTTGCAAGCAACTTGGCGAACCGCACATTCAAATCTGCCGAGTCTCTATTGATTATCGGGCAGCAGAGCTCAGTTGAATGGGCACCGTCCTTTGGTTGCCACCGTTTTCGTCGCGCCATCCTTCTTATTTCATTCCCTGTTCGGGCAAGTTCCATTGCAGGAGCGACAGCCTGTTGCTTCGCTGCTCTTTGGCAAGCTTCCCACACGAGGTGCGCACGTACGCAACCATACACGCGTGGATTCGTACGCACTCCGAGACGCCGCGAGTCAAGATCCTCGTACGAACAACAAGAAACGACGCGTCCCGCTCCGTCCACCGTTATGAAATTTTTACGAAGAACCCACGGCGGACAGTCTCGGGCTCGAGACGTTCGTTAATCTTTTCCGCCGATGTTAAACGCGCGTTCTGGGAAGCATGGGAACCCACGAATACGGATAATGGCGGGATTCATTAAGTCGTTCATAATAATGCGTTATTTGCGTACGTTATGTACTTCTTTATCCTCAGGCGGCGTCGATAAATTGGTAAAACGATGTCGTTAATTTATGCCAAGTTTTCGTGAATAGTTAAGTTATGAGGGTATGTTAAACGAACGATCGGTGAACGATACGCGCATGATGCGTTAAGCTGCGGATTTTGACGATGATCGTTGCAGTAGTCTTGATGTGCCATGAGAGTATGAGAGGTTTTAATTGAAATCGAATTATGAGAGAGTGACCGAGCTGTTTATGCAAAAGTACAGACATTGCGGTCACGCGATAATTGCCATATCGAGTTCAAATGTGTTATCAGCAGATCGTCGACGGGCATGCGCGCAGATTACGGTGTTTCGTGGAAAATTGGAAAGCGACTCTGACAGTATAACAGGCAGTTTCCCTTGATAAAAATGTCCTTCCGCCTGTCCGTATCGCCAGATGTACCTAATTAGAGTTTCTGCGGAACATAGCTAATCATTTTAGCGACCGTTTTTCACCGCCACGGCATGGCTAATCAAGTTTCCCGTACAGGGCTACAACAAGGAAACGGAATGCCTCCGTTCAGGAATCCCTGCACCATTGACATTGAGAGTTCCGCCTTTCCTCCCATTTTCTCATTTCACATGCACGCACACCCACATACATCGCGAAGTAGATCAATGTTTGAGCTCATGTTCACCTTTGTATCCGCCGCTGGACGTTGCACAGGATTTCTTTGCAATGAGAGAAACTTTCTACGGCGAAACGCCGTCGCGTCGGCAAAGTCACAGTGAACGGAGTTTTCATTGTCGCGAAGAAAATCGCTGCCGGCACTCGAATCGCACGCTCTGCTCTTTGCAAATGCTTCCGGGTGGCAGGAAAGAAAAAACGCTTTGCGCTCACGACATCGGTATGAATAATGCACAGATATCAGTAACTGCATACGAGGCAAAAAATGCTCTCCAGTCTCTACCTCGCCGGCTTCAGCGAAAAGCAACAATACCAAAAACCGAGAGAGAGAGAGAGAGAGTTGCTTGCGAAAAACGAGTCGCCGGACGCGAGAGAGACGCTGAAAATGATTTTCGGCATCGGGGATAGCGAAACAAATGATTCCACGTCCATCATTTACGGCAATCGGAGGGCAGGGATCGCGATCGAAGACGGAGATAAGTGCCGTCTTGCTTTCGTACGTTTTGTTTCGGAGCCGAGAGGACGGCGAGGAACGAGTACGGTGCCCCGGCTGGAATACAGAGTGGGCCGGGTAGATATTCGTGGGGAGGGGGCCGGGCCTTACATATGTCGTCTTTGTCGTCCGCCACAAAGGCACGTGGCCCGTACCTGATTGCAGTTGCGCATGGTTACCTGTCCCTCTAGCATGTACCGTCTGCCGTAGCGTGCACGCTTATGACTATAAATTAGGATCGGCCCACGTTCTTCTCCATCTTTTTCCCGCCGCCGCCCGCTCGTTCGAACGTTTCGAAAATTGCAACAGCGAGAGAGGCCGCCAGTGGTCGCAGCAAAAAACACTCCCTTCTCGCGAGGCATACAAATCGGGACAACGATGTGCGCGTTCGACGAAAGGGTGGCTGGCCAGCGGCCACGCACTGACCTTACACTCACGCCGCCGTCAGTTTAGGTCGACGTGCCATCTCGCTAGCGAATAAAAGCGATAATTGATTTCGAGGAGTGATATTAAGTAAATGAACGATTGTCGTGCGGGCCGATGTGTAATTTCGTGCGGACACGAAGCGAGGGTGGACCTTTTTGGTGGGAGAGGGACAAGAAGGGGGGGGGGGGGGGGTCAGGCGGCTGAGGGGAAAGGTTGAGGCTCGGGATGAAACTGACGATGAGAGTGAGACGGAGAAAGGGACGGGACAGGAGGGTGGAGGACGGAGAGACGAAGGTCGGGATCGTTCACGGACGCCGTCCAAGGGTACAAAGGCGCAAACTTCCACGAAGTCTCGGTGGCAGCAAAACGCCGCTGCCTTCGCGCGGTGGTCTCGCTTGGCAGAGCACAAAATAACCTCGGCGCTCGTCGACGTTCGCCTTAACCATTTCGCTCGGATAACGGAGAACGGTACTCCGGCGCTGACTCTGGAATTATTGCCGGTGTCGCTCTGCTGCAATTCTCTCTGTCCGCGACGACGACTACGACGACGTGCCGGGGAGAGGAACTATTAGAGAGACTTTTTCCGTCCCGATCTATTTGGACGATGATTGACTGTTTAGCCAGCGGAATGTGAGCCGCCGCGAATGATTCGTTTTCATAATATCTAAATACGATGCCTTGAATCGCATCGCTGGCGGAAATCGATTCATCGCGCGCAAAGTTCGCGATACACATTACGCATGACGCGTGACTACACTTCAGTCCGGCGAGCGGCGTGTCATTGTCAGTGAATCTTATCTCGGTTTTCATGTGACGCGTTTGCAAGGTCCAAAATCAGTCTCGATTATCCGCTAGCCAATGTAATACTCTGAGAATCGTGACGAAGGCCGACTCGCTGATTTCGCAGTTAGCAAAGTGTATTGATCGAGCCACTGAAACGACTTCTGTTCAACATAACTTCGCTTCGTCGAACAATATGCAACCGCTTTCTTAGCATTGCCGCTAAACGTCGCGCCTCTCCTCGCAATTATGCAGAACACGATTCCACCTGTTTGCACTCTGACTCAGAATCAGTGCTCGCGTCGCAAATTCCTTTCCCCATCGGCGCGCGAACGGATCAAAACGTGTCTAGTGGCGCGCTTTCATTTGCAGTCCACCTGTTGCTCCGAGGCCGAAGGTCCGCGCTCATGCAGGCCGCTGCACCAGCGAAACACGATCGTCAAAGCCGGAACGCGAGGTGGCACGCTGCATCTTTCGCTGGTCGGCGCAGCGAATTCAGCTGCCTCTATACCGTACGACTGTGCGCTTTTATTATCGGACAACGGCGCGAGGCAGGTCGAGGAAGGAGGAGCAAGAGTGAGAGAACATCAGCCCACGTCGGCTCGTTCCCTGTCTCTTTGTGACCGGACCTCCGTCCTCTCTTTCAATCTGCACTATCTCCGCCTCTTCTTCTGCATCTCTTCCACTCCTTTCCTTTCGCTCCTCGACGACCCTATCTCTATCATCCGTTTCACAACACCTCTCGCGTACTCGACTCTATCTTCATTACCCTTCTTTCCTCTCGCATTTTCGCCGCTCGATTTCCGATTCTCTCTTCTTCAGGGCTCCCTTAGTCTGCCTTTCTCCGTTGTCTCTCCGTCCGCGCGATACGATCGTTCGAAAGGTAAAGTATAAGTGCCCACTTACATACTTGCGACCACGGGGCGAATGATTAATGCACGGCGAACAAAGGAGCGCGCGGAGAAAGGCACGGTTTGTTGTGTTTGTTGCGATTGTTGTCGTTATCCAGCAGTGGAGCGGCGTACCGCCCACCGGCTTCTTTACTATCGCGGGCTCGAGTTATCACTTACGAGTGATCCGCGGACCGGTAGGTGGCTATTATAAGGTGAGAAAGCTGTGCCGGTGTACCCATGCCTCTGAACTTCAAGCGAGCGCTCGCGGAACCGGGCTAAGAGTACTTACAGCGAGCGCAGCAGCATGCGGATGTAACGAGGGTATAGCGGCCAACGTACAACGACCAATCCGTCTGAAGAGCGAGGAGGAAGTGGCCCGAACAAAACGACAACCTTCGGCCGATTATTCTGAACGTTTCGTAAAACGAGTCTCTACCTAACTGTGACTCGCAACATCTGTAGCGCCATTGATCAGTCGCGATACTTCGCTCATAAACGAACCCGATCGAATCTTACGCGGCAGATGCTGTGTGCAGGCATGAAAGCAGTCCGGGCCCGAGTGTCGTGACCTAGGCCAACGTGCGACCCTCAAAAACATAACCTGCGGTATCGCGGAGCCGCGTTTTTGAGAAGGATGCTTATGGTACCGAGTGGGAGGATTCATACCTGCTCATCATCGAGCGTGGGATGCAGCGGGTCCAGGTAAGGAGTCCACGGTAAGAAAGACGCGCAAGAAAAGGGAGAGCTGATCCCGAGGATAGCAGCACAGGTTCGCTCCATTATTAACGCGCCGTGTGAATGTAAAGATTCAACGTCACAATGGTCCCATGTCTATCCGACGAAATATTGATCCGAACACATGTTCGCCTTATGGCGCTGCGGAGGTTCATGATCGCTGCAAATCGTCGAGCGATGGAGAATGTCTCGTGCATTGTGCATAGAAAGTTCAGCAGCAACAAATCATCGTCAGCAGAACTGACAATGAGATTTGTTAAACACTCGGTACTGACCATCAATTCTCTACACTTTCTCAGATCTCATTGCTAAAAATTGTCAAATGCATCAATACTATATCTCAGTACACACGGTAGTCTGACGCGTACCATCACATTTTCTTGATTCATGCATATTGAAACGACGCGTGAAAGTACGTTACAGAAGTGGTCTCCGTTTACAAGCCACGCAAATCGGGAGTGCCTTTTTTCTTCAGTGCCGCGGACGCGGAAGTAAACAGAGATCTGTGCAAGCTGCCAGCAGGCCGCCTCCTTTCTCAGAGTCTCAGGTCCAGGCTGTGACGTAAATTTCCTTAAAACACTGAGAGCTCAGGCTTCGTTTGACCATCCGGGACAGCTGCCGGTGGCCCATGGGAGTCCAGGAGGAAGCCAAGGAGCTTGTAAAGGAGGAGCGAAGGAGGGGAAAGAAAGAGGACGAAATCCTTAGAACAGGACGTGCTCTCTTCCTCTTCATCGCTTCCCGACTCTCCTTCGCTCATGCGGCAGAAGTCCAGCTTCCGGGTTCCGCGCTCCACATTAGATATTCAAGCTTTATGCCCGAACGGCAGCCTGCACCTGGCGCTTTTTATTTCCATTTCCCGGGCCTAGAGTGCGGCCTGACCAATTTCAGGACCCTCGGCAGCTAGTGGACTAGAGCGACAACCTGCTGGACACGCACCAGCTGAGTGCGAGGGCGTTCGCGACGTTGGCGGAGTTCTTGCGTATGCACAGAGAATATTCTCCGTTCGTAAGTCGCTGATAAAATTCGTCGATTTGCGCGGTCTCGAGGAAAGCCGCAAAACTGGTCTCGCGGGGAAGGATCACATTGCAGCGAGCATCGGCTCGTGGGAAATCGAGCGTCTACTTATGCACGTTCCATGCGTGTGCACTCCGGAACTTTCACTTTGTCGCGCACAGAAGCTGAATTAATATGTGAGACGAAAACATCGTAGACGATGATAGCGGAGGGTTCATGGAAATGATTCATCGGGTGCAACAACAAAAATGTCGGACTTGAAATCTGAACAACATAGGCACGCTCTGAAGACAAAGGTGAATTGTCGACGCGCAATAAGCGTCAACGGATTAAGAATGGAAAGCGCAGTGTCGCCTTTCGATATGTCGCCAACAGAGATCCGATACGACGTCCAACCGTGCGTTCGTCACCTGTAAATTGATATATCAGAGGCAGCGTGCTGAATGAAACGCAATTATGAATGGACTCTGCTCGTCGCTCGGCGCACCAAAGTGCCCCGACCGTCTGGTCGTTATAATTGAACGTTTTCCGCGAGCCCTTCTTTGCTGATCGCTGAAGCCTGACAAGCCGACCCTTTTCCGAGCCCGTTTCTCATGCCCCGAAAGATGCTGTGTACATTCCGTCGAGGAACCGGGGTTACCTAGGCGGACCTGTCCTAATATTTACGAAACTGGAGTGCCCTTGCACTGCTCCCCCTCCCACAGCACGAGGACACACCGTAAAGTGCTACACAGGCCTTTTTGACTGCGCGCGCTAGCCCTTTGTGGAGCGCCGTGCATTACTAGGCCACTTAGTTCGCAAGAGGCTGCAATTTGCGGGGAGACTTTTCAGGCACTCGTCTCAAAGCGGCATTACACGGGCGCGCTGCTCGAGAATCGTGGACGCCCGGATGTGAAACGGAACATCGCGCGCGCGTTCAAGGGCTTAGTTATACGGCCAAGGAACCTATCATCTAGTCTTCGCTGTCTTTATGACGTAACGATCGTTATCCTTGATACATCGAAACGGTTCGCGGTTCTCGGTAGTATGACCCGTCTAATATGCAACAATATCGTAATTATAATGCCGATCGGCGTCTATCGTTATCGTCGTTACACGCCTGCTTACGAGACATGTCGAGTTTTTCAAGCCGAACCCACGAGCGGATATGTTCCAGTGCTCGTTAGGTATACGCGGCCACGATAAAGGACGCGTCGAGCTATTTTCGGGCAAGATCGAGTCTTGCGGGCTAAGTGCCTCGTATAGTTGGGTCTCGTGTAACGCAGACTCCGTCGTTTTCGCAGCCCCCATTCTCGAATGTCGGTAGGACGCAGGTAAGGTCGTAATACGAGGAAGGCCCCGGGCGCTCATTATTATAATAAAGCTCAAAGACGATACGACGTCTCGCGCGCACGCAGTCTCGTTTTTCCTATTTATGTTAATACGAAACTCATACGCGGATAACGCGAGCCGGCTGCGCCTGACATTATACGTGTATAAACATGCGCGCGTACAGGGAAGGCGGGAGTGTGGGTGTGGGTGTGTCGGTGCGCGCGCGGTATAAATAATTATTCGCAAAGTCCTTCCACGGTGTACAACCCAGCAACAGGTAGGTAACTTTACACCAGCGATACTCAAACAGAGAGCTAGCGAAAGGGAAGGATCTGGAAGGAGTACATAGTTACGCTGCATCGGGATGTGTACGATATACGTATGTTGCGTTGTTTTAGGTGGGACGATAAATGCGTCGGAAATTCACGCGGACGTTACTTCTTCCTTTTCGCTCGAGCACTGACCGAGCGCAGGACTGCCTGAGGCACTCAATTAGCGTTGGAAGAATGGTTACTAAGTCTTGCTTTATGAGATACAACACCCTGCGTTGAGTCGTACATACATCAACGCAGGCAGCTTTTCGGATGCTGCGTAATGAGGTAGAAATGAGTTATTCCTAAAGATCGTTGGAATTTATGCGTTTTACATATTGTGTGCAGAGGGTAACACAACGAGCTGATGCCAGTTTTAACGTCATCGAACATTCGCAAAAATAATGAAACCACCTCTGGCAAGAATGCGACGACTCCTGTATCGAGTATACCGATTTCTACGTGACAGATGTGTGTCTCGAGGTATGGTATCGGAGCTGCAATACGCGATACCTGAATCTCACAAATCGCTCGCAGCGGATGTCTCGGGCAGGTACGTTTCGAGTCCGACTCGATCGTAAGGTCGAACGTGAAGCTTTCATTAATTCATCGATGTCCGACAACGCCGAACACGGAATTCTCGGTTGCGCGGGAACGGAGTACCACTGGTCATACAAAGCGACGAGATAGGGTTCAGTTACGAGGCAGCGGAATACATGAATACCTTATCTCCTACGTGCCGGTTTTCCAATCTACCCTTCTTCTTTCTTGACACGAACCGTTCGACTCCGTTCGTGGAACTCGTTGAGCATCATTGGCGGGCCGAGTCCGCGGCGCGCGAAGATTTCACGAGAGGCATCGACTATGCGCGTGCTGACAAGCGCCACCGTCTCGAGGATCGGCGCACGAATAAGAAGGCGCGAGACGAATCACAAAGAACGCCGTGAAAAAGACGGGGAGCGGCGGGTAGGAAGGCGGACGAATTCCGCCATAAATTTCGCCGCGACGAGTAGCTCGTCCCTCATGCGAGAGTAGCCAGTGACATCACCTACACTCCGCGTCGTACCTTTGGTTTGTAAGCGCGATGTTTATTGTTACTGGCCGCGCATCGATGAACGACGGGCAAGTTGCATATGCGCAACGCTCGCTGTTTATTAGTACTTGCGGCCGTACTTTGCTGATTCTATCCTATCGCGCTCTACGCGAGATCTACGTTGATCGCGTAATATGGTTGATCAATGGGGAACTCGTGTGGAGACCAATGCATGCGTTGTTCAACGCCGATTTCTCAACCCTTACATCGCTGTTAAAATGAAAATTACTTTCTATTTATTAGTGTAACGTGGCTGTATAAATGCGTGATTAAGAGTTTCGTTGGTCGAGCTCAGTGTTATATCAGTTACACGAGTGGGTGAGAAACGTGGTTAATTCGGCCGATTCTTTTTATCGCATCGGACACTGTGGGGATCGTGCGTAACGTGCGAGCTGAAAAAGATCATTTACGTGGACCGACGAATCGCGTAGTTCGCTGGCATTCACGACCCGCGACTCTCCCGGTCCCCTCTGCGACATGAAGTGGTCCGTGTGTGCCTTTTCTATGGACCTGGATACCCGAGCGAAGGGGCTTCATCCGTGGGTCATTGTTCGTCCCTCGTACAATGCATCAACGATACCACACAGATTGCATTGACCACGGGGCCTTATTTTCTGTCGGGAGAAGAAATCTCTCGTGTCATCTGCAAGCGCAACGCGCGAGAGAGAGAGAGAGAGAAACAGAGAGAAAGAAAGAGAGAGAGAGACTTGTGATCCGAGAGATGGACGAAGAGAAAAGGAGAAAAAAAACGAATGAGAGAGGGAGGGGGAGGATCGGAATGAAAGGTGGGAGAATAACCCGTAACAAGCTGTCGACAAATTCATCGTGTCGACCTTTCGTCCACCTTCACCACGCTGATTATTTCTTTGACTACGCCCGAAAGGGCGAGCTTCGTTGAATTGTCGTACGCCGCATCCTCTCTTCAGTCCGATCGGTTTTTTCGAAAATACTGAATGGATTTAAATGGACCCCCTTTCCGTGCCACAGCGTCACGAAGCCGTGACTAGTGAGCCTCGGGTCATTGGTTCTGAAATATTCCCAGGTGGTGCGCGGTGCGATTCTGGAAGAGTTTGTCGCTATCGTTCGCCTTGTTTTCAAAGCACATTTGACGACAAACTAGATGCGTGCGGGTGTAATTAATCGCCCGTGATCATTTTTCGTTCCCTGGCCTCTTCCTTTTAATAACATCCAACAGCTGAAGCACACACGGTCTTTATTATCTTATACCCGGGCCGAGTCGCTCGCTTGTCGGCAATTTTTGTCGTCGGATCACGAATTAGGCGAAACCCGTATGCTTTTTTATCGTTCGAGAGGCTGTGCTCGGGGGACGGTGGCTGGTTAAAGAAGAAAGACCATATAAATTGCACGTGATGAAATGAAACGAGCGAGCGAAAGAAAGGGCGCGGGTAAAAAAAAAAAAGGAACTGGCGGAGAAAGAAAACATCTTGCGCGGATCGCGGGAAGATACGCACAAAACATCAAGCCTTTCTTTTCCCATAACGCCATCAGTCAGAGAACAACGAACTGCTTCATGCGATCCTCCTAGCCCATATATTTCAGCCGTGCGCGCACGCGGTGAAATATCGCCGATTTAAACGTTCAAACAATAGGATCGACCCTTCGGCAACTGTTTAAACTTTTTCGTCCCGCCCCGGCCCGCTCGCAGCCAATACATATATCCCGTTGGAAGAATACATCGCGCTCAGCGGGATCATTAACCAGCACAAAGCGCGCCATCGTCAACGGCGTTCCGGCGTAACCCTCCGTGACAGTCCAATTTGATGTCATCCAGGAAGCATGAAACGCGCCCAACAGGACTTACGCCACGTATCGCGGCGAGCGAAAGAAAGGGGGCAAAGCTCCTTTTAAAGCCCGTAACATTGTGATCGATCCTGTCACGGCGCGTCACGCTCAATTTTCAACCAGCCCGTTCCGTGGCAGCGATCGCGTCCGCGGCCAATTTCACGCGCGTTCACGAGGCAGATCGCTGGGCATTACTGGCTGAGGCCATGCCTGGACGGCCGTATCTTAACTCTCGTGGGGGCGGGGTCGAAAAAAAGGTGTCCGGCAAAAAGAGTCGACATGTGCTGTCGCTGGGCCGCGATATCTGCCACATCGCGTCGCCAAGTGTGCGCCTCTCGGTCCGCGTCCGCGCGCACATGGCCCGCAAAGCCCTTTTTTCCTCCCCACCCTTCCACCGCGCCAAGCCCTCTGTCCTCTCCTGCGGCGCGCAAAACGAGCTCCGCGTGCGGCGGTGTTTTCGCGATGCCGAGGAGGCCCTGGAGAAAAAGTTCCGGCCGAAGGCATGGATGGAGCACCGGGTCTTCTTCGGAGTCAACTGCTCGGCGACGTGTGGCACGAACGATTGGCCGGAGGTAGGGCGAGTGCGTGTTTTCAGACAGCTCCGACAAGAGGCTCCCTTTGGCCGATCGAGATTTCAGTCGCCACCTTGATATGTACTCTATTCATTATTGGCAGCGTGTTCTTACTGGACGATCTGTATCGCAGTCGTTGCCATGAGATTGGAATTGAATTTGCCTTTCGTTGCGGTTTGATTTTTCTCAGCCTCCAGTTATCGTCGTCCTCGCGCACGCGAACGTGGGAAAATTCATACGCTCCACCTTCCTCGGCCGATCTCTCTGTCGGCCTGAACTTTCACCGATTCGCGCTGTCCCGTTCGATTATGCAGCTCGTTAATGCTGAAATATTTACGCCGCAGACGCGTTTGAGAAAAAAATGAAGCCGAGCGCTATCGTGTTCCTCGCGCATGTGCCTTAGGCGACACGGTGTTCCTTAACCACGATTGTGCCCGATGCGTCCAGGAGTATATGCGCGTCGCAGGCCCTCTCCTGCACTTCCATCTCACAGTGGCGTTCCCACACCAAGACGACTACCAGAGTGTAACATTATATCCTCTCGCCGCGCTATGGTGGTTCTTTCCTTATGGCGACGAACTCGTGTATCTCGTACACGCTGCACTTCAGCACACTCTGCATGGGTGGGCCGTTTCCCGAAGAAAGAGCAAGAAATCCAAGGTCTCCGCGCGCCCCAGACACTTGTTTCGTCCCCGGCAAATCATCATCAGCGGGAGGGCTTATGAGAACGACATGTACAGTCGTAGAGAAATGTAGAACAGAAACCAATATTGAGATGACTTCATCATACGCCAGATTAAGCCGTAAATATTAATGTCCTCACAGTATATTATATCGAACGACTTGTATGTCAGATTCAGCAATAAACAGTCTGCTAGAAACGTTGAATCAGGGCAGGCTCCTGAGATACCTCATATTCCATTATACCGTTTCTTCAAGACTCAATCAATGACTAGCTGACGTCCGAAAATCTGCTGAGTTAAAAAATCGTGCCATGAGCGCACGATATAAATATCCTGCCGCTCCTGCATCAACAACATGCGCACGCCGTGTTCGATCTTCTCTCACGTATATAAAGACCTTAAGGCGGGCAAAGGACGATCGGGACGCAAGGTGCATGCAAACTAACTATACAACGGCGCGTCTCGCCTTTTTTTGTGTCCCGTAGAGACGAGCTCCCGTCTCAGGTTCAGCGTACCACCTACAAACAGGCTCCTTCCCCCCCTTCGCCACGCAAGTTCGCTCCGACTAGCCTGCCCGGTCTCTTCGCCTTCACGGCGTACGCAACTTGGGCCCGTAGTGGCTCGGTACCTATGACCAGCGCTACGTAACAATGCCGTATCTGAGTGTCGTGGCCCCCGCAGGTAACCCAACCCTCGCTGCCTTTCATCCCTCTTCTGCCCCTTACGCAGCTTGCCCACCGACGCATGGACGAAGATTCTCCCCGGCCGCCACAACAATGACTCGGCCGGATTTTCTCTCCGTCTCGTTCGCCTCTCCTCGCGGACGAACCATTTTCTTCGCGCACATGCCGTATCCGACGAGGTGTGGGCACTGTCTCTTGCGTGGCGCACTTAAAATACCGAGCGCAGCAAGTTTTCTTTTTGTGGAGATGCCTCCGATCGAATGGGGTCTCAATGGTGGGACTGAAGGAGAAGAAGAAGAAGAAGACGCTCGCGTGTGTCCGTGTGCGTGTGTATAATGAATGGGGAGAAGAAATTATCGGAACGATTTATTGCACTGGTGCATCGTGAAGTGAGAGATTCGGAGTGCTGGGGATCGAGGAAAATGTACTTTGCTTAAGGACGATAGGACCAGCGCGAGGACTAGTCATAATATTCTAAATGACCTCTTTCCAGCAGAAAATCTCAGTGCTCCGAATCGAAATATCGGGACTCTGACACAAATTCTTCCCCATCGCACGAACCGAAAACGCCTATTAAGATACGCGCAAATCTGATTGACCTCTCTGCGCGAGATAACTTGAACCGAACAGCCTATCACCCGTTCGGGAGGTTAAGGCGTTTTAAGCCTGAGCTGTACAGGAATGGGAACTGGAGTTCACTTGTTCGTCCAGTCTGACCGACGCGACGACCAGTGGACATTCACCCCGGTCGGCGGCCGGAGCAAGAGGAGAGGACACGGAGCGCGCCGGTTCGCGAGATATCGAGTCCCGGTTTGGACGAGCGCGAACTCCCGGGAGACATATCTGGGCTGTTTTCTTCGAGACTGGTTGCCCCATTTGGTCAACATGGGAGGCACTTTGCGAACGCGTTTCTCGTCCCGACGACGTATCGGACCACAAAGACCAACGGATGTGCCTCGTTCTTCATTCTTTCGGTACATGATCGCGGCGCAATTTTACGCGACCGCGTCGGCGAGGCAGGAAAACTTTCCTAACATGGACGATCGCGCGCGACTTCTTTGCCGATTACGCCGAGGCGCTTTATGTAGGAGACGGATTTATTCGCGTTGACCTGCGGCCGATTTAGTTCGTAAGAGTGATCGGTGATGGTTGATTATGAGGAGGCGGTCGATGAAGACGTAGGACGGCTGGAGCGTTTGTCGGGGTGCGGAGAGAAGTGCTGCTGATTAGCCGACCGGTGCCACTCGACACTCCGAAGCCGCGGTTTTTTGCCGTGCGACAAGTCGCCGTGCAGAAGCGGAGGGAAAAAGATAATAAAGAGAGGCGCTCGACCGGGCGGCGCGACTTTTTCCGCCGCGAAGAAGCGAAACCGCACAGATTCGTTTTCCTTGCCCCGCGAGCTAGAACGCGGCGAGGAGCCGATGGGGCGAAAAAGGAGGAAATGGAAATAACAAGGCCACATTCCAGCGCTGCCTCGGGAGTTTCGCGGTAGCCGAGGGTTCACTGTTCCTGGTAAGGTCCCAAAAAGGACGAATGGGGAATATAAAAAAGTCGAGAAGCAGCATCGGAGAGCAGCGTGCTGTCAAATACAGTCAACTTCTACGTAACATCATCGCAACTCGTCAGTCCACCCAAGCAATCCCATACCACAGAATCTACATCTTACTCATCTTACATTCACCTATGCTCCCCAATTACATCGTGCGAGCAAACCTACCACGATTTTCGCGGGTCCCTAATGAACCGATTTACTCCCCCCCGCCGACATCCCTTCACGCCCGCAACCAACTAATAAATAATTCGTGCACGCGGCCCTATACGATTGTCCGATGCTTGCGTCTCGGTACGCGCGCGGAATCGGCGCTGCGGAGGGGAGAGAAGCGAGAGAATAAAATGATTATTTCACGTCTCCGTGGGACACGGTCGCGGCGAGTGCCTGCGAGAGTGACGCGGCCGGAGAGGCAGAAAAGAGAGGCGAGCTGGAGAGAATCGTCTCGGAGGAAGCAAAGGAGTCGAGGGAACGCACGGAGAGACAGCGTTGGAACTAGGGAAAGAGCGAGGGAGAAACGGAGCGTGAGAGACAATGACAAGGGACGTCGAGCGGACGACGACGACGCGCGACGGTGGGGCAGGGGGGAGCAGAAAGAGGGAAAGAGAGGGAGAGGGAGAGGAAGAGGACGAGGAGGACCGGCCCGAGGTCTCGTAGCATGCAATCTTCGCCCATTGAAGACGCGCTGGGAAACTGCACGGTTATTATGCCTGAATGGAATAGGGGACGGGGTGTGCAGGGCGGGGAAGGAATGTCGAAGGTAGCAGAGGACGGACGCGAAACGTACGCGTTACTACCAGCGAGAGGGAGATTCTTGCTCCGTAACCGCGGCACGCAACTCCGAAACATGCGGTGGGGCGCACCGAAGCAGCTCTCACCGGCCAGGCCGCTGCGCTGGCCAGGCCGCCGTGTACGGCCAACTTTTCATCCCGCGCGACACGCCGATTTTACTACTCGCGTAACGTCGCTGCAGTTCATTAACGTATCCTCGTTAGGTGCCGTGCCGTTAGGTCGCTTCGACGATTTGTTCGAGCGGGGGAAGGGAGCGCGGACGGTGTCGGACGTGAAATTGTATGCGTCTTTATATGCGGCCTCCGATCGGATTAACTTGGCGGATTCGTTGACGGATGAGAACGCGTGTCGAGTCGCTTCTCGCCATGCGATCCTTTCTTGCAGTCGCCCTTCCGTCGTTCTCGTAATAACTTACTCGCTTTATGCTCGCCGCGGATGTCGCATCGAATTTTATCGGTCCGAAGCAGGGTGGAGTCGTAAATCTAATTTTTGGTCGCAGTCTTCGCGCTGGTGCTCATTACAGAACTTTGAAGTATTTTATTTCAAGAAGCAACGTTTTCGCCGTTCCTGCCAATCGCTGAGATCTCAGTTAAGATATTTCTCGGCCAGCTTCACTGCGATTTTATGGCGCGTATAACTTTATCGGGCTGACTTTACGAGCTTACCAAACCAGCTCATCGGTCCGTAGCGCGAACGTCGAGCATTCTACCGAAATCATTTTTTCCCTCGCTCATTAAATTGTCCACATACATATCCACTCTCTCAAGGACACCTCTCACACCGGTCGCCCCGATTACAATTCCTGAAATTGTCGACTCTCTTTCATCTCGCCGGAGTAATAGTTCCTTAGGACAAAGTAAACTTCCTTGGAACCCTTATTGCCCTTATGGCATAATGACGTACAAGTGCGCACTGGCTCGTACCTATTTCCTTTCCCGACACTTCCTCGTTGCCATTGCATATATAAATGCGCACGTACCTCCAGACAGGATGCCGACAACTCGATTATCGAAGCGACTCGAACGACTCCATTCAGAGGCCGAGCATCGTACGAGGCTTCGTACAAAACGCGCTTGATAAGAAGTACCTATAGCCACTACAAGGCGAACGTTTAAAGAATAACGCCGTGGAATGCCATGACAGCCATCATGAGTGGAGACACCTTAGCCGACAGAAGTAGAGCGCGCATTGACGCTCCCGAGGCAGAGATGCTTGACTGAGGCGCAAGACGCAAGTGTCACGGTACCGTTTTCTTGAACTTGCACTTTGGCGCATCGTCGAAAAGAAGCCATCCTTGAAAAGCCATTTCCACCAGCTTGCTATCGTGGTATGCAGTACATAGTAAGTGAGCAATCGAGTGATTTCGTAAGTCGCTCAATCGAAATTGATAGAATATGTACTACTTCATTGTGCAGTTTTTCGTTCTTGTAATGAGGTTACCATGTTTGCTGTGGGGATGCAAGTTTCTTGATTTTGTGTCAGCAAGGAACGATCGTAGAAAATTCCTCGTGTTCGGTACATCGTCACCTGGGTCATCAGCCGATTAGCGAGAGGATTTTATCAGTTTTTCCGACGCATTCCGTGCAAGACGACGTCTTGCTGCGAGCAAGAAACATCATCGCGGCATTGAATTCCGGGCCAATACGAGCGCCCCCCTCATCAACCTCAATTAAACTCCACCGTCTCGCACTTATGCTCACTTCGCACCCGAGGCGCACCGACTGCTGCTGGTGTTAAGTCACTATGTATTATTGGTCGTGCCAGTCCGACTCAAGGAGGAATCTCTCGTTTCTTCGAGACATCAAAGAAATCCTTGTTTCCTCGCCTAAGAAGCATCCTTGAACCAGACGAAATTAGTGAACTTCAAGTGAGCCACTCATATATCTCGCTTAATGCTCCGAAACGTACAATCCAAACAGTTCGTGGCCTTTACACAAAACAATCGTCGAATTCTAATTTACGATCACTCATACAGCAATGACGATGAATTTTACGACACCCTCAACTTCACACGACCATTCGTTGCAACTATAACTGTGTCAACGCGCAACACCAGCCTTATCTCTGAATGCTCACTCAGAATTCTACAGATTTTCGTCGAAAGAGCCTTCTCCCGCGGTCTCTCCATTCTATCCCGAGTGAGACGTGTCATCATCGAGCCCTCCGACATCCACGTTAAAACATCGCGCACTCCGCAAGAGTCCCGCGCACTTAAAGTTGCCCGTCGTTGTTCTCTTTATCGTTCTTTTTGAATTCGTTGAACGTTTAAAACGTCGCCGCGAGTTTCAATGACAGCCTACAAATCCCTTCCTGCTGGTGACCCTCGGGACTCTGTGACCATGCTCCTTGAGACGCTCGCATGATTTAAATCTCGCGCCCGAACATGTCGCTGAATGTCGTGCAGGAGATTACCCTGGGTGTCGTTGAACTTCGGTACTCGATAATAATGACCGGGTTCCCCGTCTCTTCGAGATCCGTCTTAAAGCCTTTCAGCCCGATGAATGCCCGGGCCCGGCTCTTTGAACTTCATCGGCAATACGAAAAAGCGTGTCCCCTGACCAGCGGCTGCTCATGCGGCCGCTCGTTTTCCGCTGGCGAACTTATCGGCGACGGCCGCTCGCATATAAAGCAGAGTCGCGTTATTCTCTTCTCACCCTCTGAATGCGCCGACTGACAGATTAACGAAACGAGACGTGGCGGGCAACGGTTCGTCGCGAACCGCAAGCGTTTCGTTCGGGATCGTTGGAGGTGCGCACGTCGATGGAACGTGAATGTTTCGGCCACCTCGAAAATTCGCGGATCTTACGAGTAGCAGTCAGTGGCGCGACGCTTCGATGCCGTGGACGTTTGCGAAAGATATCGGGAAAGTAGGGTAGAAAAATTGTCCGCGTCGTACGGAAGGCACGTTCTGTTAATCGTAACGTATCTCCGGGAGATCGCTTGCATTCCTCTCGGTGGCCGACTAAATGATTATCCGCAAGACGACCGTCCGACACACGCCTATCGGGACGTTTCTGTCGCAGGATGCCGCGCGTGTTTTTCTTCGCACGGGTGTGAACGGGCGTGTAGAGCGTGGGGTGTGGGGGATAAAACGAAGGAGACGGATCGAGATCGGACACGCTCTCCTGCCGTCGTGTTTGCATCTGCATGCGCGTGTAAGACCTGGTTTTAAATTGCCGCCGGCACGCGTGTACGGAAAATGCTTCTCACGCAGGAAGAACTCCCGCTGCTCGTTTTGCGCCGCTCCGGACGCGACACTCGCCGATACAGAAACGAGCGATAGCGCGCAACTAGATTAAAACGTCCAATAAATTCCGTCGAAAGGCAACCGCGAAAACGTGCACGACCGGATACGAATAGAAATCAGGTCGACGCGTTCAATTCAGTATGAACTGGAGTCATTCGAATGTACCACGTCCATTTTCACGTCGTGCGCACGGAGCTCGAGGACGAAATTATTATTTTCGAATTTTCGCGAGGTAGCATCCGACTGAGTGTCAACGACGAATCGTGTAACAATATACGGAATTCTTGAAACTAATGAAACTTCGAGCTGTTTGCATTAAAAATGCTCGTCGAAGTCAATTCCGCCGTTACTTCAGTAAATGCAACAGTCAGGTCGCTCAGAGATTCCTTCGACGAATGAAAGAGCGATTCATGAATGGAAAGGTGTCCCACCCCCGTTAAACCCTCGCAGCGGGGTGCCACCTTTTCTCTCACAGGGCAAACGAACTGGACCTTACGTACAAGACCTTCTCGTACCACGTTGCCAGATTTTCATCTCAGATCTTAGGCATAAATTGCGAACGTTCTCAGAATACTCCATTCAAACGTTTGGAAAACACGAAGGCAAAATAAATGAAGATCGCGAAGTAAGGCTGACAAGATACGAATAAAGGACTCACGCCAACACAAAATCTAGATAAAGGTTTTAGGTGGCAAGGAAAAAAATTGCTTGTAAATTGCTTTGTAGCGTTCACCGACACGTCACAGTGTGCACACAGTGCGAAAGGTGTAGCCGTACATTACGTGTATATAAAGCAGTCTGTGCGTCTACTAAATGACACGATGTTGCTCGAAGTCAGGATAATCGCGGAATGCCGGCCTAGCATAATTGGCTTTTTGTGCGCGCTTGGATTCGGCGCGTGTATCATTTCATTAGCCCATTAAACAATTACCGACTAATTGTAAGTCTGGTGAACGCCTCGTAGGCACACGCGCCTACTAGTAACCATGAATGCGTTCCTTGTAATTGAACGCACGTTACGTTCCCTCTCTATGACCCCGCATCGTCCACCTCGGATTATTTATTCGGTACCGAAAATACAAACCTGCGACTACTTCTTACTTTCGGAAACCGTACGTCAAACGCCGGCTCGCCCTGCTAAGAACCATCGGAGTGAAAGTACGCGACTCTAGTCTCGCGACAACACGCACCATCTAGCATCGCGATACGAAAATGATCTATATAGAACCGCGCTACGGACCTCGCCAATTGAAAACGCAAGAAGACGCCGTGGAATGACTTTAGCGTCAGGGCGTAAGACAATGTGCGCGAGGTAACGCGTGGTCGATGTGTGCAGGAGAGGTGAATGTATTGTCGGCCGACCCTGATTGCCACTGCTGGTGCCGCCGTTGTACCGGCGGAGATAGCTCAATTGCTGAACATCCAATGCTGCTAAAGTTCGTTCGCGATAAGTCAGCCGTTCGGTCGGCGTGCGCGAGCGTCCTCGTCGAATCGAACATCGCCGGGAACGGCGAGCAAACGACCAAGTATAATACGTGTGTCATGGCGACCGACGTCGATCGACCGATCGTAAACGTAACGAGCGCGAACGAACGATCGCCGTGGCGAGAAGTTACGAGGCAGGCATTAACGGTGGTCAAATCACTTGGTAGCATCATCCCGCAAGATGATTCGCGGGACGATGCGTCATCGGGCGCGATCGTCGTCATCGGGATCGGTTCAAGTGGTGTTGACCCGAGCTCGTTGCCTTCCGTCCCCGCGACTCGTTACCGATTCGTGGGAACGCCGAAGCAATACATTGCCGATTTTCCCGTCGAGGCACGCGAGTGTCGCAACGGTGCGCCGCGGCTGGTCGGCAGGAATTCAGAACGATCGAGAACGGAATCGGAGCCGTAAGAAATCGAGCGCGCGCTCTCGTTCGTATAAGGAATACAGCTTGCGCGCCAGCGAGTGCAACAGACTTGGACGATGAAATGCGAGATAAGACGGTGTCGTAAATTTTGACGAGAATCACACTTGTTGCGCGCGCGCGCGCGCGCACACGTGCAGCGTATATGCGCTCGAATGCAGGCTTAAGAGAACAATGGCGATTCGTAAGTGCGTCTAGCGACTGAATCTATCCTGGGCACGTCGGAAGAGTACGCGTGTACGCGTACGGTCCAGCGAGGCGGATTGAAAAGAAAATGTCCACCGAGTCGCGCGGCAATTTTCCAGACTGATTGCAGTTGATCCGTCATTGAGTGCATCGTGCGTGCATATAAGGAAACTGTCCCGTGCGCGGCGGAGAAATCAGCGTTTATGACGATTGGATTTGATCCGCGAAACGAGATAAAAGGTCTCGCACTTTGAATTCACTCGCCCCTCTCCCTCTCGCGCCCTCCTGTCAATCTGTTCCTATCCTCGCACATTCCGTCTTTCTCGTACGATATATGCGCGCCTCGGTCGTCTCCTCGCTACGTGAGGTTGCGGAGTTCGATTCGAGCCTTTACTTTATGCTTCGCTGACTACCGCTCCTCTATGCCTTCTCCCCGCGGAGACTAAAGAGAGAAAAGGGAATAGGAGACGTCGTTGGCTCGCGAGCACGAGGGAGCGTGTTCTTGCTTCCTTCGCAGGTTGCTGCGGCTTTTTCAGGCCGGCCGATACTTCCTTCGAGAATTCAAAGCGGAATCTCCGTACTTTGACTTCCACCGACGCTCCGCCATATTCGGGCAGCGTGGATTTTCGCAAAAATCTCACTGCCGCGTTGTCGCATCGAGACGCCTAATTAGGAGTTACGCGTGTCGCATGACGGATTGAACAAGTGGGAGATTTCGAGATGACCGACTCGCTTCGTGTATGATTTGCTGCCCGACAACGTTCGAGTGGCATTGTCCTGAATTGATCATGTGACGGAATGCACTCCTAATTTTCGTGGGTAAACGGCACGCGTGTAACTATCTCTCGTTTTTAGAGCAAAGCTCCATTAACAACGCCTGAAAGTCAACCCGTGCTCCGAAAGCAGGCGCTCCAGTTGTCGACCAATGCCACGTGCAGTGCGAATAGGATCCATGGTTTACTATTCCTATGCCCCAGATGACTTCGCGCGACAGCGCAGCGTCGGCGGCAGCAAAAATTCACGATTTACGCGGGAAACTGACGAGCATGACAGCGGGAACGACTTTCACCGAAAGCCATCTGACGATACGTCGTCCTCCCTGTACTTCTTTTCGACCGACATCGTCGGTTTAGCAAGAGTTCTCCAGCTCGCCGGTGCACCATTGGCCCGGATTCTCGTGCGAGCGCTCTGGCCGAACCGATCTTATTAAGCCCTAATTAGCCGTTTAACAAGATATATTTAACTCATGGTGTGCGTACGCAGTGCGTACGACCGAGCGGGACGGAGCACCAGCACGTTTTCGGTGTAAAAATAAGAGGGCAGGCCATTCTCCCTTCTGCCTCCTTTGTCAATCTCGACCTATGCAACATATCGGCACCGTCCGCTCAGATTTCGATTACGCGTCGACAACCGCCGAAACTGAAAGCGATTTGCCGGGTCTAATTGTAAGCGGCGATTTGCTCCGCTAATTTGCCTATCGGGAAGGACCGTAGAGACTATCTTATCGCTTAGATAAGTCGTTTCTTATCTCATAAGCCGAGATGACACGGTATTGGCGAGTTTCAAGTGCTCGAGCAAACTGCGCTCGAGCGTAAGCGACTCCTTTTGTCAACGGAGCCCAATGTTTGCGAGTTGCGAGACTGCGCGATCTTTGGCATGTTTGTGGCGAAACATGGCCGAGGAAATAAACATTAGTAGACGTATTGCAATTCGAAGCGAGCTCCGAAACACGGGTGCTAGACGATACTTCGAGTGTTTAGGATTGATGTTTATCCGAATGTATTCTTGTTGCTCGAATGTTTCGTTCGGATAATAATTATTTGTGGCGAGCGAGACGCTGTTCGAGTAACAATGAGAGTAAGTGCTGATTATTTGCGTTCCCACGGTTGCGGTTACTTTAGACTTTAGAGGTGTTGCTGTGGGAAGTATTAATAGAAATATAGACGGTGAGGGAAAGTACGATGAATTTGAAAAATAATTAATCGCAAAGGCGAACACGAAGGAGAATTACGGAACAAAGGATGAAATAGGGAAATAAAGAATAAAATAATAATAATGATACTGACGTAACACGTTGCGAGACTAACGAGAGATATGGCGATCAAAATACTTCAAATGAATTTCCTGTTTCAAACATCATAGTATTCATAATTCCTATCTCTTATCCCCTGTTCAGCCGAAATTTTGCCCAACACTCCGAACTGTAACATGACGCATAATTTACGAAATACATAACCACCAATAACAATGTCATCCGCGAACTGATATTAAAAGGCCCCATTCAAAACATGTCTTTCCACAGAATAAGTACCCCAAATTGAAAATGCTCACAAATCCATCGCTTCTTCTTCTCCCTCATACACATATTCTCGCAAAACGCACGTTCCATCGAACTCATCCTCGCAGACAATTACAGGCAGCATAATTTACAGCAGAAAAAAAACCCGACCAACAACGCTACGTGCACAGCGATATAAAAATGACAACGCGACCGGCGGTTAATAGTGAGCCATCAGAGTGTCGTGGCGCTGAGAAAAAGAAGTTTTCCACGTACAAAGAAATCGCGGCAGTTCGTTGTACCCTCGACTTCGCACGACGGCGAGACCCCCCGAGCGAAATTAGCACCTGCTCGCCGTAATTCGGTGCCCTCTCATACGCGCGGGAAGTAAACACTCGATCTTTCTCGCGGAACACGTAAGACCCCGCGCGCCTCTCACGCGCCCACTGTCACGCGCGGATGCCCTCGCGAAATGTATCGCTGAATTGCCAGCCGCGAAACCCGGCGTCGGGCGAACTTAAAAATCGCGCGATCCGCGAAAGTTTCGCCGGCGAAACGAAAACAATCGGCGTCGCGGCTCGAAAAATAAGCGAGATTCTTCGGCAATTTATTAGCGCGCTTATTTTCGCGCCCGTTGCGCGCCGTTCGGAGGAAGAAAGTGAGGAAGAACGCTCGTGGGTGTCACGGTATCGCGAATTTGAGGTACGCATGCGTTCGAGTGCCGCGAGGTGCTCCTTATTTGTCGAGAGACGTGTACACGTCTTTTGTGCCAGGGTATGTATACGCTGACGTGGTACAAGAATATAGTGACAGATTAATCGTAACGGAGACTAGTTTGGCGAAACTAAATACTGAACCAGTTCCTAGCTCGGACCTTCCTATTATCTCTGACAGCGCTGATACTTCGAAGCGTCTTCTCACATGCATCATCGCATCTACGCAATAGCACCTGATCGGCACTCATTTGAATACGCACCAGAAATCGACTAAAAATAGCTCCCGTTATGAGACATAATAGAGAAGCCCAAGCTACAAGCCGATGCAACATTATGCATCCTCCACTTTCGGACGCTCGCCCTTCGGCGTCGATTCGGCGCATCGTCAATTAAATCGCGCGACGTTCGTGAAAGGCGTGAGAGAGGAGAAAAAGGGCAAGCAAGTCTGAATGTACCGACCTCTTTCCTCGATCACGTCCGCCAGGTCGCCGTAGACCAGCGTCAGCAGGACACAACATCCGAGTATCCTGGCCGGCAGCAGCATGGTTTAAATCCTTCCCTCGCTTTCTCGAGATCGCAGCTTCGACGTCGCCGGTGGGCAAAACCCTCACAATAACGATCGACGCATATCCACTGCACCAGAACGCAGCACCACGCCGCGCGCACTTGTCGATTCAGCCCGTGCACTCCGACGCACTATCTCACGACTCCTCTCGTTCGACGCGCGCGACTTTTCACTTGCCCGCGAACTCCGAACCGCGACGACTGTGCGAAAAACGAAATTAAGAACACTGGACCGACGTCGATTCTTTCAAATGCCACGTGTCCTGTGAAGAAGTTACTCCGTTTGCGTATCTTCGTTAAGAACGTTGATCGGCGATGCTCACTGTGAGAGACCTTGTCTTCGTCTGTGGAAGCACGGTTTTAATGATACGTACTTAGTCGATTATCGTCGACGCTTATTGTCAGTGAGCGTCGTCCTCGTTGTTTACGCTCGAAGATGAGTGTGCCGAGATTGATATCGTTTCCTAGGAATCCGGCTGCGAGCGACGAGTACGCGGATGACAGAGTGAGTGGCAGCGAGGCAATCGAGGGCTCATGCCGTTTACGCGAAAAGAGCACAATTCCTCGCGACCCGTCTCTTCGCCGAGCTCAACGACGCGCGTCGATAGTAATTAGTCGAGCGAGATTATCGTGCGCCAGCGGGAAGTCGTACGTCAACGTTCGTCAACGTGCTCGAGAAACTCTCACGGTCACCCTGTACACCTCTCAATAAACAAATATTTTCTCAGACCCTCCGCTGTCAGTCGCGACACGCCACTCTCGAATCTCTCACTATCGGCACCCTTTTCATCCGAACCGTGCGCAAATTCTGCAACTTTACTCACAGAAACCGTCTCCCGCCTCGCACTTACAACTCTCCTCAATTCCCGAACAATAACCTCAATGTCGTTGGCATCGCAAGGTGCGCGCACCGGCTCCCTTCAGAGTTCGACGAAACTTTCACACCAAATTCCACTGCACTCTTATCGTCTTCGACGTACGTCGACCTGTACAGTGCACGCACACACGCGCGCGCGCGTACCGGCGGATTTCGCGGTCCAGTCAAAACGATCGATTCTCGCCCTCCCGCGTTTCGCTCGCGACAGGTACGCCGAGCATCGAACTCCAGAGCTGAGAGCTGCACTGTCCGAGCGATCGTTGGCGCGATTCCGATTGGACGTCGTCGGCGTGATTCCGGGCCTCGACTTTGTCCACGGGCTCGCCTAGTCAAGCAGACGGATCGGCGATGCGAAGAAGTGCGCTTGTGCGAGCAGACCTGCTCAAGACGTCGTTTCTCGTGCGCGGCCTTACTCCCACGCTGGCCGAGTCAAGAATACGCGCGCCTTGTCAAAGACGAGTTCTGCTTTCTCACGAGCGCGCCAGGTCGCGTCGTTGTCGGGCTCGAATCGTTGCCGAGAACGCACGAAGATCGCCGAGCGCGCCCGAACGCCGCCGGTCTGCGGCTAGTACGTGCAATTAGAAATCGTGCGAACGATACCAGATCTAAACACGCTCTGTTATTGTTTATTAATGTCAAAGCGGCCCGTGTACATTACGAGATGTTCGATATATCGGTTGACTCCGCGGGCGTCACGGCGGCCGACGTCTGCGAAGCCAAAAGTACGCCGAGGCGTATAGTTCGTAGGCTCGTGTTTAATCAAAGAGAGCCTCGTCATTTCCAGAACGAACTTTCGGAAATGGAAGAATGTACAAGGTTATGTCCCCCTCTGGGTATGCAAAATCGAAATGACATTCCGTAGGGTGAGTTTGATTTTTTATGAAAATTGTATCAGTCGTTTTTCGTTTGAGTAATTCTTCGCACGAGTATTATCGCACTGAATGTTAAGAAGTGACTATGGTGAGACGGTGAGATTGAAAAGACGCATCTCGAACTATCATTTTCTCATTTCTCACCATATACGGGAGCATGGTTCTTAGAAATTTGACATTGCCGTTGTGGTCCCCGGATCGACTATTTTCCCGCGTTGCCCGCTTTTTAAGAGCGGAACAATACCTTTTTCTTGCTGCGTCGGTATTTCGATGACTCGAGCGCGCTGACAATGCGCGTCGCATCGTTTTAAACAATTTCGCCTGTCTTTTTGCACCGGGACGCACGGACAATTCTCACAGAAAAATTTCTGCGGCGCGTCGGAGCGCGGAGATGAGCCGCGGTGCAAATCGAACCGTACGCTTGAGTGGTCGCTGTCAATCGAAGCGGACGGGACGTAAGTGCATATACGGTCCGGTCGATTCCTCGAAGACGCGAGTCGTTTTATCGTCACAAAAATCGTCAGTAAGACTGGTTTCCCGCCGATGAAGCCGTGCCCGTGTGTAGGTACGTGCAATTGCTCGCGAACGGTTGATGTGCCTGGGAGAGAGAAGCCTTTGCAATCGGTAGGACGGCAGGGGAGCCAACTGCCGGCTTGAGGTAAGTGCTAGACGGCGCCATGCCATTTTGATCCCCGTAAAAGAATGACATGCGCTTTTTGCGTCCTTAATAATGCTTAATAATCGCGTGCCGCGGCCCGATATTTTGTGCAGGCAGGTCTTGTGCGTGAAGGCATCCGCAACGGGTTCGCGACGAGAAAGAGGCGAGATGTGAGTTTGAAGGGTCGCGACGCGGAATGTGCTCGTATAACATCGAATCGACGTCTTTCGTTTGAATTTTTTGAATACCGTTTTTTTGTCGATAGACCAAGGTGTCCTAAGAACGAAACTTATGCTCTGCTCTCGAGTCGTTGCTTCTTGAAACGTTCTGTGATTTTGTTTTCGAACATTTTTTTCTCCGTCTTTAAAAAAAAAACAACTTTGTGCTTAATTTGCTTGAAATTGTACGGTCGTCTCAGAGTGCAGGAGGAACGGGTGGAAGTATGAAATAAGAACACGCGTTTGCAAAATGGATTTCACCATTTTTCGCATCCGTTTATTATAAATAACAAGATGTATATTTCGGTGCGCACGTGTCGTTTAACCTGTATAATATATTTTGTATGTACTCAAGCTCCGTCTAATATTTTCTCGCTTACTGTGTTCTATGTATTGTTTATTTCACACTGTTAATGTCATAATATGCTCCGCTACGACCTATTCCCGTGTTTCCGCGTGAAAAAATCTTGAAAACCTTCATCGAGGAAAACCGCGAAGTTCGCACGTATGTCGCGTCCGATCGCCAGGAAGAAAATGCCGTTCTCGCTCGAGACTGTGAAATCGTTTTGCGATCGATCGCGTGCGTATGAACATACTGACCCTTCGCAACCATTCAAATCGGATTCGCCTCGCGCAGCTACGCGGATCGACAAATTTTATTCTATCCCGGCCGGCTTCGACAGCGTCTTGCCAGCGACGCCAATTCCTCGTCGTGCAGCATCGATACGAGCCGTGAGTGTAGCGTTCCGAAAACTTCATTTTCTCTCGACTTCAGCGGCGAATCATCCGGTTTCACAGATTTACTGTACTGATACGCACCCCTCACGGAATGAGCCCGACAAATGGCTGAGTAAAGTGTCGCCTTTCGTACGATGAGCGCTTCAAACGATGGTTCACGCGGTTCCTCGACGATATGTTTAATTAAATGTATCAGTACACCGGATATGTGAAACCAGGGCGAATTCGAGCGTCGTGTGTCTTTGTCATTCTCGGTAAAGTGTATGTCGCGAGTGACTCGGAAACGAAGGGTGTAACGGTGGTGTGTCGGTGGTCCTTAAAAGCTACATTATTTTCAATAGCGCATTGCGTTAGCAGCAGTTAATGCGTGCATACCTTCAATTCTCTTGTAAGACGAACCACTTGTAACGCTATAGTACTAAGCTTGTTGACTATCGCTGCTTCTGTCTCAATTCGCGACGGTCTAAAACAACGCGCCATAGGGATACATCTATTTATACGTTTTTTTTTGTCGTTTTGTTTCTTTCGTCGTCGCTCCGCCTTTATAAACTTTCTTTCTCTCTCCCTTTTTTTTTTGTTTTACGTGGAGGAACGACTAACACTTCCAGCCACTCGAAACGTCCGCCATCTTGATTTCCGTCGTGTTTTCGCGCATCGTCTCGTTACCGTCGATCCCAGAAGCTGGAAAAGAAGGATTTCACTCTCCCGATATGCACATTACACGTCATTTATGGTCTAAACGCCTCAGGTTCGCGTGCGATGCAACCGTTGTAATACGATTAGGCCGGCCTAACGAGACACTCCCTCAGGGTGACAATTAAAAATGCGTACTGATCGTTGTTCGGTCGACGACATGCTGTGAGAATGAATTCCGCAGTGTTCACTGGACGTTAAATGCTTTTCTTCCTCCCGTACGTTGGATCGGACACCCCGTCGGAAATAAAGTGTAAAACCCGTTAATCCAAAAGACGTGAGATATGGTTGAGATTCGTTTTTTCAACAACAGACTTATACGAGCGCGGCTCTTATCACCATGAATGTTGCGTATTGTACCGCTTCGATTAAATGGGAGGGACGCGCGCGAAAATCGGGGTAGGGACGCACGAGGATCACATAGAAAACTAAAGCGTTGAGACTTTCGAAAGCTACGTAGGGCATTATGTAGCAGGCACGTCTTTTCATATCACGCTAGAGGCTCGAGGAAGCCTGGTAAAACCACACGGATGTACCATGCCAGATACGTTGATTTTTTTTTTTGTTTGTTTCTTATTTTAATTACTTTTAACGATCTATCTATCCCTGGCTACTCGGTGTTTTGTTACTTTTTTGTTCCTTTTTTTTCTCTCTCATGCACGCACACACGCTCGTCCACACTCATCTGAATCTCTGTCGCGCATTTTTTATACAGTCTCTCCCACCCAGTCGCTCGGTTTTCGCTATCTCTATATACGCCACGAATTAAGGAAGGGGGAGGGAAGGGGGGATGCGAACAGTGCGCGAGAGCAAACGAACGTGAACGATCTCTTCAAGGAATATCCGCTCAAGACCAATTAGAACCGTTGTTGCCCGCGAATAAGATCCAAAGTCCTTTAACTCGAAGCCCATGTCTGTTGTACCAGTTAGCCAGTTCTTCGTTATTAGTGTTTTTTTTTCTCTGTCTTTGTATTTAACTCGAAAGAACACAGTTCATCAACGTAATTGGGTCGTTCTCTGTAAGCCTATGGTATCTTTTGTTGGACCGTAGATGTCTTTTCTTGGATCGATCAACGTATCAGCGAACTCACTGACGACACCCGACGTATTCTCTAGAAATACCTACCCAATCCTTTGATTTATTTATTCCTTTTTTGTTTTCTCATCAAAAGTTTCGATCTACAATTGTCCATCGCCATCGAACTCGATTTTCGTCGCGACGCACCGTCCCGATGGGTTTGTCGGGGCAGAAAAACGGAGTGAGTCCTTGACGAGAACTTAAACACATTCGGATCTCAAGTCGATGGAAAAGGAGACGACAGAGCCAATCGCGCGATTCTAGTTTCATTATTATCATCGTACGAGTTCGGTGGGCGTGGACAATGGCATTGAGTCGCAAGAGAGCGTCGCAGACTCTCTCCCGCCAATTCCTGCAAGCTTTATAATTAATTATCTCTCTGACGGTATCAATTATTTCCTAACGCTTCATTTGTTATTTTTTTTTGCTTTTTAAGTTTTCTTTCCTTACAAACACGAAAAGCAATAGTGCGCGCTTTCTCTACAATGCGGTGCTTGTACACTCTCTCACACGCACACACACACACACACATTTTGCTGCATCGCAATTATCTCATTTTCTTGCCGTCCTACTTCCCGCTTTTTTTTTCCCCGCCTGCTTTTCCGTTCAAACAAACGATACATCACGGTCAGATTTCCTTACGGCGCTTCTCGCTTACCGCTCTGATATTAATAGTTCTTATAGGATTTTAATAGTGCTTCGCGTGTAAAATCGTGTATTCGTTGCGTTCGACAATTCACGGCATTTGTTTGACCGCTTATATCGACGAGAATGATCGATGAATTAAAAGAGAGTTGAAAGATTTTTTGAACGCCTTGTCGGATTTCGATTGTTCGATGTGAATTGTTTAAAAAATGTTGTCTGCCCGAATGCGGGTTTCCCGGATAACAACCGTGAACGTTGATCGCCTGCAAAAGTAATCGGCGCGTCTATGAACCTCCTCAAAACGGTATTCAAATTTCACAGATAACGTTTGCACGTAACAAAGAAAGAAAACTCATACACAGAAGGGTACGAACGGCTGAATACTAACTTATGATTATTGAAACATTTCTCGACAAAATCATGCACTTACATAAACGTTAAACCATTCGTAATTTTCAATTACGTTAGAAAATGCAACAATGTCCTCCGGATAACGTTGATTAAAATATATATATATATATTTATATATTTGATATACGCGCGCGTAAAACGACGTGAACGCATATGCTAGAAAAAACGCTTACCTACGGTGTATATATCTAAAAATGAAAAGACCTCATTCGTATTACGTATAAACCGCCGGACAGTCGGCGAAACTGAATCGCAATAAAGATATCAAGCGCAGTGCGATGTCAGTTTGATGAAAATGAAAGATTAGTGCCACGACGATCGTTGCCCCGACGAAACCATTTCGAAATGTTGATCGTACTTCGTGAATCGTCTGGTATACTCGATTTCGCGGTATCTTATTCGTTTTAACATAAATCAATGGCGACGGTGCGAAGCTCGTCGACGAGATGCTTAGCAAACAACCGCCTCCGATATGGGATTCTCGGTGATGTGTATAGTCGCGGTAGGCCAGTCGATTTTCTTGCTGCAAACGTGATTCAGTCCTTCGAGCGAGGCCAGTCTGTAGTCGGCCATTTTCAATGGCGAGAGCGGTGCCACTGTAAAGTAAAACGGAGAAAAATTCTGGGTAAGTTTCATTCATATCCGGCGTACTCTCCTTCGACCTCGTCATGAGGTTCGTTTTCCTTATAAAGACAAAATGTGACAGATTTCGTGAGTTACACGAGTCTCTTGTTTCTTTCTTTTTTGTTTTTGCTAGTAAGTACAGAGAGAGACAGATAGATAGAGAGGAACGCGTGAGATTTTCGATCGGTATGCGGTACCGAGCGAAAGGTTGAAATCAACAAAATAACACAGAGAAAGAACGGCAAGCGTACATGCAAATAAAAAAGAGTTGAGTTATTTGAGGTGTACTGTAGGTGGATTATTGTTCTGTGTGCATATATATATAGCAAGACATATATTGTGAGTCAGCAACAGCACATGACTACTGATCTACTACCCAGGTGCGATATTTTTGTTTTGTTTTTATAAAAAATAGATTCTCCTTAATATCCTACCCATAGGTGCCGCTACGACAAAAGAGTTTTCATATTTCTCTGCACAAAACAATGACTCTTCGTTATAGATCACCTGCACGAGAGGATTCACGTCAAATCGTTCGTATGGTTCTCTGATTTATCGATGATAGATAACGCTACTCTGTACCGACTATCGTTAAAACGTCGTGGAATGAGCAAACTCGGCCGGTATGCTCCTTGCCTATTCCACGCGCTCATTTAGAGAAGCACGATGAACCTTTTAGCTGCGTGGCTCGATAGAACCATCATCCCCGCTCTATGCTTGCACTTCATATGCGACACCACGTTCGTTACGTTACTACAGAGACAACCGATTCGTCCGGCAGCGCCGAAAAGGTGTCCTCTATCGATACAGAAAATGTACGACTCTCGAATGTCACGAATCTAATGTACGAAGGCTTAGAACATCCTTCGGTGGCGTGTGTCAAGTGTCCTTCACAGCTGAAAGGTCAGTTACGAATATAGAGGGCCGAATGTGTATTCGATCATTCAAGTATGCATTACAAAGTCAAACGTATCGTTGTGTCGCAGAACAGAACATACAGTTTTACATTCCTCGACGTTTCACAAGAAAGGGAACAGAAAGACGTAAGATATCAGGCAAATAAAACATACATATGAGGATGACACGAGTACACTGTCGAACATCTACAGAAAGATCTAAAAAAACAATGAATGTACAAGGGGTTTAGTAAGTCCGAAGGTATAAAGCATTCTCCATTGTCTTCGGTCCAACGGGAGTTGTTAATGCGGTATTAGAAGAGAACGTTAGGCGGTTAGTTGCTCCCGTTTATCATTCGGTTACTCTCAACGAGACCTGACTTAATCACCAAAGTTTACAATTAGCCATAATGTCATTGCCAGTTTTTCTCTCATACTTCCCGATAATAGTTTGAATTCCGACTTACTTAACACAGAGACGTGGCCTAATTGACCAACTGCGCGCTCGACTCCTTGCGGCCTTCAATTCCTAATTACAATTACCTTCGGGTGTTGTCGGCGTCATGGGCTTCCGCGGGGTTCTCACCGCTAAAACGCATAAAGAAAACGACATCTCTTAAAAAATCGGGAACGTAATGTGTCATGACGATGACGATGACGTAGCAAAATTTATTCTTTCATTCTAGTTGTTGTTTTTTTTTTTCACTAAATGCTGCTGAGTGCGATACAGCGACATATGGTTATTTCGTGTATCGGCACGTGAAAACAAAAACAAAGCATTCGTTCGTCGTTCAAGTTGTGTTCGGGACTAGTTCGTTCAAATTAATTGATCATAATTCAATGTTCGACACAAGTTGAACGTTCAAACGTCTATATTCTACTTGAAAGAACAAAACATTGACTTTTTTAATTTAACTTGATTCTACTGTATGCACACGGCACCTGAATCTCAGGCACCATGATCGGTCAAAGCCGTAGTTCGACCTTTTGCATCGGTTCGAGAACGAACTAATTTAAAAGCAACATAAGAATAACAGCTAAGAAGCGAAAACTAATCACTCTCTACGGTTCTGTTAATGACTGTTTACAATTCATACGTACCACTCGATCGATCCGAGACGCGTGGGAAATAAAGGCGCAAGTCGGTGAACAAGTATTTTGTTGTTGTCAATTGCCTTTCATTGCTTTTGTTAATACCCATTTCAATAGATAATGATAATGATGGTGATACTCAGAGATGAATTCAATGTAATCATGTGTTCGTTTTTCAATTTCATTTTATTTATCAAGTCGAGCCAGTGGCTTTCCAACGGAAAGTACATGATCGAGGACGCTGCTGGATCTCGGTGCAGTAAGGTTCCCGTTTCATCCAAGGATAGTACGCTGATTTTACCGCACTTCAGATCACGGTCAACGTTGTACCGTTTTATAGAGAAAATCGCCAGTATAGCGACGAAAAGGTCATCCGATCCCGCGTTAGTCCATGACGCACCGATATCCATCGACATCCAAATGTCACGCCACTTGTCATTAACATGAAAACTCTACTCGTATAATATGACGAATCATAACAACAACAATGTTTAACGATGATGGCGATGATAGGAACAATAAATTTAACTAGCACAACAATTCGGGCGTACTTGGGTAGCATTCGCAGATATCTACTATATAGACTAGTGGGGTTGATTGATGCAAACTCATTGGCGTACGCGTTCCAAACGAAATGAGAGTGAACGAAAAAGTCGAAGGGAGAAAATAAGATGGGGAAAGAAGGGTAAATGGCGTCGCATTAACAGCGAAAATTGTGTCTAGTCGCTTCGAGTAACAAACACCTTGTCAGCATCAGCTCGACGATAGTGATAAAGCGTTGTGTTCTGTGAATACGTGCTTTAGTGTCTCTGTGACGAAGAAGCCAAACAGAATAATGAGAATCCCATTGGGCAGTGAGTACCGGTCGCTCGTTACCGTTGATCAGGAGTGTCGGAATGTAAAGGAAAGCAATATAATCGCGGCAGTCCTCATAGTGTTTGAAGACAAAAACTCATGACGGCTCGAGTCGTCGCTAGGTAGGCTCAAAAGATGCGCGGAGTGAACGGGAGAACTTTGACGCTGTTCGTCGTCATGTATATAAAGAGAGATATTATGGAGAGAGAGAGATAGAGAGAGAGAGAGAGAGAGAGTGGGACAGCTACGTTTACGTCTAATGCCATCTAAAATGTCTCTGCGTCGAGATCTCTCTAGCGAATACTAGTAGTGAAAGAGATGAACCGCTTAATTAGACTACAAGCACGGTGCTTCGTTGTTCGTCGGTGCGCTTCGGACTCAGAGGTCGCACCGGGAGAACGTCACGATGAACAATCGAATCGGACGGTGACCGCGCCGATTTTCCCAATTCAATCGACACACAGATTATCGTAAAAGTATTCTGACAATGTTTCGACTGCCGGTTAGGTAGGCCAAAGGTGCTCAACAGCGATACGACATATCGATAGGGTAAAACTTAACGCTAGATGTGTGTTCCTCGTGATCTAAGCTTTCGTTACTGTCGGCCCTTCCATTTTGTAGTCCGTCGTCGTCGCACTACTCATACGTGGCCGTCTGTTAGTTATCGACAAATTCCTACGTCTCCGTAATGCATGTCCTGTATGTCCCCCGGCATCGATTTGTGTCAGTCGATTCGAAATTTAGCGGTATCGTTCGACAGGCGCCGTGGCACTTATCACGCAAAGGTTCATGAGCGATATCATCTTCGTCGAAGGTCGTCAGGATCGCTCGTCGCGTTCAAATCCTGGTCGCGCGGTTCTCAGAGGGGAGGGGAGGAAAAATAGAGCTCTCGGCAGTTTCCGTATTCGCTGGACAGTCGATATAGTTAGTTCCGGATAAAAGCGTTCACGCGGAGGGTAGGGGCAGTCGGCAGTAATTAAATCACATCGACACGACGTTTCTCTCCGTTGCATGTCGAGTCATCAGACGACCACGAGCGTTTCTCTATAAGAAACGTGACGGCCACGTGCGCGTGGCATGAAGTCGTTAAGTACATCAGAAAAAGATCGATGAGGATTATCAGTTGTAGACTTCGAATTAAATTAGGTTTTCTAGAGTTCGGGATCGCGACGGTACGCTCACTTACCATATCCCTCGCCCTGAAGAAACAGTCGGAAGGCCTCGCTTACTTTGCCCGGCTGCTCTTCCAGCACCATGCCGCAATCCGAGATCTGAAAAATGACGCGCGCTCTGTTCAGCTGTCGCACTATCGTGACGGGCGGGACTTATCGCTAGATCCGATTTCCTGATAATCTAACTGTCAGCCACGTATAGTGGTCCCGATCCACAGAGTGGATACGCACTGTTCAGACTTTGCTTTCGGCTTCATTTCCTGGACACACCTGACATTATTGGCCGCGTCTATTGATCACACGTAATCTCTGTTTATTTGTAAATCATATCTAAGCTTGTCATGTGACTCGTGTCAAATAGTATCGTATCTGCAAATACGACGCGCAACATTCTCATTACCAATATAACCGATCTTTTGCCACGCCTCTACTGTGTTAAACGAACGAATCTACGTCGATATGAATTCATGATCTCATTTTGTATTGCTCCAAATGCCAACGAAAGGCCGCGGGAAAGATTCCAATGTTGGAACAGTGTACATCGACTTCCGTAAGTCCGTCTAATTAGACGACCAGAACGAATGTTACCTTCATCCAGGTGCTGTTTGTCGGATCTAACCGGCCGTTTAGTGTCACGGTGTCGTCAACGTGGGGGCTCAGAGCACCCGTGAGGTTCATCACAGGCACACCAAGCGTGAGTCCCTCCTTCTTACGGGTGGGATCCAGCTCCCTGGTGATGTTGAGATCCGTGCGACGAACGTAGCTGTCAATCAGCAGCGCCAGGTTCGTCGGATTCACGCGGCGCTCGAAGTAATTCTTGTACACTTGCACCAAGTCGTGGTTCCTCTCCTCCGTTCCCTGCAACACGTTTCCGTGAACGTCGAGGTCTTCCCTGAAGAAATTCGAGCCGGTTCCGACCGGTACTCTCTTGCGCAGTCATTTATATTTGCACGCGGTTCAGCCTCGACTATTGTGCCAGTCAATATGAAAGTTGTTTACTTGTAAGTGAAAAGAATCGGAAGTGTAGACTATCGCTTATTTTGCGTTGCGTCGATTTTCATTACGATATAAGTGACAAAAATTATTTCGTCAGATTTTTTATTTATATCACTTTCACGTACGCTGATACAATCGTTTGCTCCGACATCGACGATTGGTTTGTCATCTTATTTTGATGTTCAGGTACTTTGCACTCGGAAAGTTATGTTGCGTGAGGAAGACGTATATGCGTACATATAATGTGTATTCTATAAATGAGCCAATTATGCAAGCATAACGTTGCTTCACGCTGAGAGAAGGGACATGTGTACATATTTGAAACGAAACGGGCCAATTACACTGTGGGATGGCAACCCGTATCATGAAATTCGGTCCTCTAATAACAGGTAACTATCGCCGCAGTCCCTCGTAATCGTTTCGCGAACAGTCATTAAGTAATCGAACGGAATCACGCGAGTCTATGCTGAAAGTAACAGACGCTCTTTGTCCTGTCCCGATGTAGTCCATTTACAAACATACGCCGACGACGTGAATCAGACTGCACAAACCGGTTCTTCGCTGCGAGGAAGAAAGAGCCGCGGACAATTGGATATAAAGGAAAGTTCTAACCGCGTTATACGATCACCGACGCAAAAACTGCCGACAGTGTTTAACAATAATTCACTTATATCCATCTGCCTGAAACGCACCGACCGAGATTAACCTGATGACTAAGCGAGCCTTTGACCCGATTCCTTTCGCAACGAACCTCACAAAACATTTCTAACGAAACACTCGTGACGGCAACATTAGTGGTACGCTACGTAAGCTACTACAAAAAAAATCGTACCTTACAGCATTTACAATTAATTTTCACGGGCGGGCACGCGTCGTGGCAGAACGAAGGAATTGCACAAAGTTGCTATCACCTCGAAACTGTATCTCGCCTGCGAAACTTTTCGACGGAAGGCGCGTTTGATCGGCGAGACGAAAAGATCCGTACCGCCAGAGAGCGTACTTGCCTTTGACGTTACCGTTCAATCGACGCTTACGCACGACTTTCAACGCCATTTACTCTTGCTCGGCGCGCGCGCTCTTGCTAAGCCCATTAAGAAGCTACGTGTTGCATAATAAGCGCCGCGGAATTGCCGGCGACGCCCTAATCCAATTTTCCGCCTCGCATGGAAACGCTCGCCACCCTCGGTGCTCGGAGAACGCCTCGGCGCCGAGACACTACGCGCCTCGTCGTGCTGGCATCGCGTCGTCAATAATTCGCTGCGCGCCGAGCGAAGCTTAAGGACCGGCTAAACTACGCGAGCCGGCTTTGCCGCACTGTAAATCCTAGTCCACGCCGCACGGCCTAGTCGGCCGGACGAAATTCGTCCCGCGAATCGAATTTTCCCCCGCGCACTCATCCGAGATTACTGTGATTCCGAGGCTAGATTGCACTCAAATGGAATTATGCTAAACGGGGGTAGCTTGTTAAGGGGATGGAAAATATTGTCCCAGCGCGACGCGTCGCAGTCTGGGCTTCGTGTAGTTAACGGTAATTGAGGGACGAGGAAACTTTTCGGCAGATTCAAAGTGACCCGGCAAGCCATGACGCGTTAACGGGGTTAGGTTGTTTAAGAGGAGCTGTCAGTGTTGCGACGGACGTGTTAGTGATGAAATGCATCTTAACAGGTTGGAAGGCTTGACTAAGAGTTTGATAAAGTCGGAGGCTGCAGTGAACCAGTAGATCAAACAGAATCTAATTCTGTAGATGGAGGGGCGCAATTATACGGATTCAGGACGTCCGTAATTATTTCTCATTCGCCCTAATAGCCGGGGCTTAGCTTTATGAATTTGAAGGGCTCATCGCGTCGTGTCGGGTAAGCGAAATGAATTTGAGAAAGTTGGGAAGTGGATTTGCGGAAGTTTGTGCGCGCGAGGCATGTTGCGTAATGGGAGATTTTTCTTACCCTGCCGAAGTGATGCCACATCAGGTAATCAAGGACACCCTGTGTCATGCCCTGCGACCTCAGATGACGGACGTTCAGCTTCTGATAGGCCCACTCGATCCATCCCGCCTGCGTAGACGCGCAGTTTATCAGGCAGAGTGCGTTCACCTTCTCCGGATGTGCCAGCGCGAATCTTGCCAGAATGTTAGCCCCGGCGCCGACTCCAAAACCGATGGCGGACTTCAGGCCGAAGTGGCCAAGAACGAAGAGTAGCTGTTCCGCCAAGTCTTCCATGGACGGATAAACATAGCTTCGAGAGAAAGATTTCTGTTTAGAATGTGCCGCGCGCATCTGTATCAATATACAGAATTGCAGTGTGCATTCTGTCAAGCAACAATCGATGGACGATGCAGATTTCTATTTCACAACGTATCTAACAATAAGTGCATAGCTTGAAACGGTAGATTCTTATTTGAAAACTGTCTTGTCTGAAGACAATATAGAATTCCAGCGAAGATCAATGTTGCTTGACAATACAAATTCTTATTGGAAATGAGTGGATTTTGAAAATATAGATTGTCTCTTGAGGCGTTAACACTTTCTCGGCATTGAATCAATTATTCGCGCTTATAACAAGTCTGATAATATGAATATTCGATGTTCGATGGCGGCACTTCTCGCTTTCTCGACACCATGTGCGCGCTGCTGGATTAATTGACCTTTTCGTTCGTGCGTTCGTTGGTTCGTCCGCCCATACAATCACCGCGAATAAATAAAACATCGAGTTCGCTCTTCAGCTTTGTTAATCGGTATACGCGCGAGCGTTTGCCCGTGAACCAGAGTCGATTGAATTTCCCGCTTGGCAACAGTTGAAGAGTACTCGGCAGTTAATGATTCGCGTCCATGACGGTATAACGAGTTGAATGAGAGTAGGGGAACACGCGACGACACCGAGCAAATGAAACTTTATCGTTTTCCTCACTCGAAATCACGTACGCGGCGCAAGAGAACGTCGCTAAATACAGCGCGAACTACAACTTCTCTATTGTCTGGAGACACAAAGAATGAGCAAAGGCAAACATTCATTGGCTCAATCATCCGCCAACTTTGTAGGCTCTTACTCGTCTCTGCCCTCATTAAAGCGGCTTTACGGTAAGAGTTTTCGAAAGCAATGAATAAGTACATTGTTCGAAAGATGCAGATAAATGAGGAATAAAGTGACGAGCAAAGAAATAAGTAATCATTTTGTAACTACGAATAAATTGAAAAAGAGGACCAAGGAATGTACTGCCAGCTCGACTTGGTCGTTTCTGTTCTTCTGGTGCAGTGATGTAACTGGAATATTTTTCTTTGCCAGTTTTGCACATTGCCGTGATCATCGCGCATGATGTAAGAATCGTTCGTGGCGCCTGTGAATAACGGCTGCCGATTATTGCCTCGCATTTCTCATCAAGGAAAACGACAGGTGCATTCACGCGTAAACATTGTAATCGACGCTAATCGCGGAAAATGTCAGTATAAACGACCGCGACACCCGTGCAAAATTCTTCCCTCGAAGTATCTCGCTGCTGGCACGCGAACGAATGCATCGTGTGCATGCAAATCTGCAATGCGGTATAAACAATGTCGTTGCTCGTGACGTGCTCGGAGTTGAACGTGTGCCCTCAGATCGGCAAGCAAAATGCCTTAATTGAACAAGGTCGGCCCCGATTGGACATCACATGCGGACACTCGCAATTTTCTCGGCCATCGTTTTGCGAAATTGATGCACAGCACAGCCGACAGAGTCCCGATGAAAATCGTGTTTGCGTCGTTACGTGAGCATCGTATATTTATCCGATTGGTTTTGCACTCGCTGCAGACGCGACACAATTATAATCGTTCAAAGTCCCATGCTCCTCGCACCCGTTGCACACAGACCACGAAGAGCGTCCTTATGAGAACGCTAATTACGGTCTCGCATGTCGAATCATATTAATTTCAGCCAACCTTAGTTTTCTCTTATTAGGAAAAAAAAAGTCTCACGTCGGCATAGTTTTATGAACCCTGATAGGCTTCAACAATTTCGCGAAAAATAATAAACAATTGGCATGTTTGTCTTGATGACGACGTCTTTGAAAGCTCTAATGATTTCTTTGAGAGTTTTGTCTAATTTATGCTCATATTTGTTCGTGGCACGGAAACCCGTCGTTTGTAAGAAAATCGCCGTGACTCACTGAAAGATTAATCTGAAAAATGGGTCGACCGTTAAGGTGTCGAGAGTGAACAAAGATACTGACCACTATTATGACTATTCTTTTTTTTTAATTGCCCCGAGTAGCACGTATCAGGGAAGCGAACTACGTAACGTCCGGTATGATCGGATCCGTACAACTGCAAAACGACGGCTGCGATCAAAATTCATTGAGAGATAGAACGCCAAAAACGTGCTGCACACCCTTGGGTGAAGACTGCCAACTTTTTAGCATTGCACCGATCTACGTAAAAAAATTATATTTAAGACTTCGTCCGACGAAACGTAACTGCAAACAATACGGTAAGATCAGACTTATGTGTTAAAATCATACGTTAGATAAAAAAATACAAGAACATTATTCGTCGCGTCGGTGTAAATATAGTAAATATGTAAAAATGCCGCGCGTGTCAGTACGACATTCCAGGTTGCGGAACGATTCTAGTCATCGTTTTAAATCCAAGTTATTTGTTGCTGACGCGGGACTGTCCCGCCTAATTCACGACTGTTGGCAGCCTTACCTTAGGCTTAGGCTGTAACCGTGTCTCTGAAAAGCGGCTCGCGAAGAATGGAAGTCGGTCCGGCGTGAAAAAGCGGCCCCGCCGCTGTGGCTTCGATTAATTGGAATTTTAATTGGGTCATTGATTTCGCGCTAATTGAATTTGAGCTAACGCGAGCGGCGACGGTCTCCCCGGAACGTCGCGGGCATACGTGACTATTCGAGAATAGGTCAGACCATGTGTCGACTCTCATGTTGCAAATGTGAGACAGCGATTTTGTGTGATATCACATTGACACCGATCCGCCTACGCGATAAGAGCATATTACGATTGCGCGAGAAGTAGGCTTGAAAGAATCTCTCCTTTCGTCGGTATAAATAGTTCCGGACTTCGAATGCTGGTCGAACAATTTCGCACTTTCAGCCTCTGCTGAATAATTTCGGGAAAACTTAGACGTTAACTGACTAACTTCCGGGAAACCTGAATTCTCGTTGAACGACTTCGGAATATACTCGGGTGTCAGCTGAATAATTTCGAAAGATTTCAATGTTAACTCACTCCTCAGGCAGCGTTGGTGCACCTTCCTCTTGACCAGGCGCGTTCACGTGATAGACACAAAAGTTTTCAAGTAGTACGCGCATGTCGATGTAATTGAAGAACGCCTGGAAGCTCGAGATGTCTGAAAGGAACACATTGCGCGCGGCGCATGACTAATTGCTGGGAAGCTTACGTGAGAATTATCGGCCGACAATACGTGTATCTGTCACGGTACACTTCCGAGCGGCAGTGCGAAATGGTTTTGTATCGCTGTTTGTGAAGTTCGTAACAGCTTTGGAAAGGAGCCAAGTCACAGTGGCGATTAACTACGTGATAGTTGAGCGTGATCGTATCGTTTCAAGTATCGATTTCTGTCAAAAACCAGAAATTTCGCAAACATCGTTTGATTTTACGACCGACAAAATAATCAGCTCGCAAATGAAACTGGCGCTTCGTAGGAAGTCATTAATCGACTCTACCTCGTAATGATCAGCAAAAATCAATATCTCCCGTTAAATATACATGTATATTACGAAGCACAATTATTCGTGACCCACTTGACGCCGTCTGCGATCTTATTATTCAAATTACTCACAGTTAAGGCCTAGATCGTGATAAGTCAGGATGGCTGGTTTCCCTCGGTTCCCTTGGACCGCGACGAGCAAACTTCCTTTGTCAGTTTCCACCCGCTCCTCTCTCACGGAACTATCGTCCCTCGAAAGATATCTCAATGCCGGAAACTGTAGCTGAATATTCTTCAGCTCGATGTCGTCCATGCTATCTGAGGGCATCGTGCTGCGCATCGAAAGAAGTCGCCTTAATTATTCACGTCGCGGTAGTCGGTGCGAAAATAACCTGGCCCTCTCTTCCTCTCTCTCTCTCTCCCTCTCTCTTTCTCTTTCACGGTAGGCACGTCAATGAATAGAAAATCTGACTATCTAGCACCATTGATGCCTGTTGGCCGTGACTGAATAATTCATTCCGCGCATTGCTGTCTTACGAGATGCTCGCATCGATACGTTCATTCCGTATTAATTAGGATTCTTGTATTTCCTTCCGTTAACAGTCTGTGCATTGTCGGCGAATGCTAAATATAGCGATCGACGGTCGCAACCGACACAAATTCCTCCTATTCGTTCTTTTTCTCTTTCTTTCCCATCGAAAATAGGTTTCCATCGTCATAATTAGTTGCCTCAGAGCGACAGTACAACTAACACCTCCGCGACCGCGGCGCAATGCGCTCGTTAACACCGCACGCGCTAATTAATACCTGACGCCCTCGTTTTTGCCGCGTTACGCGAGTTCGCCGTGCGAATTCCGCAAAAGTAAACGCGCGCGCGCCCTCGCTTTCATACGCCGGCACGGAGGTGGAATGAAACTCGCTTCTGACGAATTGATCGTGTTTTACTCTCTCGCGCGCTTAAATTAAAGCGACGCACTCTGTGCTCGCGTTTGACCCAGAAAGAAAAACGCGGACTTTTCGCTGCCGCGTTGAGTTTGTTACGGGTTGTGTCATTTTTTGACGAATCGCCGGTAAACGAAGTGTTTCGCGGAAGACTTGTCTTCGAAGAAGCTAAATTTGCATTTTCCTTATCTTGAGCGACTACGTGAGGTATTTCGTTAACATTGTTGATTGGTTTGTGAAAATTGCTGTACACGCAATACGCAGCTACATATACGCGTGTATAGCGGAGCTTAGCGTAAATTGCATACTCAAATTTTAAACAGTTTGCCGTTTTATTCTGAACACTTATTCATCATATGCCTGATCATAAACGAATATGAAACGAAGGCAGTCGACGTCCATCGTGCTTCAGCCTTATGAAAGCGTACGAAGAGATGCGACACATCCTCGTTACACTCTGCCGACGAAACAGATTAGGTGTTAGGAAGCGCTAGCGGCATTAAACACTCGACGAGTCTTTCTGCCCGCTGCGATTCTTTGTGTTCGACGGACAAGTTGTGCATATAAAATATTTGTTATGTAAACAAGACAAGATGCAGCGCAGAGACAATGCAGCGAGTCCCGCCTCTGCGCGAGTGCCGCTTGAATCTCATATCGCGTAGCTGAAAGAATACTGCGCAACGTGATATTTGATCATCTCGGCACACACGCTCCGTATTGTTTCGGTTCCAGTCGCATTGACAGACGGTGTCAATGTCGTCTTACTCTTTCCTTACGGCCGAAGGACAGGTGGCGATCGATATATCATCCAAGATTCCCTCTCTACGTCGACTGAAAGATCGGGCCACCTAAGGTGAAAGACTACAAACCGAGTAAGGCTCGATTTCCCGAGCCAACAGCCTCGTCCCGTCGGCACACCGGTAATTTCAACCAACTTTCGCAGCGAATTTTACGACGCCGATTCCCGGTACCGTCCTCCCAGCTCCCGGCCACGGTAGTACCGACAATGATTCCGCGAATGTGCTTTCGAGGGCGAGCGCGCGGCCGCGTGCAGTTTCCGTGAGGGCGCAGAAAACGATTACCGTCGAACTGGCTATGCTCGATTGCGACGGGGCACGCGCCGGCCTGTTCAGGATCGGGTTGCCCAAACATTCGACGACGACTGACTGACTGTCTCGGCCGACTCGGCCGACTCGACCGACCGCGTCCGTTACGGAATCGAGAAGATGTAGCCGGGGGAAACGGTTACGCGCAATTTTCGTCGCAGCGGCCGTCTGCTCTCGTTGACCGAAGGGCATTCCGGCCATTTGGTCAATCAAGTTGGGGGTTACATAGGCTGATGAGCGAACGACGCCGCGGTCAATTATCGCCGGGCCAATGAGGGCACCCTCGTTAAACGAGGCGCCGTTCGGACGTTCCGATGCGCAGCGTCTGACAAACAAGTGCGACGCGGGTCAGTCCCGCGAGGATATATTTTCCCACCAGCCTCCCCCGTCCGATCCGCGCCCTTTCCCACGTCACGCCAGTTTATGCGCCGCGACGCCTCACCGATCTGCGCGCAAAACCGACCGCGTGGGCGGCGCTGGAACTGGATCGCACGTATTCGCACCATTACCAGAAGCTCCGACTTCTTACGTGTGGTATTGTGTGTCTGTGTTTATACATCCAACACTCCTTCGAGTGGCGGACTTAATTAGTTCGATGTTATCCAAACAGTATTATGGGAGACTGGGGGAGGGGTCATCGTCCGCTGGGAATGTGTTAATTGCTCGTTGCTGACGCCAACGGGGCGAACGGTGAATTGATCTTTGGGATTGTGAAAAAAGGAGGTTTTTATAGAATGCGTGCAGTAAAAGTGTTTTTGGCAATTTTTAGCATGTTATCCGCGAAACTCCGTGCAGTACAAGTACATACTGTGTTATTCGAGGGCTGGGTACAGGCGTATTATATATCGCATACGTACGGACACATGTGTGCATATATGTATTTGTATATGCATATGTATATCTAAGTCGGTGCACATGCAGAGACCCGTGCCTTCCTACCTCAGTCGGATACTGAATGAGCTTTTTATGGTATTGATCTGGAGACCACGCCCAGCTGTGCGAAAGGGTGGCCAGGGGTAGGTGAAGGGTCGTTTCGAAAGGTGGTGCGCTCATTGAATACCAGTACCACGTGGGCACTTTATTTCGGAAATCTGCGCAGAGACAGACACCAAACAGCTGACGCGCTCGTAAAAGCGAGCGAAAGTATAAAGATACCTTATCGTCGCCCCAGCTCCGGTAAGCGCGTCGGTATTGTTCAGGGTGGCATTTTTGGGCCGGGGAACGGGACATTAGGGAAATTGAAATCCAGCACGAAATTCCCTATGCAGCCGAAACGTGACGACGGATGCGTCAACATCAATCACGTTAATTGTCCGAAATGTGACTCCGGCGCGCAACTCGTCGCCCTCCGTAATTCCTGAAGCACCCCCACTTTGTCCCCGTGTATTCCGGCAAGATTTACGGCGCGACCCAATTTGGTCTAGGTACCGGGAGGAAAATGTCAAAAACCTCGCTTGACCCTTTTCGCGTGCGCAGTCACGTGTCCGCGCTGCTATTTCTCTCAGTCTCTCCCTCTCTCTCTATCTCTCTCTCTCATTCGCGCGACACGATTATGTATGGGTTAGGCAACGAGAACGTAAGAGCCGGAAGGCAGGGAAAACGAGGAAGCCGCTTCGAGAGAAATACCAGAGGAAATTCCTGACGTCGACTCCATAAAGGAGATCCTCCTTTTCGCTAGAATTCGCAGAATCTTCTGCCTCCTTACGCTCTTAGCCCTCCAGCCCGATCCTAATCCTTTCCGTTTCCCTTAAACCAGCAACACACTAAAGTACGGTCAATTCTCTAACAGTACCGAAGCACATGTCTCCGTCCACCCCCCTTACGGCCGACCTCGCGCCCGACCACATTGTCTTGCAGTCAGCGGAAATTCAACGAAACCTTATCTGACTGAAATACAGCTCCCGAGAATACGCTACAACCTGTAATTACGAGTTTTTGAATTGCGCTGAGAGTATAGCTGTGATTAATTGCGAATTCTCGCAAGCGTGGTCCAATGTTCGAAGGAGCAAAATGTAATTCAAGATGGAAGATAAGGATTTTGATTCAAATTTTCCTTCTCGCTTCGAGCGATAAATATCTCTCTCGCATGCATGCAATCGTGGAATAAGAAGATACAAATTCGCCCCCACCTCTCTCTCTCTATAGTGAGCTAGCTCTCAAGTGGATCACGATCGATCTGACAGACGAGTAATAGCGTGCCCTGCAGACGGCGTCGCGACGGCTGTTGTCTGCAATCGATATTCAGAAAGCGAACTGCACTGTTACGGCAGGGAAGCGATAAAACTGTCTTTCCGATGAAATTGTCCTAAAATTCTCTCGCTTCCGAGCGAACTTTTAAACGAAAACGGATCAAAGTTTACGACGGCAACTTCTGATAATAGGTTCGATGCAACAAACTGATAAAAACTGTAGTCTGTGGCGTCGTAACGAAGGTAGGGCGATGGTATAGTATAAAGCCTCTTCGAATTTTCGATAATGTACTAACATATATTGAACAGTGTGCAAGCAAACTGTCGAAATAAAGTATAAGTTATAACGCATTTGTTGTACACCATATGTTCCACGCACACACATCCTCGTAAATCAAGATAATCTCTGTGCACCAGTTACTATAACGGCAATCAAACCGATATTTAAAGCCCATAAAAACGTCATCTGAAAGTGACGTGAAAACTGACGTTGTGCATGGTGGATGTCGACGAACGCAAGAAATACGACATCTCAATATCAGGGAGATATATTTACCGCGCCATAAACGCTGAACGCATCCAAGAAACTTCTCACGGCTGTCGATAGACCGTGTCGCGAATAAAGAATGTCCCTGTAAACACGCCTGGATTAGCTCTTCTTGATAGCGAGACGATTACGTCAAGACTAGCGGCGATCGATAAATAAAGGTGTAACGTGTAACGTGAAGTATAATGTTCCCCGCGCACAGCAATGCCCTCGATTTACTTCAGTATCTCGCTACTTTATAGGCAATTTACGCCGACAGAAGAATACGGTTACTCGAGCACGTAACAACCGGGTCGAAAGACATAAATCGGAACGCTGCTAGCGGAAACGTCGCGCGAAAGAGAAAATTTAAGTGTAAGGAGCACTCCGCGGAGAAAAACGGAAACAACGAAAATATTAAATGAAAGACGCATATTCTGATTTTTGTAGATCGTACAAAAGGGAGCTTTTCTCTCGCGAACAACCGACGTGACACGGATTCTAAGCGTGTATTGGTGGGAGGCTGGGAAGGTTCGTGCTTCGTGCGAAGATGGCATTGTTACGGAATACACTCTTTACGTCTTTTCGTCGTTAATGAAAGAGACGACAGATGGAGTTGCAAAAAAAAAACACTGGAGTGTTTTACGCTGCAAATGTAAAATCGCAATTAACTTCTTTCCCAAGCTCGCGGAGCGCCATTTCCGTGAGCTCCCGGATAAATAAGCATTCCTCGGAGCCATTATCTTAATTGGGAAGAATCGTACGACTTCACTTATCTCGATTCGACAGTTATACCAGGTAGAATTTCGAGCCCGGCGAGCCGTTGGAAATTAGTCGATTTAGCGCTAATGGAAGTTCATTAAGCCCTGCCTCAAATATATAGTGCCGACTGCCGTCGCAAATTGAATTCCGCAGTATGTTCAACTAATTCGGCACCGTAAAGTATCGGCTCACTACTCTCCCCGGATCTGTTACCGGGGAAAAATGTCGAAGAGCACTGAATATTTAAAGCCAGCCGAGTTTTACCTCCGCACCATCGTTCAAGCGACGATCTTACTCCGGCCGCGCGCACAATGCAAATGCTTGCTGATGAAGTTCGGATATCTCGAGGACGGCAGTCTCGCAGGAAAGTGGAAAATGCACTTCGGAAAAACGACGAGCTCAAGGAGAATGAATCTGCATGTCAGAATTGATATTACCCATCCTGTTCGACTCGAGGATTGTGTTAGTTCCCGCTATCGCGACCTCGATAAACTGAAATTATTGATGCGCTCGCGTGTTTTCCCCTGATTTTTAGACAGTGCCTAGTGCAACGGTACGTTATGCGTAATGCACTCAGCGATACGTGATGCAAAAGAGAAGAAGTGGAAAGCGGGAATTGTTTGTGCCTCCAAACAAGAAACGAACGTTAACCAACCAAAGCTTCTTTTTAATATCATAATTTAGTGCCGAACTAGGGCAAACCCATGCCATTCGCTTTATCACGTATGCTTATCCATTTGACTAAACAACCAGACACGCATTGTGCCCAGCGACGCGTGGTATGACCGAAAAGAAGAAATGGCAGAGGTCTTTTGTGCTTCCAGCGACGAACGAACATTTTCTAATAATTTTCAGGAAACACCGAACAAGCCGAGATCGTACGTTTTATTGCGCTTCGCGCACTCGTTCTTTTAACGCTGCCAGACACGCTATTCCCCCATTGTTTCCCGACCGGGCGAGCTGAAAAGTAGCGAGGCAAGGCACTTCTGTACGAACAGAAGAACGGTATCAGTAGTGGCTCGCCGGGAGCATCAGAATTTACTCCATTGAATTTCCAAGCACGGCTGAGCTGCGTGCGCCAACGGTTTCCCGTATCTCCGGCACGTCACTTCGTCACTTCCGGTCGCAGCTGAATCCGGTCGGGTTCGTTTTCCTACCTCCTACAGCGGCAACGATAGTGCCTGACTCCGTCGAGACTCGACGAACGCAAGATTGTCAGCGAGAAAGCGGAAAACTCGGATCGATAAATAGTATGTTAATTACGAGCCACTGGATATTCTTTCAGTATCAGTTTCAACCTAATGCACGTTCTGGCACGTGTACATTCGATACTGCGACCATTCTGACTCGTGTGGAACTAACAGATTTGCAGCTCCATTGCGAGACTATAATTGAAGACACGACTTGAATACGATGCATATTTCGGGCGAAATGTATGAACTCGCGAGGCATTTCCATGCTTTACGTAACCTCGGGAGAACGAGTGTAGAGGAATCGAGGAATCGATTATGCAAATACTCCCCCGACGCCGTCGCCAAGGTGCATTACCATTTCAAAATTCCTCGTCAATTTGCACCTTCAGGATTGACGTCGTCGGAGGCGGGACAAATTTTCCGCGAAGCCAGGAGAAATTGCATACATCGAACTTCCCTACATCAGTCAAAGATCGTATTTTTAGGTACCCGCGCGCGCTCAGCATTGTGCCCGGAACGAAGAGTTCGAACCGATGGCGGAAATGCTGATTTGCAGAAGAAATTAACAAGCGGTGCGACGTTTTGATCGACGCTCGATTTGAGTTCCCGCATTGCGAAGTCACTAAGTGCCTGGCCGGGCGTGACATCCAAGCGAGTTTGGCTTCGTCGTGAAGAAATTTACGCTGGCGGTGGAAAAAGTGTGTGCGCGCTTATTTTTATCTGCGATGCGTGCGTTAAACGCACAGCCTCGACAGAGTATTACTAACTGTTATGGAATGGATAGATTGAAAGGGTACAATGTAGACGTTGCATCTAACGCAGTTTAGAGTGTAAGTTTATATAGTCCGATGTTCGATGTACATTAACCGTTGACAAGCAATCATTATATTTGTCAAATGTTAAATGAACAACCGTTCAGTTGTAATACGTGAGATGTGAGATAGTTCAAGTTCTTATTTGTGCGGGTGATTATGAAAGTGATCCAAGTAAAAATTCGACAAATTTTAATCTTGTACTCACTTTGAAATGCAAGTGAGCGCAACGTAAAAAAAATTAAAAAATAATTTTCTTTAATTTTATTCCGACACCGCATGCATAATTGCCGGCACATTCGTGGAAAGTTTTACATCCAAAACTATCGTTGTATGCGCACGATCGCATACTTGTCAACAATGTTCTCGCGTGCCCAGAAATAATCTGAACACTGCGTAGTAAGATATATTTAGGAGGACGATGGTACAATGTGCATCGCACAATCTCCATTTTCTTTTGAACACAGATTGAAGACGTTCTGAAAATGAAGCTCATCGATAATTGCCTCGTTATATCATTCTTATACCCCCTTGGCTTTCGTCCCGTGACGAATAAATTTCTTGTTTCGAGACATCCTCTCGAGTGCCGCATCAAATGATCAAAGCCATTATCGTTCAAGAGATATAAACGTTATTTAACCCAGCCATTCGACCGGCACACTCGAATGTCCTTTACTCAATTAAACTGCAACGTAGCAAAGCGTTTTCGCTTATCCAATAGAAAGAGACGCTACCTTTGACAAGGTCCTGCCGTAAAATAAACGTACTCCACGTCAATAAAAATGCGGCGACCAAAAGCATACCAACTACGAACGCTTTCGCATAGTCCGCACAGATCTCTTTACAAGTCCTTTTATATCTCGCGAGCGCTTTCGCCCGATCGAAACATTTTGAACAGTGTAAGGCAGGAAAATGTGAGCACGCAGTGAGCGAAAAGGAAGAAGGTCCCGCGGAGTTTAGAACCGATGCCGATCGAATGCGGTGCGCGCAATCGAGCTCGACCGCCGAGGGAGAACACTCGATACTTCGTCATCCGATATCTCGTTCGCGTCGTTTTTATCGAGTGATTGAACGTGCTGCGCACTAGACTTTTTGCCGGTCGGTTCCGTTCGCGATCCTTCTAAAGTCGTAAGACGAGCTCGCCGGACGAGTATTGGCTTACATCGTTCCTTTGAAAATGTGATTTTTCCGTCGACCCGAGAGTCCTCGAACTCGGAAATCTCCCTTCGAACGAACGTACAACATACCCCGTAATCCAGCTCAGTGCTCGCGGTCGCTTGAAAAACACCGCTCTCCAAGCTCGTATCGTGAAAGTTGCAGTGTAAAAGCTGTCGTAGGAATTTGGTAAGGTCGCCTCAACTGATAGATACTAGCGACGGCTGTAAAAAAGGTTTTGTCGCTCAAACGACAGTTTCAGTTTTCATCCACGTTATCATTATCCATACCGTTCGCTTTCTCCCCCCCCCCCTTCTTCTCTCATTCTCTCCAATCCATTCTCACTTCCATTCTCTATTATGCAGATCGAACTAATTAACGGCGTAAAAATGCGAGTACTACGAATGCACTATGATAAATTAGGTATCAAGATGTCAGACTTAAAAGAACTCATTCCCTTAGTAGTTATGCATCAAGTCAACTGGTCATTCCATGCATTAACCATCATTCGGCGGCATACTCCGTTACCTTTCGTCTTTCCGCCGTTGAACGGAGTGGGTGCTCGTGAGACTTTCTTTCTGTCATCCGATCCGTGATACAACTCTGTGCACGTATGCGTGCCTACGCAGGCGATTGATTGCAAAGGTATGCGCTAATTAATTACTATGCGAGCATCGGTAAAGAAGAGATAGTAATGTTTAGCGTGCGTGTTGATGTTGTTCGCGTAGTCGTCGAGCAAGAGAAGCCGGGTGACCGAAGGAAAGTTTCGCTCTTATCTCTGCGCCTCTCTACCGTATCCTTTATCATCAATACTTCATGCTAAAGCTGTCAGTAGGCCGGCACGTACGGAAGCGATGAAACGATGCGAATGATCAAGAGCGTCTTCGTCGCGACGACCGAAGGAGAATTTCGGCCGACCAGAATAGTCCGCGTGCATCGATAATCGTTCATTATCGATCAGTGCGGAATCATTCCGTCGCATTGCAATCGCGCCTGATGCCCGGTACCGAACAGTCCAGGTGGAACACTGGCGCGATGCCAAGTACGGCCGAGCGAATTTTCGAGTGAAAGTAGAGCAAAACGACGTGCACGTACGGGACATGACGTACCGTGACGAGTGATAGATGAATTTCAACGTTCGATCTCTATAGGCACTCGCCACTGTTATTCGTCGCTCGTGGAACGTGTTGCCGAACGGATTGTGATAAAGTGACGCGGCGGCCATCAAGGTTCCGCGCTTTACTTCTCCGTCGCGGACTTTATCGTTTCGTTGCGCGGAACGCGAACGATTTATGCGTCGCTTCGCGTTACGTGAGTTCCGTAACGTATCCTCGAGACACTTTTGTTACGTACGACGCGTTTATCCGGGAACGCGTAGGAAAGGAGATTATCATCGAAATGACGGCCGCACAATGCGACGTTGCGTCAACGGCGTCTCTGTCCGACGCGTCGGCCTTAATGCTCCGTAATCAAGCTTAATTTCGTCGCTATTCGTACTCTGTTTTGTAACATTGATAGCGAGGTCCTTGGTTGGATTTGTCGGGGGAGATTGAACGATATTGGTACGCTCCAAGTCTGGCGTAGAACGCGTGCGAGGCTAAGCGGGGCAAAGAGTGTGATCATTAAGGTACTTGCGGCGCAAAGCCGTGGAGAGGAACGAAAATATCCTGACGCCGCGCTCGCGGCGAGCATAGCTCTGCCCCGCCAAGCGAAATTCCATTACGGCAGAACGCTTTCGGTAAACGCTTCAACAATTTTTCACCGCGCAATCCGCGAAACGCGGAATTCAGGCCGCTCGACGTAATTGCATATCGCGCCCGTTATGACGAGCTTAAAACGAACGGCCAAAAACTGGCGCGGCAGCGAATAACAGACGAGACTGCCCTATTGCCAGTGGACGGGACAAAAAGAGCTTGACATGTTATTTTCGTTAAGCGTGATAGAAGTGTATTTACCGTTGTCAGTCAGAATCGTTCGTGCCTGGGTCGTCGCGTTTGACACTAATGATAATCTGAAAAACCGCGCCTCATTACGATCGTGAACGATGTCAAGGGCACAGCACTCCGGGCGCGTTACTTAATTACCGTCGGCTGCGAGACAATGTCCGGGTGTCGCGGCTCGCGACTGGCGTATGTTGGACGGTAAACTGAGAAAGCCGCGGACGAACGGAAAATCAGAATGATACATCGACGAGGACAGAGCGCGAAAGAGAGCACGCGGCGACTCTATTTTCGGCTGGCCCGAATAACGCATTCAACGCGGTTGACCCCGTGAATGCGCGAGCGCGTAAATGATCGTCGGTAAACAATACGGGAACTGCGTATAACGACCAGGCGGCAACGCCGTAGTCCTTGCATTTATCCAGCCCGATCTATATACACCCGACCGTGGCGACGCCCACGAGTTACTTACTGGAACAATTACGCGCCGGAAACCACATCGAGTTCAGTGTGTCAGTGGCTGTTTCGTCTGTGTCAGTTCGTTCGTCTTCCATGTCGACTGATCTTCGTCTCGTATTACGCGACATCCCACTTTCGTTCGCAAAGTTTCTCCCACGTGAGGTAACCTAGCGATGAGGGAAGTCAGTGTTGGTCCGGAAGAATTATACGTTTCCGAAGGTGCGGAAGGGTCGTGAAGCGTGAGAGGTCTTCTGCCAAGCCGATAGTTGAGAACTCATTAAGTCCGGCGATATTTTCATTCGGTTAATAACGGTCAAGGGGGTATGTAGTTCATCGAGGCGGACGGCCGGGAAGTGCCATTCGAAACTTTTCAACGGCTATTTGCAGTCTTTGTCCGACGCTCTAGCGCGACGATATTAGGTACGGGAAACTTTCGAGGCGGCCTCAAGACACCGTGAGCCTCTCTCCCGAGGTAGTTTGGAACTCGATGAAAGTATGGACAAAAACAGCGGGTACATTGTTCGGCCGTTTGAATGGGCCGCGAGAGTATCAGAAGCGAGGTAATGCTCCGAAAATCTAATTCGACGCCGGCGTCGACGTTCGAGTTACGAAAGCAGCCTTAACGGCACTTTACGCTTCAAACTATCCCGAAGCGTCATGGTAACGGATTTCGAAAGAGAGAGGCTAAAGACCTTATGATCTACAATGAAACAATTAGAACCGAACGCCGCTTCGGTACCTGGCGCAATTGGCACAATTTATCCTTAATTAAGGTCGCGGTCCAATTTTTGCATCAACCGCTATATCGGGAGAGCATAATAATTGCGCGACCCTTTATGAAGACTCGCGCTCGCGTTGCTAGGTCACGATTAATCATAATGAATCCACGTTTTCCGTGCCGTCGTCGAGATAATCCAATTTGTACACACAATTTTCCATCTCCCCTCAATTCTACTTGTTTCCCTCGTAATTTATAATTAGCGTCGTGCGCACTGAAAGTGAACGGAGCATGAAATCTGTGCGATGCGTACGGCGCATCCGTCGTTTCTCATGGTCAGGAGTAATCGTAACAAATTGAACCTCGCGCTTTTTACGTATTAAAAATCGTCTGGCATGATGTATGGATCGCAGCACAGCCTAAACGGTACGCGCGATCGTACTTGAGCAGCGCGCATTAGTCATTATTTCGAATAACCCAATTGCCAGTCACGGACAGGCTCTCGGTTCAACAAATATTGAGGTCAATGCCGACTGTCGTTGTGCATCGGTTAAGAATCCCTACGGGACCTGAACGTGTCTATCCGCAAATGTCGAGGGCTGGAAAACAGGGGAAAATGACGACGCGCTTAATGGCAAAGGGCGTTGGTCAGAATGTCAGTCTCTAATGGAGCGTTCGTGTACCGCGTCGTTTCGGTCGGCGTACCGTAGCTTCAGCGGCGTCGTTACTTGCTGCTCGCGTGGCCTACCTTACGCTTACGCATTTAGCCGTACGTCGTGTGCGGGACTTGTATGAATGTATATGCGGTAATTGCGAGTGTTGGATGGAGGAGGGGTTGGACGTTATCGTACCGACTACGTCATTCTCTCGCCTTCCCTTTCTCACACCCAGCAACTTACCCCAACAGAGCAGATTCCTCGGCAGTGGCTGCTGCTGGCATCTTGTATCTCTCCCTAAAACAAAATGGCGGCTAATAATAACACACGCCCGGCCCTAGCGGTTTTGTATCCGTCCAACAACAACAACAAAAAAAGAACACCACCGTCGTTAATACACAGTAGTTAGCGCACACGAGAGTCCGGGGACACCAAGTAACCGAGGGCGCGGAATAAGCGGCGTTCAACCGGGTCCCAAGCGCGTTCCTCTGAAACTCGACCCGCTCCCCGGCACAAACTGATCGCATTCGCACCGAAAACGACGGCCGCGGCGAGATTTGAAATTCAGTTCCATCGGAGCGTGTGGCGGCCGATCGATGCCTGCATGCGGAATCCGATCTAACCGCCGCCGGCGCCGAGCGAATTAGGAAAATTGACTTCCCTCCTCGTATCGGCTGCGTGCAGCGGAACTTGCCAGAAAACAATTCGAGCTCGTACAAAGGAAGTTCGCTTTGCTCATGCTACAGTCCAGAAGCGCGCGTCGGAACGGATCCCGAGTTTGTACGAGTTTCAGACGAGCGTGATGAAAATTGGGACCGTCATCGCGTGAAGGTACAATTTCTCGCTCATTCTCTCTCTCTACCTTTCTCTCGGCCGTTCATCTCTCTCATCCGTTCGATCTTACGAAAAAATTGACCTCACCCGACGGTCCCTCGAATATAGGAGCCGGTTCCGCAACGCTCCCGTTTCCGCCAGAGCTCGGCGAAGTAACAACGCTGACGCAACTCGAGCGATGCGAGGACAAAGGAAGAGACGGGATGTACACGTGAGCATGCAGCGTGTACTTTAATATCAATATTAACGTGAACAACGGCGAAAGCGACAGCGGCAAGCGACAATGACAGGCACAGTGCGCGCGGTTACAATGCGTGAAGACGGACAAAGAGGCGTGTCCGATTGGAGCGGAGGAGAGACGAAAATGAGGATGGGGCAAAAACCAAAAGGCAAAACGGGAGAGAAAGAAAACACCAGCGGACTGCCGACGAGCGGGAGTGTGTTCGTGTGGAGATGTTAAAAGCGTGTAAAGTGGAAACGAGCGCGACGTTCAGGTCGCATGATGCGGCTTACCTCGTGGCCTGCTTTCGCGTCCAGGCCGATCAATAGTCGCGGGTACCAACTTCCGGTCCTAAAGTCCGTGCCATGCTTAAGGTTAAACGAATCCTTGATTATCGTAACGACAACGAGTGCGACGCACACGAGTCCTTTGTCCTTGACGCGCTGGCGTCGGGGAAGGATCAAAGGGTCGCAGTGTCGCTGGCGATCGTCTCGAAGCATAATGAGAAACAACGTCTTCTCCAAGTGTTAGCACATATCTTACTTCACTCTTCTACGTCTCACTATACTACGTCGTTACATGTTCAGTTATCAGAGCGACGTGATCTGGTTGCGCACAACGATCGGACAACGCTAGGAGAAGACCACCCACCGACGGAGACTGATTTGCGTTAGTTCAGAGGGAACGAATTATCCGGACAATGACGGACGAGTAGATTCCGTCGTCGTTGCCCGATCGGCAGTCGACAAAGGACGTCGGCCATCTTTCGACGCCGTTCGCGTACCCCTTCAGCATTCGATCGCCATACACCGATTCCATTTCTCAGAAGCGAGCTAAGTGTTCTCCGTTAGTTCTACCTTCCACCGCTCGAAAGAAGCAGGAAACCGTGACGATCGATCCCTCCATGCCCGTCCACCACCGCGGCCAATAGCAGAAGCACCCTAACCATGCCTTCGATGTCTTCGACCTCGAACCGTTCGTCGTCCACGACCTCTTTAACGGTCCCCTTTTGCTGCCCCCCGCCCCACCTCAGCACCACCCTTTCCCTTGCTGTACCCCATTCCACGTCTATCAGAACACCGTCCGGACCCTCATTGATTGCTCTCCTGCTGGTATCTTTGAATTCAGCAGGTGCACGCGACGCGCCTCGCCCTCAAATTTCCGGTCTTTTACTTTGTCTTTGTCTTTGTCTTTGCGAGAGAAAATCCGCGAACGACCGGAGCCGTTTCGCTGACTGTGAAACGACTCGGATTGAAAATCGACCGAAATCGCCTAGAACCGATTCGCGTCTGCTTCTGCTTACTCGTGGACTTGTATAAGGGTCATCGATTTCAGTTCCGTCCCAGTTTGTCATTCAAGCTTCCAGTTAGACGCTTATCTTTGAGTAACAGTTCTCTCTGTAGCAAATGACTTTTCGGTAGTTTCGGTCGATTGTAAGTAGAGAACTTTGCTTATGCGTGACTTGGTCGATGTAGGAATGCCAAGACGTGTGTGAGATTTACGGTACAAATTGCATCGGCGCGTCTGTAATGCGCTATAATCACGTACTGCGCGGCACAATCATTTTTTGATTGCCGACTCGACCCGTGCATTTCTTTGATCAAAAACAGTATGTGAGTATGATTACGTCAGTGGATCGCGTCAGTTGGAAACGTTCCGTATTTCGTGCAAAACAGGCAAGCGATATACACGCAGACTCGACGGCAAGAGAAACGTTAGAAATTAAAAGAGTTTGAACAGAAAAAGTAGGTCGAATGGTCAGGGCGCGTCATGTAAGTCTTCTTTCTTTCTTTAGCCGTCGCGGTAAGAAAATTCGCGACATCAAGAGAGGCACGGTCGATAAGCGTGAGACGTGTCTGATACATTTGACGGGTCGCCGGCAATTAGCTGGAACGTCGCGCGCCTCCGATTACGTAACCGTGACGGGACAAAACGCAAGATGTCGTATTAGAGTCATACGCGTCCTACAATCACTATCACCTCCGCGCGACACATCTCCCCCCATAATCACATGGCCGCGTTCGCGCGCCACGATAAACGCCTCTAGTATCAGAAACTTCTTTTCGCGGCTTCGAATCGATCGGCAGCGAGAACGGCGCAAGATGCAAGATCAAGTTCCAATGAAGACGAGACAAAGACCATATGGAAAACACGAGGTCAGGCGAGAACGGCGGACAACAAAGGGAACCGTGTCGTAGATGAGCGCGGGGCTCGAGGTCGAGTGATACCGACAGGTCGTAAGTTATACCCTTAGAACAGCACGTCGGCTGATTAGTGTCAACCCCTACCTGTCCACCACCACCACCACCACCACCACCAAACGCGACTGGCATTGTCGTGTAATAAATTACCTTGAGACGATGGAGACGCTCTCGCGCCGGTCCTCGATCAGTGGGTCCTTCTTCCTGATCTCGACCTTCGGCGAGGCGAAGCTGAAAGCCTTCTTCACGCTCTCTAGGACACTCTGACCGGTTGTCTGGGTCTGGTCGACGATCGTCGTGCTTTTGTAAACGTCTTCGCCCAGGTCGCCTAACGACCTGTACGAAGCGCCAATACCTGCCGGCATGGCGACGCGGCTCCGGGTCGCCTTTCTTTGCCCACGATGACGTCAGTCCACGGATGAGGATGGCGTGGGCGTCCGCACTGTCCACCGCCCCGAGGTGGGATCTCTGTCTGGGATCTCTGCCGATCTCCAGTCAACCCGGAAGCACGGCCGCCGCGCCGGATAAGATGGCGATCGCCTTTTTGCTGCTGCTGCTGCTGCTCGTTTCGGCGTGCCCGGAAGAGAAGCCGATATTCGTCGATTTTCGTACGTCAACAAGGCAAACGAACGGGCAAACGAACAAAAGAAAAGAAACACAAGATAAGGAGATCCTGCCGGTGCGTGTGGACCTCCTCTCGAGGCATCGGCGATCGCCCCCGGCAATTGACGAGCGAGGCTCTTGTGTTCGCTGCTCCGACACTTTCTCGAGGGACTGATCGAGCGTGAGGACTAGTCGCGCGGTTCTGTCAAGGGAGGCGAGAATTTTTTTCCCGGGTGTCGCGTGGGATTCGGGGAAGGAAAATGCGTATTGCTGAGCGACACGAATCTTTTGTGGAGACGGAGAATTTTTGAAGTGTGGTAAAGTGACAGCTCTCGACGTGATCGAAGTTTCGATCGAGTAGGATCGGTACGTGGCACGGGTGAGAGAAGCGTGTAACGTCGGATGGATCTCGGCCAGAGGAGGACGTTATCGTCGAACAGCGCGAAACGCGAACTCTGGACTACCTGTTGTCGTCTCTCGTAAATTTGGCGAATGCCTCCCAAGTGCGCCGACGGATTTTACGGTCACTTCTGCATTCAACAGTGCGGCTATCAGCACCGTCACACTTCTCCGATCGGCTTGTCGCGCTCGCATCGTTCAATTTTCAAACGTCCGAACGTGCTCTTCAACGTTTCTGCAATTTCCTAGTTTCTCTTAACGCGGTGGCCGGTAAGTGCTTGCTAAGAAAGTTCATTGATGCGATCAAAGACTGCCGCGGGAACGATGTGCGACTGCAGCGCGATATTTGTCAATAAGACGTTTGTCCTCCAGTTACGTTCGACTTCCCAACGATTATACCGGGCAATTGCCGGCATCATATTGTCACGCGACGACCGACGTGTTATTGGCAGAGTAAACACAGCGCAGATAATGTCGAGCTTGACACACTTGCAACGGAACCCGGCAAACGGCAAGTATTAGCTCGCAGCATCCGCGATCCAGAATTCTTTTCCGTTCGCGACGTCATGCAGTTAGGAAGATAAACAGTCTCTCTGCCGTCTCCTGCGGCGTATCGTCGCGGCGAATTCGATGCTAACAGATTGCTGGCGCGCGTCTACGTTGAATTTGTGGGAGTGAATTAATCGACGTCCGTAATGGATCGATCACAAAAACATTCTCGCTCGGGAAGATAAGAAAAGTTAGCGGTTGCGACTGCATGCATCGTTTGTTCGTTACGAGAACAGTACGACCAATATGCGAGTTGTGAGGCATGCTGAGTGGAAAGAACGCATGCATATAGATGCGCGCGCGAAGGACTCTTGCGCACGCTCTGTCTATCAATGATATCACGGAGATGCAAACAGGAGCAGAAACGTCGCTCCCTCACACCTGCCCGGCCGTCGGGCAGATGACGTCAGGACCTTCCGCACCTGGCAGTGTGCCAAAGGTTCGGAGCTCTACGATTTTGGGAGGAACTGTACGCTTCCCAGCGCATGCTCCAGCTCCCTCGCTCAAGAAACTAGTTTCCATCCTCAGGTATATCTCTCACGTTCCTCCTCTCGGCCGCCATCTGTTACATCGCTCCCTCTCATTTTCGCGAATCTCTTTCCTATCCCCATTCTATCCCTGAATCGTCTCGATCAGGGCCGTTTCGCCGATGCCTCGCAGAAATGTCCTCGTTTTCAGAGAAAGGTAAAACGTGGAAATGAAGAAAAAAAAAAGAAGTAGAAGAAGACAGACATCTTTTGGATAGGAAAGAATGATGCGTGCCAAGGTGCAGTATATGCCGGGGCATGCACGAGATTCGTCGACTTCGACTTTTGCACAACGAGAGAGCCATGTGTGGCCGCATGCCAACTGCAATGTGTTTCGTTGTGCACCTTTATGAAGACGCCTGTGACGCTGGCAAACAGGAAACAGCGTTCAGTGACCACACGCTGGCCGCTGCGGTTGCACGTGATAAAGATAATTCTGATTTTTTGACTCTGTCTCTCTTTCTCTCTCTCTCTCTCTCTCTCCCTCTCTCTCCCTCTTTCGTTCTTTCTCCCTTCTCCCGGCGCAGCGGACCACCGTGGAACACTGACCACTCGTTTCCGGCGTCTAGTAACAGAACGGCTACGTTTCTATCCGAAAACATTCAAGCGCATGCAAAAGAAGGTTCACCATACACAATTTCAACAGTAAGTTTATCGACTCATCGGTGCGATCGATCGTGTGGCGCTCTCAGCGATTTCTTTTCATACGCTTCCCGTCCTCGTCGCACGCAAGAAGGTAAAGACTTCTCGGTTCGTATCGTCCTGCCCTGATAACGTAATGCCTTATCACGCGTCAATCGGCGGACGACGCACCGATAAGCAACTAATAACAAATAGACCGTTTTTCTGGCCACACGTCGGAGTAAATCAAATTCTACCGATATCGACGCACGTACATACCCAATTTAGTCCCGGCGATACGTGCGAACGACAGTTGAGATGGTAGTATCACGGAAAACTTTTCTATCAGACATTCATCGCGGCTGCCGGGTCGATGCAGAATGAAGCTAATGCAATAATTGTCAGCACGGCAAATCCACACGCGACCCTCCTTGCTTCAATGAAAATAGCAACGTAAAAACTGACAAGGATTTTGCGCGTCACCATTCGCTATTGCCCGTCTTACTTATAACAGATAGCAAAAGGGAACAAGAAAAATCGTCGAACAGAACCGAATAAATAATTCGACCCATGACACTTTCTTTCACACAGCGTGCAATAATTTAGAATCGCGCATATTTCGACATGCCACGACAGCAGAGGATGTTCGCGCGTTTCTGTCATTGACATTCGATGAAATTTAATAAATTCTCACGGTCGTACTTGACATTCTTCCTCTCATTTTCTTGCCAAGTTACGCAAGATGGACCGGCAGTAAATGATTGCAGAATAAAGTTTGCACACATGGCGTGTGCGCGGGCAATCGGGCGCATAATATTTATGCATTGTACACGGTCAGCCGACGTTTTACCAGTCAAATCGCAGTTGGGCAAGGACAGGCAATACCGTTGGTGCGTTCGAACGAGCCGCTGAAAGACCATGAAACGAGGATCGATTGCCTGGAATCGTGCGGTCACCGAGACGTGCATATTAGCGGACCATCAACCTCGACGAGTGTCCTTTTCGAGCATTCCGTTCCGTATCCGAGATCGATGCACGTACGGGAAAGGAACGATCGACAAGGACTGAGCTGGCAAATGCCCGTGTGCAGCGCACGTACATTGCCGCGTCGGAGAACGTCGATTAATTAATCATCAAAGCATTTCCGAATGTTTTCCTGCGAACGTTCCTCGAGACTGTCGAACCAGATGAAACGTCCGCACAATGTGACAGGCCCGCGGTATCATAAGAAAATATTTTTTCAACGTTACGTACACCGAGACAGGTTCGTTCAACGCGAATTCTGCTTGGACCGAATACATAGAGAACTTTCGTGAGCCACGTCTATTGCACACAATTACTCGCCGATGCAGAGGCAACTTTCTGATAAGAAGCGCGATGATGTGAAATCGAGTTACGAGGTTCGAGTTCGCACGGATGCACGTCATCGGGGATCGCACATATTAGAGATCACCTGCTATCTCATTGCCAATGTAAGCAGCGTTTCGTGTGCACGTACTATGTATACCTCCGTATGATAATATGTACACAGACATTAGCGCTCGCTCGTTAGCTAGGAATCGATCGAATCAGAAGTCCTCCAGCTACAATGTACGAGTAGCGATCGTTCTGTCCGCGACGAAGGATATATTCCGATTACGCGCCCCGGACGCACACACGTATAATACGCTCGCTCCGTGCAGCGAGCTTTGCCCCAGGAGGGTCGCGTATTGATTTCCCCCGTGGATAGTCGCGTGTAAGATCGGGGTTAACCCGATTTCCCGACGTCTTCTGGCCTACAATCGCGCGCCGCCGGAGTCGGCGATCAGGATCGTCGAACGCGAGAAAACCGGCGAACAGTTGGATCGATCCCTTCGTCCCGAGCGACGTCGCGATCTTCGGCAGCGCGCGAGTTGAGAGAACGGACGAGATCGATCTAGCGCGGCTACATCGCCTGCAACGCCGCGCCGTGCCGCGCCGCGCCGCGTGAGTCATGCGTCATAAACGCGACTTACTTGCCCATGACGTCCGGCGCTCTACGGCGGCCGGATAAGATCGACCGGAGACGTCATTAGCGTCTGCACGTACTCGATGAATATCGAATCTCGGCTTTCCTCGAAATTAATTTCACAGCCGACATCGACAGTCGGGTTGGCGCGATCGATCCGACGCGACGCGACGCGGTGTCCTGCGATTTAGGCACCGAGCGTACCGTTCGGAACGCGACTCGTGCTCGTGCACGGCGATCGGGGCGACAGCGAGAAGTCGACCCTGGTCTGAGTTAGCTTATTAGCTTCGGTTCCGCTGTACTCTCTCTCTCTCTGTCTCTTTCTGTCTGCCGAGGATGTTTCGCGAGGAAAGCGACGGAAGAAGAAGCACTTCAATCTTCGATTACGGCACCGAATGACTTAGCCCCCGCGGCGAAGGCGTCGTAAATCGTAAAGCAGACGTGTATATATATGCGTGTCGACGATGCACGCGCGACGTTTTGGAGAAGTCGAGTCGCGGACGCGCGCGCGGAATGCGTGTCTCTCTAAATGTGCGCTATACGCGGGCCGTGCATACTCCGCGGCTAATATGACTCCTCTTTCCTCATGAGATTCACACACTCGCCTGACACGCTTTTTCACGCGCACCACGGGGCTTATTTATGGGGCTCCCGCAAGTGCACGCATAGACCCGCGCAGAGGATGTCCCCTGCTCATCGCACACGTACTACACGCACACAGCCAGAGCAGCCATTCGCAATCACATGCGCGCGGGGGACACAGGCACACTGTTACGCACAGTCAGAGAGACAACCGATGTTGCAGCGCGACGAAACGCGGCTGATCGATCGGGTCGAATGTCGGGCGGTTGCTCCTTCTCTTTCTTTCTCACTCTCTCTCTCTCTCTTTCTCTCTTTTCATCGCTCCCTTGCCTGCAGCTTTTCGTTACTCTCGGCAAGATCATCTGACTCGTACCGCGGAAGAGACGTCGACGACTCACCTCGTCTTGCGCGCTTCACGCTGCGGTACTTCGGTGCCGAAGAAGAGTTGCAGCTTCGGAGCTGTGTTCTTCCGCCGCCGTGTCAAGTCGCTCCGGAAGGAAACCTCGCCAATCGGAGTTCGCGGCGAAGTGTTGGTGTCGGGGAGCCTAGCCTGCCTAGACTACCGTCGTTGCCTCGACGAACGATGAGCGTGCCCGATAAGGGGTGACCCACGAGCGAACGGCCGTGCGAAATGTCAGAACGTAGTCTGCCTGCCGTCTATCCGTCTATCGTCTATCGTCCGACCCGTATCTTCTGCTCGCTCCGTTTGATCGTGTGACGTTCGTTCCGCCGCGTAGTATGCGCGTCCTCCGTCCCTCTCTTTCTCTCTCTCTCTTTCACACACCCTCTATAATTCGTGCCTCTACTCCTGTATACTGTGTAGGTACGTTTTGTGTGTGCGGGGTATACGCACCACGGCGACGGGGGGCTTGTAACGAAGATCGAGAACAACCGTGTTCCCAAAGGCACCGCACGATTACTATTGGCCCGAGTGCACGGCTCCTACTACGGACTGGTCAATGGGACTGCGCGCTGTCAGTGCGCGGTGCACACCGGATCGAACCGGTTACGGACAGACTGTCGACATCTGGTCGAGCACAGACGGACCCGTCTCTTTCGCGCGCGCGAAACTTATCGTGCGCAAGGGGCAATGCCGGCGAGATCTGCTGCACCGCTGGTGGCGGGCAACGACGAACGGCCGCAGCCGACAGACGCCCCCGCTCATCGACCTTGGGTACGTGACGCATCGGATACGTCGGGCCCGAACGCCTAGTGACCTCTCGCGGCACGGTCGTGCGACCGGGAGAGCGCGCGGGTTGTCTTCCAACTCGATCACCCTGGTAGGAATTTGTCATACCGGAGGTCGGACGAATTCAATTTTAGTCGACTAGCATTGTTTTGCGCTCGCCATGTCAATATGGGGTTGAATAATAATTCATTTTTTCGAATTTATTCCTTCGAATAATGTCAAACTCTGCAGTTGACAGTCATCGTTGGACAGATTTTTTTGCAGCATTGCAGACGATGCAACGTTCATTCTTTGAATAATCTCGGTCGTAAAATGTTTGAATAATCTCGGTCCTGTTCGATCGACATTGGGATGATGACACAACTTTTAATTAATTGAGACATCTTGTATGAGAGTATGTATTTAGTAACAGATGTTGTAATGAGCAGCAGACTGATTATGCTGTTCCAAATAACGACACGCTTCATTGGAATCGCAAACGGAATTATGTGCATTTTGTATACCTGCTCAAGCGCACTCGCTAAAGTAATCGGGATTTTTCCGGTTCGATCCAGTTGTCTTAATACCATTAAACCGTAAAGCGTCAAACGTTTTCATTTTTCTAGTATGGAATAGCTGAAGTTGCTGTACAACAACAGCAGTCCTTCATCGGATCATCATTAACGTTATTGCTAACAATAAGATTACACCGATGAAAACAATGTACTCGCCTCACTTTTAAATATCAACTATGAAGTCATCAATACCTATGATTAAGTACTCATAAATCGTAGTCCCAGAATTCGACATTTATTTCCCCCCGTCTGCTCTAATTTGCTCCGACTTCCATCGAAATACAAGAGTAAGTGACACGGGCCAGAAAAGGATGAACGCGGAGTGCGCAGGGAAGGTCGAGGATCGGTCCGAACGAGAGTGTCCTCGTAATCGAGCCAAGTCGAGTGCCAGAAGAATGGAACAACGGACCGGAAGCGCTCTCTCGAGAGGCTTTGAAGGGGATGCTTCTATTTTATGGAATTCACTGCGACGCGAGGGCGAGGACAGATTAAATTCAAGAGAAGCCAGATCGACGTCGACGCTCGGCGAGATCTCGTTGATACGAATGACACTTTAGGTGTGACGACGGACGTACTGTGAGTGGACGAGGCTAAAATTTACACCCTTCCCAGCGCGGCACGTTCTTTACCGCGCCACTTCCACCGTGACCGTCTCTCTTCTTCGACCTCGCCCGAGCACTCCACCAGTGTCACGCGACTTCTCTCGCGCCATTGCACAATGCAAAGGCAAACAAAACTGTCCTCCTTCTTCGGGGCATAGCAGTTTGCCGTAGCAGTCATCCTCGGAGATTAACCCGGGCGAGCTCGGTGGAGCCTTTATTTATGCTCGGTTAAAAGGATTTTAATACACGACGGACGTCGTTCGGGCGTGAATAATTAAAAACGACGGCGCGCGTCGTACTTTCTACGGCCTCCGGTCGCGCGCCGAGAGGTCGGCGATGCCAATGGCAGAGGGCAGAGGGCCGACCTAAAGTAAGGGAGAAGAATTTGCATGGACGTAAAAACGGAGTAATACTTTCGGAATTTACCTGAGAGCCCTTCGCGGCTCGATAATAGGATAATACCATGCACGCTCTCCGCGCCAGAGTGTTTTAGAGTGATGGTTGTTGTCAGCGTTTACTCACGCGAAGGCGAAGTAAGACATTCTTGCGTTGTCACCGGATTCGATTATGCTTCAATCAACAGATCAATCCCGTCAAGACTTTGGGAGAAGCTGTGAATTTTTTTTTTTTTTGTAAAGTGCCAGTATGTCGTCCGTGACATTGATGTAAACGTGTGTGCATATGTAGCGGTATTTATCGTACTTAATATGCACGCTGTTTTAATGGTCATTTACAAGCACTTCATTGCTAACGAACCTCGTGCTTCGGAATCGAAGGGGTGCGGTGTACATTGCGATAACCAGCGGCGTTGAGTATCAATCGAAATTTCATAGAAATAGTTTGCAATAAAACTTTTCGTACGTTGCTTGCTCACCGTAAATCTCTCCCGGCAATAAGAGGCCAATGCAATCAATAAGAAACCAAACCTCGCAGACCACCTCGAGCCAGTACTTTGCCCGTGCATTTGCTCGAATATACCCGCCATCGACCCACGACTGAGTTAAACCCACGAGATGCTGCCTCGATTCGTCTCGATTTTACTGTCTGACATCTTTTTCCTTTTCCATACTTGTCCGTGGGGGGGAAATCTTGATCCGCGGATGCTAAACTGCGTATCGGACGATTCTCAGACAGGATACAACTTGTGCCGGACAGTGTACCCTTCGAGACATTCTACAGTAAGAGAGTCCCGTCTTCGTACCGACAAGACAATTCATTTTTTCTTACTCTTAGCACTTTGCATAAATAATACGTCTCCGTAATTCACATTTTGTCAATATCAATTTTTAACCGTTAAGCAATGCTTAACACGAGCCAGTCGAGAAAATCGAATACACTCGCGACTGACAGTTTTCCAGTTTCGTATGCATACCGCCAGCGCCCGGGATCGCCGGGGTTCAGGCGACATCGTTCGTATAAGATCGTGCACCCATACACAGAACGTTCCCATCAAAGCAGGGATCCGAGTATCGTATCCGTATTCGTCACAAGCTGCGTGTCCGAGTATGACGAGGAATAAAAAGAGAAAGACAGACGAGAAAAAAAGAAGAGCCGCGAAAGATGCGGAAGAAGTGTATGCAGGCAGGGATATAAAATATCCGCGGGCAAGACGTGATCCGCCCACGACCGTTTACGAGTCTCGCTTGATGCAATACGCCACGCACCTGAAGACCCTTCCCATCCCTCCGAGCCGCGGCCCGAGGCGGCGCCGTTCACCTTCGGAATCCTCTCCACGGCGCGATATATATTTCCCCAAGTATATTCATCATAAAAATGTATATTTATGTATACTTCCGCCACCCCGCTCGAGGAATATATATTGTTACGACGCGACGCGCCCTTCCCAGCTCTCGGTTACACCGGGCTTACACCGTTCCACGGCATTCGTACGGCAGAGGTGTTTTATAATACGCGTGCAGCGTCGCGCGCATATTTTTTCCCCCCGCCCCTCTTTCCGCTTCTGCCTCCTGCTCTCTCGCTCTTCCGGTCGCTACCTTCCTGTTTCACGTCTCACCCTCGGATAGCGGCGCTCCTTCCGCGCTGAAACGCTCCTTCCGCATGAGAAGACCCTATTCGTCGGAAGACGAGGAGAGACCCTTACATAAAGACTTGTCAGGGGTCGGTATTTAGCCTGTCAGGCCTCGTGAGGTATTGCCTTATAACGCGGCGAGGGACGACGCGGATTAAAATGCACCTACGTACGTTATCGCTGCGGCGTGAACGGGAAAGATCAGCCGCTGGATCTGCGAGATTTTGATGAAATTTGCTGGATAGCGTTCGGGTGTGTCGAAGTTGGGGGACGATATTTACCGCGCGAGCGGCCAACGTATCGCGCCATGCATCGCGATGTCCGTGGCCGTGTGCACTGTTTTAGCCGGGAGGAACGAAGACGGAAGCGGGCGCGGGGGATTAAGGGAAGGTGATTGAAATCCATCTGGCATCCGGTCTAGATTTTCGAAAAGTTCCGCCGAGCTCCCTGGAATACGCTGACCCATTCCGACCCCTCGTTTTTCTCGCTTCGACGAGACCAGAAGTTATGTCCGCGGCAGAGAAAGCCGCATCAGCTATTTCCGAAGGCATCGGCGGGGCAAATTAAAGTGGCCCGAGTGTGTCTTCGCAGGGCGCACCGACGATTTTTCGAGTGTCGGTGACGTCGTGCCTCGTCTTCTTTTCGTACAAAGAGGCTTCGCGTCTTTTTGCCCTCGGACGTAAAGCACTCGTGGCGCACGTTCGACGACGTGCCGGCACGACTCGGGTCAGACGGAACTTTGGGTTTGTACATGCAAATCGTGACGGCCGGGTCGCGGTTGCGCGGCAAATTTTAATTCACCGTCTCGCGATAACAGCACCAGTCGAAAAAGTTCTGGTCGGCGGTTGAAAGGCAGGTTTGCCGGTGCTCGCGTTCGCACGCTCGGCGGTTACAGATCGAAGGAAGACGGAATTAGGCAGCGCGTGGATCCACTCAAAATGGTAATGCAGAAAGTTGAAAGACCCGCTGCACTTGCGCGGTAAGATACGACAATCTTGACATCCATTCGCGGCACGCTTTGAAGTAAACGTACTCCATATCGATGGTTCTACATTCAATGTCGATGTATGATATTTTCTTAATTATATTTCAATTTTTAATAGTGTGCGATACAATTCAAAACTTTACTTTAATCGACGGAATTTGTCCGTACGATTGGTTCACGTCATACATACTTCATTCATACAGCTGACACGCATCATTTAAAGCGAGCAGCAAAACATGTGGACGTTTAAATTTTGCATATTCTCCGCGTTCCACGTACACTTTTACCGACATTCGCGAGTCATGTACACATGACCGTGGAGCGTTACGGATTAGCGACAGAGTAAAGCCGAGCTTAGCGAAAGGTACGACTAAAACTTCCGGGCTATACGATGTCGTCCGAGAAAATTGTTGAAAGTACAATTACTAATTCACCACGGCCGAGCCGTGCGTTTTCTACCGAAAAAATAACTTTCCGCAGTCGCTCGCCTACGCCGTTAGCGAAAAATAATGCAGGGCCACCCCAGAACGTAAAATGCACTTCCGAAGGTCGATAGCCCACCTCTTGCCACAGCTAACTTTCCTCGCACTCTTCTCCCGACCGTCCGCGTTGCACCAGGGACGCGCCACGAGGTATCAGAATATAAACATTAAACGCGCTACCATGAATCGATACACATCCCACGAGTCCTTTTCCGCGTCACTCGTCCATGATCCGGAAACGACTTCGGGCACTGCGAATCTCACCGGGTAAAAGATATAACAACGAGTCACCAGGGTGCGCTACGATCGAGGCCGGACGGCGTTCTAACTTCTTCCAGGACCTCGTCGTCGCGTCGTCGCCCGCTCGGAAAAAGTTTCGACCCCGACGGCCGTCCGGGCCGAGTATACATTCGGGAAGACGAGTAGGAAGCACGTTATCGTCATTTATATCCTCGCGCGATGTCCGCATGAATATTAGATGCCGGGGCGGAGGTGTGGCCGCGTATCCGCCTTCCTACGGATGCAAGACAGCCGGCCAAATTGTGTATTAATATTAAATTCCCATGAAACTCCGCAGTAGCATGAAAATGGCGCCGGGTCCAATAACCCGCCTGTCGCTCGCGGCGCTTGCGGAATTGCTGTTTGTACTTTTTCGGTCGGCCAGCGACGATTGACGTCGCGAATAACTCGTGTCACGGGTTCTTATCGGTAAATTATCGCAGTCGGGGCGCGCTCGTGGGAGAGGCACTGTGCGTCGAAAATTTCGGGTTTGTAGGATTGTAGGTCATTGTTCAGTTGGCCGGTTGGAAAGGCTGAAAGAATTATGCTTATCGCGCGGCTCTTTGTTCGTTAACGCTTGACTTCGAAGTTTTCGGCTTACGATTCTGAAGGTACAGATAAGCGATGGATTCGGTGTCAGTTATCCAGCACGTAACTGCTATGCTATCTGGTACAATTCCTAACGTATAGAATATGATCCTCGATGGTAACCCTCAGAGAATGCTGAAACTAAAAAAAAAGGGCGCACGATTCTTTGTTACACACATTTATTTGCGTGAAAGCGGATAAAAAGGACGCAGGATACTTCGCACGTTCTTCGGCAACCGCGGAGGGCCTCATCGGATTTTCGTAAATCCTCATTCGACAGACCGGACCCTTGTGATGCCTTTGCTCTCCCCTCGCGATTTGTTCGACAAGCACGAACGATCCGCACTAAAATATTCAGTTGATCAGAACTCGACCACGCGGGTGAAAAAAGAGGGTCCAGGCGAAAGCGTTGCTGGCCGTAGACCACCGCGATGAGGTGGTACCAGGATCGGGGGGTGGGTGTCTAATGGAGACAAACGTTGGTGGCACGACCTCTATTTCCGCTCTCGTTGCCGGCTGCACGTAATCATTCGACGCTTTTAATCTGAACGTACGGCTCGGAATATTTACGGAGGATTTATCGACCGGTGTGAGAGTTCAAGCGAAAGGTACGTTACGGGATCGATTCGGTCGCGAGCTTTCAATGTACAATGTATTCAAAGACTCTTCCAATGGTCGGACCAAGAGGATAACGGTAAGATTAACGACGGATGCACCTGCACGCATAATCGATCTGAAATCGGGTCGTAATTGTACACTTGCGACATTTGCACGCGGTGCCATTTCTTGACGGTGGATGACAGATTCGATATTTGTGGATTTTGGTGAGCAGAGCGTCTGCTCGTGCTGAATAGAGCTAATTTTTAATATCGCTAGTTCCACCATATCCCACATATCGAAACCGCCAAGGTCGCTGGAATTCAGCCTCCTGTGCAAGGCTGCTTAAAAAACTAACCCCGTTTTACTAGCTTATCTTACTGGTCTAAACGCGGCACGTAACATTTACTGTTAGTTACTATTTATAGTCGCGTCAGGACCCATTTTTCGTTCTTGCTTTCTACAGGATTTGTGCAAGTTCGACAAATCTCATCAGAAATAGATCATCAGTGTTGACGTCGGAGACAATGGATATGGAATATTGAAAAGCGGGATATTGATATTGCAGTGAAACGCCGGCAAAAAGTGAAAGGGGGAGGAGGACGAAGTCGTAGGGAAATGACTGCTCTTAAAACGATGCGTTTTCACATAAATAATTCATCAGGCTTGAATCCTGGGTCCGCGGATGACGAGGTTGCTGCGCACATTGGCACAGACTTTCCTATTGCTGTTTCCTATGCAGTAGCGTCTGCGGATCGCGGCGCTATTGCTACCGTGCGCGGGACAAATCCTCCGAGTAAAGTTCAGAATTTGTACGCACAATTATGTAAATAGATCGACATCTTCTATGCACGCTTCAGGTCGCATCGTTCTCTTTCCCTTCTTTCCTGCTTCCATGTACTTCGTCCTTCGTTCCTCGTTCTTAATATACAAACGTTGTACAGGGTCTTTACGAGTTTCAAATTTACATTAGTGTGCACGACAAATCGCGATCGTGTAAAGAGAACGCGCGGTGTTGAAAAATCACGCTACAAACTCGGGAGAACTTCGTTTTGCCGTGCTTCTTGCGAGGAAAGTTTCGAGAAAAGCCTCGATTTCGTGTAATCTTGACAAATCGAGCGGACCGCTATGCGAACGTGGCCGAGCAAATGTTCAACCGGAATCCTAGCAAATTCAAATATACAGGGTGTCACAGGAAATATAAGTACAAATCAAACGTTTTAATAGAACTTATAAAACGGAGCAAAGACAGCCTATTACATATTGGCCTAAATATTACTTTTTTTTTGTAAAATTGACATTTCTAATCTGTAAGCTATTGCCCAATCTTCATAATCTTAAAACAATACACGATTCTCCGGGGACATAAAAGCTGACTTTTCAAGATACTGTTCTACCACGCTGAAAAGCCTTTTTATACACTTGGGAACGATTAGTTTGCGGATTAGTAACTATTTTAACTTGTTTGCTCGTTTTTATGAGCTCTATTAACCGGTTGCGTACATCTGTATCCATTATTCTGTAATACTCCGTATACGCGTACGGTAGGAATGGAGTATTCCGCGAATACAGCGAAGCGACTCGTAAATGAGAAAATCTTGGTAAAGCGAGGGGAGCGCGCCGAAAGTTTCGAGTTTGAATCCTCGGGAGCTTCTGCGGTAACTTTCGAGAAAGAACTCCTTGGACAGATCGTGTTTGGACGAAAGCGGCGCTCGAATTAATTAACGAACCGGTCCCCGATGGGTTGGGTTTCATTATTGACAAAATTCCCGGTCCAATGTCAATGACGAGGAGTTACGACGCAATGCGCTCGGTTTCTCACCGACGCAAGAAACGCGTTTCGAAGCGAAAACAGAATTCAAAGCGGATCTGTTCCACGCGAGTATGTATTGTGTATCAAAGCCTGTTGCAACCGATTTCATTAAAACGCCTTTGCCCAGCCAGGCAGTTGCTCAAACACACCATATTCGTAGGCAACACTCTCAATCCACACCACATCATTGCTCGGAGCCTTCCTACACCTAAAGCCAGGCGGGGCACTTGCGACTTTGTGTCGCGGGATTATTTACTCGCACAAATAAAACGCACAGTCTTCAATCGGAATGTGCGTTTTAAGGCCAGTTCTTTTGTCAATTAATTTTTTCCAGCCAAACGCAGACCGAGACGCCCGATGAGTGCGCGCGCCTGGCCTAATAATATCAACGTCGCGAAAAAACAGTCCTTTCGCAGGACGACTGCTGCGCCGCGAAATTCAATGACCGGCAATTTAACGAGTGGCCGATGAAGAAAAAGTAGGAACTCGTCGCGGCCGGGAGTCTTGATTTACTCGATGAAGTTTCCTGAGAGGCCCCGAAGTCCTGGGCTTTGCGGCTTTGCCCAGGGATCCTGTCCGCAGTAAATATTTAATGGCGAAACCGATGGGATTTGCTGATCAATGTAAACCCTCTTTCGGTTGTCCGGCTTCTGAAGGAAGGCGGCAACCTTCGTGCAGAAGAGGGCACTTCGGTCGGGCCTGCGGAAAAGAGGGCGAAGGAGGAGGAAGAGGAGGAGGAGGAGGCCGACTGCGGAAGGAAAAGTGGCCTCTCCTGCCAATTTATTTTCGACCAAATGGAGAGCCGCCTCAGACTCGAGGGGTCGTCACCGACGTCCGATGCCTTTTCCCCGACGATGGGTTATGGGAGACCCGGAGAGTTTATATTTCCCGAATTCGAAGCGACCCGATCGCATGGCCACTCGTGGTTACTTCGCCGGCTTCAATGTTGCCGGAGAATTTATTCGCGTAGTCGCGAGGTATATATTTTCGCGACGTAGGCTGATTGGTACTTCGGGAGAACGTCTTGCGATATTGCGAGATAATGTTTCCGGACGTTCGTTCGTGTACTTGGTTTGCTGCGAACAATGCGGTATGTACTGTGCTGCGGGAGTGTTGTTGGTGGATTGTAATTGTAATGTGATGAAGAAGAATATTAATGGCTTTCTGGATAGTTGCACAGGAAATAACGTATCTTCTGTCAAGCGCTTCGGAAAATAAGTTTAGTAGACGTAAGGATTAGAGTGTTTGGCTGAATCGATTTATGTAATGCACTTCAATATGAACGAAGTTAGAAAATCTGATAAACGTTAACGATTCCCCGATTTCATATATTTCCCTGTAAAATCGTTGACAATCAAATCAACATTTGATGCGAGCTTTAATCTCGGCGTCGTTACAACGCACAGAATCGCCTGCACTAATTTTGTTCAGCGAATACAGCTTGTAACTCCGGACGCCTCAAATGATTTTACTGAAAGCCGTGAGAAGTATCGCGGCGAAAGTTACGGCTGATTCGTGCGCGACTGTTCGCCGTCTGCGACCTACAACTGCAGTCGCCATTCTGATTCGCACCTGCAACCAGTCCGCTACCCCTTCCGACCTTACACAGCAGGCCAGAACGAATGGTACGCACGTACGTTCGTTCGCGAAGCAGTTGCGCAGCGAATTTTACAAGAAGCCGCACGTGAACGACGTCGGGAACGAGACTTGTGCAACGGTACGTGCGTTCCCGAGACTTTTCCTCGGGACGCATCTTTTTATTAGAGAGGAAGCACGATACGCGGTGGCGTGTTTACGAGAATGCATTATTACGTGAGAGGAAGCTGGGCAGGTGTCGGTCGTACGGCCAGAACCGTTATCGATCCGTACGAAACGTATGTAATAATTGTAACCTAATCGTGCGGGGATAAATTCATAATCGTGATTAATCAAACTTCCAGCAAGCGAGCTCTAATTAACGATTCATCATTTATTACCCGCCGCCATCGAATTTTCGGCGGTAATTAATTGTGCGACTCGAAAATCAAGAGCGGAGCTACATCCGCTCATTGTTAGTCGATTCTGCTCGCCGGTTACCGATGTAGCAATTATTAGATTACCTCGTGTCAGTGATCGTTAGACATCACTTCGCTAGTTTAGGTCCGCCGCGCGGCAAACGTTCGCTCTACGTTCTCCGTCACGGTTCACTCAAAATTCTCCGGAAAAGGGGCAATTTTCGTATGCGCAGATAATGCAACGACGAAGGACGTACAAATTTAACGTATCTATGCGCGCCTCGTGCGCAGTAAAGAAGGCATCGCTAAACAGATTCGCTGATTCACTTAAATACAGCGCCTGAATAATGAGACGTTCAAGGTTCGATGATACGTTCGAATATGTACAGCGTTCGGTACCTGTCATTATGCGTCCCGCCGATGATCACTTTGGCCGGCTCCAGGACGAAAGTCTCGTTCTCCTGTTTGACTCGAGTGCCGCGAAACGCGGCGACAGTGCATTCCTCGACGACGTCGGAGCTCGGATCGCCGGACGAGATCGACATGGATATCCCGTCGTCCGGCAGATGATACTCCTGCTCAGGGCACCAGACCTTCGGCCTGGCCACTTGCCGCACCCCGCTTATCATGCTCCGACACTTGTCTCCACTCGCACACTTCGCACCTCGCACGAAAACGCGTCGAACGTCGATGTCACTCTCGCCAAGACGTTCGCGGCCGCCGAGAAGCACCGAACTGCGAGCTGAACGACGTTCGCAGTCGTCGGAAGCATCCGATTTTCACGACAGGGCACGACTGAGGTCGTCTTTTACGGCGGCCTACCTAAATACTGTGCGGACCAACAAACCGCGCGATTACGTTGAGGCTGGGAGGGCCCACCGGTTGGTACCTAATGATTTCGTTACGCTGAGCTGAGCGCAAATGAACGCAGGTCCGCGAGGCATTATCGGTGCTCGACCCACCTTGAAAACAGGTTTGAATAGAGTCAGCCGAGGGAGAGGGAAACGCACGCGAGCTTAGAGAGAGAGTAGACTAATGAACGGGGCGAGGGAGGAGGATGAGGAAAAATGGAAAGAGGGAGAGGGACAGAGGGATAGAGAGAGAGAGGCTTTCCGAGAAAACGTGCGCTATCAGCTTTTGTGGCGAACTGGTCTCGACGACTCCTTGGAAAAGGAAATTCTTGAATCAAGGAGACCCCCACGCGGTAGCTGCTCGTCGCTGGTGAAAGGAAAACTCCGAGGACGTTCATTCGGAATCAAGGAGCGCTCGCGTCGGGAGTTATTGCCGTTCGGCAAGGCGTGCGAATGAAATATACTTGCGCTGCTCTCGGACAATGGATTCGCGAACGAGGCGCATATTCGCCAGCTTCGACGACTGCGAGAATTCTTCGGCTCGTCTATCGAGTATATGTTTACGAAGAAGCGAGCCTATTGCCCTCGGTCGGATGGCAGGGATCAATTTGGTCGGCAGCTGGCTAAATATCGGAAAGACATCGTGCCCGGGAAGACGGAAATCTTGTTGACAATTTAGGTGGCGAGTTGTTCTGGTGGAACGCTCCTGAAACTTTGCTAATGAATAACGAATGTACATAGCGTCAAAGTTAATCGAGCCGTTTTGATGTTTAACGGTCTTCCATCGGTCCCTTTAACGAAACGAAGGAAACGACGAGTCGACACAAATGGATTTTAAGACAGTGTCTGTTTGATTGGACTCTGAAATGAGAGAGGTTCCACGGCGCGAAATTGGTGACTGGACGGTTTTCTCCGCGAGATTCCCTATGTTCCAAGTACCCTTTCGCCATCCGTCTTCCTGCACGCTAGAAGACACGAAATTACTGCAGCTGTACGGACCATCTACTTTCCTCGATTAATTACATCTTATTTCGCTTCCTTCTCTCATCAGGCGAAGTAACAGAAGCACGCGCGGCTGCCTATAAGTAAGTTCCCCTTCAAGCTCTAATCTCATGCGCGAGGGAATTGCAAATTCCTGGAATGATCCTGGCACCTTCTCGCGGAAAGGGATAAGGCAAGAGAAAGGACGAGCAACGTAGCGTAGCTGCCGGAGGTAATCATATTCCCGCAAAAATATCCTGTCGGAAATTCCTGACTAGACTGATTTCTTTCTCCTCGTACATTTCTCTCCATCACAATCCGTCTTGCCGCGTACAAAGCGAAGCGCGCGCACGCACACTTCGCGGCCAGTCCACTCAATTAATTACACTTTCATGCCCGGCCGAAAATCGAGGGCCTAAGTAACCGAACACGTCGAATCTCTGAACGTTCCGTGCGAAGCCTTCGAATTTCATACCCCGTCCGTCGCCTGTGCATCGGATCGAGAATCATCACGTGCCTTGTACTTTTCGCCAATAAGCATATCTTATTTCACTTCCAGCCCTGTTTCGAGCGAATTGATGGAGCGACGGCGCGGCGGCGGGAGTCAGAAATATGTACGGATGTACGTGGATCCGAGGCTCTGATCTCACACGCGAGAGAATTGCAAATTTCTTGAACGTTTCGAGCGTTAAGGAGCAGGCGGGGCGTGTAGGGAGCGTAGGACGAGTGGGCGGCATGGGAAGGGCGAGGAAGGGTAAAGAAGGCAGAAGGGTATGAGAAGTTACAAGGGAAACGGGGGGACGAGAGTTCGAAAAGTATAGACGAAGGCATGCGAGGCAACCGATTGAAATGCTCGCTGTGTTTCCGTACGATCCCCGGATATGTACTGCAGGCATGCTCGTAGAAAGGAAGATGTGTCGGTGGGTTCGCAGGGGTTGGCGGTAGGCATAAAGTGCCCGATGATGTATACTCGTAGGGGCTCCTAGGCGCAAATTTATTCCGCCGTCTTTGCTATGTAATGCCAGTTGCATGCCCTCCGTTATTAGGGCTGCATTCAGATGGGCTTCCCAGGCCACCGGTGGAATTTGTAAAGGAATCGTTCATCAGTTTCATCCAACGCGTGTCAATTGAGCATTCGCTACGCGCGTGTATGCAGATATGTCTCGATACTAAACTAAACGAATGTTATTGGAAAGAATCGTTCGCAGATGTTGGTTTGACGGACGGTTACGTGGAACGTTATGAAGAATCTTGAGACTCGTTAGATGTACTTTTTTTTACTGTCAATCCTACTCGACGTTAGTTCCACGTATCACACGGTGCATGCAAAGTCGGAAGAATAGTCGATCGTGCTCTGAACGGTAGTTGTCTGGCACAATGTGCGCATGCTTCTACGAATGCAATTAATGTTCTATAATGTGTCGCTTTGCTTCGGGAAGAGTTGGGAAAACCGATGAAGAATACATAATTGAGTTCCGTCTTGGACGTGATCGACGTGTGCCCTCGCGCTTTGCGAAAGGACTCGTCGCGAAGTTTGGAGGGCGCGCGAAGGTGCAATTACGTGTAGCCTTCTACGTAAACAGGCACGCGAAAGCTGGTGCACCGGGGTTAATGCAACGAAAGCTGGGCTGCGGTTGTATGCAAGTGTGTCTGAAATTCATGAACTTCCAGGGAAACTTTGTTGATGAAGTTGAGGGTAGACGAAAGAAGAGGTGTCCGTGTAGAACAATGTAGCGAAGAAAGAACAACGATTAAGCGATATGTTTGGAACGTATATGTAACGAGGAAAGAAGCGGTAGTAACCGGAGGAAACAGAGCTGCGCAGCATGAGAGGTACACGAGACACTGATTAATATTCCGCGAACGGGTAAAGGTACAATTCGACGGCAGGAAAAGAACGCTGTATGGAATCTGTGTAACTGAAACGAATGAAACCTGGATTGGGAGCGGCTGAAGTCAAAGGGATCAAGAGGTGACCGAGAAACATTGGGGGTAGGCGTGAGAATATAGGAATATCAGTGATGGGACCAATGGTAAGTAGACCGAACTGACAATGAGAGAGATGAAAAACAAAGGACAAGACGATAGAAGAACTCGCCAAGACCCACGGTTAAAGAATACCAAAAAGAACAGTATGTTTCTTCTCGATCACTCAAAATCACTCTCCTTATATCACACCTTAGACCTTATATACAACTTATTATATATGTTTCATAGATTTCCCCATGAAATAACTGGTATCCGAAACCAATGTACATTCTTAAATAAATCTAACCAACATCGAGCCCCGCAGTATTCAGAGAGAAAGCGAGGCATACCTCGAGAAATTCTATAAGTAGGTGCAAAGACATAGAAATTTCAGCGAAGGAAGCTACGGGAACTGAGAAACGAACTGAGCGAGCGCGGGGCAAGTGAAAGAGAACGAGCGAGACGCAGGTGGAACTTGCAAAGGGCCGGAGTTAGAGAATGCCGAAGAGGAAGCCCTTGCTGAACTCGCGCGAGAATCCACTTCGTCCCTCGCCCTACCTAACTTGCATCGCGTTACGCGTGGGTGGCGAGACGAGCGAACGTATGTACCCAGGCCAACGTGCCATCCTCCCACCAGGGCCGAGGGAACGTAAGCGTAAACGAGGCGAGAGCTTTGTGGCCCTTACCGGAAAGGATCGGAAGCAGGAGTGCGAAAACTTCGTCGTCGATCGAGGGGCCCGACGACGGTGCGGAGCCTCAATGAGCTAAGTCAGACTTCCCTCGTGATCGCATGCAGTTGCCTCTTGCCGCGTCCGGAATGTTTACTTCCGCCGTCCGCATTGCGACTTCGATGCACCGCGACAACGTGCGAATCCTACGTTCTGTTTTCCGATGACAGCGATTCGACGCGCTAATCTGTTCCGCGCCGACACAGAACTGTGCGTTGCTTTTCAGGATGCGCGTATTTGTGTTACGAAGTATGCTCTACGGGTTTTCATCGACTGTTTCGGTAGATTGTGTCAGGAGATTTTGAGAATTTTATAAATAAGTTTGATGATATGATGTGATTGGTGCAACGATGTAGCTGTCATATATTAATACATTAAAATTTGCATCTGTCCCATCACATATCTCCGCGTGTCTTGACTGTACGCGACCCTTAAATTTTTATCCGCGCCATCATGTTCACGGTACGTTAATGCATAAAATATGCTCCCCGCCGCTACATTGTACACAACTCCTGTAGCAGGGGGGGTTCGAATCGCGTTAAACTAAATGGCCGTCGGCTGCTCGTTTTTTTCTCCCCCCGTTTTAATGGATCCGGCATCCCACGGACATTCAACACGACCGCGCACTCGCTGCTCCGGCGCCACTTAGATCGGGATAAAAGGTTCCGCGAGGCACCTAAGGACTCGACATCCTCGAGAGAGTAAAGCGCCTCGGCTAGAGACTCCGCGAGCGATCTGTCAAAGGTCGCCGGGACGGCAGGAAGTCGTTTCCGGAATTCGAAACGTTCCAGCTGGCAAGGAACGCCGAAGCGAGGCCAGTACATCTGGGATAATTTCGCGCCGAATGTGCGCCCGCACGGTTCGAACTGGAGGAGCGCGCCAGCCGCCGGAGGGCGTTACTTCTGCCCGAAATGCAAACGTTTGACCCGGCACCGTGTATCTCCATCAAATGGCGAGCGCAAGTTGCGCCGGGCTATTACCGTAGTCTCAAAATATCGGGCGTACGTTGCGCTTTGACCGCGATACAGTAAATTCCCGATTACCCGCGCTGCAAATTATCCGCTTTGCGGATTAACCGCGGAACTTGTGTAAACCGCAATATTACGCGCGCGTGTCGCCCGCGCATAGGTAATAAACTGCGCTCAAGTGTCGTCGGCAGTGTCGGCACGTTCACAGCGTTTTATAATCAAATTACACGGAATGATCGAGATTCCGCATAGTCGCGCGCGCGCGCTTGGTGCATCTGTTCGTCGATTTACGATGTCAATCGAACTCTTCCGGGCGATACAAGTATCGATATTATCTTAAGTCACGAGTTGACCGACCGAGTTGTTTCATCAGCATTTCCGAAAATGTTCCCTTCTCCGACTAAATATAATACATAAATCGTGTCCTTATTTTACGTACAAATTTGTTTTTGAACAATTTTGTGCTGCCACAAAAGCCACGAAGCTTCCAAGAATTTGGAGAGAAAGTAACCGACGAATTTATTTATTCCGCTTTGATCACCGGACTCGACGCAAGCCGAGAACGTGACACGTGACGCGGAGCGGAGCGCGCGCGGCGAAACTTTGATTTGATTCCGCGCGTATCCGGAATGACGTATCTGAATGCAAGATACATCGCGACGGCGAGCGACACGTATCGAAAGGTTTCATAAGGCGCCAGGCAACGAGTTCTTCCGCGGGGATGGAAAACGAATATACGGCTACCCATCCCGACGACCCGCTGACACCGGTGTCACGTGTACGTATGCAAAAAGCGTTGACAAGATTGATAGTGACACGTCGATCGTGTCACTTCCAGCGCACCGGGAGCACCATCGGCGACGGTCACGGCGACGGCGAAATACATATGTCGATCGTTGGCTTAACTGTATTTTACGACGAAATTTCTCGCACTCCCGATATCGCGCGCCATTGTGCGTCGCGTTGTGCGCGTTTTTATGGCCAAAACTTCGCAGCCGTATCGTCGACGCACCGTTAACGTCGTGCACGAATTATCGCCTGAAAGGATGGTTGCAACCGGCGGAACTATTCTGGAAAGCTGAGCTCCGAGTTATTTTTGACCTCTTATTGTGGACTATTTAGATTTAGAATATGGGGGTTTTATCGTTGGCGTTGAAGCGAAGAGAGTAGGGATGGAAATTAAAAGTTGTATCTAGTTTATAAATGAGTTCCAGCTCTTAACTTCGTTCGACGGTTCCATTCCTTCCATAGCATTTATACTCGTCTTCCGCGAAACACTTGAGTTACACGTTTTATGGCTTTCTGGAAAAAAATGTTGCGTCGTTTGGCAGTGATCAGAGAGTCGTTAAACATGCACGGCGATCCCATTGTTGGAAGGAGTATCGTTTGCTGCAAAAAGTCAGGTCGGACAAGGCGGCGAGCGAAAATTGTCGAAGCGATGCTATATCAGTGTATCGTTAAAAATGTCCATGAACAGGTACTGCACTGACAATGACGCGGTACTAAACAAGCTAGAGGATATGCACACGTGCCGTCCAACAGAATTTATTGATCAGTTAGGTGAACATCCATTACAAGTTGATCTAAGATCTAAGTTATACAAGCTGTCTTTATACACCCATTCAGCGTGCACAACCTGTTCTTTGATGCACTCCGACTTGGCGTGATCCGTCACCGATCAGAACAATCAGATGTCAATCTGCGCCCTAATTGCATCGCTTATCTAGTATTTTCAATGGTGTACCGTGGTCATGTTTCTCCGAACAATCAAATACTTAGGAAACGTAAGTGCTACAAATTTAATCTCACAGGCTGCAGCAAAAGTTAAAAGTACGAAGTAAGTCACAAATATAGTCGAAGTTTGTCTCGTATTTATGCTGTTGAATAGAGGATAATTTGCGCTGCAAATAAGCAACTGACTGCACGCTGAACTCCGAATACATCCATATATGACGATCAAACGGCGAAACAATAATAATACAGTAAATATAACTCCCTCGATTCAGCCGTACGCTTGAAATATACACAGCCAGCAGCGAGGTTTTCTGATAGCGGCGTCTGAACCAGCGCCATACTCCCAGTCAACTAAAACTTCATACCCGACATACCTCGCACCCCTCCGTATCACAAGTTACACGGACCTCCCGATCTTGCAACGGCGTAGTTCTTGCCGTCAACTTTAGACAATGAACAGTGTCGCGCAATTAACGAGCATCGCACTATCTCCGAGGCGACCAGACCAAGGGCATTTCGGTGCAGAACGTGGAAAGACAACGCTTCGGTAACGTCCCTCCGCGTATTACTATTAATTAGTGCGTCGAGTGAGAGTCGAATTGTCTCCGTTTCCAGCGACGGCGACGGCGCCGTCGGCTAATTACTGCCGAGTTACACACATCTCGCACCCTGACGCGTCCTTACTTGCAATTATTAAGGCATCACGGTCCTGCCCGACAGCCGACTATGTCGCTATTACTTACTGCCGCTTCCGTCCGTGTCTACCCTTGAGCGGAGACGCTTACCTCGCGCGTCTTGACTGGCCTGATTAATTAGTCTTGAAATCGCTGAGATACTCATGTACTGCTCTATCTACTAGAATTATTGAGGCGCGTAAGATTTCTGAGCCATGTAATGCTCCGTTCGGTGCCCCTCGTTATCACGGATGGACTATCGATTATAGTCGTTTTCAATACCTTGTGACCGTACTTATCGCCGCTTAGCGCGATGTATTATTTATCGCGATCTAAAACGTATTCCTCTCGGGATTTTTGACGTGTTATTCGCGATCGACAGGTGACGAGGTTTGTTGTGATGCTGCCGCGTCGGTGTGCCGGCACGCTGGTGTGAGCGGTCACTTCTTAACTCACACCAGTGCTCTAGTTTACGTCGGAGAGAGGAGCTCGTGCTCCTGCTTAGGAGGCGGATGGTGGGGGAGAGTGTTCGGGCGTTGAACTCAGTTTTTCTTTATATATATGTACCCGTTTATTTCGGAGTTCGGTACAGCTGATCGCATGCAGAATTGATATAATGACTCGCTGTTTTACGTGATAATTTAGGGCTACCACAGGTCCTCAGCACCCTGTGGCGTTTTAAGACCGAAAGTGCACACAATGCCCCAGCCGGTACGTGAGCGGGGAGGGCTTGGCGCGGGTCGTTTCCCTTTAAATGAAAAATAAGACTTCTGAGGCCGATTACAAGACACACACACGTCTGCGCGGCCGGTGCGTGAGCGGAGGCGAGACGGCGTGGACTGTAATTCCTAACTCCTTATTCTCTATTCCTTAGGCAAAGTCCTCGGAGGAGGCGCGCTTACTACTGAGCACGTGGAGCTGAGGGCTCCCAGATACTGCACTCTCGTGGAGTCTTAGCACATACGGTGCTTTACACTGACTCGGCACGAAAGGCCTCGATCGTCTGATTTCGGCGCTTTATATACTGTCTCAGTGGTGGGGCTTATTTAGAGAAACTAATAATACAATTGTTCGGACGCACCCTACCGGCCGACGGCGTGGTGACTAGGGTTGTTCCACTCGCCGGTGGTGGGGGCACCTCCACCACTGCTCTGTAACCGTGTGTTTACGAAATGTACGGTTACAACCTTTAATTATTATACATATAGCACGCGGCGCAAGTAACGTTTCAGGGATTCCAACGTCTACGCAGCAGCAAGCGTCCGCGTTATTTCAGTCTTCAGTTGTCATGAAAATGTGAAAAGAGTGACGCTTGCGTATCGTCGAGACATACATTACCTCCCCACCGATTTTCGTTTATATTCCCACATTTGATCCGCGCCGACCTTCTCTGCGAATGATTAATACTCCGACTCTTATTTGCATAATTTTCGTCATCGTGCTTTCTGCCTCGCGCGCCCCGCCGCCGCAGAATCCATTTAGTCGCTAAGCACAGAATCAATAATGACCGGCTGCGCATCGGTCAAATATCCGGTAGGCGTCCCGACGCATCGCAATCCCGCGGCGATACAGTATCGAAACAGTAGCGAAATTAACGATAAAACGAGCGATATTAATTTCCTCTTCCGCGCGAGCCACTTGGCCGTCGGGGGAATTCGTCGAGGGATTGGAGGGCAGTGAATGAGCAAAGCCGCAAAATCGGTTCGAGTCCAGATCCGCGCGCGCGCCAGAGGACTCGAAAGGACCTTATACGTATGATTCTCCTGTCGCGCCGAACTCACCGTCCACGCATAGAACCTCTACGGCATGTCCTACATATTAGCGTGAAATCGGCTGCACTGGCTATGGAGGATGCGCACGTGGCTGATTCGCGGCAGCGCTCGCACCGAGGCAGGCGGCGATATTTCACGGCGCGCGAGGTCAAGTATCGCGGGCTTTACACGAATCAATGTGGCAGTACCATAAATACTGATCCCTTTACGTACGGGATGCGGCTGGATGCAAAGGGTACTGAAGTGTGGCCGGCACCGCGCTGCTGGCACCGGTCCACGGGGTGCACTTCCGGCCTGCGGATCCTCCACCTTGCCACCCGCCATACATCGGGCAAGGTGGGTGGCAGAATGGGAGAGGCGCTGCAGCGGCCGCGAAGTCTTTATGGCGCCCGTGCGATCGCCGCACTTTACGAGCGCGCGGTCCACTTACTGGCCCGCCGCGTAACTACGTAAATACGCGATAGTGACCGCTAACGTATCCATCGGCCACGACGCGCGCGCCGGGAGCGAGGATAAGTGGTCGGTAAGTATGTAGTGGACGTGCGCGAAGGAGGGCGAGCACTCGAAACAATGCGGACGTTGTAAGGATGAGCGGATATTGGCGCGTCTGACATGACAGTTTCGGATCGAATCGATCGGTTTGTTCGATGCAGCGTTTTCGCGCGGCTGCGAAGATACTCGTGTGATTCCGATCGATCGCTGATTGGCACGATGGTTCGGATCCCCTGGCCGACGTGTGCGCGCAGCTGTTACCAACGCGCGCTCCGATATTTCCTACCCCGCCGGTGCTTCCGTCAGAACTTGTTTTACAATTCATATGAAGCCTATAAATGCGGAGTCTATATAACGGGGTTTATGGTACTCGCATAACAGTCATCGGAACGATTCAGTATACGTCGCGAGTTATGGTATGTATATTTATTATATTCAGAGCTCTGCACGGTTTGTGTGACGTGTTTCGGTGCTCTTATGGGTTCTGTATAATATAGATCAAATTTGGGTTTTATTACTGTGGAGATAGCTGCGTTTTCATGATGGGTAGAGTGCGATGATTTGTTCAGTCATGCGTGATATGTCATGGTATAGGACTCGACAACTCTATTATTTTCTGAAATATACAGTAGATATCAACAACGGTCAGGAGATAAGTATTGAGCACACAATTCTTTCCGATACGCACGCTGCATTTTATACAATAAAAATATTGAATTAGGATCGCTAGGGGAGTATACTCGAAGGCAATGCTCGAGTTTAAGAAAATACGTGAGAGTCCTTGGCTAAAGGCGTAGGGAAGTTTAAAGCAACGTCGGATAATGGAATCATGTAAGCGTAGACGCGGAAATGAGCATGGAAGAAAATCTTTAATAAATAATGCCTCAAAGTTGTTTTCCGTGTTGCAGCAGTCTCCATCTAACAACGTTTCCCACTCACGTCTTTATCCGTAAAACACGTCTATGCGACTTATTAAAAAGGTCCTTTCCAGACCCGCCGTCTTATTGTTAATAAAATATTGTCTATTTTGTCGCTAACACATTTTTCAAACATTTTTCAACACAAATCAAATACCACCGTTTTCATCGCTTCCGCTATTAATATAATATGGCACAACATACATGCAAGCGTACGTTTAATCGCGCTTTTTTACCTTCGAGCTGTTGCACCATAGAATCCGTATATACATATAGGTACCCATTACAAACCCGGGCGACCCTTATTCAGCAGAATGCGTTTAATCACTGACTCAGTTGAGCGGCGACAGATCATTTAAACGCTGCATAAACCAGGTAAATGGAACACGGCAGAGCTGAACAACTCGCCTCCTTTCGGAGCAAAAAGTCACCGCGGCATTGAGACGGTTGCCGCAAGATCGTCTGAAGTTTTCTGCGGCACGTTATTTATGAATGTGCTTCATACGTTCGTGCGGATGCACTGAACCACTTTCTTTTCATTCGCCGTGAGGGTCCGTAAAAGGCCGAATCCGGTAAGCCGCCGCGGTTTCCTCGTCAGGTGTGTTGGCCGGATGTATTGCGTTAAAAATGCAATACAGTTGCTCAAGGAACCTTCTTAAATGATGCAGCGCGTGCCTTTAAAAGCTTTAAACCCCCAACCCCTAGCCCACGGCCCACACCCGCCGTATGTCCGTGTGTTTTCACGAGCGCGTTGCCGATTAAGGCGCGATGCGAATTTCTGTGCGTCTGCGGCGGTGTATACATTTAGCGCAAGGTCCAGCGATGCAACATTAATGCGCCACGTGCACTTTAATCCATTATCCGGCTCACTTCAGTCGCCCTTTTCGCGCCCCTCGCCCGCACTGCGCTCATTCCAAATACGAAACCTTAAGTGCTCCGAAGGATCTTTGCTGGGTGCACGGGATATATGATGATGTTCGCTGTTCAAACGGATACTTTGGAGCTTCGAAGTTAGACAGGCATGCAGTTTATATGAATGGGTGTGAGGATGTTCTGGCTTGTCAGTGGGGCAATAGGTCGACGTTAATGGGCAATCGGAATTTTCTTACTCGGTATGACGTGAGTTCACGTATTTTGATCATTGTGACTGATATTTTGCAGTACAGATGCTGTCATAGAAATAGTTGTAGAATTGGAAAGTTTGCTTAATAGAAGAAGAGGTATGAAATGGCGAGGCTGAAAATAAATCCGTGCGCTACCTTTGTTAAACGAACACATGGATGACTATCGTTAGGAACATTTAAAATTTACGCGCACTCGCGCGACTGGGAAAGCGACAGAAAGAGGAGAGTAATTTAGAGCTAAGTGGTCGAAACAAAAAATCAGAGGCGGGGTTGTGTCGGGGAAATATCGTATTCCGTGATGAAATAATGCATAAGCGGAGTCAGTGGCCGTCGACGAAAGGTGTAGACACAACCGGATATACTAAACACGTGTAACTGACAGTCTGTCTGAAACGCGATATGTCCGTCGTTGAGCGCCGATTCCGCAAGCGTGTCAAGTGTCTCTCGGTGCCAGCGACCTTCTTTATCACGGCTATCTCGAACTTCACGAAAATACATTCTGCATACCGTATGTAGATATCAGGACGTCTGCCGTGCGTAGAAATGCACAAACAGGCGGAAGCGTAGTTTGCATGAACACGTCCGTGTCGTGAATGTTTCAGTGGAACACGCGATGGCGAGGAAGAAAGGACACAGAGATTGTGCGAGCATGAGAGAGAAGATTCGATAACAGAAAATATTAGTGTAAACCACATTTACACGGCGGTACGATACATCTGTGCATGGATAATACATAAACAGCAGAAATCATTGTATTTCTTATACAAGAGCTTAACGTCGGATGAACTACTGTCAGATTTTCACCAACAACGAAATCATCGTTTACATATACATATATCCTACGAAAATACTTCAGGACACTCGATGCATTCACAAAACATGCAATTTCAAAGACAAAAGAGCACGAAGGTAAATAAGGAAGAACACGAAAAATGCTCTTTAAACCACGTACCCACGGACGTTAGTACATTTGTTCTTGCGTAGAAATGCAGAAACAGTGGGGGAAGCGTTGATTACATGGACGCTTCGGTGTCGTCGATGTGTCTGCGAAACGCGCAATGGCGAGGAAGAAAGGACGCAGAGATTGCGCAAGCACGAGAGAAAGGGAAAGGGACACCGCAACGCGAGATTACAAAGCGTATTAGAGGTGGATTGCACGTACTGCATGCGACTCGCCGCTACCTGAAGATAATGGAGCCGGTAATGCGTGCCGCAGTCGGGCTCGTGCAATGCATGCCAATGTAATTCACGTCATTGCCTCGATAAGGTGACTACAAAGGACGTGATATCGGCGGCATCGTGGGGACGACGCCTTGAAAGTGTCGCTTCAGGCCGTGTAATGTCAATGCGCTTTTTGTCGCGGCAAGCGTAGGCCTGGAAAGTGTTAGTTCGCACTCCGCGCGGAGCGCAGTTCTACACGCACACGAATGGTCCTTACGGACGACCCGCTTTCACACCAATATTATGGGCTTGGTCGCATTAACATAAACGGTCTAGGCAGTATGCAGACTAGAGAGAAATCGCGACGTGCTACATCTAATATTACTTTGTCTACAATATGACGCCATGAGTCATAAGTTAAGCGTCGATGCACGTGAGGATCGGAAATTATTGGGCAGGTTTTCGAATCGCATACTAATTGCGTGGGAAGGTACCGATAGATGATCGACAATACAAAATATCCTACTGTTTCCGGGAAACAGAAAATACCGTAGATGTGGATCCGGCCAACGTTCGGTGGAAAACTTGACCCATTTTGGATCGCTGTGAAACACGGCCGGGAGCAAAGGGTCACATCTTTTCCGTCCCTCGGCGACTGGCTGGCAGCGACAAGCGGAGGAAGCAATTACAGCGAATTACCACTTGTAAGGTCGACTCTTCCCGTTCGTCGGCGGGATAAAACAAGAGATGGTATCACGGAGTCCAACGAGTCGATATCTCTCACGAGGCCGATTCAATCGTCCGTGATTGTTGCCGTGCACTCCCAATCCCGACTAAACCTCCTTCTAGACCACGATCCTTCGTCCATTGCCTCCATAATCCCTGTACCCGTCGCCTACCCCTTCTCCAATGGCAACCCTGCCACGCTGGAACGTTCCCTTGGCATCAAACGATGATTGCATCCAGGGACTACGGGTTCGAATCAGGTCACGTTCCAAAATCCTCTAACGGCACTGCCGGCTCATAAAACCCGGCAGCAGAAAATGATCTAGAGTTCTGGACGCGCGAAAGTTCATCGGGAACCCGAAGGATTATGTCCGTAGCACGTGTCAATGTTTTCGATCCTCACTTCGGCTGGAACGGAGTGGTCGGAGCGAGGTTTCATGCGAGCGATGCACTTACGTACGGTGTCGAATTGTTTGTCGAAGAAGATAGGCATGGAATGTGGTAGATAGAGGATGAGAGAGGATAGAATATACAGTCAATCGTGTCGAATAAATACGGAACTATGAAGAGTGACCGTTCCTTTGCAGGCACGGTGAACAAATTTGGTCTACTTCATAAATTATGATGGTTTTGTAATGGATCGTGCGAGGACGCGGAGAATGCGTCTTTCGATGAAAGAAAAACAAAACGTCGTCTGCCTTTCCATTTACAGAGGCGGTGCACACAAATATGTATAAGAATTGCCAGGGATCCGGGAATCCTTTCAGGATCCTTACCTTCTCCTCTCTCGCAAAGCACGTACCGTACTTTGCACTCTTCATCGGAACGAAGAGGAGTGCCGTGGCTTAAGCCGATTTCTGATCCTTCTTCGCGAAGCTCCGACGGTTTGGATCGACTTTATCCGTTTCCACCGGAAGCTGTCCACCCATTGAATTCTATTCGACTCTCTTCCCATTCGAAAGTTGGACGAGGTGGAGGAAATCGCGAGAGGCGGCGCGTCGATAATATTTTCAAGAAGCCTCATCCCGGCATACCAGAGACGTCGGAATATCTTCGAGACTCTTAGAAGACGGCACAAAATAAACCGGAAGGACAAAGGGACGGGAATGTCAGGCGATCGATGCGAATTCCCGACAATTTCTGTACAGCGACGCCGACTGCGCAGCGAACGAAACCGTGCCCGCGACTTAATTAAAATTCGCCAGGGTCTTATCGGGACGCGTAAATCGGCATGTTCGATGAATCGTTCGCGAAAAAGCGGCAATAATCGGATGCCATTGCCGAGAACGGCTGAGATTCTTTAGGGGAGAAATTTACGGCGCTCGGCGCGGCAGTGAAAATCTTGAATTAAAAACGATGACCCGACGATCGTTAACGCAGACACGACATCGGCGCAATTCAGCTGCGGAACGAAGACTCGGTAACATCCTATGATAACTTCGGGTTTGCCGAACGATCGAAGTGTGTGCGGACATACGTATCCGCGGGAAAGCATTCACTTTTATAGGGTTACTAAAATTTCACGAGGATCTCTGTTCTTTCATCCGCCGTACGTGCGGCAGATTTCGCTCGCGCGAAATCATCTGGGCCCGTGTAAAACATCGAACTTTTACACCACTGAATTTCTATTTGCGGACGTTAAACGGCGAATTTCCCGAAGCCGCGTATTGTTGGTATCACTCTCCCATTGGCCCGTTTTTATGAATTACTGCACGTAACCGAGCACCGTGTAACGAGCTTGCAGCCAGCTACGACGGATGCTATGTTAATTTTACTCCACGTAATTTCTGTACGCAGATGTCAGACGACGAATTCGTCGAAGCTGCACACGCGTTTTTGGTATCGTTCGTCGGCTGCCACGTCGTTACGTATTACTCCTAACCAAGTGCCCCTGCAATGAGGCTAAACGAGCTACAAGGGAAATTAATTTAATTTCACCCCAGTACAATTCTATTTGCGGACGCTCAACGACGTATTCCTGGGAACCGCACATCGTACGTATCATTCATCGATCGGCTCATTATTATGGATTATTGCACCTGACCAACCACAGTGTAACGAGGTTGCGGTCGTTATAGCAGAAATTATTCTAATGCAGTGCATTGAGCTCCGACACGCCTACAGCGCCGGCGATGCCGCGTTCAATATTCATGATAACACTGACGCCACATCCTTCTGATCTGCGGCGTCTTAACGTATGTAGTTACCAGTGTTGTGGATTACGTCGCCGCGAACTTTCTTTTCGGCAACGCTCGCGCGAAATAGGCGTTCGCTGGCGGTAGGTTTAACGGTTTAACATATTCAAGACGTAGCCGACTCCCACGCCGCACAAGTGGAATATACAAAGCTCACTTACCCCCGCCCCTGCGACTGCTGCTTGCTCTCGTTGCCGTCGAAATCGGGGGACATTTTTACTTCTGTCGCGTCCCTCCTGCCCGCCGACGAATGAATCCTGAAAAACAACAGAAGGAAATTATGCATCTTTAATGTAGTCCGCTCCCGCGGGATCGACGCTGTAAAGGAAATCGTGTTGTGAATTTTGTACTCGGCCATACCCTCGCGCCCCTCTGGGGAGACGAGACGATTCGATACAAATTGTATCGAGTGTCACGTACCCCCCTCTCTGTCTCTCTTTTTCTCTCTCCTCCTCTCATTCTATCTCGCCTTTGCTCTCCGGCTCGCTACGTAGCCGACGCTACTTCATTTGGGATTCAAGGAGACCGTCCCGTTTTCGATGCAATTGCACGAAATATATACGCGTCGGGAAATTTCGCCTCGGCGCTTGCGACTGGGTCGTACGCTCGTACGTACCTACTTGTGCCGACGCCCCTATATTGACACGTAAACAAGCTCGCGGGCCGGGCTATTTTCACTTTTAATACGTTAAGTGCCGTGCACACTCTGTTTACCTTTCCGCTTACACCGCTGGCTGCCGTCAGCTTGAACCCTACGCTGTTGCGTGTATAGGGGTACTAAATTTTCTATCGTCCGCCATCGGTCACCCACACATCACTTAACGCGGCACACAAGAAAACCGAGAATGGACCATGACGCGGATAATGTCGATCTGTGGTAGAAAGTGCGATGTAGAGACATGAATGGTACGGGATAGACGCACGTTGCAGTTAATTGAAGAGTGCAATACACGTCGCAGGTATGCTGATGCAATTTTAGTGTAATCGTTCGTCGGATTGTTTTGACTGAAACTGATATTCGCACGGTGTGTGCTTCGTTTTCGAGTAGAACCGTCTGATAAGTATAATACGTACGGCAAGAGCTGTTAACTAAGTTTGCAAGTTTTCTGCCGCTGGAAGGGCGCGGCGAAAGTTTTCATTCGAATGTATTCTAGTGCTGGTTCAAGTATAGCGCGTCATGGATATCTTATCATATATATGTATGTATATCTATCTCTCTCTCCGTGACGAGTCTCGATCGTCATTGTGATCCCAGCGGCACAATTATGGCAAATCTTTTACGATGCACGAAGCATCCCTTTAAATTGCGAATGCATGGTCAGGGGCAGCAGCCACTAAAAATCCGGCTCTGGCAAATCCATGAAGCATGTATCTGCCGACTAAACGCTCGTGTACATGCATTTATTTCACCATTACGAGCATAAACTACGCGCGCATGCTCTCAGGACGTCGCAGTTTGAAACAGTTTAAGCGGCCACTCCCGTTACGTTTTACATACCACGAGTACCGAACTTGAAAAGCATTTCTTTTAAGAATACCCTCCTCAAATGGACACACCGTCGTATCTTTAGTTTCATATCGTACAATTTATAAAATCACCCCAGCCCCGCTCGTAAATCGAAATCCAAGGGGGATGTATCAGGGGGCCATATTTCATCGGACGGGCGTATAACTCTGTTCGAAGACGCGTACGTGTCCACGTCAACGGCAGATTCTCTCCCCCAATATCGTCGACATACTTTTTTTCCGACACTCTTTTGAAACATCTTCCTCCTGGTGCGATCGTATCATTTCATTTCCGCCTCCCGTCTCTCGGACAGTCTCCCATCCACGCGCAATCACGTTTTCCTCTGCTGTTTTTAACGGACCGAACGAGCGAGCCGGTAAATGGGTTGAGCGTTATATAGAACTAGCTAATTACATCCATTATCCGCGGCATTGTTGAGTCTCGCTGTACCCATCCTCCTCCAACGAAGACCAATCCCACCTTCTTCTCTTCCCACTATTCCATGCCTCTCTCTCTCTCTCTCTCTCTCTTCTCTCATACTCCCGCACGGCACACCTTCATCCCATTTATCCAATTCAAACCCACGGAAATACAGTGTGTTGGCCGGCGCTGCGAAACACGATAACGGATACGCAAAATATAGGCGCGCGCGCGCGCACCCTTTCGTGTACACCTGTCGCATGCAGTTCCGTTCTTCGAATAGCGAATACGAACGGCAGACACACGGCGGATCCGCAATTTGCGTAGCGTTGCGAAACTCTGTTCCACGATCGCGTCGTTAACTCGTCGTTACGTCACGCTGTTCCTGCCGACACGTGGCCGTCCTACGGTCCAAGCGTTCTCTCACTCTCCGGAGCGTGTTTGCCGTCGCCAGCTTTTTCCGCCCTCCTCTCTCTCTCTCTCGTTTCATCCCGCTTCACCCCGTTTCATTGCATTCGCTACAGCTGTTCCTCTTTTTCGGACCTCCACGTCGACGGCAGCGTCGCGTCACACAGTGCGATGACCCCAGCGGATTCTAAGCCGCGGGCACGTCATCGAGAGAATGACGTCTATGTTCGATTAAATTATTGAAAGAGCCAGATCGCAGACGATTTCTGGCCAATTGTCTTATATCGCGCGTGCCTTCAACGATCACCGACTTCCGTTTCCTCGTCACGTCGTCTCCATCCAATTGCCACGACGATCCTTCGAACGCTCCTCCACGTCTCCACACCGCCGTCGCGTCGGGTAGTATTGTTTGTATGAACCGATGTAGCGCGAAGTGTATCGCGCGTTTCTCGAGCGCACAATCGATAACCGTTCCGCCGGAAAGAAAGTCGCCGAGAAGTGAGATTAACGAAGAATTCCACTTACGCCGGGCGCGGGGGGGAGTTCAATTAAACTTTCGATCGGTGCCGATCGACATAAAGTTAATTGAAGTCCCAATCTAAACGAATGGCTGCCGAGCTCGCTGTACAGGGGTCACGGACTCCGTAACGATCTCGTTCGGGCGCCAGCGGAAATTCGCAGACCGGAGGACACTGGCGGAACGTTTAAGATCGCGTTAAGGTACGTAGAAAGTGCATTAAGAGGGAGCCGAAGGTACGTTTCCAATCAGTTAAAAGCGGCCGCGTCTCGTGGCAAAAATCAGCGCCGCGCCGTCGGGCGGACTTCCATTTCCGCCTGAAATTATTCGAACTCTTCGGACGCACCGGTAGTCACCGGTAATCACGACCTCGCGGAGCCCAAGCTCAACGGGGTTTCATCATCGTAATTGCGGCGAGCGCGTACTGTCGCCCGACGACGCCGACGAAGAAACTCGCGACGACGCCCGAGCCCACGGGGAAGAAAATCCTACCGGCGCGGCGGAGTTTCGCGGTCGGGCAAAGTCAAAGGGATTCCAGTTCATTTGCCTTTCCGGAATACCGTCGGTGCAACCTTTCGGATACCTACATCGGATTACAAGGAGTTCGCCTTTGAGTTTCTCTGCCTTCTCCGACTCCCTTTGCCCTCCCTCTTCTGCCACCCTTTTCTTTCACTGTACTCGCCCGCTTCTTACACGGCTCCTCTGCTTCCCTTTGTCTCTCGCCTGTCTGTATTTCACCACGCGGTTTTCGGGTCAGTCTAAGTTTGAGATATCGAAATGCGTACGGCGAAAGGTGTACGGCGAGAATCTGTGTGTCGGCGGTCCGGGAGAAGTTTTGCAGTAGGAACGTCAAGCAGGTTGTCCCTGAGAAGCCATTTCGCGGAGCTTAGCGGACGACTTCGCGGAGTCATTTCGAGACGCGAGAGAGCCGGCGAGACACTTGCAACGCACCTTCTTCAGGAACCGGGGAAATATGTTTAAGCTGCATTCCGTGTCGCTGCGATCATGAAACTTTATTGTCACCGCTGCGTCGTCTAGCAGCTGGGGCAATACCGTAAGACGCGGTCCGAGACAAGTCAATATTGGCACGTTTAGGAAACTTCGGCTCAAAGATGGCGTACTGTGTACTGAGCCAAGACACTATGAACTTCGCAATTCAAATGACGTGTCCTCTTAGAACATATCTTATTACTTCTCATACATTTCTGAGTTTGTCGTAAAACATTACCGCCAACCACTGAGCCACCTACGCCACTAAAGTACCGATTCAAGAACTTAGACACAAATCATGAGGAATACAAATCGTCCCAACGGAAGTGGGAATATTGTTTGAGCGTAAACATGCGCGGGCGGTGTCGAAAGGCTTATTGTTAAGCCTACCGTACAATTCACCTGAACAGCATACAGCAGGTCGGGCCTTTCCCGACTCGCAACCCATCGACCCAGCACCCCTCCGAGTGCCCACGAACCCGTGGCTACAGCGCGCAGGCGACCTTTATTAAGAAGCCACCCGCCCTTCCACCCTCCGACGACGATTGCGGCTTATCGCACGGCTTTTTTCGTCGCGGGACGGAAAGTTTAACGATATTCACACAAAGCCCGACGATATGACGGCGGACGGGGGACGGGAACGCGCGTCAGATCCGCAAATGAGCACCTTTTTTTTCCACGCAATTCCGGACCCGCCGGTTATTTCAACAGGGACGAAGAATAAGAACGAACGACACCGTCACCGACGCCGACACCGACGCCGACGGAGCAGAGAAGGCGGGCCGTGAAGGAGGGGTGGGGTGTCGGACTCGAGAGGACGTTAAGGGAAATATTCTTTTCCTCCCCCCCCCCCCCCCCCCGCCCTTCTGTCACGCTTCGCTCCCTCGCGAGGAGTTTGTCGAGATGCGACGAACCGCGAAAGACGCTCGTCGGATCTTCGCGCGACGTAGTCGTGGGGAAAGGACGGATTCCTGTCTCTGTGTCTCCCTCTTTCTTTTCTCCCCGAGCCCACTCGACCCGCGCTCCACTCCTCCAACAGTCTCGGTGTGCCGGAGCCCTTCCGTGGTTCGCGAAAAAAAGTAGGGACGATATTATCCCGACTCGGCTTCACGGTTTGCCCCTATTATCGTCCGAATTGCATCCTCTGAATATCCGCCACTGGCTGCAAGATGGTGGGATACAGATTACGCGGACTCACGAGCGCCGACGACTGTTTAACGCTTTAACGGGATTTCGAAGTCGCGCGGGCGGTTTGCTGGGCTTGTTATTGGAGATTCTGATTCGGCTGCGCTGAGGTCGATATGAAATACAGGTTTTAGGAGGCTTTTAATAACATTTTCCAGCAATTACGTGTATGCATTAATGAACTGTATGCGTGTTACCGTAAAACAAAGTCTGTTCAACCGTCAGTACATGATATTATTCAAGATTTTCATTCGACTCTACTACGACCGCGAATGAATGAAGATTCTACGCCGTCGAAAACATAGAAGAGGCGTCGTTACATCGATCGTATACCTATAATAATTAAGAAAACACTTTCCGCCGACACATTGCCAACTGACCCCAAAAGTACAATATATATAATAAGAATTCCGGCACTGCCCTGCGACACCCGCACAGCTATTCCGCATCATTTCATCCGACGTCAAAGCGCCACGAGTAATATTAAGCGCACACTTGCGGCTTACATCGAATTACGACATTACGCTCGCCACGTAATTGAGTTCATTGTGCTAGCGCCTCGCACCATTTCCAGCTAATTCTCATCTGTTCGCCTCTCGCCGAAATAGAAACGATATCTCGCCGTTCCGTATTGAGGACGCACAGCACAATTCCGCCGCGAGGGCCACCGCCGATGCATTCTCGCTCTTTGTTTCTCCCAGCCGCCCGCGCCAGCCGAAGACGACTACGCAAAGTTGCCGCCAAATGCACAAGAAGGAGAGAGAGAGAGAGAGAGAGAGAGAGAGGGAGGCCTTTCCTCGAAGTTTAACTCCACCGCAAAGCTTGACAACAGACGACGACTCGGGCTGGGCTCGCGAACACGCGACGCCTCGCGAATCCGCGAGTTTTAATGCGATCACTAATGAATGCTGAAATGAATATAAACATTCCTGTTCATCCGCTTTGCGGATTTCCGGCCGCGACCGTCTCGGTCCGCCGGGAATCTTCTAACGGCAGACAGACGCTAACGGGGCTTTTCCACTACCATCCCTTCGTCAGGCGCGAAGAAGAAAGGCTTAAGTACTGTGTGTAAGTACTCGCTAACGTCGGCCTTAATTATGCTTAGTGGCGTTCGCGACAAAGCCACTGAGAGCGCGAGAAAACCGGTACACGCTGGAATTGGAAGTTAGTACGGGAGACTGCTGGGAAACGGGACCAATTGTGTGCGGCTGTGTGTGGATTGGCGTGGTATATTGTATAATGTATGGGGTGTATTTGTGTGTGGATGTACAGATGCGTACGGACGTAACGTTTCGGTATAGTAAGTAACGTAATTTAAGGTATGAGTATGTGTTTTTTTTTTATTATTAAGTATTTGTTCAGGTATAACCTTTGCATGCCGAGCTATTTAGTCGACGTTATAACGTTGAATATTCTGTTCGCGGCAAATAAACAGTTTGCAAAAATAACGTTCGCTTCGGAAAATACATATGTAGTTCGAACAGTTTTCCTGGCATTTGCACGTTTCGTTGTTTATTCAGACTGAATCGCGTGGGTTTCTCACTGACAATATGATACAGGCTGCGTAAAAATACGTCGACAGTCTGCACGACATGACGATCTAAATGCAGTCTTTAGTATAAAAAATTGATGATTAAAAACTGACTCCGATTATAGCTCACTCACGGGGTGACATCTGTGATCTTTCAGTCAGTCACTTCTTAACACCCGGCGTTATGGTAAAGAAAGAAAAGTCAAACGAAAAATAATTACAAACCCTTTAATGTTTGCGATTGGGCATGTCTCGGATGTGTAACAATATGCTACGGTCCATTTCCTCAATTTCGATCTGGAAGTGGGACATTCGTGAAACTATTCCACTCTACCTAAATCAAAAGCTTCAAGCACGACAACGTTCGAGACGAAAAAGAACAGTAGATAAAAGACACACATCCGAAGACTACTATAATGCGGAGCAGCAGGAATCGTCAGATTGACACGCACTTCTGCCTGCCCCATCTCTACCTGTGCATGCAGTATACGTTCGGAATGCTTCGAGCCGGCAAAGCAAACGCGACGATTTATCCTCCCACCCAGAAGCAATGACTATCGCAGTTTTTCGGCGGGTTTCGGCGTGAGTTGCGACGTTCGTGCGAACGGTTTTCGTGCGCCGCGAAATACGAGCGCGGACGCTCGTAGAAAAGGGTTTCGCTCGGGGTTGGAGAGGGGAGAAAGTAGAGACGGAGATGGAGCGCACGAGAGCCAGGGAAATACACGGGAGAGATGGCGATGCGGGCAAAAGTGGTCCGTAGAGAGACGAAGGTGTGAGAGGGTAGTTCGGCAGTGCGCCGTGCATTGTCGTTTTTTTCCGAAAGAGAGAGAGAGAGAGAGTGAGTTCCGATGGCGAGGAGCTCGACTAAAAGAGTGCGCGAGCGAAAAGGGTAGGCGAGGTTTCCGAAGGGAGAACGGCGGTGCGAGAAAGTGTGTTGAACGGAGTGAGAAAGTACGCCGAACGGAGCCAGAAACTGTGCTGAACGAAACGAGAGGAAGTGTGTTGAACGGACGAAAAAAGCGGTGTGGCGAGGAGAGAGCAGGATAAATGAACAGAGATAAAGAGAGAGAGAGAAGGTGGGAAGCGCGCAATAGGCGAGCAAGGACTGGCGTTATTCCAGCGTGGAAAACATTCAAAACAAACCCGCTCGTTGTATGCCGGGCAGACGGGAAGGCAGGTAGGCAGGCAGGCAGGCATTCATTAATGCCGAAAATACGGCCGGTCGCGTATTATCCACGCCTACTGATTCATATTTGCACGAGGGATGAGAGTTGCCGAGCACGGGCCATTCGGGTAAATGATTGGCCCAAAATGTCGGATCAACGAGCTTGCACGTAGCGCGCGCGCGCGCGAGTGCGCTCGAAATATGAGACAGGTTGCATTTTTGAGAACGCGGCACGCGCATTTTGCGCACCGAGAGGGCGCGCATAAAATTACGCCTTCGTCCGATGCATCCCGAAATCGGTTAATGCCGAGGAATGCGTATACTTTCACTCGTAAATACGTTACCACTACGTATACGAGATTGTACAACGCGCGCGGTGGGCCCAATGAAAAGTGCGATCGTAGTCGGCGGTGACTGATTGGCGTTCAAATAATTGCTTCCATAATTATGCAGGTGCCCGATCGAAACGCCGAGCGTGTTGCACAATGTTGCAATTTAAAGTCATACATTACGCACATTTTCCAACCGTATACGCTCTCAGCTATAAAGCCTCGTCAATCGGCCCGTGAAACGGAACGTTTGCCCGATTTAGAGACTACACTGCTGCGCAACGCGGTTATTTCGCCAATGTCCGCCGATGTCCTGTCGCCCGTTACAAAGGGTCGCGGAGAGGAAAGAAGCGTATCGCGTGCTGGATGAGATTAAAAATTCCCCGCGAGCAGTCGGATAGCGGTAAGTGCACTTTGAATCGAGTCAAAGAGAAGATAACGTGTACGCAGTAACTGGAATACGAACGAGTGGTTGGCGCTCGGTTATATACGCAAACGTTCCCTCCCCCCTCCGAAGGACTGGCTGGGGAGCAGTTATCGAATCGATACAAGGATTGAAATTCCGTGCACAATACATGTGCGCGAAGCAGAGTTGGCCGACGCGGGTTCATAGGTGAGCTCGGATATAACTTCTGGCCGGTCTATCACGAGTTAAAGACAAATCTTCCCTATTCCCCGCCCGTTCCGCGTCTGCTGCTGCGCACCGCTGAACCCTGACGAATGACAACTCGTCTAACGCGTCTGCACGTCGGGCCGCATGTTTAGCCGGCACTACATTTATTAACGCGTTAGACCTCGTAGCTCTCTCGCGAATACGTGTGTACTCGCGATTTGCATAATTTCCCCTCAGGCTCGTCCCAGCTATCCTGCGTTTTCCTTACGAAGCCGGCTTAGGTTGGGTCGTTACATTTGTCGGCGCCGCGATCATCCGTTACGGCTATCTCCCGTCAACGTAAAGCAATTGTTCGAAATTCGCGTAATGAGGAGACGAATCGCGTTTCGGCGCGACGATTGCAATCACAGATGAAATTGCGAAAACCTATGAACCTAGCGTTTTTTACTCGAAATTAAATTCTCCAATCATTGTACCGGTGCGTGACGCGGACGAACAAAAACGACATACGCGCATGTACGAGGGAATACCATGTAAAGTCCGATAATTTGAAGCGCACTCTTTTTAAAACGAATGAGTCGCTGCTATTTCGAAACTGCTTTAAAATAGAGTCCTATTCGAATAGCCGCGTACGTACGAATGAATTACGCGCTACACTGCGGCTGGAGGTAATTATTCCATCTCTCGGCTCGAGTGCAGGGTGACGCGGTCGAATGAAAAGAGAGCGAGAAGGGAATGGACGGGGAGTAGGGGGGAAAGAAGCGTCCGCGTGCTACGCTCCCAAAATCATTTCGATAAACGATACGAGAATTACGAGTCCTTCCGACGGGGTATAATACATTGCGTAACGAAATCGAGAGAAGCTCCATAAATATGAATGCCGCTGACCTCGGATAATTGAATATCCCGGCTCACCGTAAACTACGTCATTCGGCCGGCCGACGGACGAGTAGAAATGCGGCGCGCTTTCGTTAATGAAATTTTCGTTGCGAAAAGTTTCAAATTACACGTCGAAAATTTTGTTCAGGTCCCACCCGCAGGAGTGGATAGAGAGGGAAAGAGAGAGACGAGAATTAGAGCAACGGGTCCGATTTTTATTTTCGTCGTAATTACCGTCGAGGACGATCCCTCACGTCCGCCGGTTGCGATGCCGAACTTTCGATCGGAGCTTTTTGACCTCGATCCCACGCTGCCACCGACATAATCGCTTTTGCGGAACGAAAGGAGTCCGCGGTGGACACTATGGGCAGAGACGATGGCGAAAGTTTCGAGCGCCGTGATTGGAAGCGCGGAATGGGAGCCAGTGCAAGGGGAAGCGTCGGGAGAAAAAGGGAGAAGACGCGCGAAATCTGGAGGGCGACGGCGGCGGCGAGGAGGGAGCCGGCTGGAAACGCGGAAATCTCGGACGTCGACTCGGTCAAGTGCAGTTTCGCAAAACTTCCGATCGACGAAGTTGCAAGCCGACGATACGGCGATCGGACTTTTTCCAATTAATTAATATTGACCCTGCTGGTCTCGGAAATCATTCTTCAACCCTCGCGTTACGGGCGACGCGGAATACGGCGCTGGGTACTTTTTTGACCCAGCCGCCTGAAGAGTGGAAAGCCACTATGGACGATTTCTGTTTCGAGCGCGTCATCGGAAGTTCTCTCTCACTCTTCCTTCAAGTATTCGCACCATTGAGACGATGGGTATTCATAACCGTAACATCGGGAGGGTATAAATAAAGCGAACGGCAGCTCGGTAAATCTTCCTCCCGGTCTTATCCAACAGTCCACTTTCCAGGATAAGATTGATACTTAATTCATCGATTTCCGCTGCGAGATTCGTTACAGGAAGCAACGGTAGAGATTCGTGAACCAATCTACCCCCGGAGCGGAAGAAACGTCGGATCAGGGTCACTTTTCTTCGTTTACGTTCCAAACGTCCGACCGTGAGCGAGACGACTCTCACTACGTTTCCCCTTTGATTCCCGCATCTCCGCGGCTATCTCATTTCTTTCCTTGCCAGCCCGGTAATTCCAAATTATTTCCCGAGCAAACAGGCAATCGCGGCTCCTGCAAATTGCGCTGCAAACGTTACTTTACCGCGCTCGCAGAGTATTAGGACGAGCACGACGTTAACCCGGAAAATGCGGAATCGCTAACTGTTTCCATTGCCATCCGTTTCACCCTATTCTACCCTCTAGTCACTGTTCGCGTCAAACCCGAGGGTAGCTCCGATCGCACGTAGCTCCACCGTCCGCGTCCTTGTCCACGTCCATGATAAAACGCGCGTACATAGACATATCGATAAGCTGGCGAGATTTGCGGAACCAGCCTTAGTGCTGATCTGTGTCGAAAATTTCGAGGATCGCGGACTCTCGAGCGTGTATACGTAAACACTCGCGTGACGCGTATTCAGCCGCCGAACAGCGCCAGTTCGCCTACACCGTCTGCTCGGCTAATGGAACGTTCACGTCGGGAAAGGCGTCTAGGGGCTCATCAGCCCCTCAAAATGAACATTCAACTCATCATCGTATACCGGAAATCGCGTTATCCTGCCCCAGAATTCAGCGGAAGGACTGACGGCGTGGACGTCGCCGGCAAGGACGGACCGGCCGCTTTACGATGTTTCTCGGCACCCCGACCCACTCAAATTGCTTTTAATGGCTGGCCAATGTACGAGCGCTTACGAATACCGAATTAAATGAATTTCTTCAATTTGCCTCGGTCTACGTTTTTAAACAGTTTTCGAGAAGGAGGTAGATATTTTGTAAGCGTCCAACGAACGAGTTTCAATGTAGAAAAACGAAGAGTTTGTTACATACTTTGTTCGCGTTCAAAAGATGAATTGTCGTTCGTCATCGTCTGTTTTCCCAACATTATCAAGAATTAGTACGAAATCTGAATTAATTCGGAATGATGAGCAGACAGTGAGCTCTGTGGAAAGTAAATGGTGATGAAGGGGTTCAAGGTAGGGGGAAGGGGGTATGTGAAAGCGTAGAAGATGCGAAACTTTAGAAGCTCGCAATCTGTCAAGCTGCGATAAACCCTTAATTGCGACCGAACTTTCTACCCGACTAGCAAGACTTTTCCACTCTCGCGATCACCCATCTTTAATGTCCCACCTAAATGCATCCTGCACTCCCGCACGTCTAATTGCCGACGGTCGTGTGACTTCTTAAATGAGCAATGAAGTCGTAGCAGTCGAATTTTCCGACCAAATATACTTCTTTAACCGTCAACTTCGTCTCATCGGTCTTGCACGAGTATCGGCGAATTATGCAAACATTAGTGAAACTCCCAGGGTAATGGCGCTGCGTTCGGTGCAGGCTGCTACGCTAACTAAAGAGAAAACAACTTTTGTCTGGCTGCACTTTAGTTGCAGCATTGTCAGCGGAAGAACACAGAAGATTACCGTGTGATCCGGCGGAAAAATGAAACTTTTCGGAACTATTCATAACGGCGTCGCTCGTGACTTTCGCAGACTCTTCTTTTTTACATCTTGATCCAGTATATGAGCGTGCCTCGATCCAGTTTTAGCCGTTTTCACTTTCCTACTTTATGCCTTTCCGATTCGCAGCCGCACACGAGCTGTTCTTTGTCCGATTTATTCGTCCGAAACGCCGGGTCCATTTTTTTTTTTGTCGCGTACGAAAAGAACTACGCGAAAGCTTAAACTCTTTTAATGTCCCTCTCCCCCCACCCCTTCCATCCCTCCGAAGAGCGACGACCCCTTAATCATCCGATTTTCTATCCTTTCGCAGCGAGCTTAAGGCATAACGAGTGGCCAGGGCTTAAGGTGGCCGAGGTAAGTGAAAACGGTTTTCATTCCGTCTGCTGGCTCGCCTTAATCGTGCGGAAACATAACAATACCATAAACGTTGGGGGCTCATAGGCGAGCCGCTTAATTCGCAAGCTCCGCCGAGAATGACCACGGTGGGATTTTCACTGGTCGTCTAATTTCTCGTTTGGATACGCGGCCGTTGATTATAAGCCACTCCGAATGCGAGAAAAACGAGGATTGAAGTAGACGTAGATAGAGGGAGTGGGATTATTCTTTAAATAAACGTACTGTCCGATGTCGATGTATAATTGTTTCTTGAGTAGAGTAAAATATGCTCTAATAATGTTTCGTATCGAAGTATTATCGGACGTAGTTTACACATATATTATTTCTTCATGTTAGTGTTTGTACAATAAGGAATTTATTATGTCATTGATGACATATTTTATAACAGTGCATTATAATACGCATAAAGCAGCGCATTGTGTTGACCTAGCTCCAATCAGATAGATGACGTCATTACCTTATACTGTTCCTCGGGGAACAGTAAATTGTAATAGCTGGCCGTAAATATTGCCGTCGAAAGTCACCGATGAAATCTGGTACATGATGATAGGTTTTCAGCGAGACACAATGATCGCTGATTGGCACGCAATTTCCAATCTCGTTTTTCGTCCGCACACACTCGCGCTTCGTTAAATTCTGCGCATTTTTCAAATCAAACCGTATTAATTGTGCGCGGAGAGTGCCAAAAAAGCAACGCATCAATCGACTGAACCGCGGCGTACTGTCATAATTAAAAAAGAGCACTGTTTCGATCCCTCATTCATCAGCCTCCAAATCAAATATGCCACTTCCTCGGAATAATTTGGTAAAGCGATCTTCGCTCAGTTTCAGAACACCACGCGCCAAGTTTAGGGGGCAATGATTAAACCCTGACAAAGGATAATTCGGACGGCACAACTCAGGTCATACAACCGCGGGCCGCTTTACTTATACGAAAACGCGCCCGTAAAGGTAGCGCCTTATTAGGTTAATTCAATTTAAACTTCGGGGAAAGTGCGTGCGGCGACGGCCAAGTTTATACACACTTCGGCGTAAAACTTGCCCGTGGGGTCGGCCAGAAGGTATACGCGATGGGCGAGTGTTTTTCGCTTCCTACCTTTTTCCCGCGCCCTGCCCCCCCACCAACACTTTCCGCGGCGAATATCGCGAAGTTTTTAATTTTTACAACGAGCTCCCCTTACGGCCGTGCGTCGTTTATGAAGCCCATCGCCGGAGCCGGCGCTTAGAGGAATGCCGCCGAAGTGGACGGAGCACTCGTGCCATTCGAGTGCCAAAGAAGTGGGACTTTTTGTGTCACGGCCTCGACAGCCATCGCGACTCTGCAATATTAACAAATTTTCCCTGGAAACTCGTCCCAGGCGTACGATTTCTGGAAGATCAGACGGCGAAGTAAAAGAGAGGGAGATGGTACGGAGAAAGAAAGTGTGTGAGAGAGGGAGAGAGAAGAAAGAAAGGTCAAGGGGTGCAATAGGAGAGAAGGATAGTGAATGTGGAAGGAAAACGTATGTAGGAAGGGTGAGAGGGCGAACCCTTAGAAAAGTTTAGCATTGGCACGAGCGCATCTGGAGGCCGCCTGAAACTTTTAACGCGCCTCGAACTCTGGGTCTGTGGCGAGGGTGAGCGGGAGAGAATGAGAGGGAGGGAGAGCGATAGGGAAGTGAGGAATGGGGAGGGAAGGGGTAGAAAGAGAGAGAGAGAGAGGGGAGTCGGCTAGGAGACACATAGAGGGTAAGCTTCTGGGAATTCTATGTGGAATCGCCCGACCTGGCAAACCTCTCGGGGTTTATCTAGGGCGATCAGTCATATTTAACGATCTACCGCGACGCACCGTGCCGATCTCGCTTGCCTCTCGTGAATTCATGATGTCCCCTTAACTATGACACTTTCTCAACAAAAACAGCGGCGCTCCGAGTCGCCGCTGTGTGGGAACGAATTAATCGATCGCATTCTGAACCTCGACTCTGCCGCCCGTCTAATTCAGCCGTGTGCAGTTCGATCGTGCGTTAAAGTCAGTCTACTCGGAGCTATGCCGTGCAGTTTTTCTGGGCGTTTTGGCGCTATCTTTAGTCACGTAATATTGTATTATAAGAAGAGCTAAAAAGAAATACTCGTATCACTAATAAAGACGGCCACAGCTATTAGATTCGTCAAGCCATACTTAGCACCGGTGCCAAAGGTTAATCTGTTGCATCATCTGGTCGCAGTTCAATAATCCGAGTTTCTAACTCGACATAAATTGCCTCTCTAGAAACGACGTGGATAATAACGTGATTCTTGATACAAGTGTTGTCGCCTCGAGAGGCAACCTTTCTCGGCTGTATTCGAATGTGCATGGAACGACGCGTCGGTTGTTGCGAAAGAACGAAGTGATTTCATTGATACATTTCGATCAAATTGGACAGGTTCAGAGGTCAGGGCAGAAGTCTCGGCAAGAAAGTTGCACCGATAAGATAACCCCAGCAGTCACGATTCATTCCTGACCTCCTTACTATATACGTACAAAATGACTTGACTCACTGCAAATTCAAAACATTTCTTTATTAACGTCATTGACTGTGAGAAAGCCGTGACACTGAGAGGATTAATAATAGAAAATCTATCTGAACGTTCCGTCAGCACACAACTTTTCTTATCAGCGTCAGCCATGAAGACGCTGCAATGAGATAACCCCATCCCTCCGATTAATTTCTCCTCCCACCAATTCACACCAAATACCTCCACACGCTCCCAACTGAAATTCAGTGCACCAAAAAGGCTTAACAGCAAAAAGTCGATCGAAAAGTCGTGTCAACAAGCGTCGCTCCCTATCGTCCCGGCGTCCTCCGCGCAGGCGTTATTCCGAGCGAGAATCAAAATGCGAGTCGGTCGCGGGACAACTGCCGTTCAGCGTCGCCCATTCCGAGGCGCAGCGATTGGGAAATTTCCTCGCAGCCGGGAGCCGGGCGGGCTAGGAAATTGATCGCGACCGCGAGATTGCTCCGTAAGATGAGATTGTAACGTCGGGTTATGTGCGCGCGACTACTCGTGGAGTTACGAATCGCGCCGGGCGCAAGGAGCAGAAGTCATCTGCCGGCGAGAGAGAATCGTACAGACTGGCTCTCTATATGCGGCCCAGCGATGGTTGCGACCAATTGCGCGCGTGTTTCACGCTTCACCTGGCGCGTATGTATTGCGCAAGCAATGGCCAGGTCCTCTTTCTCGACCTTGCTCTCGCTTAAACGCCGTCCTTTGACCACGGATCCGTTTATAGTTTCGAATTAGAGGATAATGCCGTCGGTCCTTTATCTGTGTGCCCGTTTACGTAATGCTGAGGCTGTCGTTTTCGAGGTCAGAACGTGCAAGTAGCCATAAGTTCGCGAGAGCAAGCTCAGTCGTCTGTCGGGCTTGACTGACGGGTTGTCGAACTCTGTTCGTTTGGCGACAAACGACAGTTCTTTGTGCTTTTTTTGTTTTGTTTTAATGTGTAGGGGAATGGGAGAAATAAGAGTAGGCGAATTGAAACGAGATTCTGTGGTGGCGGATCAGAACGAGGGATCGTGTGTACGTATTGACTAAATGGGAGGTTCTTAGGAGTGATGAGAAACAAATGTAATGCGGTCGGATAGTGGACCACAGGTTTCAATCTGTTGACGTGTACGATACTGAAATAAAGCGCGGTGGTCGCAGATGAAATAAAATGTCCAGTTGGTCCGAAGGTCGCGTAAGTTTGTTAAATTCGTAACTTGGCGTTTCTACCTTCTCTTCCATTTTTAAGCTTGCTGCTTCCTTGGTCGTGGGTGAATTTATTCTGAGACATCAATAAGTGCGGTTGATCTTCCAAATGCCGGTCTCGCGAGACAACCTGTGCATAGTTCGAATATGTTCATGCGTGCAAATTCCCGTTCACGTATATTTGCACACACAGATAGATGCATACGTAGTGTTTCGACCAGGGTGGAAATTGCGTTCCCATGCAGCGATCGGCCGATGGTTTAATTACCGGACCCCGATATATTCCGGAGTATGGAGATACGGACGGTCGGGCTATTCCTCTAAATGAAACGTGTCGAGGAACGCCGTGATGCATGTGACGGCCTTGTAAATTCGAATTTTCGATGTAATATTTATAGAGCTGGTGCATATGTTGTGCGGGAGTTATGGATAAATAAATTGCCTGACAAATAAGAGTCGTTTTATCTAGTTTCGATTACGGACTATCTACCGCGAGGAAACCATGCAGCTATCGGTGACCAATGACAAATTATCTTAAAACGGTATAAAAACGAGACAACAAGTACTTCACTAAAAAAGTTGCTGTGCAAAACTGATTCGAGGATAAAAATTGGTTTGCAGCCCGACGATCGCTCTAACAACTTCATTCTTCTCATGGAACGTCAAAGCATCTCAAACAAGCCTACGTACAATGTTTCCTTTTATTCTCTGCTCAACATTGAATAAAACATTATTTTGATTAAAATTTCCTTTCTATTCAGACTTGCTCCTTACACCTATACCGTATCAGACGTCTGAATGCACATACGCTAAGAGAATATGCTCGAACGCATTCGCAGTAACTCTCCTGCGACACAACAAAGGGCGATCGATCACTGTGTTAACGACGATTTCAGTGATATAGCACTTCGTTAACAGAGACGCGCGACAGCGTACGCTCGCACGTCGCTTCCGCGAGGAATTCGTGGGGTGCGGCAATTAGCTGCGCAAACCTTCACGCTTTCGATTATCTGGGGATCGCGCATTATACCTCTGGCAATTAGAGGATCCAATTAAAAAGGGAAGTGTTTCTGCACGGTCCCCGACTTTGCCTGTCGTGAGTCCGCGACGGGAAGTAACCCAGTGTGGAGACCAAGAATTTCATTGCTCGCCTCGCAAGCGAACGATCTCTTCGCGAACGCCGTTTCAGCTTTAACTTATTAGTTGGCCAATATCGTCGGTCGGCGGGTCCTTGAAGTTCGCGCGGCGCCGAAAGTTGTTCGGCCTCTTGAGAAGGAATCGCGAAACGGAAAATATTTAATCTGGCAACGAGTGCTTCGCAATTCGTAATTAAAAACTCGTGTCCCCGAAGACCGTAGACAAATCACAAACGACGACGCTAAGTACCCTCAAGTTTTATTTGATCGCTCGGAGGCTGACGGAATTCGCTAACATGCTCGAATGGAGTATTCCTGGCCGGGTATAGATGGGAATGGCGTCGACGGGAATTATCGCAGGATTTGAATTGGCTTGAACTATATTGTTTGCTTTGGTGTTTAGGAAGACCTCATTTGCGAATCATAATGCAAACAGTGAATTACTGTGCTGAGAGAGACAAAGGGAAACGCGTGTTATAGAGAAATACATTACCGTGAAAAACACGGAGTTTGTTATAATATTTCTTAGCAAGCAAATTTTTCATTGATTAAAGCTAGTTATCCTCCAGTTCGAGATTCCACAGTGTCGCGTGTAGGCTCACTGTTCGCAAAATGACACTACGAGCTATGGACAGACAATAGGCACGTCAATTTTCCCCGCAGCGAACGTCACTCATTCGGCGCTCAAGGCGTATATAGAAATATCATACAAAAAATGATGACGGTACCGTACCCGGATACGTCAGTGCTTTCACGCCGCGATTAATCGAATGGAGCGAATGGATCGAGGGTACCCGTATTTACCGTCCACTCGACCAGTTCCGTGTAGATCGAACTACTCCATACACGGGCGAAGTTTGACGCCGAAAGCGACCGGAGGCGTGTTGGTGGCTCTTCTGAAGTTTACAGTCAGCTCGAAAGAATGACCACTTTCTAAGTTTACCCAGATCCGTCGTAAGATTTCTCATCTGGATTCGGAGAAGTGACGTAGCCGAACAACTAGACTAATTCTGTGAGAATACATACACGACATTTTACAGACACATAGATTGTCCTGGACCACAGTATGCTAATGACGAGCAACGAACACTAATTAATTGGCAGCCCGAGAAATGATATTATATTAAATCCTGACGAAAGGTGACGCTGAGAAAAAGTGGCGGGTGCAAAGAGAGCGATCGAATTTGGCAGAAACGCGATGCCGCGGAGTGAGACAAACGAAATAATTGAAAAAACCTCCGAAACGTTGCTCCCATCGAAAGCTCGCTCGCGCATTTTAAGACGCTGACTTATGCCCGTTTCCCGTCCTCGTAATATCTCGGCTTACGGATCAGCATAATCCCGACGACCGACGGCCGAATCCGAATTCTGCGGGTGCGCCAGAGCGTCGAGATAACGCGTTCCTCGGGCAATAATAATCGTTATTAAAATTTTACAGCCGCCCGAACGCGATAATAACGTGGCGCGCTTTCGTCGTCCGCGCCGTTAAGCTGTATCCTCATCAGCGAACTGCAACGCGCAACACAACCAAGTTTTCGACTATATATAGGCGTGACATATATAGTCAAAAAATTGGCTGCTTTAGAGCCCTTTCACACGATGCAACGCGTCGCACGCAAAGGTGCTCTCTACTCCATAGGTCTACTCTGACAAATGCACACGCGGAAAACGTAACGGCATTGTCCGCCTCTCCGTGCCTTTTCCACGTCGACGAGACGTGCGGCGGTCACGAATAATATCCGTCGGTGGCGGATAAATTTCATTTCTTGCCTCGTCAAAATTGAATTTCTCCAAAGGGCGCGAACCGCGCTAAACCCGTTCATTTTTCTGCTTCCGCTGTTAATTTCTCTTCCTTTTATTGTTTTTTTTTGTAACAAGATAGAAAGAGAGAGAGGAAGCGAACGCGATTTACCGAGGCGAAGTCTCAATACTCGAAATTACAAACGCACACACCGATGTGCATTCAATTCCGTCTATTGTCGCCTGCGAACAATATCGTCTGTTTAACTGCGGCAGGAAGCGAGGATTGCGAATACGTTGTCGCGCTCCTGTCAATGTGCGCGGTGTAATGAAACTCGGTAGGTGTAGTTATGTTGCCGACGCGTCCGTTTGTTAATAATGTTGTCCTCCCGCGGTGCCGGAAACGGAATAGCCACCTGCGTCGGGCGATGTGCTAATGTTAAGACGACCGCTGACAATCCGTTCGGTATTTCTTTCTAATCTTTGTCTCTTGTAAAATCATTTTCCGTTAGCGTAGACATCCGTACAGAGTTACTTGTCTCGTGTACTTTCGTTGCAGCTGGGTATCGAGTATTCGCTGGATATAGTACCCTTTTTTAACGACTTTGAAACTGAAATTTTCAAGTTTTTTATCTTGCCACTAGAGAGCAACAACCGCGGAGAGCGCCGTTGGTAAGTTTATGGCTTTTTAAAGGAAAGACGGAAGGCGCACCCCGGGGAGAGCGATAAGAAGTCGATCGTCTGGTTAATTATACTTCGGCAAAATCGCAGATACTTCCCGCGATCGCGAGGCTCTTGTTGCAGCATCGCTCACAATTGTCCTTCATTGCGCCTCTGTATCCACCGTATCGTTTCAACACAAAGCCATCGACAATCGACACTCGCTACAATTATTTGCACGGACCACTTCCAGCCTGAGACAACGCGGACTCCGTGCGAATATAATGTTCGAAAGAGGATCCGTAACTCTATCCAGCACCTCGAGCGCCTCCGACAATCAATAGCGCGTCTCCGCCCCGAAGACGCGGCAACTTTCTTCGCCGAAGGTCATTTTTCACGATCGCTTCCTTTCTTGCACCACTTCTCCACATCGTTCCACATTCAAGGCGACCGCGTTGTTCGACGTTTCGAGGAGCCCCGGCGAACGAAAGTGGACGGATGACGTCACTGGAGCGAAGCTCTTCAAGTTCGGCGGAGCACTCGCCGCTTTCACTCGGACGCTCTCGCTCTTGACGAAGCGGAGAAGACGATCCGTACGGAATCTGAGAGAGTGCTCGAACGGCCGCGCGGTGCGGCCGGGGGAAAAAAGAAAGGGAATAAGTCTTGCCGTGAAAGCGATTAACGACTTAACATGTGACCCCGAAGCGGAAGGAAGGAAAGAAGTTGGTCGTCGGAAAAAAGGTGGACACGGTTCATCCTGCCGACGGAGAAAGGGTTTCCCTCTTTACGGCGTGGCCGCGGCCACGGCGGAAGTAGGAAAACGAAAGCAATCGCACGATCCTGCACTTTCCTCGCAGGCATTCCTCTTCGACGAAATAGTGCTGCGCCGCGCCAGAGGGCGAATTTCGCCCTGGGTGTGTAATTTCCTGTGCTGCTTTAATTTAGTTTATTGCTCGGCGTGCCCTTTTGCATCCACCGTCCCGTCTGCGAACCACCCGCCGTCCCCTCCTTCTTCCCTAACTCCATCCGTTTAAAGTCCTTCTATCCGTCTCACAGCGTCTTGACTGTATATATACACTATATACCCCGGCGTAATTTCCTTATCTAGCATCGAAATGAGATTGAACGTCGTCGGGCGAATCTGCGAGCCAAGGCTCTTTCGGACCAGATCTCAAAGAAGTATACACTCCTGGTATGCTTTATGATTAGTCATTGATTTGCTTGTCGTGCCGAAATATCGATTCCAGCATATTGTTATAATCACGCAGGTGTGTGGTAGTGGCGGTGAGGCAGACGGATGGTCTATACAATTTTTCTTTGCCTCGAAACTTTGTGCCATCCGATAGACGGTAATTTGCACTGAAATTAGACCACTGGCTGCAGGCTGAATTCATAACAGAAATTATTCAGCGTGCAACCAATTCTCTATCTCCAGTGCAACCTACTCTCTGTTAAACGGTAAATTGTAGAATTTTTATCATGTTGTCGAAAATATCTCGGTCACCGCTTGTCATTTTTTACGGTTCTAAATCACTCTCGAGGTCATACATTTGGCCTCTGAGTTACTTTTTCACGTTCGGTGTTCCGATACGGAAACTTCGGTCTAAAGGAAAATGATTTATACAATTTTCCCAATAAACAAGGCTCACAGTACGTCTTTGCGACTTTACATGCCTCGAGAAGTATAACAATATGCTACGGCCCATTTACCAAAGTTTGATCTGGAAGTGCGACATTTCCCTTGCAAGCTTGAAAGACGTTGCGTTCACACGAGCATTCAATCGACCCACAACAACAAAATATCTTCACATCCGCCGAACGGCTGGGTCCTCGTATAATACCCATGCATTTTCGAGCAATAGAAACGAAGCGCCCCGGCACTTTTTAATCGAACGGGAAACGGGTACGTTTAGCCTTTAGCATTTACAGTGACCTTTCCTTCCTTCCCTTTTTTTTATACATATATATATTTCGATCCTGGACGCAACACCATCCGGGGAATATAAATCTCGAATTTTTCGAAGCGTCGTCCAGGGGCTTAGAGCTTTCAGTGTTTCCAATAAATCCGCACTGTAATCGAGTCTCCACGTCGAACACTGTGGATTAGCCGCTCGTTCGGATCTACCTTGTCTCGTGTAGCGACGCGAAATCTGCAGGAATTTTTGCTGGGGCGGCGGTAAGGTCAATATTGTCGAAAGAAAATTGGCCACGTAGCATATGGCGCCCCATCTAGGTACGGGCACGTACCTGGGAACGGTTTTGCAATATGAACGTTTTACGGGACACGTAGCGTCCCGCTTCGGACGGAATAAGAAGCCCGGGCTCTCAGGATTAAAAACAAATCCGTCGGCGCGGATAGAAAGATAATCGGACCGCGCTTTCGTACGCTCCAATTAGACCCTCCACAATGTCTCATCGCGAAGCGTCGCCAGCATCGCGACGCCGTCAAGATCTCTATCCGAATGAAAAAAAACAACCGTCTCCCGACGACTGTTATTCTTCCCTTTCTTTCCATGCAGTCGCCGTCGAATGCGGAATTACCATCGAGCAGCGTGAAAGTTATATCGTCGTTCGCTTTCAGCATCACAAGATTCCATGTAGTTCACTTATTCCCCGAAGTCTCGTCGCGAATGCATGCCCAAAGAGTCACGAGACTGAATCCACCCGCGACACGCACCTGCCGGAGAGCGTGCAATCGAACGAGCGTAAACGACGTATCAAAACAGCTCATAATGTCGACAGAATAAATGCAGCGTCCGCGGTCAACGTTAATTGGGTTCGCTACTAATGGCGAGCACTTTGCGCGGTGCGCATTTAATCACCGAAGCAAAGCATACTGGGCGTGCGAACGCGCGGTCAAAGCCCACCGCCCTAAATGAGTATTGTTATTTCATTTGGGGAGCCGATTACACTTTCGAGACACGTAAGTACCCGCATCGAAATGAAACTAATGGATAGTATTAACGATATCGCGCGTGGTCACAGCGTTAGTTAATTAACATCGTTCGTGCACTTAGCCGCAGCGTGCCCTTTTGTGTCGTTTATCAGGCGAGAGAGGAGCTGGTAAATGCAAGTGTGCGCGTGTACGGACTCTGATATTCGCTCGGCCGACGCTGATCAGGTCGAAGAACGGAATCGGAGAGGAGAGAGAGAGCGAGAGAGAGAGAGAGAACGGCTGTTCTATGAGGGAGATAACAAGAGGACAGGGAAATTCTATTCCCGGGTTGCATTTGCGTACTCCGAGCGCGAAATGTGCTCTCATCTCGTAAAACGCTTATTGCGTCTTTGTGTAACTGAATTTTCGTAATGCGGATACCAGCTTGACCGAAGACGATGAACAAAATTATGTTTATGTGAGATAGATGGATTATCGTAGGTAAGTGCGACGAGGGCAGTTTTTCGGAACGGAAACTAAAGGGGGACGACAAACTCGTTTTTATTTATGTTCGGTCAAGTTTCGTTTCGATGACACATTGAATTTATGATTAATTAATGATAAGATTCTCACGTCAAATCAGAGAAGCTTTACCTTTATCGACAGATCGAAAGAACGAGGCTTCCCGCCGCAAACGTTCAATTGAGGAGGAATAATTGAGACGAACGCTGTGTCGTACTCGATTTTAATGAGAAAATAACGAGGAACGAAAGCTGAGCGAAGGTTGAAAGATAGACGAACGGAGTGAAATAGGATTGAAATGGAGAGAGCGCGAATGATAGAGAGGTGACGCGGGAGAGACAAACCAGCGGGAACGTCACGAGTCGACATCAGTGACATCGAATCGCTGGGAGCAATTATCGCACGGGCCCGATCGTTACTCCACCGGAACGTTTCTCCGCGCGGAAGCACGCCTCCGCCATAAATACCATGTCGTAAATACACGGACAACTATCAGCCGGACCTTTCTCTTTTTTCATTTAATCGCGCGACTAACGACGTTCCCGCCGGACTTGATAGAAATTTGCATTTCATTTCGGCTGGCTACCAATCAATATTTATTTCCCTCCTTCCTCCCACTTCGATATCTAGTCTTTATTACCCAATCATGCCTCCCGAGTCGCACTCGCGCGCGAGAAATCGCTTCGCAGCCCGAGAGTCTTTTCCGCGAAAAAACATGATTGCCGGGACAAACTTAAATCTGCTGCATTAATCGTCCGTTCATTCCCAATAAACCTCCTAACCTTATCATTTACTTCAATCCGACATCCAGCCTATTCTGCCCGTCCAACTCGAGAGACGACTGACACGAATCCGCTGTCCGTTCAAAAGTTTCGTTGATGAAACAAAGAGAAGAAATGCTGTACGTATCGTTCGTACACGGCCGAAAAAAAAAGTGAGGACGCTTCACCAATAGGCAGACTTGTATATTTTCGCTCGATCGTTCCACATCAATCGCTTTTCATCGAGTATCGGCACGTCGACAGCGAGCACGTCTCGTGTCATTATTGAAGAGTAAGTGGGGCGCGCGCGCTCTCGGAGATGCGAGTAAAACTTGCAAAATGGAAGCCGTCGCGAGTGTGTACGCGTTAGTCTGGCTGGCAAAAGTCTCGAACATACGCTCGGCCGTGTGCTGCCTTCGGCAACGCAACGCGTCAGGGAGGCGCCCTCGTCATTCACCGGGGTGTCAATTAATTTCACTGGTCCCTCATCAATCTCACAGAGCTACGGAATTAACGAGACGCATCGTGCGCGGATGCTAATTAATATCGGAATAAAAGTTCGTTGCCTCCGAGATCGTTTCGTTCCAGTTTTATTTCTGCCCATCATTCAGCGACAATCACGCGTCTGTGCCTCTCCTTTCGTCTCTCTGCGGAGCTGTATTTATTGTATAAGACTAATTAAAAGGGAATCTAATGCTGAGAGAGCGAGAGAGAGACAGCGAGAAAGAGGAAGATAAAGCGTCGCGGAAATTGGCGGAGAGTCTTCTTTTCTTTTGCCGGAGCGTCGTCACGTTTCGCGAACGCTTCTTACGAGTGAAAGTTAACGTCTCCGTGGCTTCCTACAATGGTTGCCGCGGTTGGCCCGATAACATCTAGCGAATCCGGTGCGGAACAGCCGCGTTTCCCGACGAAAGTCTATTGCATTCTAACGAGTCAGCGCTGTCGGCGTCAGGAACAACTGACGATACGATAAGAGAGTTGAATAAGCCTCCTTGTCGCGTTCTAAACCGTAGAAACGTTCTACAATGTGATCCTAACGTTTTCAGCCATGAGCGTATGTGATAAGATTCCGTTGGAACAACATAACTTCATTGTGCGTGGCTAATGGAATGTGTTATTTGCGTGCTTGAATACACACACGTTCCTTCCAAAATCGTCCGTACTTATGTAACGTATTTGTACAGGCCTGTCGAAATGGCCATATGTTATATTTCCGTGTTTATTGACACATGGCATATCTGACGTAGGTGACGCAGTTGTACGGAGAACATTTAATGCCCTCGTTTAGTCAACATTTTTTCTCGAGTTTTCTAATACGTGCAACGGATCTATAAGTCTTCCATTAATCGTCATGCAGTCATAGAGAATTATTTTTCATGAATATCCGCTTATGTGACAAATTATAAAGCACCCGGCACAACATTACCCGTGGATATAATTGGTCGAGCATAATTAATAAACAAGATTTCGTCGAAATGGTCACGGCCAAAGGAGAAGCCGACGGCGCGATGGCGTTATTTCCGATATTCCGCGAATATTTGCATAGCATTAGTATTAAACGTAGTTCAAAGCCGTGCAGAATCCTCTGGTAAATGAAAATGCGCCGGCACGTTTTGAGCAGCGCACGGCCGGCTCGTGTAATTCGTTTGACGCCTCGGGCCGCTGGTAATCAACAAATGGCGGAATGTCAGTAATTTGTCGGAATTAACGAACCGTTAACGTTCAATAACGAGTTCCTTTTTCGACCGTAAACCGAATGATAGCCGTTCCCGAATCATTGCCAAACGTTCGCGCGTCAATGAACTAATTTTCGTTATTTCGAAATGTTGCACTCCATCAAAAAATTTCTTCGCGCTTTTTTTCCCCATTTCACTCAGCCCATTCCGCAGAAACTTTACAAGCGCACTGGCTTCATTGACATTTATTGGAATTCGCACTCGCGAGACGCACTCTTGTGATCGTACGAGAATACAAAATGTCGATTAACGTATCCAGAAACGATCGGATACCAGGTTTGACGACGCGAATTATCAGTGACAGTCTCGAGCGTCGAATCTTTCCTAACAAAACCAACACATTTTTCAATATTCAGTACTCGGACATAGCTATCATAATTGCTTCTTAGCTTGCAGCAGCAGCTGCACGATCCATTAAAGCATTCCTTCCGATTCCGCGGAAATACGAGGTGCGCGTACCGTAACAAAACTACTCGACACGTTCCGCCGCCATAAAAATTGCATTAATTCGTAGCACCGCTTAATCGGCTTAATCCTACTTCATGAACGCGCGCTCACGGATCGTCGAATAAAACATTTCTCCAGTGGCAGGAAACTGTACGTTTAAACGAGCGAAATGTCTACAGACGTCATTCGGGGTTCGTGTGCATTTATCATCAGGAACGAGCGTCCGGGGCTGATAAACAACAGTTAACATCTACAATGTGCTCGCGTTTACACGTGTCAGAGCGCGCGTACGCCGTCGGAAATGCACGGTTCGCAATCTTGGGGATCTCTGCCGCTTCGGAAACTTTGCTCGGCACATCCGAACGAAACGTCGGATTCCCAGGACTCGCCGCGCGGTTCCTCTTTTGAGCGATTCAACTCGCGCCTACACGCTGCCGCGAGAAAACGGCCAACAACGCGGAACGAAATTAACATGACAGTCGCATCGAAGCGAGTCATGCGAACGGGACAGAGCAAAAGTATCGTCTTATCGCGCGGTGCGTGCCAAGCGGCCGGGGGAAATCTCGGAATTACAGCATCAATTAGCGTCAAATTAACGGGGCCAGCGGTTTTGAGCATAGCTCGGAGCTCGTTCTGCTAGTGGAAGACGGACTAGACTTTCTCACGCACTTCTTTCTGCGTTTACATAGAAGAATGGGAAAGAGGAACGTGATGTTAATGCGGAGATATACTCGACGGTTTTGTGCCTTTTTAAAAATGAGATCTCAAACGAGATAATGTGCTGCCAGTTCGTACCAAGTCGAGACGAGTTTTAAAGTTGCGGAAAATTCATATTTTGCATGACACGCCGTGCGAAACGTTTAGTATAAGAAAATGTTTCTGGTGGAAAAAGCGACAAATGTTTTAATCTAATTATGACCTGCTTAAGTCAATAGATTGTGGGTGGAATATAAATGTATATAATTAATAATTACTATTTGCAACGTTCTTAATTCGAGTAACAACTTTGCGGCATGCCAGCAAAGTGAGAAAGTGGTATAAGTGAGGGAAACTTTGTGTGACTCATATACGACATCGTATAGTGAGTCTGATATCAGCCGCACCTCCTCTGATAAATAATCTCGTTGTCCCGTTTTAAATGCAAGAACGTCAGAAGCTTGGTATCGTTTTCAGGATATGAAACGGCATATGACAACATTTCAGATAATTGTTCACGACTTCTAATTGGCTGTAAACGTTTCTGTGCCAAACAAATGCCAGTACAATATCGAATTAACGGACACTTAACGATAGAAGTACAAAGTTAAAATAAATCGTTTCAATGTACAGAAATGAGAAAAATTTAAATGTGCAAGTTAACAATGCTTATCAAGAGCACAGGCAACATTTATACTAATAACATCGCAAAACCGCTTGATTATATGACCCCAGTTTTATGTACATACATTCCAAAGTACTAACATATCGATACCAATATAGTGTCACAGGCATTCAGCATTATGGATACTACTGGATTATAGTGAAATAGTTCCCGAGGTTAAATAATTCATACTCATGAGCACATATCAAACTTCGTCCCGTCGCAACGCATAAGGCGCTCCAAAACGGTTGAGACGAAACTTTACTAGGTTTTTTCAAGCAAGACTATTTTAAATTATACTTCAAGGATCGTGAAAGAAGAAGACAAGGTCCAGAAAACGTAGACTGGATCATTGCGTAGGCGAAAGAAATTCCACAAAAAATAAAATAAAAATAAACGCACAATTTTTCGGCGCATTACATTAGACTGACCCCTTAAACCGCTGACGTTGACATCGCAAAGCAATCGGAGCAGCCGGCACCGTCCTCGGCATTACCTGACGATATTTCGATCCGCGGTATGTCGGGGTCATCGCTGTATCAGCAGGCAGGAACGAGGAACCGTCTGTAGAACAACGTTCGACCGCAAACTTCATTACGCCGGTTGGTCAAATCCGGCAAAACTGACTGCCAATACCTACCATGCCGCACGGGACGGCTTTAATCGTAGCGACGTATCGCACGCAATCGTTCTCGATTTTCTCCGCTCACTCTCTTTCCCTCTCGCTGCCTTCGGTTACAACGACGCCGGTGCAAATCGAATTGTAAATCTTGCAACATGAAATTATTTTTGGCGCGGCGCGACGGCAATAATGGCGGGACCCCGGCGATTCCATTCTTGATTGTGTGAGTTACGGCGCGAGATGGGAGCAGAAATTGCGGCGTGCGGAAGTCGCAGAAGAGTGCGTCGCCGCGAGTTCGTTACGTCGCGTCGACTTTGTTTTGGAAACTCGGAGCTGTTAACGGTTGCTTCGTTTAATTCAGAAAACGGCTACAGTCTCATGGCGGCCTCGGTGTGTTCTTTAAAACGCAACTTTCAAGCGCCGTTTTCTGGACTTTTTGGTAAAACCATAATGACGTGATCGTTCGGTCGCGGAGACAAGAGAATTTCATTGAAAATCTACCTCAGCATTTTCTATATTCATCCCATATCTTTTATCATATTTTTTTCGTGCAGCTAGCTTTAAAATCTTTTTACCTTGCCTCGTTAGACAGTCGTTGAAACGTGAAGTTGACAACGTGAGTAATCGTGTCTCTTTCGTCAGGCTTCAACGAATTCCAGGAATAGTGTGCTCCGTTACTCTTAAACACAAGTCAGAAGGTCGAGTGTTCGGAGAAGGAATTTCGAATGGCTCGGGGAACTTTAGTACGGAATTTGAAACGTGTTCGCTCAGTACGACCACCTTTCCCTGACGTCCGGTACAACGTAGTTCGGTCATCGACGTTATCGATAACGGATGAGAAGTGGCCCTTGGTCAGAACCGCAAACTCCATTACTACGGTTACCCTACCGAAAATTAACTGCCGAAATTAGCGATCCAAATAGATTTGCATTCCCGTGGGTCTCCACATGAATTTTCAAGGCCCCTAATACTCTACTCTCCTCTTTGCCCTCCTCTTTGAGAGAGGGGGGGGCCTCTCTCTCTCACTCTTTCCAATATTATCATGAATATGTTGTTAGAGTCATTGCTCTCCCATTTGCAACGATTCCATCATTTGTAGCTTGACTCTATCAGTTCCGAACTGAACCGTGAACAAATTTGTATTCATTGAAATGAGTTGCCTAAAGCATATTCAACCATATCAACCGGCGTTACTGTAATGGCTAATTAATTACTGTAATACCAGAAGCGTAACAAATTCTACTCGATGTACAACGATTCGCGTTAATCCCTGGCCAATTATCACTTCGCGTCACTATTATGTTGTTCGTCCCTTTGGCATGCCCTGTCTATATACACATGAGAAACTAACAATAAGATCGTTCCGAGTGATCAAACGCGGTCACTGCGGTTAAGAGAGTTGCCCATCAAATCCACAGTTTGTTTCCTAATAACGACAGCAGTTGAGTAGATACCGTTTAATGGGAGCTCGGAATACAACTAACTCAATTTACAGAACTCTCACGGCACTCGATAATTAATAACATATACAACACACGCCGATCGCGGTACATAGCACAGCATTCGTACTGAAAATTCAATTTCCACCAATACCTCATTTGACCACGTGAGTTGAAAACGGGAAGAGGATGGGAGCATTTCGAAGGGGAAGCTTCGCTATGCTCGTATACGGGATAACGTCAACTTCCCTGAGACCGAGGTGCTTTACGAGCCGATTGGCACCGATTGAAGCTTGCGACAGACACGCGTGTGCGTCGGTTTCGAGCACTACGATACGAGGACGGCTAAGAGTGTGTGAGCGTCAATCCGCAAGAGTAATTTCCGAGAGTGTCTGAGGATGTGCGATATCGTAACCGATGTGAGAGGTCAAGGCTGTTAAGTTTCAGCGATAAAAAAATGACCCTTGTACGTTGAATCAGTTGCTTCTCCGCGCAGACAGTTGTTCGTGGCGTAGAAAGGAAATTTGAATATGTCGCAAACAGTGACAGGCACGCTTTTAGTACCTGTGCCGATAGTTTTTATCATTGGCGATACAATTTAATATGAGATATGCTAATCTCACCGGCCAACCATTCGGCGTGGAGAATCTATACAATGGATTTGACGAGGGCGATAACGTTGGACACCGTACAACTGAAAGGATAATGCAGAAGTAGGTCGGAATTAATTGCGATACGGCTGCGACAAGTAGTTTGAGTTAAGCAGCTAGGAGATCGTAAGGAATAATCAACAGAAATTATCCAGTCTTCTACATATATATGTCGACACGCGTCTACCGAAACAGTATGGGAACATCGAGTGCGCTAATTGCCTGACGAAATCGTTATTCCTCCAATCACGCGCACGGTCGACTATATACACGACTTACCAAATAAATTCGAATTTACTAACGACCAGCCGCGTACATTCGTCGCGCGCTCATCACACTACCTTTCATTTAACGCCACACCTACCGAGCAACACAAAAGTTTGCATTTAATACGCAAAAAGTAAGATGACGTAAAAATGAGCCATCATCATAGCAAGATGCAAGACAACTAATTTTGACTTCTCACTACGTCTAGCGTGAACGACTAACCGAGCGTACGCCATGTAGCTGGTTGACTCTCATACCTCGTGCCAGAGTTCCCGATTATCGCCGAGCGTTCCATTTTGCCAGCGGCAAGTCCGTTGCGTGCGAGTGGTCACTGATGAAACCGCGAGAATTCGCCGATAGTTTTCGCGGCGCGCGACGGGCCTCGAGCAGATCGATCAGAGTTCGCGACAAACTGGGCGCATCTAGGAAACCGGACCGTGGCAAGAGAACTCGACGAAAGTGTGTCAACGCGAAGCGTAACATTGACACTCTCAGGTGTTCGCCGTACGCAAGCGTCGCCAGAACTGTCTGCCTCTGAGGTCTTTAACAGTTGCTTGAGCGTGCCGTGCGCGAGAAGCCTACGATAAACATAATATCGTGCGCGTTGTGAAAACATCGGATTGCTTTTGCGCGAGCGCCGCGCACTGAGAATGCCGCTTTATCTGCCACGGCACATTTTCAATGATTTGTTATGCCACCCACTGAGTGCTATCCCGTGTGCTATAGTTGCCGCGCGAAAATTTATTGGAGCGCAACAGAACAGACGGCCGTGGCCCTTCGACGAGAGTAGGAGTGCGTCGCCTCGCTGCTGACCGTAGATCGTCGAATGTTGTGCTTGGCACAGAGTTATGATGCGTGACAAGAGTACAACACGTATCGCGCTCTTTGCGCCGCGTGTAATCTGCACGGTCAGGGTTAATAGTACTTCGATTAACAATCGCATAAGTGTCATGAGTATTACGTCCGCTCGCTCTTTGGCCGCCCACGATTAACTTTGCTTCTCTTTATCGCGTATGACCTCCTTATTACGAGTCAGGCGAATGATTTGTGCCGTTCGACGCGAATATATGCCACGACATGCTCGTCTAACTCAATGCTGCGTCATATGCCGAAGTGTCCGAGATGCAAATGCCTCGGAGTGTGACCGTGTTCCGTGACGCGGACAAGATTCCCGAATTTGTGTAACACAACACGTGCGGGACTGACGGTATAACCGTCTCTGGGGAGAACAAGGGGAGAACATCATGGCCGGGTTGCTGTTTCTCTTAACCCAGGCGAGCACGGGTCGCGAGGCTGAGAAACGGTTTAGTTATCTCCGGCATTCAAACTGGCCGTCGCTTGTGTTACGCTCGTCCGTGCTTTCGTGTGCTTTCCTGTCGAAACTAAGCGCGTTTAACCGACTACCCGACTACCGGCTCCCGATGGAAACGAGCCGCTATTAAGCTCGGCCCATTTGCCGCTTAAACGCTCGTGAGATTCGGCCTCCGCGACCGCTTTCGCCTATGTATACAATATCTGTACGGCCTGGTCTCGCTTGTCGGCCAAGCGACTTCCACCGCGAACGAAGATCAGTTTCGAAGAATGCTCTTTTTTTCAACGTGAACACGCGTATCGGACGGTGTAACGTTACGCAATTGAACCGAACGACACGGGAGCATGGTACACCGAAATTAGCTGACCCCGTGGCCCCGTTCTATGTAATCTCGCAATAAGCAATGTGTGTACGCTTTTGATACGTTCCGAAGACGTTTTAATCTTTAAAGCACGGTGCTATCGGATGATTCGATTTCGTTACTCCGATACATTTTGCATAAGCAGAACTTCTGAACGACGTGAAAAGACTGTAGCTGTGCGGGGACGGAATGTAAGAGTGAAGTACTGAAGTCTGCTGGGAGCATTTAAAGCGTAAAGAGGCGCAGCTGTGGATTACATTAAAGTCGGAACTCCGTCAGGATTTTTTAAGTAACGACGTTAAGTAGGTACGCGCCGTCTTTCCGCATCCTGCCTTCGGCAATTTACGAGCGATGCCTTAGCACGAAATACGTATTCGCTTCGTTTGATAAATCGCGTCATAGCTGTAACTGACGCATTAATAGCTACACGTACAGCTACCCTTACGCACGGGTTAGCGTGACAAACAGGGTGATCTAGGAACCGCTAACAGATGACTTTACACTCGACACTGACTAGAAATGCGCATAAGACGTTTTACCCCTGTCCAGTAAATCTTGAAGAAAATTATCATGTTGCTAACTGGAAGCAAACTTCAAACATTTAATGCTAACATCTAGAGATCTTATAACTATTAACAAAAATACTGCCTTACAGCAGCTTGTATGACGTTTGATGCTTCTACATGATCGTGTAAAAGTCCTAGACTATCACTCAACAAGTTACCGTCTTTCTGGATAGAACAGACATTTTACTAGAAACCATTTCCATGCTTTGTAACATAATTAACGACTCTTGAATAATTCATGGGATAAACTGTAGGTGAAGTGAATCGGTCGACTGAAAATTTGGATCTAACAGATATACGCAGTATACGGTATTTTGACAAAATATTCGTGTAGTAAAGTGTGCAAGCAAATCGCAAGGTATACCGTTAGGCGAGCACACACGTACGCGACCGATCGCGACGTGAGGTGAATTCGCACGATTCTCTACGCTGGCGCGCGGAATTCGTTTTGCGATAGAGGCTTAACTACCTTCGACGGAGTCAAACGGCGGGACGAGTAGCGGGTCGCGACAAATTACTATTCCCCAACGGTTGTTGCTACGTCGCAGAGAAAATCAATTGGGAAAGTGACCACGCGCAAACATTGATGCTCAAAGTGAGGAAAATTTTGCGCAGAACTGATTGTGGCTACCAATAGAAATCTTGATGAGAATCATTTGTTGTGCACTTTTACAATTTGTCGATAACAAATGAACTCGCTCGCAATTCTTACTTAAACGCCTGTAAAACGAAGCCGCTGTTTACGCAAACGGTACACTACCGCTCCTAAGAAGTTGTCCTTCTACACTGGTCTACAGTTCTCAACCAAATAATAGGTTATATTTCGAAAGTCCCTGAAATCATTTAAGCGCAATTGAAACAGAAACAAATAACTGGTAATTCGTTTTCTTGAAAACATAAAAATATAATATCTTGTAAAAGAATTATCGCAAACCGTCGATGTGAGATTCATAACCTCTTCATAGTGCACAACTGCTTATGAACGGTAGTGTACCGAATACCTATTGCAACTAATGGAATGAATATTCGTAGTAACGAGTCAATTATTTACGGTAGCGTGCAAAACAATTTCATTGTAGTGATTGCCAAACTTACCAAAATCCTTCAAAACGGCAATCTGGAGCACTGTCGTTTTCTCAGCAGATTTTGCACCAGCGTCACATTCCCCAGAGAAACTCGAACCACAAACAGCTTGACCCGGCCCACTGCAAGTGAAGTCACTCTCGGAATAAGAACAAGAAGCGACAAACGAAATCGCAACATTCATCAAGCAACGGTACAATTTGAGGAGAACACTTTTAAATGACGCGATGTCTAGTGACAACACAGCTCGTGAGAAACTGAATTTCGCTTGACAAACGCAACTTGCGGGAGACGGAATGTGCTTGAGAAACACACCCTGTGAGAGACGGAATGTCACGTGACTGTAGAATATCCCGTGTCTAATGTATACATCATTTTAACACGTCCGTCAGTTTGACAAGCTTGATTATTCTGGCGTTAATGCGTCGGAGTAGAACGATTCTTATTTAAACCTGCCTATTGGCGGCTGTCTCCAAAGTAATGAAAGTTTAATCATTGGCAAACTTACCGAAGTGATACGCAACAGCAGCTGGACTGCTGATTAGATTCCCCGACAAATTTGCAGGCAGTGCTATCTTTGTCCACCAATATTCGGCCGGGAACAGGTTCGGCTGGACGCACGCATGCGAAATCACAATCGCACGAAGCACAAGAAGTTAGTTAACCACAAAAGTCAAACAATTTCGCCGGAGCGATATAACCACAATACCACATGTGTGAACAGTGCAACGCACTGACGCCACCTGCATGCACGTAGTCAAATTAGCAACTAGAAAAATTCGCGCAGATTTTCCACTTCCGGTGTTCTCTTCGAACATTCCGGAAGTTGCGAAACCTCTATTTTCGTCTCATTCAGAACCTCACTCTCTAACCCAGAGACGGCGCTTGTGTCGACGCGTTGCTTGAAAATATTCGTGTTGTGACTTGATAGCTCCGGGTAAAATTGTTGAGTTTCGCATGTTCGTGATTTCTTATGTTCTCACTCACCGCGAATTCGCTCTCACTCGTAATACTGATAGTGTTCGTACTTGGAGCTCGGATGGGAAAGCTGATCCTGCTTGAAAATGTGCTGACAACGCTGACAACAGTGTCACTGAAACACGCATTGCTTTGAGTGGTTACGGTACGTTGTACGATCGCCGGAATTCGGTTGGCGAAAATAATTACGTTGAGAAGTGTCTCGCTGCTAGGAATATAGATAATGAGATCAATATTGTCGTAGGATTGAACAATTTCGTTGTCGGTGCACTCAAAAAAAGACCGGTCAGATTTGTACAGTGTATCCGTCAATCGTGGTAACCTTCGAACAAAGGGCTATCGGAACGCCAAGCATGGGAAGCGTGAAGCTCGATTTTTAATTGAACCTCCCGACTACAGGCGGCGCCACCGACGTCGCGTCGTTCGAAAATTTCGTGTTGTCACACCGTCGGTCCGTCGGAATCAGTTAAATGTCGCGTTTTCGTGAGTTTTTGTGCTCTTCCTCAAGGTGAATTTGTTTGCAGTCGTGCTGCTGAAGCTACATCTGCTTGGAGACTGGATGGGAAAGGTGATCCTGCTTGGAAATCTGCTGACTACGATGTCACTGAACACGCACTGCTTTGAGTGGTTACGGTACGTTGTACGATCGCCGGAATTCGGTTGGCGAAAATAATTACGTTGAGAAGTGTCTCGCTGCTAGGAATACAGATAATGAGATCAGCGTTGTCGTAGGATCGAACAATTTCGTTGTCGTTGCATTAAAAAATGACCGGTCAGATTTGTACAGTGTATCCTGTCAATCGTGGTAACCTTCGAACAAAGAGCTATCGGAACGCGAAACATGGGAAGTGTGGAGTGCGATTTTTAATTGAACCTCCCGACTACAGGCGGCGCCACCGACGTCGCATCGTTCGAAAATTTCGTGTTGTCACACCGTCGCGCGTCGGTCCGTCGGAATCAGTTAAATTTCGCGTTTTCGTGAGTTCTTGTGCTCTTCCATAAAGTGAATTCGCTTCCAGTCGTGCTGCTGAAACTACATCTGCTTGGAGACTGGATGGGAAAGATGATCCTGCTTGGAAATCTGCTGAGAACAGTGTCATTGGATCACGCGGCGCTCGGAGTGGTTATGGTGAGTACTGCAATCAACGTATTTCAATTGCACAAGACATTAATATCACTGTGAAATGACTTGGTTCTATAAGAATTATTGCTGCAATTGTAATTGTTGAATATTTATACAGGTAGAAATATATATTGTACGGATGTGCAATATATACTCATTATTAGATCCAGGATAGACACGTTGTCGAATGTAGCTAGTCAAAGCTAATGACAAAGCGTGACGAAGGAAATTGTTTGTTGGCTAACAAAATTAGTGACGCGCTACAGTGTGGCGGGAACAAAGTAGCATTTCGAAATAGGTACACATTCGGAACGCGACATACGCAGAGCGGTAATCAATTTTCGTATTGTATCACTACAACTACGTTTTTTTTACTTTATCCTCCATTGGTCGAGTAAGTAAACGACTCAGTTGTCAAACTGCCTCGTATAGACGTTTTCATAAATAACGCGGATCTAATGCAACAAATTTAAAAATTACTGTTATACCTGCAAAATAACATTAAAAGTTGTAGTTACAATATGCAATAAGCCGATTTGGGGACATTTGAATACCTGAAATCTTCAGGCCGTGTATACATATCCCTCAGCAATCCCACGTTAAATGAACCGATTTCACGTTTGTTCCGTGATGGTTCGTTCAATTCGTGCTCGCAGTCCCGTGTGTCGCCGCATAATCCACACGGAGTTATGCAGATCCTGGGTTTATCGCTCCAGGATTTCCATTCTGTCTCATTATTAATTTCCATGCGTTAAGCAGCTGGAGCTGGGAGATTAGTCAGAGGCGGTTGTTGTACGCGCCACTAGAAATTCCTACTTGCATTTCCGCTGAAGTTCATTGATTTTAGGAGAAATTATGGCGCGTTGAAAATCGCAAACAGCGTTGCACCGTTACAATTCGCCGAACTTTCATCACAAGTAGGAAAAGGGGCGATCTCGGGTAAACGAATTTTTCTTCTAACTATATAGGGCAGCGTAAGGACTCCTAGTTACAAAAATACAGAAATAACCAGAAAGTCGGTCAGAGCCATTCGAAGATTGGTTACTTTTGGTACGGAAATCGGAACGTGAGCGTTCGTAACGTGACGCAAACAAGATGTGAGTTTTTCTTCGAGAAGCCTAAAATTTGATATGCCAGATTATCGAACGCATCTCGAGAATAGGATATTTCGTCGCCCTGCCTAAGCGCGTACGTAGGGATTTCCAAAGAATATTTCCGAGAATATTTCTTCGGACGTAAACTCGGTTTAAGGGTCTTCGCGCGCTCCATGTAACGAGTGTGCAAGGAACTCGAGTTTTCTGTCCCTTCCACGAATGTTCTCTCGTCGGGAAGGCCAAGCCCGCCGTCTTGTAAAACGTGCCATCGACATTGCACACTTCCTTAGAGCCGAACCTCGAACGAAAAAAACGGGAAAATAAATTCTCGTCTTCAAACAGTCACTTTATCCTTGCAAAATGTCGAAATTATATCATCGTACTTTAAACTCTAGAGAGCGTAGACGATTAAACGCATCTTCAAGTCGTCATCGTGTGAATACTTTAAAAGTACTCGCGGCGTACCCGCTGCGTTGGGATTCGAAGAATTTTAATTAAACTCCCTGAAGTGTCTTGTGCGGTAGCAACGAATTGCATTAGTGCATTTTTCCATCAGCATGCGAGAATGATATCCGAAGATACGCGAAGATGTAACGAAGAACGCGAGCAATTAGAATGCAAGACTCGACCATTCGGAGTGGCTGGGGACAAGTAAAAATCGAATCGGAACCGATGACAGGTCAGAAATTACGAAATGATCGAAATGGAAGGAAATTGTCGGGAAAAACATTCTCCGAGCGCCGTGATAGAATGGCGATTGGTACGACGGACAAAACCAAGAGGCAAACTGAAAGTTGGCTAAAGAAACCGCAGATGGCGAAGAGTGGGCAAAGAACGGAAGAGGTATGAGTAAGGAAATCGCAGTGGAGGCCCAAAGTTCGTTGGAGCCGAAACGAGAGGAGTCTTATATAGACGAGAGAAAATGCTCGGCAACGTAATGTCGAACAAGAAGCGTCGGAGAGCGTGAAAGCTGAGGGAACGGAAGTGGAAAGACAGGGTGTAGGGAACGCGGGGGCAGGGCGCGAGTTCGTAGAAGTGCAGCAAAGAGACATCCGAGACGATTATCCCGCAAACAGGATCGCGCTTGCGATAACAATCTTACGGGACACTCCGTTAAACATAAATTATATTATCCGACAAATTGAAAGTCAGTAGATAGACCGAATGAATGTTCAGTACATCGTCCCGCGGAACAACAAGAACGTAAAACAGGATGACTACGGATAAATGAAACAAAATCGGGGGAAAAGAATAAAAGGACGTCGCTAATTGGAAAGCGTGGCGGTTTGAAAGCAAAAAACAGCCGAAGCACCGAATCATACGTCAATAGAGAGTGCAACGGCGTACGGTCGTAATGAACTGTTCGTATACCGTTACCAACGCGAATAACGTTATTACAAAATTCCGACGTGTTATCGCGAGCGGAGCCGAGGAGCGAGCCAGCCGGCAAACAGAGACACGGTGCACCGCGACGAAGCGGGAAGAGGGTACAAGCTAAGAGAGAAAGAATGCCGAGAACGGTGAGAGCGAGCTTCTCTCGCAGAAGTGGGAGTTAGTAACGAAGGCGTTCCAGAGAAGCAACGCGGCAACGGGAAAAGAGCCTAGTGTATACGTACTATGCCCGTGGCAACAGAGGACGGTGGCATTTGCCGAAAGAGGAGAGACGCGGATAGTCGGAATCGGAACGGAGCGGGGAAAGAAAAAATGCGAGAGAAAATGTTGCAGGGGTGGTGAGGGAGGGAGATGGAGGGGGGCAGCAACGCGTTTCGACGGAGTGAGACAGAAAGAAGGGTTACGAGCGCGAAGAAACGGGACGGAGGAGCCGGGGAAGATGGAGCGACAGAAAGAGAGACAGAGAGTCGCGCGACGATCAAGTAAGGAAGCAAGACGGAACGAGTGAATGAGCGCAACGGGAGTAGCGCGCGACTGAGTCGAAGGGAAGGAAAAGAGGGCGCGAGAAGGAAGGAGACAGGAGAGACACCGTCCGAGGCAGAGACCTACATATTCGGTTGGGGCCAATGAGACGGCGCAATGTGGCGGTACGTGCGCTCCGTCCTTCTCTCTCGCGCGCTCGCCGTCGCCGTCGATCTCGGTGAACGGCCGCGTAGGAGGAAGAAGTCCGACGAGGGAGCGAGTGAAACAGTGCCGGAGAACGGAAGAGGGGAGAGTATGCCGAAGGCAGCTCGTCGCGCGACGACGCGACGTGGATTCAGTCGCTCACGAGCATCCGCCGCAGTCTGAACATGGCTTTCTCTTCGTCGAACAACCCGAGTGCCGTGCTCGCGGCGTGTCGTTGCGCGCTCGTTTTTGTTTTAACCGTCACCGTGATGGTCACGGCCAAGCAGGAGTCAGCCTTGAAGGTCCAGCAGCTTTACGTGCCGGAAGTTTGTGATGTCAAGTCGAAGAAAGGTGACCACCTGACCATGCATTACACCGGCACGTTGCAGGACGGCAAGAAGTTTGATTCAAGGTCAGTGACACGCAGGCTTGCCGCATCAACGTACCGTCTCTTTTCTCTGCTCACCACAACTTTTTCTTGCCTCGCCTTTTCTTGTCGCCAGTGAAATGTATTGGGATTGGGATGATGATGATGATGATGATGATGACGACGATGTCGTTCGACGTGAGTCGAGGTGTAAGTCAGGCATGACTTGGTAGTTTTAATGAAAGAGTCTGTTGTACGTTTGTCGCGGTTTGCGCGGTTTCCTCTCTTTCGTGTCAGACTGACGATAGCGAGTGACTTGGTGTGGCCGGTTCTAAACGTGGACGATTCTGATTCGACGAAACGACAAACCAGACGGCGTGGGTCACGCGTGATTGAGGCGAGCTAAACGGGGCTAATCGACGTTTCGCAACTAGTGGATGTCATTTCATTCGATGTTATGCCACGTTCTCGTTCTCCATCCGAAAGAAGTCTCAAATGACAATGCCTTAGTTAAAGTACTGTTGGTTCAAATGCGATTAGTGACCTGTGTTGTGTTGTGCTGCAAACGGTGCAGGTGGCATGAAATATGGATTTGACTAAAGAGCATTCGTCTGGATGGACAATCCTCGATGCGATGATAATTCGCGATTGTAGTCGACCTAAAAATTCAGTGATTAAACGATGAACGCTCGTATAATAGATAAAGAGTGCGATGTACTTGACTTTCGTGACGCGGGTTTTTGATAAGACGTGGCGGTGGAATGGAGCAGTGTCAATTAAACATCACTGTCGCTTCATATTTTGGCCATATATTCGATCTAAGGATTAAGTAACAATGGCCATAGCGAAGGTCTCACATTCCAGTTTTTATAATGGAAACAGACAGACCGTGCACCTTGATTGAATGGCTTGTCACGCGATGCATCACGCTGTCGAACGTGTACCGAACACCGATGCTTCAATTAATTTAATAAATCTTTTGCTGAAGTCTCATATCCTCGCAAACGTATCTGTCAGTTTCACGTTGCAACTGCTTCACATGACAGAACGCACTACACTCGATACTTGATTAAAGAATTTTTAGTTACCCCATGACGTACGAGTTGAACAGGATCGAAATGAAATCCTCGCACGAGTGCTGAACATCGCCTCGATGAAAGGACGAAAGTACAGCAGCGAGTTATTGTTCCGCATGAGACTAATCTCTAATGCGCATACCCAACGGATCGACTTACTGACTAACTAACGCGCTGGTAAAACTTCGCCGTTTCCGATTAGTCGCTATCACGAGCTGCAAATCCGGCTAACCCCAAGAACTTTCGAGCCCTCCAATCACGCGATTGTGTTCGAAATCCGATTTGGGTAGGCGTCTTGCCCAAGTCCCTGTACGTTCGGTCCCACGAAGTCGTTCGTGGAATTAATTGCTCGTCGCCTTCGAAGGTTGAACATCTCGCACGGCACACGGGCGTCGATCGATCGCGACGATCGATCCACGACGCTCCAATGGGACAGTACCGTTGCTCCGGCACCAGGCTTGACCATACGTACGCGTAATGATATAATGCCGAGAAGCGGCGCGCAATTCGACCGGTCGGACATCAATCAAATTCCGATCGGTAATATGGTTTTCCGTTGAACTTTAATTCGATTTTCATTGGGGACCGCTTTTCGGCAAATGGCCCATCAGGCCGGCCCGCGCGTGCCGAGAACGATGCGAAACGAGTTCACCACCCTCATTCCCGACGCACATGCTTCGACACGCCGACACGGCTTGTCTCCGCGAGAGAAGCGGTCACGTACGCGCGCCGATCCTCGAGACCGCGTAAACACCTGTGTATAGATATTGTATGGAATTGTTGTCGGCGGAAGGTAGCGAGAACGAGACGCTTAACGGTTAATTATGATCTCCGGCGAGCAAGACGGCTCGACCTTCACCGAAATCACACACTCCCGTCCAATTAAGTGCGGATTAAGCAATCCTCGTCGCCCGCCCCTCTCATTGTTGCCGTCGTTCGTCACGCAACGTCCCATCCGCTGACTTATGAAGCGCCCGGCTGATTTGCATCGTTAATTGATTTGTATCGACTAATTTACGTCCGCGCGAATATACAATTTTCCCCGCCAGTGGAACGCCGGCCGGGCAATTATCAGTAATGCTGCGAGCAGGTCCGGCCCTATCGAATGTGTGACGCTCGGACTCGAGTTCTGTCGCTCACCGAACGCAATTTTCAGCCATATGCCGAGTAATTAAAATTTCCTGTGAGCTCTTTGATGAGGTCGAATGTAAGCGCGGCGCTGTGTCCAGTGTTCCAATTCTGCTAGCAAGAGCTGCAGTACGGACAATAGACGGTACGTTTTCTACGTGCTTAACGCTTCATTTTTTTGTATTAGACATTTTTATCACTGCGTGTCGTGGGTCTTCTCGGCGTAGAGTAAAAAACGGACCTTTACGGTCGTACGTTTAGTGTGTCGTTCTGTGTGTGCGTGCGTTTTTTTTTTCTTTTCTTTCTTACGATTTACCGTAACTGGACGATACAGGTTCCGGATCGTGACAGATCGGGTAATGATAATGACCCGGCTGGCCGTGGGCTGCTGACTACACAGTATGTCTAAATTGTTTCGTGGGCCGTTACGAGTACCGTTAATCTTTGAGGTCGGCAGGTCGCACGTAAAAAGTTAGTGCCGGCCGCTCGAAAGTTCAGACGCATGCTCAAAAAAAGTAATCTACTCTCCGTGGCATACGAGTTGCATAAATTCAATCTCATTTCGCGAGTTTATCAGTAATTCGATGTAATTGCGTTACCTAAAGCATTTCGTTCGGCGGAAATAGGATTTTTACGTCACTCTCCGTCGAGCAACTTTCATAATTATTCTCCAGAATATTCTTTCAATAAACGCAGTTGAAAATGACCGTGACTTCATTCGCTTTGCAGGAGTAATTTTGTCTAGATTTAGAGCAATTGACAGAAAGTAGTATTACGTTTGCGTAGACTGTTTGCGCCAGTAAGACCACGCGTGACTCGACTTTCCTCTGCACCGTATCGAAACGCTGCCGATAAAACTTGAAGTATCTCTTTCAACATACAAGAAAGATTTCGGTTTTAACAGCAGTTCGTTAACATGGCATTGTGGCGCAATGATCAAGACTACCGACGGCTCTAGACCCATCCTATCGTTTCTTCAGTCCGACAAATCTCGGCTCCGTTCAGCAAATTTCTTTCGTTCGTCCCGTCTGTGCAAGGTCTCCGCTTTCGTTCGAGTTCCGACGGATGCGCGGAGCACCTGTTTATCCAATCACGTTTAGCTCCGCCTAGACTCGTTTTACCAACTCGCAAGCCTCCGCTCTCCGGGCGAGAATGAGAAAAGTGAAAGACTGGCGCCATCCACGAGCGAAAACGTTGACTCCGTTTGGCACGAATCTACTCGTTTCTTTACCCCTGAGGCGAGTTCTCAGCTGAAGCCGAAGTTTTACGTCTCACCCTGAGCATGTTTTCTCCTTCACTCCTTTCGCCGTCTCACCTCTTCCCGTCCGAGACACCCTAGTCTTCGCCTTTGTGAGCTCGTTTTTGTCCCACGAATATTCCGCGCGTGCGAGGCTTTAATGCACTCTTCGCTTTTCCTTGTCTCTCTCTCTCTCTCTCTCTCTATCTCCCTCCTCTTGCTCGTTTCAGTTTCTTGCGCCGCTGTTTATTTCACCCTCCCGCTTTCCCTTTCCTTCTATTCTCGCTTCTCTCTTTCCGCGCTCACCTCGTCGCTAGTGATGGGATCAAGAATATTCGAAGTTGTTTCTTCGAAGATGATTATACTACTTTTAAGCACATTCCAAATCAAAGCTTATATGATGGATATATTACGACGAGTATGTTGGAACCTTGAACGAATACATTGAGAATGTCTTTTAATACTTACAGTTTCAGGTAACCTATTTCAGGTAGTCGGATCAGGGCTCGAATCGATTGAACGAACGTGCACGTAACCATTTTCGCTTTCAAAACCAAGTTAACGATATTAAGCACTCCCCTAGTACATCGTGCTTCCAATTTCATGGGTCCTACTCAATTCCAGTGAAATGGGTCTTAAGCTACTGAATTCATTCATACTGACGAGTGCATATCGAAGTTGATCCCATCACTACGCGTCGCATTACACAAATTGCTCGTTCCGCTCACGTTACGTCTCTTCACATAATCCCCCCGTTCCGATGAAATTTCAGATTGGTTATTACTGCCTCATTTTTCACTCAATCCGTCTGCCATGCTCAATTAATTCTGACACGTAAAGGGGGGATGCTCGGAAAAAAATGCGTGCCGTATCAACGCGCCAGCCTGCGCTATTAATTTATCCCAACGGACGAGCAGGTACATAAATTAAACTTTCCGAGTTTCCCCGCGTCCCTTAGATGCATATACAATGGGAGCGCGTGCTGGAGGTGCATAACACACAGTCATACACGGTAGACGGTAGGTGCGCCGATGCACGCTAACGCGGAAATATTCCATTCGCTCGGGTTACGCGTCAGGGTGAAAATAAAAGGGCCGGGCGCGACTTCAGGGCCGCGAGAAGAAGGCCGAGGCGTGGGTGGAGTCGAGCGCGAGGCTTTGGCGTGGATGCACGCAGGCAGGCAGCTCGAAGCCCGAGTCGACGGCGAGCGAACGCTTAATTCCTCCGCGCCACTCGTATAATGCAATGCCGCTGCATAAAGTACGCGCACAGTTTATACGTAGCGACGGACGATTTATCGTGGCCGATTGTGAAGCGGCGATGAACCTTAAAAAATCTTCTCTTCCCTCCTGTTTTGTTCGGCCTCGCCGTTAAACAGCGCTCGGCGACGGTACGAGGCTCGCGCCGTTCCTTTTGCGGCCACCCCCGTCGACGTCCTTCTTCTTCCTTTTCTCTTTTTCCTTTTTACACGCTTTCCCTATTTGCCGCCCTTCAATGCCATTTTCATCTCCCCGTGCTCGGCGCGCTTCCCTTTCATTCGTTCCGCCCTCTATCTGCCGCGCGTATTCTTCTCTCTTCCCCGCTCTTTCGCGCGCGCGCATATTTTGCGTTGCTTTTTCATTTGGCTCATCTTGTCGTCTTTTCGTTAGCGTCTCGTTAATTTCGCACGTGTGCGCGTGCGGCTCGCGGACTCTCGCGGGAGGGTATGATTTTTGAGAAGCACGACGTTCGCGCGGTCGGCGAAAATATTTTGTTGCATGCTACTGGCCGGCCGTCGGAGGCGGTAAAAATGAGACGGCGGGTATTCGGTTTGCGGGACAAAGAGTGCGCGGACGCGGTCATGCACGTCAGCCGGACTCGGCTGCCGGTAGGAAACGTTCAATTCGCGTCGCGTCGCTCGTTGATGCAAATAACATGTCATTTGCGAAAGTTTATTTACGATGGCGCGGAAGTTCGTAAACGTGCCTGAAAAACGTTGCGTCGAAATGGTATAACAGCGGGACTTCGTTAGGCGGTACAGTGTCGGAGTCTAAAATTGCATCATGTTTTTTTCGTCTAATTAAGCTCGCTGTCATTCAGTAGTTTTAGTAATTTCGGTAATGAAACCCGCAAACTCTTTTTACGACCAACGAGAGAAGATGGGGGAGTGAGGTCAGGATCGATTTGATTCTTCTTGGAATATGTTATGGACCAAAATCTAAGAGACCAATATTATTTTATATACATATTTCAGGAAGAATCAAATCGCATCCGGACACATTTTCGTGTCTTGCTTTCTTAATGTTACACCTTATCGCTTCACGTTCAACAATCAGCTAGATAATAAACGTACATAGATTTCTAGTATAATTCACCAAATGACCGCACAGTAATCCGCAACTCATTTGTGAACCGCACACTCGATTTAAATAGCGTGCAAATGTTCTGTAAATAGATCAATTATAATGAACGTTACGAAGGCGTCTACTGACGCGTAATTGGCACATGTGTGTATTGCATGACGTAGAATAATGATTAACCGGTCTGCGGTCGGCGTAATTATAGTCCTGGCGGCATCGGAAAAGGAGAAAAAGGAAAACGCAGCGAAGGGTAGAAAAAGCGAGGGAGGCAACGGTACGCAATTTCAAATAATTTGGGGGTGGGACGTGTTTACACGCGCGATAACGTTATCAGCACTCAAGCGCCGGACTAATCTACTCGATCTCAGGAGAAACGGCTTGTTTGCTCGCCCAGCGAATCAACGGTTTCCATATCTGACGATAACGTAACAGTATGAGAACTTTGCGTGCAGGCGTAGGTGTTGTATGGATTTTGCACCTCTTATTATATACCTAAGATGAGGGGGAAAGGTGGAAATGCACGTTATCCGTAATATTTACGGGACTTAGGTACTCCACACACTGATCGCGTATTAATTTTATACATTTTCATAACTCTTTATAAACACAACGTCACGACTACTATCAGATCAGCTATAATTATTCGCATAACGCCATCAATCATTTTCCTTAATCTCTTCCTACATGCACGCTTGGCGGAATATAAAATATATTGAAAATACTGCCAGGAAAACTATCGTCAGTGTGGAAGTGCGTTTAAACATCCAAGGAATCCTTTCTAACAAGACATGCTCTTCGAAAACACCACATAGGCAGCGGAAATAATTTGGAGCCGTCATACCTCGGTGTCGGTATTGCTGAAAATCATGCGTCAAGCGATTCACTTTGATCGTCCAAAGTCGTTACCGGCAAGAGCGCGAAAATGTCGGCCCGAAACACTTTGCTCGCAGTTTATCGGGCTGTTCCACATAACGGCAAAAGTTTGGCAGTGAACGTACCGTGTTCCCGTTAAAGGGAAGCCCTCGAGCTCGTTGTCCCTTCGTCAGGGTGTCAGAAACTTCGAATGCCCATCAGGAATGCTATTGTCCATGCACCGTGTGCCACCCACAACTGACGCCCATCAGTTTGCGACGGCAAAGGGCTCGCTAAGTAAGTAAGAACCCGCGAAGTCAGCGTCCTTCGTGGAACGACGTTATATACGCTCGTAACACTCGTTGGGCACCGCTGCTACGAATTCCTCTCACATGATCGCTCCTGCAGGACCGACTGTTCTCTTTCCGTCGCCGAGGCAGCTCGGTTGGAATATTAAGATTTCGTGTTCGGTTGGGGGAGGGCAACGACCGACGACAAACAAAATGTTCTCCACAATATCTATATTCGTTATGGACTTTACTCACTCTTTATTAGAAGAAAATCTTCTGTCTTCTCAATTCTTGCTCGAGAATCACCGAAGCATCGATTCTCGCGTATTGTTCGTACCGATGCCTACGGCCACGAAATTTCATTGCACCATCAAACTCACCGTACGCTACCAGAACAGATTGAAATGCCTCTCGCCCACCTCCCCCCTTCACAAAGCACATTCGCGCACTCGTGAAACTACCATAATAAACACGCCACTCGACGAGAGAGAGAGAGCCCTGCGCGACGAAACCGCACCGCGTCACACGCCTTCGGCGCGCTCAAAAGCTCCAGCGGCGTTGAGCGGCAAACAAATCGAGCGCCGAAGACGTTCCCGCAGAAGCGGCCGCAGAGGAGAATGTCAACCTAAAATTAGCGACTGACAGTCGGTGCATCGGCGCGTTGAGCGCGAACAAAGGAGCCCCGTCGTAATTACGCGCAGTACCTACCCGTTATAATTATATGGACATCGGAGCAATGGCCGTCGAAGGGCGCACGTAAGCAGTTGGCGTGCCGAGCGCGGAGGGTTGCCGTGTCGATTGCCTCAGAAGTTCAGTCGCCGGGGTTTGCGGCGTGCACAAGCGCCTCCAGGGGGCGATAACGACGAGGCAAGCTACGATAACGTTATCGTCCTCGGCATACCCCCGTCGTCAACGCTGTGAACAGGAGGGGAAAGAGAGAGAGAGAGAGAGAGAGGGCCGTGAAGGTACCTATAGAAGTATATGCTTCCAGCGTGTGCCAGTTATCTCAGCTCACACGCCTTCTCAGCTCGAGTTCTAGAACATCGACCGCGCACTATGGGCCTGATACCTGACGCGGTAGGTCATCGTGCCGTAGAGTCACTTCCTGCATTCGTTCTGGTACGGTGACATTAGTTCCGCCATATCGAATCCGTGCATCGTTCTGGCGCGGCCTGTCCACGCAATCGTACCGTCGCGACGTCGTCGACTTTATTCGACTCGAGCGGGGTAACGCGGAATACGTAGTGACATTTGCTGTTGCGACGTCGAGAGGTGTATAGGTTAACGCTTCAGAAGCCGATGACGCCACGTTGACGTCAGTCGTGCGCTGACTGTTAAATTCGCGCGCGTGGTATTGTTATAATCGTAAATTGTTTCGTCGCACTGCTATTACTGCCGCGTAGCTAATTAGCGCCGGTTATACGTAAGAACTTGAAGGAATAAACGGTTGGTTAACAGGGGAAAATTGATACAGAAATAGTTGGGGAATTTCATGTGCATCACGCTGAATACAACGACATCGCTGTTATCGGAGTTTGCATGAAACTGAAGCTATAGAATAGTTATGGTCGCAAAGTCACGAGTGCCGCATTGATGACCATCCTGAAACGTGAACTTTCGTTACCCTTCATGCCGAGCTGCCGGCTATAGCGAACCGAACGGGACAGTTGGTTTCCGACACGCTGTGTGACGAAGCACGCAATTCGATATTACTAGTTTAACCGACACCACATTTAACACATCCATTTATCTAACTTCTCAATTTACGATATTAAGAACCGGTCATATTTTCACGTTGCTTTCGCCAAGTAAGTGCGTTTCAACAAACTGCTTCACGGAACAGTGTGTTTCGTCCGGTCGATTCAGATTCTGGTTTAACATTATCCGAGAAACCCATCAACAAGCAAATTAGTTCTTTCCAGACAGCGAATTATCATAAAATTCATTGAATGCCCATGTGACATCGTTATCCGGCACATTCCCTGACATGTGAGTCGATTAATTGAAATTTGAGTCGCATTGGTAGCATGGTGGCAGATTACCCTGAATTGGCTGTTCGATGTATTCAGCGGTTATCGCACGCACCGGCTTCTGACGCCCTTAACGGTCTCGGTTCACCATTGTGATAGTTCTCGTCTGTTTAAATCCCTTTGATCGGAGCCACACATCGAACAGCGCACTGTGATGTGATAATGTAGCGGTATAATTCGTTGTATGCTTACTCATGTTCCGTCGAACTTTATTCATTATTAAACACTAACGACACTGGCCGTCGCATAAACGCATAGAGTCTATTAAATTGACAGATGAATTACGTAATTGCCGATTGCATTACATTTCATACGGTCCACTCGTGTCAAAAATGTTGCCGATACCAAGCGCACGGAAGAGCGTTCTTAACCAAACCGTATCCCATTTGTTGAAAGTGGTTTTCTCTTCCGATAATTCGAAATATGGATTGGACCGTACTGATGGGCTCGGTTATATAACTCATAGTCACGTGATGGTGGCTTAAAGAGCCAATTTGTAGTCGGAAGTGCAGATGCGATATTATGATACGGCTCCATTACCATGGCTCGATGCATTCACCTGCGGCAACCGTTACATTAAACGCAATTTGCAATACTCACCCAACCTCTCCCCACCCCCTCTAAGCTGTTCAGTTGCTGCTCGTTGTCCCTGTTTATATTCCATGTTGTGCACACACATGCTGTACGCAGATGGATCACCGTACTCGTTCGTGCGTTCATTCATTCATTCATTCGTTCGTTCATTCAATCACGCGATCCGTCCTCGTCTCCCTGCACCAAATAACATGACAAAACCAGCAAAGCTGACGTAATCTTCTCGTGTGCCATTAAAATTCTCGACAACAGCATCGTTGTTACGGCTGCCCGACGAAGCGCCGATGTCTGAGCAATTCATCGACGAAACACAGGTTTCAGAGAAGCAGCGTTTTCATCCGACCCGAAAAGTAGCAAATGATCGTACGTAAAAAGTACCCGATCCCGTTACACATTCGACGACCCAGCCATTCACAGCTGAAACGCTCGCTGTTCGTTATTAACACACGACCGAAAAATGCACTCCGCTTCGTTTCGATAGCGTCGGCAAACTGCGAGAGGCTCATCCCATAAACAGGAAACATCCAGCCGTGCTATAACATCATGCAGTAACGGGGAGCGCGCGCGCGCCTCTCGGTTAAAACTCGTTCACTATTTCATCCCGTAACCACGGCTTGAACCATTCGTACGACCGCACCTCTTTTCCACCCTCTCCCTTTTTTCCCCCCCGACCCCTATACCTTCACTGCTCGCCCGCGCACACGCACACTCTCGCCTCGCGCCACTCCACTTTTCCATCGGTCTCGAACATTTTTTCGCATACTCAAATTCGATTCACGTACGCCGCTCGTCCGGAAAGAATCCGCCGTTCGCGGCGCCAATTAGAACGTGCGCTGCCTTGTCCGCCGTCTTTCCGCGCAATTTGTCCTTCGCCGCGGTTCCGGCGTCGTTCACTCGTCTGTTTCATTACAGGGCCCCGCGCCCGACTGTCCAATTTTCTCCTCGCTTACCGGCGGTCCCTTATTTCTCTCCAGGTCACGCGGCTAACGCTCCCCGGGAATCTGAATTTTTCATTCAGAAGCGTGACTCAATTTCAGTGCGGGATAGCCTGTCGTAGGTAGTCGCACGGGGAGCACTCTCGGTTGAGAAGGGGTGGGGAGGAAGAGTGGAATGAGGCTACCTGCGAGAAGGCCAACCTGAAAGTGTCGATACAAATGACACTGAATAATTGCCACGTTGATACGTCAGAGCGAACGAACGAGCTCGAATATAGGGTGCCACCGAAGGTTTCTATCGATAAAATGACGTGGCCGATTAACAATTTTCATCCTGCTCGGAAAACCGGATAGCAGTAAAAAAGGAATAAGCCGTTTCCAGTAGCGAGCACGCGCGCAAGTATAATCGTGTGCGTGTAGGTAGACGTTGAAAAAAAAGGAGACGGACACGTAGAGCTCAGGACACAATATCGATCGGAAGGAAATTTGCAAATGACACCTGGTCAGTCACCTGTCGCCGCATATATACTATATAGGCCACTGTACCGGGTTGCACGTCGCTCGACGATTCTCTGCTGTTAATCGGCACGAGTTATTAACAACCGTCAAATGGCATTGCGGCGAGGCCACTGTCTCCTTAACGCGGCTAATCGCACCTAAGTAGCCAATTTTGCCAAGCGACCCAGCCCGCCGCGACCGACTCGACGCGTCAGTCGAATTTTAACGCAGGCCATACGAGACCGCGAAACGGTCAATTGCCGGGCCAATTTTCGGCCCCGACTACTGCTGTTGATGGCCACGAGACTCTATAGCGGTATCGGGTGGCCAGAGGATGCGGCGTTGGTTGTGGCGGTGATGGTAGTGGTCGTGGCGGTGGCCTGATGGCCTCTGGTACCAGCAGAGGCAGTCCATTTTTAATTAAGAAACAAGGCCTACCGGATGCTGCCGGCTGAGTAGAAAACACGACGGCGGTGCCTCGTTTCCTTGTACAGTGGTACTAGATTTAATTAGTGCCAGCTCGCCTCTCGCTCGTCTCTGGTTCCGGCGAAGGTAGCTGTAAGAGAGGGAGAAAGAGAGAAAGAGGTGAAAATAGAAAGTGAGAGAGGGAGGCGCGGGTAAAATAGGGAGAGGCAGAAAGAAGGGCGGAAGAAAGAAAAGGCGAAGGTTGTCAGAGAAGTAGAAAGATAAATACGGAGTCGGCAAGGAGGATAGGGAAGCTGGGGAGGGAGAGAAGGACTGTTGGAGGAAGAGGGAGAGAAATGGGCGGGGGTGTATAGGAGGTGCTAGGTTCAAACGGCATGGAGGGGTGGTATGAACAGTGGTAAATGTTTTTTCTCGTGGGATTACTCGCCTAAAGGGGCTCCCACTGTACTGTCGCTTCTGTTTCTCTACGCTGCGGAAAGAAAGAGTGCGGGGGATGGACGGAAGTGGGATAAGAAAGGTTTGAGAGAGGAGGCAGATAGGCAGAGATGAGAGACAGGGGAAGTGACGATGAAAAAGGGAACCGACGCCCACGAAGGTTTGTTTTTCGTCTGCATACGCTAAGAGTCTTAATGAAAAGTGCATAAAACGCAAATTAGCTTGCCGCGATGCGGATTCCATAGCGTTTTCAGACCCCCCTGAATATGTTATACCAATGAGGCGGGGTGGAAGGATGGGAAAACGAGAATACCACCTAGAGAGAGAGAGAGAGGAACTGGTGCGTTGCGACACAGTGGGTTTAACGTAAACGTTTTCTTTTTATATTCCCGCAACTTTCACACGCTTTACGAGAAAGCTATTATTTTGTCGTATTTCTACACACGTCTTTTGTATTCCGTTTCAAATTCCATTGTCCATATATTTTGCCATCTTAAACGATCTGTAAATACGCGTTAACACGCACGAAAGGATATATTTTTGCACTTCGATTAGCATGATCAGAGGGCTTGAGCAGGTTGCTGCAAAATATCATCTGTTGTGCTGGTACAATCCCGTACACCTTGGTTCGGTATAAAACATTTAAGTCGAGAAGCTGCAAATCTTCTCCATGCACTTTTGCGCGCCCGTGAAGTACAAGTTGGCGCGGATTTACGAATTTACGAGTCAAGACACGATTTTCTGTATTACACAGCGTGTGTGCTTTTGTGCTTCTTTGCAGCGAGGCGTACGCGTGCCGCTCATCTTCTCGCACCTGCTCCCACGGGCGGAAAATTCATTTTTCAAGTGTCTAATGTTGTTATGTATTTCCGTTGCAACGCCACAGGGGCACCGAGCGACTTTGATTCATTACGCGCGTTCGTTAATTAACGTACACTCGCCCCGCCGGCGTAAGTTAATTAATTAACCATACACGTGGCGTAATAAACCTGTTCGCAACATCGTGCCCTGTTCTCGATTAGAGTGCCTTCTATGTATCGCTCATCGATCGAGGTGCGCATTAGCATGATAGGATGCTCGTACGTTGAACATTCTCCGACAGCCGGTGGCGTATCAAGTGTTTACGTTTTCTTTAACAGTCTTCCCTAGATCCAGCGCGTGTTGGCTCGCTTTGAGAGATCGTTTCGAATCGACACCGCCCTGTTTTCGCGCCTCGCGCACCTTTCTTCGTAACCCGTCGACAGTTTTAATTAAATCATTATGATTCCTTGCATTATCAATGCGGCGCAGTGCCGCACTTCAATGAAAACGCGAAATGCTATTTCCTGAGACGCTCTCATACCCGCGACATCGGAATTAAGTACATTTTTCGATCGCTTCGTTATTTCCTCGTACGATCCGATGCACGAGGCACGTATCATTCCTAACTCAGTCGGGCAGTCACATATATCGAGCACCGTTTTCACCGCGGTTGCCCATTACATTTTCAACGGTGCGTGAGAGTACCGTAAGTCATTTGACCCTTCGCCAGTGCGCTGCACTATCGTTTACGCGAGCAGCGCATAAATTGCCAACGTCTCTCCGGTGCAACTTGACGTGCTCTTGAGCCGTCTCTTCCCTTTTCCTCGGCCAGCGGCGGCGGCGTGCTACTGTTCCGGAACCGGAGAAAGCCGCGGCGCGAGGGTGTTATAATCGCAGTCGCAGGCATAGCCGCGTAGGAAAGGAGACGCGGGACCAGCCGGCGCTTACCTCACGCCACGAATCGTCCCGAGAGGCAGGAGAGGAGAGAGCGTATACAGCTTTCAATTAAGTCCGCATTGTTCGTTATAAACTGAGCATAGTTTCCGTCATTCAACAAGTCGGTTCCCTTCTTGAGACGAGAACACATTTCCATCCTTTGCACCACATTTCATTCATTCATTCTCTCTCTCTCTCTCTCTCTCTCTCTCTCTCTATATCTTTCTCTCCCGTTTTCGCCGCCGGTTCTTCTGTAACACTGTCTCTTTCTCTTCTCTCTCTCCCTCTCTCTCTCTAGCTTCTTCTCTAGTCCTCGCGCTTGCCCTTTCTCGTAGCACCAATTTGCATCCACCTTCGCCCTCTACGACGTTACGTACGTAACCGGGCTCGCACGAAACTGGCACGAGCACGAGCGTCTGCGTTAGGCAGGCAAGTTAGATAGAGACTGCGCGGCTGTGGTAGTGAAGCAGAATAGAGGGGTGGCATAAGGGGATGCACTTCAAGGCGGCAACGTCGTCTCGGTGCTCTTGAGACTAATTTAGCTACCTTCGCGCGATACTTCGTGTCGCGAGAAAGCGGACTCTAATATGTATAATACGATAGTCATTGTGGGAAGACGGAGAGTTTACGGCCCTCGTTGGATGATCCTTCCTGCTGTGCTAGGATAGACCTTCGGACTTCAGCAGTGGGTACTGTTGACATCGTGTGTTTCGGTATTCGAACTATGTGGTGAAACAGAGTAAAATCCTTACGCCTGTCCTTTCTCATTTCGCCGCTCGTTATCACAGAGAAGTGAGAACCCTTTTTCCTTGAACACTTGAACCGGTCGAGGCGAAAAAATCAGGTGCCGCAAATTTCACACATTGTACGCTCGCGCGGGCCGGAGCGTAGCCACGTGTGGATAATCGAAAGTGTTACATCGGGTGGAAGTGATAGCGGGACGCGATATTGTCAAGTTTGCCCGGAAAAAGGGTGGACTACTCGGCAACTGTAATTTACACTGTAAGGGTCGATGGAGGGGCAGAATGTGGCGCGCCTTCCGTGCTCTCGGGTGCCTCCGAGATCCTTGATATGCAGGACCAGGAGTGGTCTCTAGGTGCAACGTGACCTCATCACATGACTGCGCATCACTTTCCAACACATGTAGCAGAATCCATGGGAGCTTTCGTACCTATGAGAAGCCGTTACACGAACCCACCTTTGCTATCCTCACCCCTCCGGACCTCAAAATATTTTCGTTGTCCCAGCGCCGCGGTCTGCTTTAGGCAGCTCTCTCGATAATCGATAAAATACGCCCGCTTCGTGCATGAATAATTTCGCCTCATCACATTTTTTTCCAACTCCACTGGTACGGCTCCGAAGTATTTTGCACCGTCCGCACAACGATCATCGTCTCGTTCGAACTCCTTGTTCGTGCGGCTCAATTTGCGATTTAACGTTCCAGGAAACGGCGAACCCACCGGAAACAGCCGCGGAGCGGTCAGTCTGAATTAACAACCCCGATCGAACCACGTATTCAGATTTATTCGCCTCATTCAGCACTAATCGTTCCCGACCAATTCATTTTTCCCACTTAACACCGCTCGCTCCGCACGAGATGTGACGCGCAGCCGCCGGCGAAAGAGCTTTTCTTCGATGCCGGAAAAAGTCGTCCGCCGGTCCCTCCCGCTTTACAAATCACCGATAGACCCCGGAGCGAAGCCACCCTCGTGTCCCGACCTCCGTCTCCTCCTTGTCTCCTTCCGCGGACCTTATAAGATCCTCCGGGACACGTGCTCGGCTGGTTTAAGCCGTGTCCGTGCGGGGAGTTGGCCCGATAATCGATTCCTGCCGGGGTGGCGTGCAGCGACAGAATTGCTATCGGCTCGATTAGATATTGTCCCCCTCGGACACTTGCATCGCCCGACTCCACTCAGTTTTCCTTTTTCCCGCTGCCTCCTTTTCCTAGCGAAAACGGTACGTCGGAAGTGCGGCATCGGGCGAAGGGGAGGGGCGCGCTCGCTTGGGACTGAATGATTCAGTTCCACTCTCGTTGCACGGTAAAGATGTGCCTAGAGACGTGCCGCTTCTCTTCTTCCTCTTCCACTCCTGCCGCGTGGCCGGGCGAACATGTCACGTTGACTCTCGGAGACACGCGAGACGTAGCCACGCTACGAGCGAAGACGGCGATTAAAGTTTAACGCGCGCGCCCGATCCTTCGACGAATTCTGTCACGCGATGTTTTCTCCGCGTCGCGTCTCGTCGATCGATCCTCTTGCCTGCTCGTAACGAACGTGCACACACGCGATGATGGTGCGTCGCGTTTACCGGCGCCGGCGCTGGCTAACGTGTCGAAGTCGGTCACGTAAGGGAATCACGGTGCCCGTGGCCGGGTAATGAGAGGAGCGAACTTCTAACTTAATGGAAGCCTGTCGTTCATTGTCGGAGCGAGTTTTTCGTACACGCGACCAAGGATCGCTGATGGATCACGTCAGATCCGCCGACAATCTTCCGTAACTTGATATCCCTTCACACTTTATGTTTTCCATCGAATTTTATGCATGGAAGTCGATCCGCTCCGACGAAGGAGTATTGATAAAAGAACCTGCACCCAATTCGAATTCAGATTCTCTCGTTCGATCCGCAGTGAAGATGAATTCGGGAGTAGAGAGCGAAGACAGACTTTCGGTTTCGGGCAGTCATAAGCCACAAAGCATGACGAATAGACGAAAGTAGGGAGGAAGAGTCAGAATGACAGAAAGAAAAATGAATTCGAAAGGCCTGTTGCCCGTGGAGCGCTTCCGACAGTTTTTGCCCCCGGAGTGCAGCTCTAGGAACAATGCGCGAACAAGAAGAAGGAATTAGGGAAGCTTCGAGCAGAATGCAAGGACAGCTAGATCCCTCTCTCTCTCTCTCTCTCTCTCTCTCTCTCTCTCTCTACCTATCTCCCCTTCGTAATGCAGCAGTGCCGGATAGGAATTGGCAGCAACGGTGCGCGGAAAAGAGACAAGAGAATCACAGGCACGCGGATAGGGGAAAGTTGTAGATCGAGGAGGAAGGCCTGACTGGCGAAGGGAGTCGGTCGGGAAGAAAGGAACGACGAGTGGGAGGGCCAAGAGCCGAAGCGACCACGTCAGGATAACGCCGGGCCGGGTTAAGGAAGGAAAAATAGCCGGGACCCGCTGAGCTTGCTCCCACGGGACATCAGCGTTCCTCCGCCAATGGCCCTATAATGCAATCCCGTGCATCTCATCGATCCCTTTCAACGCGCCCTGCATATGCGCCTTTTAATCGTCGCCCGTAACAATGTCACTGGGAACGTCAATTTAAACGGACCTTTTCTTTTCCGTCAGACCAAAAGAAAGAATCGATTCTTTCGACACTAGCCCTCCGTTCCGTCGACATACCTCTGCCCGTTGGCTTTCTGCGAGCCGAGAACGTTAAGCCGATCGAGCGTCGAGAAACCGACAGAGAATGAAGAATTTTCCAGCCCTGCGACTAGACGCACGAGCTGAGAAAAGCAGTCGACGCGCTTACGGCGGATTTAGCCCTGCGTTCGAGTGCGATACACGCGAATGTTCTCCTTTTCATAGGCGACTTTTCATAACCGCGCCGAGGGCCGTCAGTGCAAACGGGCACTTCCTGCGCAACTCGTGCGCGTAAAAGAGCACGACTGCAGCGACGTAGCGACACGTGCTCCTCGACGACAGTGGGAGCGGGCGTACAGGGAGAGGATGGGGAGGGGCGCGGGGGGTAGTAAAAAAGGGAGAAGAGGCGCTCGTCGACGATGTCTTTGATCGGTGATGCATCGAAAAACCTCCACGTGGAATTCGGCACTTCGATGCGTCCCGACCGACGACTCGCGTTCGCTCCCCTCGTCTCCCTGCCCTACCCTCGGCCTCCACACACGTAGCCGCGTTTGACTTTTCTGTTTCCTTCGCTCCCCACACCACGTCCCCTGTTTCTCGTTTCCTACCTCGCCGTGCGGCGGTGCAGCGAAATAGGCATCTGCGGCGGTGACTCCAGAACTCGCGTGAAATAATTAACAACCCCTCCAACGAGGCCTCCCCGGCTCTTCTCCCCAACATCCTCTCAGAATTTAAGCTCCGCACCGACGCGGCCACTTCAAATATTTACCCGCGACAATTCTGAACAGTCTTATGCTAGCTGCGTGGAGGGGCGTAAAAGCGGACGTCGATGTGTCTCGGGTTTGCTGGAAGTTGATCAGGCGAGTGGGAAGCGGGCGGAGTTGAGGTTATGTTTCGCGGCGGCGAGACTTCGTTTAAAGGAATGCTTTAATTTAAATGAATGTGCTGAATAGTTCGCGGTCCTTTGAAGCGTCGATGAAAAATGTATGTATTATTTCATTCGTAACGTCGTTCATGTGGAATTGCGTTGTGAATGATGTCGTCACTCATAATAATCGTGACGTTGGCATCGTCGTGTATATTTTGCGAGTTGATTACTTTCATACCTGAGATATCGGCAAAGTAGTTTCGATTTGCTTGAACTGGCAACTTCTATGAATATGTCATTACACATTTCCGCTCGGAGTGAACGTTCTGTGCCCGTTACTACTGCATGCCTGCTGCTCATTATACGCTTTCCCCAGCTTTTCAATTCAAACGACGATTTTATAAAACGCGCCCTGACTGAAGTTAACTTCCCAGGCACGGTTTTTTGACGGGTGAATCTTTAAAGAAGAAAGAGGCGCTTCTTGAGGCCAAACTGTATCGCACAGCTCCCTGCGTGGTAAGCCGTTTACACGTGTTTGATTCACATATTTGTTTATGGATCATGTGTAGCTTCGTTTGGGAATAGAAAATAGAACTAAAACAGCTTTTGGATTATTGTTTTTCTCGTTAATCTCGTTTTTGGAATCGTTCTTTACTCTCAATACATAAGCGAAGCGCGGTGAATCCATCCATAAATAGGTCCGCAATCAAGAAATGCATTTCTGCATGACATGAAAACGACGTTATGCGACATTGAAGAATGACCGTCAGACTTTCTGCTCGGGAGCGAAACATTAAAAAGTAATGCCATTATTAAATTCCGCCCGCTCAGTTTCTCGTTTATTCCTTCGTGAACTGTGCATTTTTCGTAGCGTGCACTGTATCATAGAAATATTTGTCCATTCTAACAATAAGCCATAATCAATACATAGAGCACTCTTTTAGCTGCTCCATATCTACTAATAAACCTATTGATATAATCAATAAAGCATCACTTACTTACGGAAAGTCTTAACATAATGTGTGTCGCAACTTACTGCACGATTTTTGTCTTCAAATTTCAGTCCTGCATACTTCTGGCGCACTACGCGCAGACGGTATTCGCGTGCGAACTGGCGCAAACTCTTCGACGCTTGTCCGTACCTAGAGGTTGCCTGCGTATCTGAGACTGTCTCGCACGTTGCTGCTGTCGTATTGCAGTGTTTACACGAACGCTTAGTCCAAAGTGCCGGAAGTCAGTTTACAGTCGGTACACACGGTCGCCTTCCACGTCGTGTCTCCAGTGACGAGCACTTTCCCTTCGTTAGACAGTCGAGTCATGCCGACTTCGATCCTCGACGAGTGCGAGCTCGTCGCGTTGGTCGTAGAAAAATTCTCACCGACTCGACATTCTCACGAGCACACTCGTGAAAGGCTTTCGGCAATTGTTGTGCGACGAAAAGTTTCGATCAATCCACGAAATAGAATGCAAGATTGGGTGATTCGTGAGAACCGGTAAAATAAACCGCGTTCATTTTCGCGTTCAAAAGTCACCCACGGACAATTTCGGGAACGTTTACCTCGAATATTGGAATCGCAAAAGAGTGTGCACATTTTAACGCCATAGAGGGAGAAGGTATATCGGCATATTAAAAGCGAAACATTTCCATTCTTTTGAGTGGCATTTTAATGGCGGACCATATATGTATGTACGTTTTATAGAATTACGGTGTTTTATATGTGTCGATGCAGTGGGCGTCGCTGAAACGCCGGGACTGTTAATAATTTCGTTCGCCCATTCAGCGACATTCGGTCGTTAAAAAAAAAAAGTCACGGCGGTAAAATGCGCTTGGGGAAAATGGGCCATTTTTATGTTTCTGGGTCGCATGTCGGTTCGTTACACTTTCTACAGTATCTCCAGAGTTATTTTTCGTTCGGTCCAAATTTCTTCTCTCCCTCTGTCGACCTTGCGTGGGAAAGTCCGCAATATTGATGTTCACCACCAGGCGATTTCTGGTATTACAAGCAAGCCGCATTTGTTTCTTTTTCTTTTTTATCTAAAAACGCTTGACACGATGAAGTTAAGACGCTCACGACAAACTTGCATCTGAAACCCCCAGTATGTCCTATTTTCGTGTTTTCCCCATTTTTTTCGTAATTAAATTCTTAGGTCTTCGAATTTTCACATTTCTACAAATACCTACCCTCTTTTCTCCCTTGAAGCATTTTATCGGAAGACCATATTGGACGGAACACGACAGCGTGAATAGAAATTTTTGTTGGCTATCAGTCTCGAATTAGTATGGCGAGTATGTTCTGAGCCGTGTTCGACTTATTCAATATCTTTTCCATAATGGGCACGTCCGCATTCCACGCTGCGCTTTCACATTTCTGTGACGGCTCGCGGTCCAAAGTGTGGGTTTGAGGGGCATGATATCATCGCGACTACAAACAGGTACAAAAGCCAGCGGACGGACTGCAATCATACAAAGAAACGAGATTGCGCCAAAGTTCCGCGCAGTTAATTCGCGCAATCCGTAGTCCATCTCGAATACTAATGCCCGTATGTTCTCTTTGATTTAATCTCGGTTAAGTAAGAAGAAACTTTAAATACGTCTACACGACATTTTTTCGAGCGGTTAGAATAACGTTACCGCTCATCCTGGAATTCATTTGATTCGAATTACGTCCGGTGACGCTTTTGCCGTTAGCATCGCCGTATCGTTTAATGTTCTCGTTTTACTGTTTCGACATTTATTGCCTCTCCTTACCTAAATTTTTACCAGATCGCTTTTTAGTCGTACGACATTAATATGTATTGTATAAATAATGCTTCCCATGGCACCTGCCCCATTTCCGTACTGGATTTCTAAATCGAGAACGCGTACCTTTTGGGTCAGTTACACCGTCGACATGGGAAGCGCGGAACAAGGTCAAGAAGTCAGGTAGCGAATTTTAGTAGCCGTATTCATGCAGCATAAAAGTCCCCGTCTGCTCGCTGGCCGCATTTTCTTTCGGCCTCCAAGCGTGATTGTTAATTCCGTCACGCTAGCGCCGATGATTCGGCCGTTTTATTCGACCGATAGGACCATCTTCATCCGTATTCCGGCACCGAATTTCGTATAGTTCAGGCAGATATATTGCCTGACTCAGTGACACTTCGGCACACCGCATCTTGGCGGTTGAATTTCCTCGTGAACACGTAGGCGCGCGGATAGTGCACACACAGGGTGGTCCGCAATTCGCGATACAGCGTCGGTAGGAACAATTCTTGGTGAAGCGATCAATCAAAAACATAGAATTTGGTTTTACAGAAAAAATAGCAGCATGACGGTCAATCGATCGTCCACGCTGCCTTACATATAATACATTTTTTGGCAACAACGTCACTTTCACGAGGAAACAGCACCCAACGGCAGTCGTGTACGGTGCGTTTCGAACGATCGACTTTCACTGGCCATCTCTCTCTCTCTCATCCGAAGCTTGGAACGTCGAAAAAAGCTAGAACGTATTTTACATTTTCGATTTATTTTTTTACGATAAATCACTCCCTTCCCGGTTTGACCACGAATTACGAGACACCCCGTGCATGACCATTCGACCTGCATATTATATTATCGAAGGCCGTTTCGAGTCTGGACGATTCCCGTGCCGCACCCCCACATGTACAGGGATGTTGTGCAAGAGTGTCGAGAGGCTCGACTCGCGTCAGTATGCGAGACTCCATATATCCTGCGCCTAAGCTCCGGTGAATGCACCCTCGCGCATACACATGCACCCTTTGCTCCGTTTCTTTCCCCTCTCCCTTTCGCCCTCGTCTCGATTCAGGAGTGGTGGCGGGGTGGTGTGGGGAGGGGGTGAGGGTGAAAACCCGCCGCGAGAACGATGCAGTTGCCCGAAGAGAAATGTTGTTGCCGATGAAAAAAATTGCCGCAGATTAATCTGGATTACTCACAGATAAACTGCCCATAATTTCTACGACCGGGGCCCTATCTTTTTTCGCGCCGGACGAAGAGATATTAAGGTCGGGCCTACTATATCAGCGTGAGAATTACCGAACGCTGTACTTCCATCGCTGCTCTTCACTCTCTCGCCCGTACGCTCTCCCTTCATTGTCTTCCATTGATTTTTCCTTCTTTTTTCATTTTTATCCTCTCTCACTCTTGCTCGTTCACTTTATTATCCTTCCCCGCGCGAGCGTTCTATCCCTTTTTCGTTTTCGCGCCGTTCGTCTTTCTCTTGTTTTGCCTTTCTTGCCCCCCCTGCTCATACACACTTTTTCGTCACTTTGTGCTTTCCTCCCCGTTCCTCCGCATTTTTACGCTGCCGCGCGCGCGCTCGCACGTAAATTTTTCGCCCGAATTTATTTTGTCCGAGTGCCGCGATCTCCGGCACTATTGTCGTCGCTCAGCTCGCATACTAATGATTCAAATTCATTACCAGCGCGGACGCAGCGCCAGGGTATCGCGTTTGTTCAGAGCACGCCGCGCTCTCGCGCTATACGAAACGGTTCGCAGGTCCGCTCAATCGGAAAGTCACGACTGCAGCACGTATCGCGTGGTTTTAAAAGAAATCGTGACGTCTGTTACTCCACGAAAAAATATAATTATATTCCGACCCGAGTATGAATCTCTGGCCCAACGTATATACAGAAGTCCATGAAGAAATATAGCATTTGATACACGTTGAATCTGCTATAAGTTCAGTCCTATCGCAATTAGATTTCGAAGCACTGTCGAAGTATCATTGGTGAGAGGTGGGCAGTGCGGAAAAAGGAACGTGTTAACGAAAATCCTTGATCGCTAACGAGTAACCGTCTGGAATCGAAGAATTAAGCACGTACCGATGCCGACACTCGTCTTCTCCAATTACTTCCCTCGAATTTGCCCGTGCGATTTCTGCGGAGTCCGATAGAAAATTTGCCCCATCCACTGGCATCGTCGACCGTCTGATAAAATTTACCCGAATATCCGGACTTGGAGCGAACGATGAAGAGCTCGTTACGTGCCTCCTCATAAAACACGTATGCGATCCCTCGTTTTATCGCGACCGTCTGAGATCAGCTGTTTGGCAGTGATGCAAGTCAATCGTTCCAGAGTGTGTCCGTGCCATATTTACAGAGTGAAGTCAGCGGCTACTTTTGTTCATGCTGCCTTGTAATCTCGTTGACGTTTTAATTGCACACTCGCTTGTCCCTCCGACACGGCAGGGTACACTGTGTCGACGAAAAGAAACTAATGGTGGCAACATTACATCGTAATATAATCGTGCTTTACTATAGAACAGATTGAGTTAGACGATGAATAAGCGGAACGAAGTTTCTTGCATTGTAGTTCCGAACTTCGCGGTGAATGTTTTATGAATATTCATCACGTACTGCGCGAGTTCGGAAGAGATAAAGCACCGCATTTTGAATACATATTATATTTTCGATCTTTGTGCAATAAGAATATACGGCACGTTTAACCTCTTTAATAATGCCTCGTTTCTGTTCTCTGTTATAGGTAAGTCTCGAGATGAGCAAGAAGCAGTGCCGGAGGAACAGTTTATCGCGGCCACGTAATGACGATCGTAGTTTACTGGGCGAGTATAAAGTAGATAGATATCTGTGTACCAGAGTAAATGTTTACCGGGTCTATATCGCATCCAGTGCGGCGCGTATAATTTGCGGCCTCATTTGCAATATACTTCATATGCTCGCTCGGAGTCATAGGGCACGCCACATATACGAGAAGTACGGCCGATTTGGTGCACGATTGGATTTGCATTAGTCGTATTGCATCGGCGTTGGCACCACTGTCGCAAACACACGCACACATCAAGAGTTTATAACGCGCGATACCGAAGGCCACAGTTAACGTGTATAACAGCTTAAAACTTTCCAATTTCGGCCGATCAAATGAAACTGATATCGACGCATTTACATGTGGCGCGTCCGGGGCTCGCTACATGAACCGATCAAAAAATGCCTACAATCGCACCGCTGCATAACACGTTTGTGATTACGACCCACACAGCCGCAGGTTCGCGCGGCGCGGATATTCGACGCGGACATTCGATCCGACGCGCATTCAATTCTTAACAAGTTCGTTATATACCACGGGCGACGGGCGATCGCGATGATCGTAACACTCGCATCAGCCAGTTCAGCCGGTGCGCGCGCGCGCGCGCGAGATATCGACTTCCGATATAACTAATAAACATCGACGAGTGCGTCAACGGCGATCCTTCGGCGAGGGTGCAGGTGGAGGAGGCAGCGTTTACAATCGATAACCCGATCAACGAAGTGTCTCGATCCGTACACTCTCTATCGGACACACACTCCCGCGCGATACTCCCGCGCGCAATTCGCACCGACCTCGCGATATTTCATTCTCCCCTCATAGTTTCGTGAGTTACGTCGCGCGTGCACGAGATACGGGCGATTTAACACGCGATTTCATGCGCCTTTAAACGACTCCCCGCCGTAGGAGGAGCTCCCTCGCACATTAGGCGTGCACGCGCTCAGTTTCTTTCGCCCGCGCTTCCGCTTGCTCGCGACTGATAAATTCACCGCACACAGGACACTTCCTTGCGCCTCGGAGGACGCACTTCGAGCAGCGTCGCGGCGTCTGCGTCGGCGTCGTCCCCGACGATGCTCTTCGTTCCGGCTCACAAGGCGGTTAACGGCGTTCAATGTGCTCCATCGTGTATGTAAATAGATGTAGCCAGTATTCTCCGGCGTATAAGCGCGCCGTGTAATATTTGTTGCGTCGTCGGCGCTTGGCGCGGGGGCGTTCTTGTAGGCCATCCGCCGACCGTCGTCGTCTCGCAGGATACATTGTGCGTGCATAAAGCGGCCCGATTTAGCAAACGTTTCTTCAGGGCTGAGGTAGCGTAACGACTATCGCGCTCGACGTCGTTGCTTCGACGATTGCGGGGCATTTAATATTCGTCGCTCTTTCTTCTGATTCGTGGACCTGCGGTAAAACATGATTCGGGGGTGTGCTGAGTCTACTCATTCGACGGGATGTTGGCAGGCTGCGGTGAGTTTGCACTCAAGACTCTAGTGATGCCGCGTCGAGTTGAATTAGAGAAGTTATTTCTTAAATTAGGTATTGCTGCATGATTACAAATTACAATACGTTCGTAATTGTACAAGTATATGAACAAGGAAAAGAGTACGCTCGCTCTGTCAGTGATGGAAACAAGGCGTCTCGCGCGATATTGCATAATTTCCAAGTCGAGCATCGCGTACGTCCGTACGATATACATCCGGCTGCCTTCTGGCATGCAGAGTCGGAGTCTAATAACTCCGAAGTTGCGCCGTCGGTCAATAGACATACCTGAAGCAGATACTCGGGCGCGTTTGCACGGTTCCGTATAACGCTGGCTGCACCTTCGGTGTAGCGGGCAACGTAATGTTTCACTCGGCCGCATCGCATCGTGAGATACGTTCCGCGTGTGCACGTGGCCAGAGAGAGAGAGAGAGAGAGAGAGAGGGCACAGTGAAATGGAGCCGCTGGCCGATCGATGCAAGACGTATATATTAAACGATAAACTTCCGCAATATCCTTCGGAGGATCTATATACGTTGGCAAGAGCGTACGGATAGGGATGAAGAGGCCGGGGCCACGGAGTTAGAGGTAGGAAAAGATAGGGAAAGAGGGATCAGAGACGGGGAATGGTGGGCAAATATTCGATGGCGTTGCACGCGGTGCACCGAGGGATGAGCCGTTTATGGTCCTGAGAAGGAAACTCTGCGACTGAGGATCGTGGAATCCTCTTTCCGCGGTAGGTACTTTCGAGGAAAACAGTCGAACAAGGCGAGAGAACGGCGGGCAGGCAGTAGCGAAAGGGGGATGGAGAGAGAGAGAGAGAAGATAGGCGCGGAAAGCGTTGATTAACGGTACATAAAAGCTTTTCGTCATAAATTTCGTGAGAATATACTACCCGTCGCGCGGACGGGCCCGTGATAATGAGAAATCTTCCCTCGATATTTACATTTCGAAAGTTTCGGTCCGCGGTGGTGACAGGATTTAGCGGAGCGTCTGTGATGGTTGAAGAAGGCGAACTGGCTGAGTGGAGCGAGATGGAGAGTAGGGACAGAAAATTGCTCGCGAGGAGAACGTCTCACTGCCAGATCGAACTGTGGGAAATGAAGCGCGGCATATTGTCATGCCTCTCAAGCATGTAAAATCCCATATGCATCCCGTAAGGTGGGCCTTATTTATTAAAAAGATTGAATTAATCATTTTTCGTCTGACTAGTCCTTCAGTAGGTATCGTTACACCGAATATTATGAGGAGATTGTGGTAAAAAAAAATCGTCATACCTCTTAAATTATTGAAAGCCCAAAGTGGTGTCCTATTTATAGGGCAAACTATCCATCGAATGATAAAAGTTCGGCGCAAAAAGAAAGGGAACATTTTTCACAATTTTTCGAAACTTCGATCGGAAAGTGAGACGTTCTCGTGTCGTACAACATCTTCTCGACGGCAGCGTCGTTCTGACCTGACCCAAGTAACACAAACGTTCAGCCGGGACGTTCAAGTTGCCGGGTAAACGCACACGTCTCATCTCGCCGAACACGATTCTGACTTTCAAACTGCAACTTCCGTAACAAGATGAACGACTTCCTTTCGAAAGTGGCTTCCGATAGCGCACCTACTCCGGGTTAGCCCCGCAAGGCTGGGTCGAAGGTCTCACAAGAGACCCGACCGATCTTCATCATCGTATCGCGAGCGGATGAGCCTCGCCGTCGATTAATCTCGCGATGAGAAAAGTCTTTTCTCAAAGGGTACGCGGCCGTGAGGGAGGGAACTGCGGCGGGGGCAAATCGTGCGCTGACCGTCGGAAGAAATTCCCGAAGGGCAGGGCAAGACCCTGAAGAAGTTACGCGCGACGGCCGCGGAGGATGGGGAGGAGGAGGAGGGGAAGAAAAGAGGGAAGGCGAGGAACGATGAGGATGCAGTGTGCAACGAGCTAAGGAAGCTGACAAATCGCTTTATGAACGCCCTGACGAGTTTTGATTGTTGCCCCGAGGGCTGCGCCGACACTGCGGAGGCACGTCTTCCGAACCGCTGATGGAACCAAATTGGAAGAAAACGTTATTGCCCGTAACGAAAGTTCCTGCTCTCCGTCATCGGGCAGAACGACGCTGATCACGTCGTGCTCTTTCGATTCTCGCGCTCGACCGACGGTGAAGCGCAGACGATTTCTGCGGAAAAATTGCTAACTTCCGCGGCAAACGATATTTGCATGTTTTTCGGGTCGATGGTAATGTTTCGATCGGGATTGCACGTTCGATGAGTTGTTTGTTGGTGGGAATATTTGGGGAATTTTTGGATAACGTTTTTAGTACTGATTGAATATCGAAGTCTTGCGTGACGAGTGTGTGGGTATTGAAATGGGCGTAAAATGAGAGAGCAGATTTGGAAGAGTTCGGTAATGATTGTGAGCGTGACGTGATGTGGCAAAATAATGCCGCTTTAGGGTGATCGATTCGAATTGTTGAGAGGTAAGACGAGGGGAAAGCGATTACTTACGACAAGTGAGCATTTGCAGGTCGTAATAGATGTAACGGAGGCAAACCCATACGCGTACACTGGTAGGAAGAGAACATTAAGAAACTCGTGAAGGGACACTTCACGAGTGGAAGAATACTCGGAAGACGTACAGTCGACGAAGCTCTAACGGTGTAAGAACAACGAATACGAGCGCTGTAACTGCGAGCATCTCGAAACAAAGCAATTTGTTGATTAAACCGTCTGCGACCCTACGCAATAAAGTTGCAAGATCGGGGCAAACTTTACCGCCGTCATTATCGTTCGACTTCGGCGTATAGTAATCGTCTAATCAGCGTTATGCTGATTCCGCTCTGAGGTCGACCTGTCAATCCTTACGTTCATTCGAAGCTACGCCTTCCTGCATCCGATAGCATTAACGAATCATCGGCCATTACCGAGCCACTGAGACGAGTTCCCCGAGTGTTTAACATTCAAAGAAGAACGTCCAACTATCGCCAACTATCGAACCAACGCCGAACCGCCAACTGCTCCGGCAGAACTCTTTATTACGGAAAATATTTTCTTCGTACAGACCCTTCGTGCCGATTACATTCCTCCAAATTTCGCCTTTTCCCTGATTTACTGCGGCGTTCGAGCATCACGAACGACTCGCCGCCCCCGCGGACGTTTGACTCGAGATACATTCAGGCCGTCGCCGTTTGAAGAGCAAACACAAGTGCCCGAACCACGACCTATCGATTTCCGCCGGACGCTAATAAATCGCGAATATTTCGTCGTGACGTCTCACGCGACGTTCGCTCGAAGACCTTGCTCGTCGTGAAATGAACAAATAGAAGAAGCAGAAGGCGAAAAAGAGAAGCGAGACGGCAAGTAGCTACCCAAAGGAGTCGGCCGCGACGTTATACGGCTGACATTTCGCGGAAGGTAAAAAGTTCCGTCAATGCGGGTAATGAGATTCTCGTAAAACGTTTTGTTGATTTAAGGAGCCGCGGCTTTTATTGCCACCGCCGCCCCCGTCTTCGCGGCGATATATCACCGCGGCCTGATCGATCGTAGACTGCCGCGCTGTTGCTGCTATTAAACGGGAAACCGGGTTAGGTTCGCTTCTTCCAGTACACCGCCGTACGATCCGGACGATAGATCAGCTTCTGCCCGGCGAGGCTTCATCCCGATCGTGTGCACAGCTGCGAATAATGCTACCCCATAATGTCTCTGCTACTTCAAGGCGAGCGCCGGATTAAATCTACGCCGCCCGCGGACGAGACGCGCTCGAGAAAGTGCGGGTGAAAGTCACGTCCTGGATTTTTGAATGCTGTCGGAATTCATGGGGTAATGGGTCTGATGATCTGAATCGTGTCGCGATGATTGGTTCGGAAATTGTAGAGTTGAACTTCGGGCGACGTTCGGTATTGGTGGGTGACTAGTTTACCTTTTTTTCTTATGTATCGATAAAGTGCGTAAAAGCAGGGTCATGGCCGACTCTCGATTATAGCGTCGTTTTGTACTGGATTATTGACGTATCAAGCGGCACGGTAATTGTGGCTTGATTACGGTGTGTTTTTTTGGAACTGCGAAGTAGTTCGCATTAAGTTTATGGCATATAAAATGTATATTTTGTCTCTGTTAGGGAAAACATGTCGGAGACAGGTATATAAATGCACGCGTTATGTATAAATTTGCTTTGCTGTAATAGTGTAATATAACTAAAGATAGGACAATCGTTAGATACTAAATTAATGGTCGAGGTTCGCCTAATATAACAACTACATTTCTATAATATTCTTCGCGTACAGTAATCCTATATAACTGCCATTTCTTTTCATACACTGTATTTAGACACGGTCATCAAAGTGTCAGTGAAAGTGTAAGAAGTTTTTTTAACTAGTCTTACACCCGACGAGGTAGCATAAGGAAGACTTTCGAAGTCATACAGGTCGAGTGTAAAAAATCAAACATCTATTAAGTGTCTTTCCTGACAAACCGCGCATCCTCAATTCATTCTGACGACACTTTGAAACTTGCCATCGGAAAAAGACGTCGGAACAGTGCTCGACGCTTATTGAGTCGAGAGTTCACCGGCAAACACGCCGCCGTGACTTTCTGCGACACGGTGAGAGTGTGACCTCAATTCGATACTTTCGGATGGACGACGCTCGAAGCAGTCACGTCCTTGATCCCGGAAGAGACGATCTAGCCGAGGAATCTTGACTCGTCACATAAATGTTCACTTTCACGTATGATTAATGCGCGTACACGCATCACGCGTTTGGCTCTGCGAATTTAACCTTTGTAGACTGTTCAAGTAACTATGTACATAATTAAGATTGAATAATAGCTGATTGAAAATAAATAACTAATAATAGGGAGATTAGCTGCAATCTTTCATTCCGATTAATTTGATCTTAACACTTTATGAGGTTTCGCTCAGAAACGATCTCAAATCTCACGTCGCAACAGTAACTTTCCGTCGGATTCAATTAAAAATCGGAAAGTTCAATATCTCCACTGTTTACTTCCACCGCTTGAAATAGAGCTGAGTACGATTTCATTGTACTTTTCCACCGAATCAAGCAGCCAACGTCTTTCCCACGTATATTATTTCAACTGCAGATCGCCTTCAACTTTTATTACCCGCCGCGTAACCCAGCACTATCCTGGAGCTTTTTCAATTTCTTGATACAACATCCTTGCAATCTACAGATTTTCGCCGAGCAATAGAAAAATACCCCACCGCGAGACATTCTGTTTCCATAAACTTCCTACTTGGCAAGATCTTTCGCTCCCTAAGAAACCTTTCAAAATTACCCACTTCCGTCTCTCGCGCGAAAGCTCCCGTAAATCCGTCCATAAATACAATTTACATCTCGCACGAATACTCGATCCATACTTCGTACGTACGCTGTTTCACATTTCCCATAAACCTCAACCGCTGTTGTCAAAGGAAACAACTGCGACGGGTCTGCGCACAGACAATACTTGTTGATCCGCGCACTTTTTCATCGTTCGAGTACTCATATCGCTTGCGCCTCACGCGGCAAGTGAAAACATGGCACTGCCACGGGGGCGGCGAGTCAGCGCAAAAGGGAACGAATGGCACTCGTCGCCTGCGAATGGCACTCGTTGCCTTGCGCCCACTGTATGTATCGCCATAAACGGCCAGACGTGCGCGGACTGTTCGGGCGCAGTTAGAATTCGGCGCCGATGGCGGGCAGTAATTTTCGGTAACGTTAGCACAAATTCCCGCAACGGTCTGCAAACCGATATTGCCACTGTAACGAATACGGCTTCGACAATGTGCAGTATGTGCGGTGAACATGGCGGCCGCGCTGGATGGGCTAGGTTATTATCCTATGCCGTTTGACCACGACCGAACGTGCGCTAAAGGTCTAACTGAAAATCCGCCTCGCCATCATATAAAAGGCATCGACGCGAAACGGAAAATTGGAGAGAGTAAGAGAGAGAGAGAGAGAGAGAGAGAGGAGGGATGGTTTGGGGAAAAAGTTCCCACCAACGCGGATGGCGCCGCTTTAACTGCGCGTCGCGGCGCGGTATTAAATGGATATTAAAATTGTCAAATGCATAAACGAACCCGCTTTGTGGCTGCACTTTGGCGCAGATAATTTTCCGCGCCGCATAACGGTGCCGCGCGGATCCGCGGGACGGATGAAAATGGGCGAAATAAAAGGCGTGCCGCGCGTTTCGCGGGGTGGCCCCCCTCGTCAGCGGATGACACTAACTGGATTCTCGCTGCACGCGCTACAACAAATTCCAGATTGATGTTGTCACATAAACAGAGGAGCGTCAGAAATGTTCTTGCAGCGCGAAAGAAGTGTCGCCAATAAATCGTCTCGAATAGTGCAAAATGCTGTTGATGTTACCCGTTCGCCAATGACGCTGCCGGATTTTCGCTGACGGCGGTCAACGAGTAGCTGCGTTCTCTCGCAGGTTTACATACCGATGAACTGTTTCACGTAAGTCACAATATGCTCAAACGTCGCAGTTTCGTTTGCCACCCTAGTTCCCTAGTAATGACGGAAATAATTGAGTGAGGCTCGCACAATGCGGTCTCTGAAGTTCTTCTTTGACGCGCCCCGTGGCAGGCAGCGACCTTTAAGCGCAGCTTCTCGTCGTAATTGCTTTCGACGTGCGAGCTCATTATGACACGGCACTTTCGCCGTGCTAAGACTTACGCCGCCGACGCGGATCCCTAACGCCGTCGGTCCGTCTTAAACCAGTTCCGCTGTTTAAAGAGGAAAGCTTTGAGCCGCTTCGTTAGCAACTCGCCACGTGGAAGGCAAAGGCAAAGAAGAAGAAAAAGAAATCGCATCGCACGGCAGCGGCGAAAAGTAGAGGAAGCTAGACGGATGATCGATTATTGGACCGAGGTCGGCTTTAAAATTTCTTTGTCGAAAGCTCCCGCGGCTACGTCCTGTCCCAAATTCTTCCTCCACCTTTCGCTTCCCTTTCGCTTCTCCCGTCGTCCGGCTTTCTCCTGCTGGCCGACCGAGAATCTTAAAGACGACCGTCCGCGTCCGTGCGACGTGCCTTTTCAAAGCCGATTTCAGGGACGCGAGTCAAAGAAGCAACGCGAATTTCGGGAAAGTGGAGGGCGACAGGAATTTGCCGTTGGCATGGTTTCGCACGCTCTGGCCGCGCTTAAGGTGCTCCTTGAAAGAGAATTTTGATGACAGACGACACTTTATGTTCTATGTTCGAATGTGAATCGGTGAAGAAATTGTGGTACTTGACGGTAGGTTGTCGGCTGTATTCGCGGTTCATAAAGCGTCACTCGAAACGCCTCGCCTCGCGTGGAACTTTTTCCATTGAGCAAAGAGAGCGCGACGTCGAAAGTGACGAACGTGGGTCGTAGGCGTCGCGGGATAAAAACCGATACTTTGATGCTAATGTCCCTCCCCCCGCCGCGAAATTCAATTACATCGCGTTAATTACGAACTTGTCCCGTTAACGAGACGAGTTTCTCCCGAAGTAACCGAGATCGGGCCTTCAGCGCGCGGTAACGAAGTTATTCGTTTCCTGCAGGACCTTCGACCAGGCAACGGCATCCGCCGCCAACGATACTCACACTCGCCGGGTCGACTTTGAAACTTGAATGTGCCGCGCCACTGTTTCCCTTGTTTTCCCCCCTTTTTCCGGCCTCGCATTAAGCCGAATTAGTACAGTTTCCCGACGAACAGCAAACGAATGCTCTTTAAATGATGTTCTAGAGTTTGCGATACTATTGCTCTTCGCTAATTCCCAACTCCCTTTGAGCGCCACGGACTAGCATGCATCTGTGTGTGCGTGAAATGAAATTCTTGTTTCGTAACGAACTTCTCTGTAATTTCAGTCATATTTTCTGAGTATCATGTTTCGTTCTGTCTCGTTAAATTTTCGCCAATTACTATTCTGTTGAGGGAGTCAGACGAGACTCGAGAAGGAGACAGAATCGAATGTGGAAGCTGAACGCGGGTCGTTCCGATGATGAGAGTCGAAGGAATACATGAGAGATGTAACTTGTAACGTATCTATTTCGTCGTCGTCACTTTTACAAAGATAAACGCAAATGAATAATATAAAAGAAAAGACTATGACACAATAGGGATTTAAAAATAATAATTATATATTTTATGGGATCAACAAACGGTATGGAATAATATTTACAATAAAGCGGATCCCATATTCGTCAAAATATAAAATAAAAGGAACGCCATGAATTAATAATTTAACACGCATATAAAATAACCGAATACATCTATATATATAAATTAACGAAAATTAGATACGAACACTCATACACACACATACACACCTTAATACTGGATTGTCTTTGCTGATATCGAAGCACGCGTCCGTACTTATTATAACTTTCAATTGTGAGCAGACGTGAACTCTCTTGTAATAATTGGCCGAACGAGGCGGACGAGAAGTATGATGGTGTTATTTGCGTGCGTCTTAGCTAATTGCCGGTACCGGTCTGTTTTACTCCTTATATTTTTCCGTCGCCGGGCCTCGATTTGCACTGTCCCTTTTATACTTAGGATCGATCGTGTGCCACTGACGACGGTCGGTATCGTTCTGGTCGCTCACACCGTGTCTTCGCTTCAAGAACTCCTCGTCTCGCCCCACCGCCGAATATTCAAACCGCGGGACGTTCTGTCCCGCGCGTCTTTCTCAAATTCGCTTCTTACATTATCCCCCCTTGCCTGGGCTAATTTCATCAAATTGCCCATGCAAGCCGTACATTGTTTCGTCTTTTGATTCTTACAATATAACACAACATTCGTATTTCACTCATTCTTTATCACACCCATACTGTAATAACCTAAATCGAATATTTACGTAGATTAACATACGAGGTCACGAGCGATCACAGTGCGATCAGCATGTCGAGTTAAATATCAGATAGCGGAGGGATTATAATCAATCAACGCTAGGTAGCCTATATTTTCGCAGATTCCAACGATTATACGTCCCCTTTTCGAGTGAAGGATCGTCTGGATCGGTTAGTACATAGGCGTTATTGCCCATGACTCTTAAAATACGGTAGGGACCTTCGAAAATGTGGAAAAACTTTTTAGTCTCATTCTTTAACGCATTCGACAAATGAGGCACTTTGAGAAGGACTAGATCCCCTTTTTCTAATACGACGGTCGATGGCCTGCGTTGCTTGGCTTTACGTCGCTCAAAATTCATTGTCAAGCGCTCCTTGGCGAATGCAATCTTAACCTTGTGATCTATTGTGATACCGTCTGGGAATTTAATGATTTTCTGAATTTTGTCAGTGGGTGGCTCACCGTACCATAATTCATGGGGCGAATAGCCAGTGCTCGCATGCGTGGTGACATTTAATAACTCTTCTATTTGCGCGACACTTTTGCCCCAGCGGGTATGTCTGTCCGAACATAATGTCCGGAACAGCCTGCCTAATTCCCTCATCACGCGCTCGGTTGGGTTGGACTGCGGATGTCTTATTGACGAGTACACAACACTAAGTCCTTCTTTTTCCAACGTATTCTTCCACACATTCGATGTGAATTGTGTACCATTATCTGATAATATGCGGCGAGGTTTACCCATCTTCGGTATATAATCCCCCATTATTTTGTTTAAAACTATCCTAGTAGTAGCACGCTTAATCGGATACAATTTGACATATTTTGTGAACACATCCAGCATAACAAACAAATATTGCACCCCTCCCACGGATCTTGGCAGTGGCCCATAAAAATCCACCGTTACCAAATCCCCTGGTCCTGCTGATCTGACCATATTATGAGCGCCTTCCATATTAACTGTTAAATATTTTACTTTTTGACAGAGATCACATGAAATAATCGTCTTTTTTATATGCTGTCGCATCCCCTTCCAATAATAAAATCGGTTAATATAACAGAATGTCTTATGAATTCCTGGATGTCCTAGACGACTATGCACCGTATCGATAATTGTTCGTTGGATTACTTTTGGGACTACTATGCGCCACATGTTTTCTTTATCCTCGCGCTGGAATAGGATATTTTCGTAAATGACGAGACGCTCGTCTATGCCCCCGGTTACACATTTGCCTCGCATCTCTGTTATGATTGGATCAGCGCATTGTAGTGCCACTATATCTTTTAATTTCTGACTTGCAAGGTCATCAGTCGTCAACATGCACGTTAAAGTTAACGCATTTAGCTCTGTCCTATGATCCGGAAGCGTCATATCAGTATCTAGTGAACATATCATCAGCTCGTTGTGGTCCTCGCCCGAAAAATCACCACTTGGGTTTCTACTAAAAAAATCAGCTACGACGTTGTCTTTGCCTCTGCAATATTGCACAGCAAACTCGTATTGTTGCAATATTAAGCTCCATCTTATTAACCGCGGACTCATGTATGCCGTGCTATTTAAATACGTTAGGCTTTTGTGGTCCGTAATTATTTCAAATTTGACTCCTATTAAGTATATCCGGCATTTTTGTACGGCAAAAACAACTGCCAACAATTCCTTCTCGGTGGTGTTATAATTACGCTCGGCCGAGGTCAGACATCGACTTACTAAATTTATCACCCTATGATTCCCTTCGCTATCCGTTTGATACAGAATCCCGCATAGCCCTTTGTCACTGGCATCCGTTTGTAATTTAAACATCTGACCAGGGAGTACATGCTTTAATTCAATTACATTAACAAAATTGTCCTTTAATTCTTTAAAACTAACTTCACATTCGTCATTCCATACCCAGGGCGTATCTTTTCTCAGTAGTGGTCGAAATGGATCTATATATTGTGAATAATTATAACCAAACTGCCGATAATAATTACATACACCAAGGAATTGCTGCAGTTGCTTCTTGTTTGTCGGTGCTGGGAAGTCTCGAATTACTTGTAATTTACTAGGTTCGGGGCTTATTCCCGTGTCTGATAAAACAAAACCTAAAAATGGTACTTTGTCGCTTGCCCATACGGATTTATCCAATTGCAATGTGAAGTTGTGCGCGAGTAACCTACCAAACACGAGGCCAAGGTGCCGCATATGGGATTGGAAATCGGTCGACGCGATCAGTAGGTCATCAACATATACGGTTAAAAAATCGCTAAACGAATTTCTTAACGCGAGGCTCAATGCCCTTATAAATCCACTCCCTGCTGTTTTTAATCCAAACGGAATACGTCTGAACTGATACATGGTCGACCCGAAAAGAAATGCCGTGTATCTACGCGACTCCTCGGCCAATGGGATTTGCCAATACCCATGAGCCAAATCAGTAAGTGTAAAGACCTTCTTATCATGATATTTTTGCAGGATCTCGTTAATGGGTGGTGGAGACTCATGATCGTCATCTATAATTGCATTGAGGTGCCGCGCGTCCAAACATAAACGTATTTTACCGTCTTTCTTTTTCACGACTCTCAACGGATTGCAGAAACAACTGTCAGAACGTTCTATTATACCCGCGTTCAGCATGTGCCGCAGCTCCTCCTCGACAGCAGGTCGCATCGCTAACGGTACAGGGTATGACTTTCGGATGATAGGCCTATCACTGGTTAACCGAATTACATGCTCATATATTGTCGGACATTCCACCTTTTCCTCGAATAATCGTCGATACTTCACTATCAAATCGACAATGGCCTGCCTCCGGTCATCGCCAATTGTCGTTAGCTTACGCGCGGTCGTCTGCACTCGCTCGAAGAAACTATCACCCTCGACCATCTGGCATATATTATTTCTTTCGTCATTCCCCAACAAAACATTGTCATTGACCTGACTGGAAATTGGATCTGCTCCTTCCCTAACGTCCTCTATTTCTATAATTTCGTCATTTTTATTATCATTAATACACCTTTCATCCCCCCCAAATAAATTATTAAATACATTATCATTAATACAATCACACGACTCATCTTCAATTATTCTATCCTCCATTATTTGTTCACAACTGTAATTATTCGAATCGCTTTCATATTCATTGGCCGTATTGTTCGCCTCCTTTTCTTTATCTCTATCTAATCTCCTCAATATCTCTTTCGCGACAGTTTGACCGTGTTCATTTCTATTTTGTTTATCCCCATCCGCGTCACCAATTTCACACCGATATCCCCCCACAATATTACTCCTATTAATTTCTATATCACTATTATCCTGAGGACCCTCCATTAAATGTTGATCCCAAATATCACCAACATTTTTTTCATAATTAATTTCATTATCTTGCGCGACATATATAATATTCTCATTTTCATTGTTCGGGCATACGTTATTCGTCTTAGTCGTTTTATCATCAAATTGCGTTTCTTCCGATATGACCTTGTCACGTTGCGTCATAATTACGTTCGCGATATTTCGGTTGCCATGATCATTGTTTGCCGAAGGTTCGAGCTGCTCCGAGCGAGCGCAGCCGAACGACACGGTCGGATGACCAGAGACAACACCGCCGACTTCGATAGCTGCGTTCTTATAATCTATTTTCACCTCATTTCTGTGAAGCCAGTCATTTCCTATGATCATGTCCGTGGTCAGACAAGGAACTACCAAAAAATACTGCATGAAATTGCGATCACCGATCTTTATATCCACAAGCACCTGTTTCCGCACGACGACGCCCTTCCTTCCGATTGCAGGCAACACCGACACATTACTGACCGGTAGTTCCTCGAGTTGGTTTTCTGCAATCAGTTGCTTATAGAATGTTTCCGATATGCACGTCACCTGACTCCCCGTGTCGACAAGCGCTCCCACACAACTCCCCATTACCATTACTATAATTCTCGGACTTGCTATTTTCATTTCCTTAGACGACTGATTCGCCTGATGTCTATCACCGATGCTCTCATTTAGGTCCCTTACAAAATCATATGACTGACGGTACGCTGACGGACCTCTTTGACACGTACCGTTATCTAGTTTAAATTTCGACTTTGTGTTGTGTACTCTCGGTCGTTGTTATTCCGATAACTCACATCTCGCGACTCCAACCGAGGAGGGGGGAAACGTGTGTCAGGCAGTACCGTGTGATTGCGATGTGTGTGTCTCGTCTCAATGTTATTTGTATATCTTTCGTTCCGTCCTGTGTACTCCGTATTAAAATGTCTTGGATCGCGTCTATATTCGTTTTGCCCGTATTCCCGATACCTATGCCTTCCCATATCATTCCCGTTTCGGTACACTGGACCTGAATATATATGATTCACTCTAGTTGGCGGATTATGAGCCCAATTATTTTTTCGACGTTCCTGCTGATCTCGTTCCGAATAAATTTTATCGAGTTGGTCCAGAGCCTGTGATATGTCGCGCGGTTCAAAATAGCTCACGGTCGACAACGCTTCACGTATACGTGATGGATATTGTTGCACGATTGTATAATTTGTTTCGTACAAGCCAAGCGGTGGGTCGAAGTATTTCGACTCCTTTAATTGTCTGTAATAGAAGTCCTGCATGCTACCCTCGTTATGTCGGTACCGGCGCGACAACCACTGATTCTTCATCCGTATTTGCGTTGGTATGGAATAAAATTCGTTTTTAAACGCGGTCTCAAAATGCTCAAACCTGTCGAAATGTTCCCTACTAATATTTATCCACATTCGAGCCCTTCCCTCTAATGCTTGTTCCGCCAAGAAAACTTTGTACTCCTCCGGCACGCATTTTATTTTAAAATATATGTTTAAATCCTCCAAAAACTCTATCGGATTCGTATTTCCGTCGGCTTTAAATTTCGGAATTTTTAAATCGACTGCGATATGATGCGTTTGATATACATTTATACCTCTATTATCCCCCGGTTCTCTTGTTACCGTCGTTCTCTCTTTTTCGATCGCCTCACTCCTGATATTTAACTCCTGCCGTATCCTTTCTATTTCGTCCCGTTCCTGACTCAGTCTATTTCTTTCTTCCTCCAGCTGTGCCTTCTCCTTCTCTATATTGGTCGCTTCCATTCTGTTTGTTTTTCTTTTATTTGATTTAGCCGTTGTCACCTGTTCGCCGTTAGCTCGTGCCCTCGTTAACATCAAACTATTATTAGCGCGTGTGCATCTCCTTAAACTTCTTATGTTATATACCCGTTAATCCGGCCTATTAGTTGGGCGCCAATTTATGTAACGTATCTATTTCGTCGTCGTCACTTTTACAAAGATAAACGCAAATGAATAATATAAAAGAAAAGACTATGACACAATAGGGATTTAAAAATAATAATTATATATTTTATGGGATCAACAAACGGTATGGAATAATATTTACAATAAAGCGGATCCCATATTCGTCAAAATATAAAATAAAAGGAACGCCATGAATTAATAATTTAACACGCATATAAAATAACCGAATACATCTATATATATAAATTAACGAAAATTAGATACGAACACTCATACACACACATACACACCTTAATACTGGATTGTCTTTGCTGATATCGAAGCACGCGTCCGTACTTATTATAACTTTCAATTGTGAGCAGACGTGAACTCTCTTGTAATAATTGGCCGAACGAGGCGGACGAGAAGTATGATGGTGTTATTTGCGTGCGTCTTAGCTAATTGCCGGTACCGGTCTGTTTTACTCCTTATATTTTTCCGTCGCCGGGCCTCGATTTGCACTGTCCCTTTTATACTTAGGATCGATCGTGTGCCACTGACGACGGTCGGTATCGTTCTGGTCGCTCACACCGTGTCTTCGCTTCAAGAACTCCTCGTCTCGCCCCACCGCCGAATATTCAAACCGCGGGACGTTCTGTCCCGCGCGTCTTTCTCAAATTCGCTTCTTACAAACTTCATCGTCGAATCTATCTTGACTGTTTGGTCTTGGACCTTATCGCGGCGCAGTGTCTGCAACTTGGCATGCAGTACGGCAATTCCGTTTAATCGCCTGCAACGTACCTACGCGCAGCCCCCCACCAGGCAGCCTGATGCTCCCGACATCACCCCCGTCCCGCATCGCGATTACTATACGTTACGAACCGCGTACACAGTCCCGCTTAATTAAATACTTCGGGTTTAATTAAACAGTGCTCATGAATGAAAACGGCATAATGCACCCTATGTGTATGCGTAACCGCACGAAACAATTTGTAATTAACCGTAAACATCGCTAACACGATTTTACGTAAGTTACCGCGGACGCATTATACAGGAGGCAATTTATTCCATTTATCGCTTAATTAACTATTGCCGGGCAAACGCTAGATGTTATCGTTCGCGCAACAACGCGCGTTCACGCGCCGCGGTCATCGTTCGTTCGCCTCGCTCGCTCGTTTGGCCGGCGCCGACGCCGGCGGTGGCGAGAAATTGCATACGCCGCTCAATTCGACGTCCTTATTAAGAGGGCCGATTTACGGGCCCGCGACCGAAGGGCAGCCGTCCGGCAAAAGTCGGCCTGTTGAAAAAGTTATTAACCGAGTTAGCGCGCTCGTTTGCCGCCTAATGCCTCTGCCGCGCTGCCGGCGACGAAGCAGACGTTGCGAGGACGTAACTTAATGCCGTCGAACGGAAAATTCTCACTCTTCCAGCCCCTCTCTGCCCCCCCGTGTAACTTGGCAGCGATTTAAAGTCAATTTGCCTTTGACGTTTACGACGTATTCCGACCCTCGTTCGTTCGCGTACGCTCGCAACTATTCATCGACAGGGCTCACCCTCGCGCGTATTCTCTGTACGAGCAGTGTCGGTGTCGTCATCATCGCCGATGCCTATCCTCGCGGCCCGCATTATACTCCACTCGGAATTACCCTTCATCGTGTTCTGCTGCGTTTCCCCATCGAGTATTCATTGTTAGCAGTTTAATAACCGAGCGAAATATCGACCTTCCCTCGTCAGCGGTGATCAAGTATGTAGCTTTGCCCGATTTGTTGGCTGCTGCACCTTTTAGGATTTTCGGTTCTTGATCTTGGAAGTCTGTTGATTAGTAGAAAGCTGACGGGAGAATCAGGTATTTCATGTTTAAAGAAAAGAAATTTCTATTTTATTTCATGGAATTATATGATGCATATCTGAGAACTGAGTCAAACCGAAGAAACATTTTTGTCCGTCGGGGCGGATTCTTCTGTAATTATCACATTGACGTTCCAAGTTTCGCTTCCACATCTATCTCGTAGTTCGGTCATTCTGAGAGATAGCACGACATCCTCCGAGGCATGGTAATTCGACGTCGTTGCATTACTTTGTGCTTGTGGCAAGAGTGCGTATATACGGGCGCGCAGACGCGGGATTTATCGGTCAGTCAACGGTGAACTGCCTGCATACGCGGGGGAGTGGTGTATTGTGTGACTATAAACGGCCACGATTGCCGGGTAGTACGTCGATGAATTTTCGAAGTGACGACGACGTACATTGTGCCGACGAGCGAGTGAAACCATACACAAAGCACTTTCGTCACTTCTCGCCCCCTCTCCCCTTCTCGGTCCTTCCCATTCCTTTCTCTGGCTACGGCACTTTACAAATTGACGCTGTTTCACGCCACTGCAATGGACCAGTTTCGAACGGCGCCGAATTCCACGCTAAGGTTCACACGTTTCGACAACTTCAGTTAATTGATTTTCATGTATCCCTCCCCCTGTCACAATCGAGCGCATACGTACACCGGAAACGTTGCGTCTGTTTAAAGTTACCTGTTTTCTTCCTCCGTGAGAGATGTTTGACTGTTGCGAACTATGTTTCATATCCGTTCGTTATCTGCATGTTAGCGCGTATTATGTATATCGTCGTATTATTCAACATTACCCCGTGACTGATTGCCTTAATATTAATACATTTTTCAGCCTCGCGCTGAAAGGGATATGTAAAGCACCGTCCGGCTCGCTTTATTACATTCTGTAAATTGCGTCTGCTGGACAAGCTCACATTCGTCCTATTCAGTTATTCGCCAACGTACAAAGCGAGTATTACGATCTTCAGATTTATGCCGCGCATTATTACGATGAATTTTACCGCGTGATGCCTGCTTTCGACTACGTAGTCGCGCAGACAGAAACAAAATTGTGCGACGACGCAAAATAGTATCACCGACAAGTGTCCTTTCGGTAGAGTCATGTTATTTAAAACAAGAAGCAGCGATATTGTCAAGTTACGTTCGTCACGCGTCATTCTTCATGACGCAAATGACGTTTGCCGATGTACGTGTTATTGGACGATTTCGAAATGGAAAGCTACGGAAGACGCGGGCTTGATATTATGCCAACTTTTCGCTGTACTTTCTCTCCCTGGTTTCCTACTGGCACACGTATATGGGAAATATTGTATAATTGAAATGCACTCGTACCGATTTGTTCGCGACGCGGCATATTTTCCGACTAGCCATATGCGTTCGTGTCGTCGAACATCGAAAGCCACGGACGCGTTGCCTTCCATCTTTCCTTTCTCGCTGCTGAGTGAAATTAATACTGTGCGCTGGCGGAACGTTGATAAACAAGTGCCCCGCGATACTCGTCACCTGACGAATCATTTTTCACGTTTTACGTTTCCCGAAACGCTATAACACGAACTTCACTATGGCCCTATATGCTCACGATCGATCCTGTAAACACACACGCGAATGCACAGTAAAATATTTGCATCTGCAAAATATGTACCGAGAAATTACAATTCTTCAGAGACGAAACAATTTCCTTGAAGATAGAAAATTCTCAATTATCCCACATGTGGCCTGACTAAGCCTTAATTATTATTTCATTAATATTTAATACACCTCATCAGATACGTACGCCATGAACTTAGTAATTCGATACTGATCGCCATGGGAGATCTAAACAAGCGCCATGATCACACGTACGCATGTTAACAATATGTTGATTTGCAAACGATATTATCAATTCCGGGAATCAGTGTCGCAACAGTCAGCGATCGCATCGTGCGACTTGCTTATTAAAAATCAAAGACGGCATCGATGCACGCAACGTATTCGCCTGTATCCTATAACGACACAATACCCACGGCATTCTCCTCCCTTCGCCACTTGTCATTCCCGTGAAATTAGTGCTATTGTGCCGTCGAAGTGGCCGGAGCTTAACGTCCTCCCAGCGTCGACTTCCGCGCGCAGGTGCAGATGCAATGACTGAGATAGTCACTGGTTAATATCCCTTGAGTCATGTAAATTTCCTATCGCTGCATTATTTCGCGGATTGGCGGGAGTTTGTGTCCCGGCTTTATCGCTCGTACAGGGCAGTATCGCATGTCTAACGAGATTTCCGCGCGATATATGTCGCTCGGCGAGTAACGTCGAAGAGAAATCAAACTCATACGATTTACATATGCCGGTATGCATCTTCGTTTGCTGGAGAGAGCGGTACACGAGCATATACTTGGGTGTAGATACTGGGAATGAATATATCATGTCAGACTTTATGTACTCGGCAGGTTTCAACACATCCTGCAGCGAGGAAGGGAAGAATTTTTTACTCTAATACATTTTCAGCTGATTCTCTGCAATCCTGCGCCGACACTCGTTCGAATTGATCGGCGTCGCGATGCGCGTCGTCCAATTTCGGGAATGGAGCTTTTGTCCTTGTCGCCACTCGTCGGCATCCGAGGCGTAACGGAAAATTTTAATTACCGACGTTACCCGTCCTTCGGATTACCAGTACATACGATGTATGGATCAATGTTAATTAACCCCTTGGCCATGCCAGCATATTAATATTTATGTTTCATGAAACCGATCTCCTGCTCAAACTATTGCTCTCTCTCTTTTTCTATTTCAATTAGCCGCCGCACATTAATTAGACAGCTTATTACGGGCCAGGCGAGTGTACGCTATGAATTGACGCCGATACTTCAATCACGTCCTTTTCAGTACAAGTACACTATCGTCAAGCACACGTACGTGTATGCGTCGAGAGTGTAAGCATAGGTTTATGGCATTTAGGAAATGTATGTGTGAGTAGAGGGAGTCGATCGGGATTCATCGAATGCATATATGTATTGAGAGTAGAAGCAGCAGATGCTGACGAAATTCGCAAAACCTATATATGACCTCTATCAGATTCACTGGATGCATGTGTATGTTGAGACGAAAAGGATATGTTGAATATACTCATAATACTCATATGTATGTAAGCTTCACACGGTCTGCTGCGTCGAAAAGATTAAAGGGTCGTCTAAATTTTCGCGCGTCGAGATTTCGGAGGCGACGTTTTCGTGCAGACTTTTACGCCGCGGCCGCAATTAAATCAGCACTCGTAATTTTAATCGCGAAGTCGTTTGTCGGCGCGCAAAAAGATCGTCGCGCGAGGGAACTTCTTGTCGACGCGTCACACATTGCACACGACAGTTCAAGTGGTTTTCTGAATGGAAACGATCTTTAAGCGGTCTCGCCGTCTGTTCCAAATTTGTGCGCAGGTTCCTTGGCGGAATACCGAGTGTGCACGACTTGAAAACGTCGGTCTTCACAACGATTTCTTTACCTCTTTGCATGGAAATACGCTCTAAATGCACGGTGGGATTCTAAATTCCTTCCTTTTTCTTTTTGTTTTCACGTTGCTTTGGGGTTCAACTCTTTCATATCTATTTTTTCGTTACATCTGAACTTAATAATCCGTTCTGTCGTATGATTCACGCAATATCTGTTAAATTGTGTTTCCTTCTCCTTGTTTCATGATAACTATCAAAACCGTACCTATCTTAATTTTAAGCTAAGGATAATATACACAGCTAATTTCAATGCTTCGCGCAGAATAAATATACATCCTGAATGCTGTGATTGTTCGTCTGAACTTTGCTTTTCGCATAGCACATTTGGGATGATAGTTATTCTTGCACAAATTGAAAATACAATGAACAAGGGACTACCATTAACAGTTCAGTCTGCTATCTGTAACAAAGCTGTTAAAGCATTTGCTTCAACGTGAATTCCGCATGAGCGCTCTCGCGTCAAAACTCTCACCTCCCGGTTTCGGCCGGCTGTATAATTTTCCGCGAATCGAAAGCTGTCGAAGAAAACTGTCGGTGATCAACACAGCGCTGTCTAGTTTGACGAGGAGTCCATTGGAAATCAAAGCTTTACTGTGAAACCGTTCTACACCGTGACGATGGATTGACAGATAACTTCTTACAAAATTGGCCTGCATCAAATCCGGCTATACTTAAAATTGCGAGACCAACGCGCTCGAGACGCAACGAGTAAACATTGCTGGCGCGTTCAACGATCATCCATCGTTTAAGCGTGCAAATAAGAACGCGGGAGGATTCAGTACTCTCCCGAGGAATATGCGACGGGCGAAGAGTCAAAAATCCTTGAAAAGACGCCGTATTTCGATCCGTCGCTCGGCAGTTGCAGCTCGCAATTCCCGCAGGAGTGTTAGCTGATGCGTCGAAAGAGCATTTGACGAATGTGACCGGGAGGGGTGGAAAGGAACTCCGCGACGTTCTCCTATTCGAATTGACGGCAACTGTCGACCCATGGGAATCGGGAAGTTCGACCGAATTGACAAAATGATCGGATCAGGTCGACAGGGAGCTTCTCGCGTGGGGCGTACCGTTCTATAGGGTACAATCGAAAAATAAGTAATTCTTTATGAAAACGTGTATATACAATATATCACATAAAATTCCTACGCTCGAGCCATTTCTGTCGTAATTAGAAAGTTAGGGAGTTCGTAGCTAGGAACTGTTCGATTTCGAAATTAATGTAGGGTTTGAAGTGATTTTACACCGAAAATTATTAGCTGTCAATGATGATGATTTTTTCTGCAAGAACTTTGTATCTGACCGTGTTCATCGGTGTGCCACCATTCACGGGGCTTTTTTGAAAGAATTAGACGAAATGTCGCGTTATTAAACAGTTTCGCGTTATCGTAACGAATACTTTAAGTTTCAGCGTGTCCAAGTCGCGTGACGAAAATTGACTGTCAAAAGTGTTCAGTATTCATTGTCCGTAAATACGTGAACACGCAGACTCTCATTATACAAGAAACATTAACCTCCCGCCAGTAAATCGAGAAATACGTTATCCGAGTGCTTGCGAGGCTCGTTAATTAGGAACACACTAATAAGGGATATTAAGATTTCATACGCCCCTCGGGGCACTGCTAGCACTGAGAAACGACCCTTAAGTTACTCGCCCGCTTTCAACGACAACGTGGCATCCACAGCTGTGAGTTTTCGAGACGGTGTAAGGGCACTACTAATTTCCACCTTTCCTAAACTCTCCAGCGGAATATTTCAGCTAACTTCGTGAATTCCACTCGAAGATGTCAGACGCACCAGTTTGAATTTTTTTCATTGATGTGTGATATTGAGCTTTCATTCTTCGATTTCTTTCGTAAGACTTTGTCGTTGTTGCGTAAGAAAGTTTGTATGTAGTTAACACTTTTAGGCAGCATGTATAATATTCACTGAAACTGAACACAATTGTATTCCTTCTACCCAGATAATTTATAATTTTTAATATAATCACTCTTCTCAAGTGTATCTGAACGAGACAGTGTAACTTATAATTATCGTTCGATATTATCGAGTCATTTAACGCAGTTGAAATGTTGCACCCAGCAGTTTTCCGAAATCACACTATTGTCACGTTAAGTCGCTCGTATCCATCTGTTTTCTTAACAAGAACGCTAAGCTGTGCGTCGCATTGGAAAACTTTTCGGACGCCGTAGGGTGAGCGGAGGGAAGCAAGTGCTAAGTGCCGAGGCAGCGGAGGGTTGCTTCTCTATAACGGAGAAAGTTAACTAGCGAGATGTACTGCAACTGCGATCCAACTTCGAGCTCGCTTTGACGCGTTCGATTGAAACTCGCAGGAAGCGCGGCACGACTCTCGGAAGAAATGGACTGTCGCGAAAATTGAAATCGTCCGCTTGGCCCGCAGGAGTCGACTATAATCGCGGCATAATTGAACGACCCGACGAGACACGCCGATGCCTTTGATCCGTCATTGCGGCCTTTAATGGTATTTTTCAATATCGCTACCAGCAGTCATCGCTCCGGCCGCGAACCTTCTCGAAAGAATTATCCGGCCGCACAAAGCAGAGCGCTCGAGCCGCGGGCGAATTGTTTGCCGCGAAACGCGTCCGCCGCAATGCGCGGCACGTAGATGGTGGATGTACCTAAGGCGAGCATCTTTTTACGCAATTTCGCGGCAAGTATCGAGCGGCCGGGAGATGTTACAAAGCGAGAGCGAGCAGCGGGGGCCGGTTCGGATAAAGGACACGTTCGAATCAATCGGCGGGAGAACTCGCGCCGCGGGCGACTCCATTTTTCTTTGAACCCGCTTCGCTTGCCCTCCCTTCCTCCCTCCCTACCCGCCAACCACCCGCTGCACATCCGCGATCCCTGACGCGGCCTGCCGCTCGCGTAATTTTTTGCTGCAGCGATTACGACTCGTCGGCCACGGTATCGCGGGATTGTTCAAGAAAGCCGCGGGAAAGCTATACGTTTCCTTTGCGACGATCCTTTTCTGTAACCTCATTACGATTGAAACGAGCCTTTGACGCTGGCCCGGCGTCCTCTTCCGCGCTCCAAGTCGAACAAAAAGAATATCGGAAATATTGCCGCGGGAGCGGCGTGTCGCGGGCGTTTCGGACGAAATGATCGTATTACCGTGGCTTAATTATGCGACCGCCGTGTGCGCCGTTCTGCGTCTCTCCGCGAAATGGACGGCGCGGAGACAACGACAACGGGGCGGAAAGAAAGGAGCTGGGCGGCGCGGCGGGAACGACGAGGACGAGGAGGAAGAGTTTCGCAGCCCGGTTAATTAGCAGGGAAATAATTTCTCGGCCATTAACCGAGCTCTCGTCGGCCTCTGCGAAGGAGGTGTGAGACCGTGGATTGTCTCTGAGAAGACAATGGGCCCAACGTCGTTCGGCTCTGACGTATGGTGGGAGGACAATGACGAGAAGCGCGCCAAGTGGATCGATTCCTCTTCGCTTTATTATCCTGTTGATGACGCCTCTTCCGTCGGTCCTTACGTACTTCCGTCATGCGACGCACATAAATCCGGGTTTCGGGCGGATATCGCGGCGGCGATATTCGACACAGGCCGATAATGCCGCGAGAAACAATGCAGACGTGGCGGGGCGGGTGCCATCGATTTTCATGCGGCGCAGTCGACGGTTCGCCGGATATCCATCTTTTTCGTCCACTCGAAAATTTGCTCCGACGCGGACGTTGCGGATCAGACTGATCTCGGGCACGCAGAGCGCGGAACGTGCTGGTTTCATAAAAGCGTGATTCTCTTATAAGCGAAATATTTTTCTGTCCGCGCGATGGCCTCGGCTTACTTCGAACAGTTTGAACGCTCGTCAGATATCTAAGAAATTTAACACGACTCTCCGGGACGATTCACATGTTAATGAAGACGGATAGCTGTAAAAAGCTGCAGGAACGGGTACGGCGGCGGAGAAAGTCAGGGGTCAGCGGGTTTCACAGTGGGATAAGAGAGATTGAACTCATCCCGTTGACCATTAGATCACGCTTCCCGGAACGACAAAGTCCCGCGGAGAGTCCGACGGCGACGAAAGTCCTCAAAGGCATCCCGACGCTGGCGAAGCCCGTCGAACAACGAAATCATCAACGAAATCGCGTTCTCGAGACGTCGCCGGAATTAACGGTTTCTCTCTCGACACCTGCCGAGAGAAAGGCGAAACGTGAAGCGTGGAAGACGACACACACAGGCCGGGCGGCGAGTTCAAAAGTGGAAAGTCGCTTGGCGTGAGTGCGCTCAGCTCTCTCCTCCACTCTCTTTCTCCCTATGTTTCTGTCTGTCCTGATCTCTTTCTCTCTCTCTCTCTCTTGCTCCCTCTCGTGCGATTATTACCTTTCGCAGAAGCTGCACCCGATGTGGCTGAACGTAGAGCGCCGTTTCGCGTCTGGCCCGGTCTGACATACGATTCGGATACGGGAGAAAGTGAGAGGGGCGGAGAGGAGAGGATACGTGGGCGAAAAAGAAATGGATGGGGACGGGAAAGGAGGGCAGAGCGAAGAGGCGAGAGATTTCATACGGCAGGGGTTGCGTTTTCCGCCTTTTCCCGACGGATATTCCGCGAAAGTCCTTTGGGAATTGCAAATGTTTCGCCACCGCCTCCGCTCTGTCCATTTTTCTCGCTCCGATTTCTCGTCATCCACCGGGAAGACCTGTATCTAATGGTACCACTCTCTTTCCTCCCTCTCTCTCTCTCTCTCTCTCTCTCTCTCTCTGTCCCTTCCTCTCTCTCTCTCCCTCTCTCGCTCGCTCTACCTGTGGTATGTATATGTATATCTCCGAGTCTCTCTATCTCGTGTGCGCTGGTGTTTCTTTAAAGACGAGGCAGTGACACATTTCGTCACGGCGAATATGGAAATTTCATATACGCCGGCTGCACCATTTCGCAGCCTGACGTAACGACAGCGGAGTCGAGCACCTACCGTGTCCTTGGTTAAGGATAATACGATTTCTTGCTACCGACTTATAGCGACTATCACGTCGTCACGTCGTCCTGAATTTTGTTACGGGTCACTTTTACGGTACGTTTCAATCAGGACCTCTTCTTTTCGCGATTATCAACGCCCGTACGGAACATCTGTGCTCGTCGATAATTATTCGATTTTTCCTAATTTTTCGGTTAAATGATTATGACTTTTCCGTCTCCTGCCTAGAAATATATTCTACAAAAAAGACCACTAAAATGCTATTGTAGAAAAAAAAGCATTATTGAATCAACACAAATACCCGACGGCGTGCATGTGAAAAATCGATCGCAAGCCGATTCAGTCTCTCTAAACACGTCGTTCAGATTTCACACTTAACTGTAGTTACGTTTACATGCTTACCGACATGCCTGTGTGCATACCCTCTCGTGCTCTCGAATTCGAGTGTATTAAGCAGCCGTATATCAGTTTGCCGCGCGCTTCCTTTCGAGGAAGCGAATCCTTCGAACTGGCGGCCGGACTTTCCATAAAGCGATTTACGAGCGCGCGCAGATTTACCGCACGAAATTACGATCCCGCGCTTTTCCACGGGCTATCGTTGACGTACGGCCGTCTGGAAATATCATTCTTTCGTGATTAAATCGCGCCCCGATATTGCCCCGGGGCACGTGTGAGAGAATTCGTCGGGAGAGGGCGAATGCCTTGGAGATTTCTTCGGAATTGCCAGTTCGTGCGAAATCGAGAGAATTCTCGCTGCTGTTTTGCTACATTTGCTTCAGTCACTCGATAAAAACATCGTATCACCGATTCGATCGCTGTAATAGAACTTGGCATTCGTGCAAGAAGTATGTCTGAAGTGCAAGCAGTCACTAATGGTCATTACAGGAGAATCGCAACCTAACGAGATGGTTCGAACGATCCGCAAGTATGGCAATGAACGTTGAACTGGTAAACGGCTTTGGAGTTTTTGTCGGCTTTCGAACAACAGCACCGTGACAGCGAAGGACACAGCGCGAGAACGCTTGGGCGCGAAAGCCGGATTTTCGATCAGTACAATCGTGCTTTCATTTTGTCGGACAACAGTTGCCGTTCCGACGCAGGGCAGGCGGACGCGTTTTTGAAACAAGCGAGCCTTGTCCGCGAGCGAAACCGATTCTCTGCGCGCGTGTGTGCGGGCGCGCGCACATACACATATTTGCCTCGCACGGCCGGTTTTATTCGCGAGAACGACGATCGTCGGCCGCATTCGTTTCACGCGCGGTTGTCGCGGCAAATATGAATTTAATGACAATGTGGCCTGGTAGAACGATGGAAGAGGGGGAGTGGAAGGAATAGGGACAGAGAACGCGGCGTGGAATTGCGAGGCATCGCTGGTTTTCCAAAATTGACCCTCAGCCCCTCGTTCCGCGATCAGAGGAATGGGACAGGTCGGGGGGGGGGGGGGGGAGGGGGTAAAAAAAAAAGAGAAAAATACTGAACTCGAAAAAATGTCATGGATGCGTAAAAATAATGTTGCGCCGTAGAATGGAACGAGGTGTACACTCCCCACCCCCCACCCGTTCAGGATAACGTGGTGGTATGGGACGCTGTGTAGCGAAACTTTTTGTCTGCCTCGCGTCGCTTAGAACGTCGTCGATCGGTGTTTACGGATTCGATCGAACCGTCAGCGCACATATTCCGATGCAGCTCCGCAGCGGATCGTTACGCTATTCATATATTTTGCAAAGCGGCGAAAGCTCGTTACTAGTGATATTTGTGATGTAAATCGCGACACGTACGACCACGACTTCTTCCCTTCCATTCTTCTTTTTTCGTTTACTCGTCTGCTTTGTCATTCCCGTTTGCCTTGCACACCGGTATCTACGAATGGCGGTGTAATTATCGGGCGTTTACATATTCATAGCCTTATTTTCGTCCCAGCGCATGACGCCTTTTTATCTCCGTCCAACTCGGAAGCTTGAATATTCAATGAAACGGAAAATCCGTCGACGAGGTTGGGACGGGAAATGCGAAAGCTCGCGCGAGCAGACTTACGTCGGGCTCTCGTCGCGATTCGTTAGACAAAATCGTTCGTCGATCGATTCGTCGCGCGTAGGAAATTCTCGCGGATTCATTGTACAGCGAACGAGCAATACTTGTCGAGCAGCGAGTCCTCGTCTCGCATTTCGTCTCTTACGCGTGTCAAACGTAATTCATTATGTACTTATTGTCAGACCCGTTAACGGCGTCAATGGTCAGACAATATTAATTTTCCTACGCGTGCCATCAGCTTCACTGGAAACGCTGTTGCCGTGGAATTTCATTTGGTCAAAACAATATTCTGAGTAAACAAGCCAAAGGGCTCATCCGGTGGCTCGTAGTCAGGTATATCGCACGACAAAGCCAAACCAATCTCCGTGCTGCTCCGGAAACAGAATAAAATATGCAATGCTGCACCGATATTGAAACAATTGCCGCGCTGACGCAATTACATTGATCAAGACACGTATTCCGCGAACGAGAACCAGCGATTTTTATCTATCATTCACACTCTGGTCTACTCGTTTCCTCTCAACTTCCATCGATCACTTTTTAACAGGTGCATAAAAGTATTACTTAAATCTACGTACGCGGCGAGCAAAGTTCATCTGCCGACGCTGCTGCTTTGTACTCACGATCCGCAACTTTGTTCGTTGCCCTGTTCGTGATCAATCGTTCGGCCAAAATTATCGGCTACATTCGCTATCGCCGACAAAACGTGCGGTAAACTGGTTGATCGCATTTTAACAAACGTCGACTCGCCGAAGTTCCGACATACCAGGGAATTTGCAAGGACACACTGGACAAGTTCTGTCGCGCGTGCGCCCTCTCTCTCTCTCTCCCTCTCTCGCTCTCTCTACCGTACCCTCTGCCGGCTTTCCATTTTACATCCCGACGTGCTTAATCCCGACGGTATTAGCGTTCGTACCTGAGGGAGAAAGAAGTTTGGAGCCGCGGGCACTCCTCCTCTCTGCTCGATTACTGTCGAGAGAGGCGAGCCACAGCCGCGAGCTTAATTCCTGGCCCAACGTCGACGAACAATTGTGTTCCCTTGTGAATTCATTTGTACCGCCCAGCTGCGACGACATAGGAGAGAAATAAAGGTTAACGAAGCACCTCGTCCCTCCTTGCACTCTCGTCTATCCATTCAGCGAAAGCAAACCTCGCGGATTGCTTATGGATTTTATCGTCCGCGGCGTGATATAAATTAAACGTATATATAGGCATACGTCTGCGATAGTGTGCCCGACACCGTGGCTATGTGGGGTGTAACGATTTCGTGCACGTATCGCAGATTCCGAGTGGGTGCGTACACGTGACCGCGAAATAGACGTGGTACGGATAATTGAACAGTCCCGGTGCAAACAATGCTAACGAATTTCTATTTCGCGCCGACCGGCACGTTGTCGGCGCTCTCTGAGAAAGGAGCGTCGAATGGCGCGGAAAAAGGTTCATTCCGCACGCTTTCGCGATCGTTGGTTCGGGAAGAGTCTTTGCTGACAATTCGTGACTTACAATTAGTCTCAATTTCGAGTAAAAGAAGAAGGTGCTCGAGATGACACCGATTTTATTAGAAATTCGTCTGGGGATGGCCTCTTATTTCTCCATGTAAATTGCTATGCACTGGCACAACGCTTTTCACGAGGTAAACAGAAAATTGCTTCATAGTATCAAGCGAGTCTCATATACTGTACTCTGAATGCTGAATGTAATTTCAAGTTAGCAATGTCGTTAAAGAGCCAGCACTGTGTCATCTCGGCGTGCGCGGTGATGAAAAGAGGAAAAAAAATGCGTTTTCGCGCAATTTTCCGATCTGCCTCCTTTTGTTTTTTGGACCCCACCGCCACCGCTACGCAGAACCTTCTTTCATTCTTCCATCTCCGGGCTCCTGACTGTTCGACTAGGTCTAGAACGAAACTTTTTTCCGTCTCCGCAGGAGAGCAGAAAAGTTCCTGTTACCTTATGCGAGCTTTTCAACGAGTCCTATTAAAGACTCGCTAATTCCGCGACTCGAAACTTCATATTCCTCGACGAACAAAGACTTCCGCCCCTCCCTGCTCTCGCCCTCTCCGCCGACCTCTTTCCTCCGGGAAGGGACAAAGTTTTCAGAAATCCATTACGAGCCCCTCCTTTATTCCGATTCAGCGTCTGCTCGTCCGTCTGATTTTCTGGGCAAAGGGCAGTGCCGATCTTGAAAGAGAGAGAGAGAGAGAGAGAGAGAGAAACAGAGAGGCAGGAATGGAGAGAAGTGTCTCTGCGTTTGGGTCCAAATTCCCTGCGATCTATCGATCGCGGTGCCGGAAGGCGAAGCCTCGCAAAGAGGCTCTAAGATTAAATTCAATTGGCCAGATTAAACACGAGCACGCTCTCCTCGTAAATCCGGCGCCCTCTTCGTGTCCGGAACCGAGTCCTCGTCCATCGTACAGCAAAAACCGACAGATCAATAGGCACGAGACCCGCTTGTGGACGATCGGATCTCTCGCGCGAGCACAGGAGTCCGGCAAAGATCTCTGAGGATGGCCATTTGATTAACCCTCCTCGCCCCCCCCCCCCCCCCCCCCCCCTCGGTCGGCTCCCCTGCGAAAGTTTCGCCCTCGGGATTTTCGCCGTGTTCCCCGGGTGAATGCAAAAGGGCGAATTATACGAGATTAAATGTTCTCCAGGGTGTCGATCGGATTCTGTAATTCCCATCCGATGTCCCGTGCCTATTGATCAGTCGCCGGATCGACGAATGAATTCACGCTAATTAATTAATTAATTACTCTTCGTAATTTACATCCTATCCAAAAATCCGGGGAGGTACCGTTACGCACGCGTATCAATTATGATCAGTCACAAATGTAAAGTGCCCGGTATTTCTGTCGCGCACTTCTACACTGGAGAGTATCCGCGTGCACGCGTAATGCAAATAGAAACTGTTTACACGAGCGTTTACTCTAATTGGCCCGAAGGCACGCGTGCCGCCGCGCCGCGCGAATCTTGTATCCGCGGCACAACCGAAAATGATGGAATCCGCCTCCCAGCCACCCTACACTCCTCTCACTCTAATAACCTGATCAATCTTTCCTTCTCCTTCCCATCCATCGGTCCAGACCCACCGACGCGCCGACGTTCGAAAATACACACATATCCGCTGGCGTTCGAACTCGTTCCCACCATCAATAAGAACCGTCAGCCGCTCTGATTGCGTCGAAACGCGCGTGACGTATTACCGGCTGACAGCACTGATGCACGCTCGTCCCAGCGTGAACCGGATTCACCTACGTCCTCTGTCCTGCGTCCTATGTGGCCGCACGAAGACAATAGCGGCGGCGACTTCCTCGCCGACCGACGAAATAGATTCGTCTCTGGCGCATGTGATGCAGCTTTTCAACCCCTCTACGGCATGCGGCGACGGCGGTGGCGGCTTGGGAGGGGCGGAAGTCGAGCATCGCGGGCGTTGCGTTAGGATTTCCCATGCGGGACGTACGTTACGTTACGGGGCACCGTGAAATATGCAACGCTATCCACTGGCCGCAGCGACGCGCGTCATTCCGCGTGCAAACGCTGTGTTCGGGATCGAAGGCTTGCCGAGTCGCAGTGCCGTGAGCCGTGAGTGGACGCTGGCTGCCATTCCTGCTCCTGGCGTCTGCGATTTGCGATCGGGCATGGCCTGCTGGGCATCGATCGCGATCGACGCCTTCGGATTTCGCAGCGGGACATGGCCGGACCTGTGTTGGTGGATGTTGATTGGTTTGTGTGCGCGTGCGCGCGCGCGCGCATTGCGTGCTGGTTTCGGGACACGAGATTTCCACTGACAATCCTTCGGGCAAATTTCGGACGTGGCGGCAGTCGAGTAATCGGGATTGCTATTTAGTAGAATAAACGTACGGGCGATGCGGTCTGCGTTGGCGAATGGTTTAGGTCGCGCTGGCTTTTAAGGGCTATCGAATGGAGGGGAGCGAATGCTCTTAGGACGGGGTCATTTATTTTTGGTCGTGTAGGATGTTCGCGATGTTGGGAATACAAGTTTTGAGTTGTTGGTAATACGCAGGCTCGCGTGTTGTTGAATATTCAGAATGTAGGCTACGTCTCATGTGGACGTAAACTCTGTGGGATTATAACATTCGATATTGTTTACCTAGAGTACTCCGTTCACTTTGCATCGACATTACAGATAAACGCGTTAAATATTCCATACACGTATCTTACATTCTCATGCACAGCAATTTCAACCAGAAAACCATAATTGTCAGCCAAAACGCTTTCATTATAATTTTCCCCACATACCCACGTGTTCCTCACTTGACCCACCATACCCGCAATTACCTTTCGACGAAAGTCCAAAGCAACATAAACGTTTGACAGCCCGCACCTCAACGCCGTTCGCTCCCTGCTCCGCCCGAACTACTAGAACTCGATCGCGACAACATCTTGCCCTCCCCCGCGTATTCATAGGCGAATCCGCGCGATAAAGCGAATCGATACGCGCATGTTTACTGGCATGATGCAATTAACATCGTTGAGAGGCTGCCGATGATCTAACGAGGTGCGGCCTCCACGGCTCACCACACACGCACGTACGCGCATGTGTGGGTCGAGGGTGACGAAACAGGTAGAATGGCGCGAACGTCGGAGAAGTCGTGCGGCACGTTACGCCCCGGTAATGGTGGTAATGGTGACGTCGAGACTGTTGGCGGCAAGGTTTGCGCAAAACACTCTCTCTCTCGCTCACCTTCCGCACTCGTGGAAGGTAGCGCGCGTAGAAGCTGTGCGACGTCGAGGGAAGAAGGTGTTATCACCAGCGGAGCCTTAAGGTAACTCTCGCTCGGCTCTCTTTCTCTCCCTCCCCCTTCTATCCTCCTCCCTATCCTCTTCTTCATCCACCTCATCCTCCTCCTCCTTCCTCTCTATTTCCCGCGGCACTTAGGGGCAACTTGCAGCACACTCCGCCTAACCACCTTTCCACCCTCGACGAAGGTCTCTACGGGAACGAAGGCGGCGGCGTCGGGGCGGTAGCAACAGATAAGGACGCAGTCTATAAATTAATTAGCCTAAGTCTCTAAGACCTAAAAGCCGCATGCGCGCACGAGCGACCTATCTAAATCTGCATTAAGCCACCTACCGGCGTAGACGAAATTTACAGCGAGCGCCCCGCGCGCCACCCTTCAGCCGCCCGCGGATGTGCAGCTGCAAGGGCGTTAAGAGGCGCCCGCCTACCTTGCCGGGGTCGTTAAGAACCCGTAGTTAGGCTACGCTTTCGGACCGGCGCCGCGGATAGAAACGGGAATGCCTTTGCCGGAGATTCGCCGATTCCACTCGATGAGGGCTGGGAATCGTACGTGTGCACGTGCTTCTGTAGGTGTGCCAGGTTGCGAGCCGGGGACCGAAGAGCAGATAGGGAAAGCGGGTGTCGTATGTGAGGGCGATGCGAGGGCGATGAATAAAATTGCCCGCGATATATGTAACGGGGCACCGTTGAATTACAAATGAGAAATGCGAGGTGCGACTGCGTCGTTTATCTGCGCGACGCATTAACATCTTCAGCTGGACAGCGCCGGCGGAATAAAGTGGAGACGATCGGATAGCGAGGGGAAC